>JARQOD010000002.1:56752865-56771591 GCA_033576555.1 Oophaga sylvatica
GATTATAACATAGCTCCTCGCACAGACCGGCCATATTAATAATTGCATAGTAATACATACATAACCAGTTGACCATTGCCACCAGTGTGGCACAACCGGATACCCAAAAACCAGTGGCACACTGACAGCAGCGCTCACGAGCCTGAGTACTAATTAATGACTGATCAACCTCACCTGGTGTCACAGCCGGCCACGGACAATGACGTCTCCCAGCCCACAAGCTCTGCACTCCGGCGGATAGGATGAACAGGTATGTTGCTGCCTAAGTGTGTCTTACAAATTGTGATGTGGCCACAAATGATTTACTCTTCTCCCCCTCTACATACAATCCCATCCTGCAATACATCCCTCCTCTCAGCCCTCTATATACAGCCCTTTGTGTAGTGCTTATTCATCTCAGCCCTTTATATGCAGGCCCCTCCTGCATTACATCACTCATCTCAGCACTTTATATGCAGGGCCCTCCTGCATTACATCACTCATCTCAGCACTTTATATGCAGGGCCCTCCTGCATTACATCAATCATCTCTGCACTTATATATGCAGGGCCCTCCTGCATTACATCACTCACCTCAGCCCTTTATATGCAGGCCCCTCCTGCATTACATCACTCATCTCAGCACTTTTATAGACAGCCCCCTCCTCAAACCCTCTACATTAAGCCCCTCTGGCAGAACAGCCCTCATCTCAGCCCTCTATATAAAGCCCCCTACTGCAGTATATTTCTCCTCAGCCCCTCTATATACAGCTCCCTCCAACAGTATATTGCTCCTCATAGAGGAACATCTGTAGTACATCACTCCTCAGCCCCTATACACACAGCCCCCTTCGACAGTAAATTGCTCCTCAGCCCTCTATACACAGCCTCGAGAAGTAAAACATTGCTCCTCAGCCCTTCTATACACTGCCTCCATCCCTATGCTCCTCTCTAGCGGGTAGTAAGAGGTACAGAACCACTAAGATAATGAGCAGCCGGTAAGATGAAGTACAGTACTGTGCAAAAGTTTTAGGCAAGTGTAGAAAAATGCTGCAAATTAAGACTTAAAAAAGTGTTAATAGTTAATTTTTAGCAGTTAACAAAATTGAAAATGAATGAACAAAAGAAATGAATGCCAATCTGTAAAGATCAAGAACTTTAGCAAATGCAAAAAAGATGAATCACTTTATGCATAAAAACTAGAACAGTCAAAAAGCCCAGCACCTGCCTCTATTTGAAGTTTCCTGCCATTGTGTCTGTATTTTTTTTGTCAGATGCTATACTCAAGGCCATGATCAAACTTAAATGACAGCAGTATTTTCAACAAAATTTACATAAATAAGCAGTACATGGAAATATAAGAAACTGAAGGTACTGCCACACTAAACTATCCCGCTAGCGATCACGATAAAGACGCATACTAATGCGATCGCTAGCGGGATCGTTTTAATATCGCTAGTAGCGGCTTTATTTAGCGATGTCGTTAGGACGCTATCGCGGTTAGCGATCTCCTTAACGACTTTAGCGGTACAAAAGTACCGCTAAATCGCTAAAAAAGGTGCCACACTCAGCGATATATACTTACCCAGCGGGAGCGCCGACGATAAAATAGGGTCCCGAACGATTCCAGCGACGAGCGAGATCACAGCAGGAAGCTCGTCGCTGGCAGCTGCCGCACTGAACAACATCGCTAACAGGATCGCTAAATAGTGACGTTTTTTAGCGATCCCGTTAGCGATGTTGTTTAGTGTGGCATACCCTTTAGTCACATCTTATCTGAGAATTATGCTTTCTCCACTTATGAGCCACTCTTACCCTTACCCCACCTCCTGAACTTACAATTCACTCTGATACAAACAGTTCAAATTTGTATTTCTCCAGACCAGACATTTAAAAAAGGGCTGGATGATTTCCTCGATACACATAACATTGTGGGTTATAGTTAAATTAGTGACAAAATAACTTGGAGGAGAAAGGTCGAACTTGATGGACAGAGGTCTTTTTTCAACCTATTTAACTATGACAGCCAGAACAGTGAGGTATCAGGTTACAACACTTATTATACTCTATGGAGCGAAGGAGGGGGGAGGCGGTGTGAGGAGCAGAGTAAGAAAACAAGCAGATGGAGACATAGCAAAATCATGCTGAGCTTTCTAGCAAGTCTTTTTCCTCACCAAGAGCTGGATTAATCTCTATTAGTGTTGAGCATTCCGATACCGCAAGTATCGGGTATCGGCCGATATTCGCGTTATCGGAATTCCGAATAACTTTTTCAATATCGTATACCGGAATCGGAAGTTCCCATAATTCTTTGAGAGGCAATGTGATGTTAGTCAGCCAATGATGAATCTTATGAAGTGTGGGCACATCCTGTAATGCTGCGGTCATCTTAACTAATGGCATGGCTGTGATTGGCTGCTGAAATGATGTCAGAATGCACTATAAAAGGCGCCGCCGCCATTTTAGCGTCACTGTGCTGTGAATTCAGTTAGGGACAGAACGCTACTCTGCTCACTCTGAGGGACAGTTAGATATTGCGATTTTGTGTACTACTGTGCTTGAGGCAGGCTAGTTTACCAACAGGTCCTGCCCACATCCTTCTTCCTAGTGAGGATTCAACATCATCAGCCGGCGTTCCTGATCTGGCCACGGAGGCCAGAGATCACCGGCTTTCATCAACGGATGTAAGTTTCGTCTGCGGGCCATAGGAGGCTGAAGTCGGACTTTCTACTGCAAGTGACCCATCGGGGTTGTCAGCAGGCCAGAGGAGGCTGAAATTGGACTTTCTATTGCAAGTGACCCATCGGGGTTGTCAGGTAAAACCTGTGCAAACAGGACTATTTTCTCCACAGTGCACCACTAATACTCATTCATCTGAGCTGTCACCGGCCGGGACAGTGTCAATTTCTTCTGACCTTTCTGCATAAAAGGTTTTTTAGGATTTCTGCAGCGTTTTTCTGCTCCATCGTTAAAAGAGGACCTCTTTTACTTTTTCAGGGTTTGTCCATATTAATACCCATATGAATAAATACCTTATGCGTATTATGACTATTTAGTCCTTTGGTTTGGGGTTTACTACATAATAGACTACAGGCTTTTCTCATCACCTTTTTCTCACGGGTCTTAGTGCAATATTTATTTATTACTGTATTATTACATCTACATCTCAAACTGTTCTACAGAGTGCGTCTGAATTTATGTATTGTTTTCCATTTGACACATGCATAATCCTATTTTTCTACAGATCCTTTTGTGTCTTGTAGTTTTTATGTGCGCAAACTATTTTTATTTTCAATTATAGAGGGCCATGTTATTGACTTTGCATTGACGTGTAAAAGATTTATGTTGTGCCACTGGCTATATGTATTCTAAAGGTGTACCCAGTCTCAACAGATCATTAGTCTGATTGTTCTTTGATTCTCCTAAATGTGAATTTGTCTGATTTGGTGTCAAACTTGACTTTGTCCCTATTTTTGTTTTGCCATGTGACCCAATGATTATACAAATCTATATAGGGTTTGGCATCATCAAAAGTAACAGAATATTAGCATGCATGCATATTTAGGATATAAAAGAGAAGTATCTTGTTGTGCCAGAGTGTTCCTAACTCCTGAATGGATATAAAACAATATGGTCTACGGATCAGGTAAAATCGAGGGTCCGCATGTCTATATTTTATACAATTTGAGTGGGCAAGGGTGGGATTTAGAGATTAGCCCATTCATGAAAGTTTTGGAAGCTGAGAACCTTCAGGAGTTGTTAACCATGCTTTGAGGTCGATTGAATGCCATGTCACTCAGGCAGCCAATCACTGCTGTCAAGCGCAATGGAAAGCAACACACGGTTGGTCCTGTGGCCAGCAGCACAGGAGGGGTAAGGGTAAAACATGAATATATTAGATTATGTTTTACTATTTGGAGCAAGTTTGAAGTTTTCTTTAAGGATTGGAAAACCACCTTCAGTTAGGAATCGGATCAATCAAACAGGGCACAATATGGAATAATGTGCGTTGTTATACACAGTAACTTACAAACGTGGTTCTCTCTGGCATCTATGTACATGGGCAAGTATTACTCTAATTTGGGTCTAATGTGTAGTTTATTGGGTGCAATATAGGCTCATTGTAGGACTGCAAACACACAATTTGGTTCTTTGCAGGTAGAATATGGTACTTTATGCAAAGTATATGGCTGTGTGCAGGCACAGAATCGCACTGTCCTATGAAAACAACTATGGGACTATTGTGGCATGGTATGGCGGTCTCTGGCCACTGTTTAGCATAATATAGTACTATATGGACATTGGACAACAACAACTTTTTAATGTGCTGGTATTGTTGTGGTTACAATTAAAGAAATATTCTCAATTTGTCTCTGGAGCAGGTCAGAGCTATGTTGCTCTTTACTTCTTTGTTTCTGATAGGATAGGCTGAGTTATAGTATTAGTAGAACTATAAAGTTCTGCTGTAACACATTCAGCTATTAGTGATTTGTTTTATAATGTACACTGCTATCACTGTATTTACGGTACATATAGAGATAATGGCACTTGAACAAGCACATAGCTCAGGATAGTCAGAGCTGTGATTAGGAGAACTGCTCTTGGAGAAGCTAGTGCTATAGATTGGTGATTTTGCAAGTAGAGATGGGCGAACCCGAACAGTAAAGTTCGGCATCCAGACCGAACACCTATGACCTATGACCCGACATGAAATGACACTTGGTGTACATAGGGTTAACCATGTCTTTTCATGTCCTTTGCTATCTAATTTGCACAAACAATTAAATCAGACTATGTGTGCAAAATTTCACACCTGTAGGGGTTAATTAAAGGTGTAAATTCGTAGCAAAAAAGTCCGTTTTTTTTACAACGAATTTACACCTTTAATTAACCCCTACAGGTGTGAAATTTTGCACACATAGACTGATTTAATTGTTTGTGCAAATCAGATAGCAAACGACATGAAAAGACATGGTTAACCCTATGTACACCAAGTGTCATTTCATGTCGGGTGCTTCTGTCTTTTCACTGAAGCCGGCTTTACCCGGCAATTGAATCAGAGGATATTTTACTATGTAGAAGTGTATAAGCTATACATATATGTATATATATATGTCACAATGACATGTATATATATATGTATTCTATGTGTGTATATTTAGTGTTTACAAGGAAAGAATGGGGTTTTTTTAGTTGCGATATTTTGTCCCCATAGACTTACATGGGACTTCCGGTATCGGTAGTATCGCGTTTAGTGATATCGGCGATACCATTCCGATTCCGATACTTTAGGATATCGGAAAGTATCGCTCAACTCTAATCTCTATACTGTCCAGAACTGCTGTATATAGTCCTCCATGATGCTGAAGATTATGTGTGCTAAGGAATAAAGAACAGAAATCCATCCCTGTGTTTTGGGCTGTGTATGGGAAACAACATAGCAGCTAGTCTCAGCCTACCAGTTCAGAGTATATTGCAAATTAAGAAATGGAGAGTATTCACTGAAAAAATTAGCATACCAGCAATATAATTCTGAGAAATTGTTTTATTCCTCAGCCAAGTGTTCGTGCGATCTCTATGGAAAGTCACTGCCAGACACTTTTGGCAGCAGTTTATATATTTAAATTTGTGGCATTATCTGAAGGGGAGAGTTGGGTGGCCCGCCCATACACAGTGAGTTCGGAAGACAATAAAGGGTTAGTCTCAACATGTGTCTTTATAAGGGAATGCTCCTCAGCCTCATCCCTTTCTTGTTTCTCGGGGTGCATGCTTCTCCTTGAGTGGCAGATCTGGTCAGCAGCATCATCTTGCTGCTGATCTGAATGTTCTACTGTGCTTATTTTAAAATGTACACTGGTATCTCTATATATACAGATAGCGATAACAGTCACTGTGGACAAAACTGAACTCATCATCTTTCCTCCATCTCACCCATCTTCACTACCTGATCTATCTATCCCTAAATGACATCACGATTTTCCCTGTACCGAAAGTCCGATGTCTCCGAGTAACCCTCGACTCTCACCTGTGTTTCGAACCTCACATTCAAGCACTCACCGCCTCCAACTCAAAAATATTTCCAGAATCCATCTTTTCCTCAACTCTGAATCTACTAAAATGTTAGTGCATGCCCTCATTATTTCTCGCCTCAACTACGGCAATATCCTTCTGTGTAAAAAAAAATAAAACAATGTAAGACAAAAGACCACATAGCAATAGAGAGACAGCTGATAGAAAAAGCAAGTCAATTGCAAACTTGCTTATTTTCATGCTGTTTTACTAACTTCACCAATTTCCTAACATAAGGATATCCCTTTGGTGTAATATGTATTGGGGCCTTTAGCAGTAACCACTTGAGTGCAATTTAAAAAGAGTTTCTAGCATTAGAAAAAAAAGGATCTGATGTTTTTTTTCCCCCAGAAACATTGACAGTTTTGTTTATGGGCTACATATAGTATGGCAATTCAGCCCCATTCACATGAATAGTTGTAAACTGCGGTATCAAACATTAGCGCTGTTATTTTACTTAGCTTGGAAACTGTGTTAGATTACACCCCTAACAAATTTCTGGTAGATTTTTTCTGGTCCTTTTTTAAAAAAAAAAAAATCATGAATTATAAGCATTATTTTGGTTCCTTTTAGGTCACAGATTTTGTATATTTAATTTTTTCATGCATTATATTTAATATACTATACAAAATGGAAAATGACAAAATCAATCTCTATACCTAGAGCACGCCGCATCTTGAAAAATAATGTCAAAAATAATAAAAATGTACAAATGCATCAAAAAGCCACAAAAAACCCACAATGTTTGAACTGCAATCCAATATTCCCTAATGGCTGATAGCTAATATCTGGACGCACGATTTTTTCTTCTAAAAGGAAAAAAGAAGGCAAGTAAATTGACGACAAAAAAATGCAATATGCAAAGGTAATCTAAAACTCATATATTTGGACACAAAAATGAAAACAAAAGCATTTGCGCCCCACCTTACCGTTCTAGCCAGGGCTACGTTGTCTCTTACATGGCCCTGGGTCCCTTTTCACTAATGCATTAGGTGCTATGAATACTAATTTCCCTACAAATGGCGTAATGCTTAGAACCGTCTTCCTTTCATACATTAGAAAGCGGAGCGATGGAGATTCCTCCAGGAATCAAGCTGTGATAAACATGCATTTTATCACATTTTGCAATATGTTTCACAGTAATAAATAAGTAATCCCATCACAATGAATGCTGCCATTGCCAAGAAGCTACAAATCACACTATTGATATCGTTCTTCACAGAGATACTTATCTCTAGTAAATTTATATAAGGCCTGAAAATAAAATGAAGGTTTATGGCCATGTAAATGTGACATTCCTAACATTAGGTTTTGTGTCACGATTCCAGGCAGCACAGACTTGCTCCCACACAGAAAGCGCCATGAAGCCTGGCAGTCTAAATCAGGCAACAAGAAATCATATTCCACAAGCAAAAAATGATTTCAAGTCTAAAAAACTGCAAATTGGGAAATTTAGCACTGTACGGTGGAGGCAGTGGTAAGATGCAGAGTTACGCTGGTACATACTGAAGTTGTGTGTGGTGTCACGGTCAAAGTATGGCGGAGTCTCCTCACCTGAACTTGGCAGCTTCATAGGTTTACATGAGGCTGTAAGATGTGGTCGAGAGACCCATGTTTAGTTTGTACATTATGGAATATTAATAAATGGAATATTAATTAAAAATAAGTTACACCCTTTGTTTTAGACATTGGTGAGACCAGAGGTTAAGCCCACCACCTATACACGTTGATCAAACTTGGTTGGGCTCATCAATATTAGACGCACCATCTAATCAGTGGCCTCCAAACTCTCCCCTTACAGATGTAAGAGGAGGCAAGAATCAGCATATTGAATTCAAACACCCAACCAATTTGTCCTCCACGGTAATTACCAGTTGCCAGTGATGTCTGACGGCAACGATACTCCCCTCTTTCCACCCAGACACCCGGCAGAGCCAACCGTTCATGTGTATCTGGGAGCCGGGAGAGACAGCTGTCAATAATCAAGCATTCAGAAATCAGGTATAGAACTTTCAGTAAAAAATTTAAAAAGTTGATCCCGTTTTAGACTACGCTGCATCCATACCTAAGCAACATCACCTTCAATACTTGAATCCCCCTTCCTGGGTCTACTACAAGTGCAGGATTACCAATAAGGCATAGTACATACCAGTCTTTTGTCCTCACATCTTTTAGAGGCCCCATGTGATGGATGAAAAATAATATTTGATATTGAAAAAAATTACAATCGGTGTGCCGGTCTGGCTGACATTGGAAGCCAGCTGGAGCAACGAAGCTCCGATAAGAACACTACAGCAGTCGGCAGTGAAATTATGTTTCGGCTGCTGTCGGGTATATTCCAAAATTCACGAGTGGTAGAGGATGGGAATCTATGCGATAGGGCATGGCAACTGTGATTGGTCAGAACAAGGAGTGGGAGGGGAGGAGAGGTAAGTGGCTGCGAGTTCTCGCCAACTCTAGATCATAGTAGAACATTCATGAGTAGTAGCTTTAGGAACACAGAGGAGTATCTAAAGGCCTACACCTGAGGTCCATGTTAGATACCATTTCTGGGTTGTAATGCAGTTTGATTCACTTAATTTTTGTTCCGTTTAATAACATTTTAATGGTCTATTAAAATTATTGTTGGAGGGGCCCCGAGATTTCAACTGCCCAAGGTCCTCCACAATTTTTAATCAAGCACTGATGCCCACAAATGTCCCCATAACTCAGGCAATCTGAAAGTTGTCTACTAAGAGTATGATTGTTTTCAAGCTGTATAAATTCAAGTATATCCCTTGTTTGACCCATTTAGCCCACAATGTTCTCTGCTTTCTCCATAAATCTCCCCATCTTCTGAGTGTAGTCTTTTAAATGTAGAAGAAATTCACTGAAAAGGAAATCAAATCCAAAAAAAATCAGAGAAAAAAACAGCCATACTTACCAAAACTTGTTTATAATGATAATATACTGAGGATGCAACAGGTCACCCATGATAGGGGGAACTAGTGCAAAATACTGATGAACAAGTACTCACTCACCTACCATTCATGGGTGCATGGATATGTGCACAGATCTGCATGACTAGCACCTTACACAGGCCTTATCCATGTGCATTTATAATACTGAGCAATCCACCCTCCCCCCATCGGTGCCCGGTAAGTGAGTGGTTGTTCGTCAGTATTTTACACATATGCTGCATCTACCTTTTATCATAGGGGCCTGCTGCATCCTTAGTATATTGGCATTGTTACTAGATACTGATAAGTATGGATGTCATACACTATTTGACTAAATATGAGTAATCAAATAATGAACTAATTGTCCTTACCTAGTTTCTAAAAGAATCGCCTCTCCAGCAAATCTTGGGTCCAAACATCCATGTTGTGGGAACCTGGTAAGTTGAGGAGCATCATACAGCCTACCAAGGCAACTTTTGGTATCAGAGCGCTTTTGACTATACCAGTGGTGCCTGCATCATTAACACAAGAGTAATAGATCAGTAACATTATTACAACAGTAAGCTAAGTTGAAAAGCACAAGATCTCGCGGCCTGATACCAAGAGACTGCCGTAGAGGGTGGTGGCATGCATGCAGAGCTCCCACAGCTTGGAACTACCAAACCAATTCTTGCTAGACCTAGTGTCCGCTAGTGTCCAGACTTTGAGAAGACAAATCATTAGTGTGTTTTCTAAAATAAACAGCCACATGTAGGTGAGGAGTACACTTTAAGAGCAAGGTCAGCAAAAAAATTTATGAGCTCAAATCAGGTGTCTCGTAACTTGAAGTCCAAAGACCTTCGATGTCCAAGACCCCGGGTCACGCACAATCCGCCCGTGTATCAAGGTTAGCATTAAAGTAATGACTTATTTTTAATTCTCCTGGGCTGGCTCACTCATAAATGTTACATGTACACAGTATAAACAGAAATAATACACGACAGGAAAAGCATCTGAACCGTACCAAATCTACACTATGTGAACCTGACCCAAAGGGAGATGTGTTGTGAATGTGCTAGAAATGAATTCTGAGCAGAAGCTCCCTCTGGTGGTTACAAACAGTACTGAACTATTCAATGAAGATTGTGAAGATTGGCGATCAGGTGTTTCTGACTGGTCTTATATAAGGGAGGTTCCCTCCCATCAGGGTTGCCGGTGATCAATTGTTCTGGTCTCAACTTTTGTCCCTGGTTCACTTTGAAGCTTGCTGTTTCGTGCCTGCATCTTCTGCTAACAGATAAGACATTTTCTTCTTTTATTTTTTTGTGCTTGCTTTTTGCATTTTGTCCTGCACTTCTGTGGGGGTCTGCCAGGTCCCCTCCGGGGGCTTATGCTCCTCTCAGTTTAGTTCAGCCAGTTGTTTGTTCATTTGCCTTTTCCAGTTTTTTCTGTGGCTGCGGCTTAGTTTTGTTACACCAGAGAACTAATTTAGGTGGTAGAGGTCGTGTGATCTCAGGTGTTTTTGCAATTAGTGTGTTGGTATTTTTTTAGGGTTTTTAGGATTGCAGTAAGTGACCTTCCTATCCTTTTCTGTCTAGGAAGATTGGGCCCCAACGTTTGCTCATACTATTTTCTGTCTGTGTCTGTATTTCCTCTTGTCTAACCGCCATTACATGTTTGGGGGCTTCCTATGTTCTTTGGAGATCTGCTCCGGGGCAGATAGTTTTCCTCTTTCTATCTTTAGGTGTTAGCTTCTCAGGCTGTGACGAGGCGTCTAGGACCAACGTAGGTACGCTCCACGGCTGCCTTTAGTTGTGGTGGTTAGTCAGGGTACTGCAATCCAATAGATTCCAACCTCTCTGGTGTATTTCCTTTTTTGCCTGCTCTCCTCAGCTACCAAATCATAACAGAGATGGTAATCATATAATGAATGAAGCTGAAGAACAAAGTCAATCAATTTTCAGCACTCAGTGTCTCTGCACTCACTGAACACTAGATATTGATAATAGTTTTGGTGAGCTTCATCCTAATGGAAATCAATGCTATGTCTATCTTTATGATACTGCTCTCTTGAATATACAACATGAGCGTAGTGTGTGCAGCATGTATACCCTGTACTGTACAAACAGATTTTATACATGCCAACACTTTTTTTAACAAGTGCTACATTTATTTACTTGGCCTGCCGAACATTTGTTCAAAGTCCACATGATTTGTACAGTGATTGATAAAGAGGTTGTCCACTACTTTATCACTGATGACCTGTGGATATGAATATGAGGCGGATGTGCCGTCCCCAGCCACGGAAACTATCAGAGAACAGCTGATCGGTGGGTGTGCCGGGTGTCAGATCCCCACTGATCAGACATTAATTACGTGATAGGTCATCAATGATAAAGTAGTAGACAACCTCTCTAACTCTAAAGAACAACACATAAGTTGGCGCTTGACATATCTGTATAAAGAACTCCAATAAAGAAAAAACTTATACACAAACCAAGTAAAATATTCAATAATTGTATTTAGACAAGTAATGTATATAAGCAAATTTCATAAAAAAAATGAGATAACACAGCTGAGACTAAAGATGGGTATACCTGGAAAAAGAGTGTTATCATCCTACAGAAATTATAATAGGTATGTTTGACAAAGTCACCAGTAAAGTACTGGAGGGGAGATATGTGTCACTAGACTTAATGGCGTCAGTGATGAGAAACCCAGCGTTTTCCTCCAGCACACTAAGGGTTGTGCGGATTAAGCTAAGTTGCATAAATGGGCTGGCTTTTATGTGGACATTCATAGAGTGGGTGGGAGGATGTCCACCTTATCTCCACCTGCAGAACCGCCACCGCCGTGTGCTGATAGAAGCTGTCTTTGTTCAGCAGGGCTGGAGACAGGATTCTCCAATGGTTTGTGTCCTGGGGAGGAAAGACTGAACCTGTGGTGTGGCAGAGCGTGCAGCTCCCAGCAAACGTATGGACTATGTACAGATGTACAGCATTTTTGTTTTCTTTGCTGCTTTGCTGTTTTTGCTCAGAAGGCCGTGTCTATTTTCCCAGCTTACTTTATGTTACTTTTAATAAACCAAGCACATTCTTAAAGAGACAGTGTTCTGTATCTACCTGTGTGTCAAGCCGAGTGAGCCGCTCTACCACATATGATATACTAAACCCTCCAGATTTAGGATGGAGCACATTACACCAGAATGTGGGATAAGTATACCAGGATGGGGCACATTACACCAGAATGTGGGATAAGTATACCAGGATGAGGCACATTACCCAAGGATGGGGGACATATATACCAGGATGGGGGACATTACACCAGAATGTGGGATAAGTATACCAGGATGGGGCACATTACCCAAGGATGGGGGACATATATATCAGGATGGGGCACATTACACCAGAATGTGGGACAAGTATACCAGGATGGGGCACATTACCCAAGGATGGGGGACATTATACCAGCAAGGGGCCCAGGATGGGGAACATTATACTAAGAAGACCAGGTTGGCAGATATTATCCCAGGAAGGGGCCCAGTATGTGGGACATTATTACTGGAAGTGGCCTCCTTTATTATGTACCATTCTCTCTCGTTATTATGAATACTCCCTTATTATGTAGCATACTCTGTTGTTAAGCACAGTCCTCTCTTGTTAGATATAAAATGACGACTGATGTAGCAGCACCTGACAAGAAGAGTCCATCAGCTCCTTCATCAGAAAAGAAGCTTTCCCATGCTCCATCAGCCGTCATTTCAGTTTATGTCTAACAAAAGAGGACGGAATTAAAAAAATACAGGGCGATAAAAAAAATAATAAAAATAATGAGAAAATCCAATATGGAAGGAACGGTGCTGTTTATAACAAGAGAGAGCACCACGTAATAAGGGACAGTAATGTACAAAATGAGAGGATACTATGAGATAGATGTCTCTCTGTAGCTTGGTCGCC
The DNA here is from genome assembly GCA_033576555.1 of Oophaga sylvatica. Lineage (NCBI taxonomy): Eukaryota > Metazoa > Chordata > Amphibia > Anura > Dendrobatidae > Oophaga > Oophaga sylvatica. The sequence goes on from JARQOD010000002.1 coordinate 56,765,787, forward strand.
ATACAAGGTGAGGGGCCCCAAGCTGTCAGTGTCAGCCCATGCAGATACATATAATATACAATGATCATAAGTGTATATGCAGGAGAGTATTGTCTTAAGAATAGAGGTCCAGGAACCTACCATACTCTGCGCAGGTTTCGCACTGAAATGCTTTGTCCAAGGGTAAATATCTGTATAAAGGCCAAATATCTGCTTAGGTGACTTAACCTTGATGTTTCTACTTAATTTCCTATGGAAAGTAGATTCTTTCCTGCCAGAATCCATTATATCCGCTCTTCAGTTTCTCATGAATTGATAGACTGCATTCTAGTTATTATGCCATCCCTCGATTATTCCTCCCGTTAATGTATAAATGATTTCCCAACTGGGTGTTACTAGTCTCCTTGTCAACTGGGTGCACACTATAGAGTATGATATTGTCATCACTGATTAACCTATAACTAAGGGCACATTAAGACGTCTGTGTAAATCGGTCCAAGTTTGAACACCAGTGCACGGACTGAGTGTGAGGTGACTCGTGGCCAGTCCGTGCATTACAGTCCAATCTCAGACTGATTTGCACGGATGGCTGAGTGCGCCCTAAGGGAAATATTAACCTTCAATACCAATTTATTCAACATTTCCAGGAGGAAAAACTCAATGCAGTAAAAAAAAGATGCTCCTTAATAGTTATTCAGGGTAATGCCAGGAGAGCTGACCGGACCCCTATAAAGAATAATCTGAGAAAAACCTTTACTGAGTGAATCACTTTTCCTCAGACTAGAATGTATCATTTAATTCATATAGTTAAATTAATTTAACTTATTATATTACTGAATTTATTAGCCTTGATAATTAGGTAGATGATATTTATCACGAGTTAGAGCATTCATCTGAATAATGTATGAGCTGATGGCATGGAAAGGTATGGACGCTCTTACATCAATCTGCAACGTGTTATGTTCTGTGAACGTGGAAATAATAATAATAATAATAATCTTTATATAGCGCCATCATATTCCGCAGCGCTTTACAGTTTAACAGTTTCAAAACACAAGTCATAAGTAACAACGTTAACAATACAATAATTAAAGCAAAATAAGACGAAATGAATGAAAAATATATGTTGCTAAATAGAGATGAATCAATTAATTTTAAATTAGAAAAAGTTGTTATGAATTTCCACAAGATTTCAGATTCTTGCGAAAATTGACATTTTTGGAACTTAATTTGCACAAATCCAGTAAAATTTCAGCCAGCCGGCAACCTTTATATTCATCTATTCTAGGCCCTACCGGCCTCCTTACACCTCTCGTGCAGCTCCAGCACCAAGGGCAATCGGTTCCTCCGGTACTGAACATGTGGGGGGAAAGTGACTCACGTCCTTGACATCAGAGACATGCATCACCTCCCCACAAACATGATCTCATCAGGCTAATCACTGGCCTCATTGATAGAAGAAACGAAGACCACACAATGGATCATGGTGCAGAGAAGGTGGAATGAGGAGTTCGATGAGAGCCTAGGACAGAAGAGCATATTGTAATGTGTGTTTTATTTTAATTTTTTTTTAAACCCCTTCCTTGTGTTTCCTATGCTTTGAGTTCTGGAAAGACCTCAGAAAATAAAGAACTGCAATTACAGGACTTTCAGTTCGGACTTATTTTATTTTGACCAAATCAAATTTGCTCGTCAAAACGATTGAATCGGCCTAAATAAATTTCAGGGCATTCGTTCATCTCTACGCCTAAATTGTTATTACATGAAGAGTAGAAGTACTTACCAAGACAGACACGTCAGAAGAAGAGACAGGTCTTTCTACACGAGCATACATGCTGAGCACACATTACTATATACTCTTTGTATGGATGTTCTTCTACTCTTAGTCAAACATTAAAGCTAAATGGAAAAAAAAATGCCTGACAGGCTATGTATTTTCCCATCGAACTACAGGTGGCATATTATTCCTGCCCATAAAACAATAATGTACATGTGTTCTGCCGATCTAGTGTTTCAGAGAACAAATCGCAAACTTCAAACGCACTTGTGCTGGAGCTTTGATGATCCATAGTGTGGAAGATACAGGAGTGTTGTTTAATTAAATGTAAATCTTTAAAACATCTCTCCCACACATTATGTTTGATGTGATGTAAAATATTTCCGAAGGGCTGAGTTTGTGCTGTTCACGGCTTTATGGCCATGATAATTGGGATTAGACAAGAAAAAAAATGGAAGAGGAGAACTAGTCGAGGAAAGCCAATTCTAGAACAAAATCAAAGGGCATTAGAATAGGCCACTTAAAGGTTTCATATACAGTTAGGTCCATAAATATTTGGACAGAGACAACATTTATCTAATTTTGGTTCTAGACATTACCACAATGAATTTGAAACAAAACAAATCAGATGCAGTTGAAGTTCAGACTTTCAGCTTTCATTTGAGGGTATCCACATTAAAATTGGATGAAGGGTTTAGGAGTTTCAGCTCCTTAACATGTGCCACCCTGTTTTTAAAGGGACCAAAAGTAATTGGACAATTGACTCCAAGGCTATTTCATGGACAGGTGTGGGCAATCCCTTCATTATATCATTCTCAATTAAGCAGATAAAAGGGCTGGTGTTGATTTGAGGTGTGGTGTTTGCATTTGGAAGGTTTAGCTGTGAAGGAAACATGCGGTCAAAGGAACTCTCCATGCAGGTAAAACAAGCTATCCTTAAGCTGCAAAAAACAGAAAAAACCCATCCGAGAAATTGCTACAATTTTAGGAGTGGCAAAATCTACAGTTTGGTACATTCTGAGAAAGAAAGAAAGCACTGGTGAACTCATCAATGCAAAAAGACCTGGGCGCCCACGGAAGACAACAGTGGTGGATGATCGCAGAATACTCTCCATGGTGAAGAGAAACCCCTTCACAACAGCCAACCAAGTGAACAACACTCTCCAGGAGGTAGGCGTATCAATATCCAAATCTACCATAAAGAGAAGACTGCATGAAAGTAAATACAGAGGGTTCACTGCACGGTGCAAGCCACTCATAAGAATCAAGAATAAAAAGGCTAGGCTGGACTTTGCTAAAAAACATCTAAAAAAGCCAGCACAGTTCTGGAAGAACATTCTTTGGACAGATGAAACCAAGATCAACCTCTACTAGAATGATGGAAAGAGAAAAGTATGGCGAAGGCGTGGTACAGCTCATGATCTAAAGCATACCACATCATCTGTAAAACATGGCGGAAGCAGTGTGATGGCTTGGGCACGCATGGCTGCCAGTGGCACTGGGTCACTAGTGTTTATTGATGATGTGACACAGGACAGAAACAGCCGAATGAATTCTGAGGTATTCAGAGCCATACTGTGTGCTCAGATCCAGCCAAATGCAGCCAAACTGATTGGTCGTCGTTTCATACTACAGATGGACAATGACCCAAAACATAAAGCCAAAGCAACCCAGGAGTTTATTAAAGCAAAGAAGTGGAATATTCTTGAATGGCCAAGTCAGTCACCTGATCTCAACCCAATTGAACATGCATTTCACTTGTTAAAGACTAAACTTCAGACAGAAAGGCCCACAAACAAACAGCAACTGAAAACCACCGCGGTGAAGGCCTGGCAGAGCATCAAAAAGAAGGAAACAGTGTCTGGTGATGGCCATGAGTTCAAGACTTCAGGCAGTCATTGCTAACAAAGGGTTTTCAACCAAGTACTAGAAATGAACATTTTATTTACAATTATTTAATCTGTCCAATTACTTTTGGTCCCTTTAAAAACAGGGTGGCACATGTTAAGGAGCTGAAACTCCTAAACCCTTCATCCAATTTTAATGTGGATACCCTCAAATGAAAGCTGAAAGTCTGGACTTCAACTGCATCTGAATTGTTTTGTTTCAAATTCATTGTGGTAATGTCGAGAACCAAAATTAGATAAATGTTGTCTCTGTCCAAATATTTATGGACCTAACTGTAACTCTGCTCTACTGTTACGGCAAATGTAATATCAGCTGAGACATAGAGTGAAAGATTTTATGTATTATAGACAAATGAGAAATTCTCCAATTCACTCACATTACATTTCATGTTACATACAGGGACATATCAGGGTCAGCGTTAAGCTGGCCATACACATTTGATATCAGTCAGCCGAAGGATTCCCTCATACTTCCCCTACTTGGCCTAGAGAGTTCTTGTGTTCTTTATGAAAAATCTACTGCCATACTCCTCTGGCAGTGGCTTTTCCCGTTAGTAAAGAAAAGAATTGGCCATTGAAATTCAGCAGGCAGGATCCTTCTCTACCATAAAATCACCTGTTGGGGAAGAGTGGGGAAGCCTCCATACATATTAGATGCTCAGCAGATCCTGACAAAATCTGTGGGTTTGGCCAACTTTTATCCAATGTGTATGGGTTCCTTTAGGGCACATGCACAAAGCCTTATTATGTCTTAGTTTTCTCCTGAACCATTATAGGGCTGATATGAGCAGCCTTCCTGGAGTCTCTGCTGTACCTTCATATCGCTCCTATTCCTAACAGAGACATATGGATCATGACAAGTTCTATAATACTCTATACATATGGCAGCATGATCCCCCAGAAGTTTCTGTATGGCAGTGCAGCTCTTCCAAGGTACTTCTTATCGAGGAGATACAGCTGGTGTAGGGAACCCTACAGACAATGCTTACTGGGAAAAAGTGCACAAAAAACTGTTTTTCTAGAACCACCTTTAGGTAGCTATCCTGTAACCCAATATCCAATGCACTAAAAAGTCCCCCTGATGTTCCCCCCAGTTAAACAAAAAACTGCCCCAAAACATCCACTTTAGGACATATTCAGATGCATCCTGCAACGCTACTTATAATTCTTACCCACTATGTATTACTAATATATTCATTTTTATGTGCTAGGGTATATTGTGCGTAAAGCTATACACAACCGGCTCACACTACAAAATCCTGTATAAAATAGTAAAGTCGCCATAATAACAGGGTACATCGTTATAATTAGTGGGAATACTGTAGGTGCTAAATAATTTATGCAAAATCTAACTGTAGATGTTATCCCTAAGTGAGAACGCCACATGGCCTCCAGCTTATCACAGCAACGCTCCTGCTCAGTACCCTGCAGCTGTTATCCCCTTTATCGCAACTTCTCACTCTAGTCTCCATGACTTCTCCTGTGCTGCACATATGCGCTGGAATGATTTGCCTTGCATCATCTGATCAACACCTAATTATTAAGGTTTTCTGATTATATTAAAACTTTTGGTCCACTAGATGAAAACAGAACTGTGTTCCTATTTTTTACTCCCTAATCTCATTTAGATTGGAAACACTTGGGTCAATGTTCTCCGTCCACTCATTTCAGTACCAGTGGATGGCTGTTTTACTATAGTAGTCATTTTGCACACTTACTGCGTCCATCAGTTGTAAAGGACTGTGGAATATGTCGCTGCTTTATAAATGAGGAGCATTATCAATAATTCTAACACACTTTTGACTTGGGTAAAGGGCATATAAGAGGAATTTGCCTTTAAATGGGTTTCTCACTATCTACATTTATCATCTAACCGTCCTTATAGTAATCAGTGGCCATTCCAGAAGTAGGGATCCCATCAATCATACATTTCTCACCTATGGATAAATGTTAAATATATGGTCGAAAACACCATTACATATACTCATTTAGTTTTTTTCAAATGTACTTTCAAAATCCTAAACTGCATAGTCCTAAAAGGGCTTGTCTGATATAGGTAAAGGGGTTTTCCACTGAAGAGAAGTTATTATCTTTCCACAGTGGGGTTCCAACACTTGGAACCCTATCAATCAGCAAAAGGGG
>JARQOD010000002.1:56771691-56807972 GCA_033576555.1 Oophaga sylvatica
CCAAGTGTCATTTCATGTCGGGTCATAGGTCATAGGTGTTCGGTCTGGATGCCGAACTTTACTGTTCGGGTTCGCCCATCTCTACTTGCAAAATCACCAATCTATAGCACTAGCTTCTCCAAGAGCAGTTCTCCTAATCACAGCTCTGACTATCCTGAGCTATGTGCTTGTTCAAGTGCCATTATCTCTATATGTACCGTAAATACAGTGATAGCAGTGTACATATAAAAACAAATCACTAATAGCTGAATGTGTTACAGCAGAACTTTATAGTTCTACTAATACTATAACTCAGCCTATCCTATCAGAAACAAAGAAGTAAAGAGCAACATAGCTCTGACCTGCTCCAGAGACAAATTGAGAATATTTCTTTAATTGTAACCACAACAATACCAGCACATTAAAAAGTTGTTGTTGTCCAATGTCCATATAGTACTATATTATGCTAAACAGTGGCCAGAGACCGCCATACCATGCCACAATAGTCCCATAGCTTGTTTTCATAGGACAGTGCGATTCTGTGCCTGCACACAGCCATATACTTTGCATAAAGTACCATATTCTACCTGCAAAGAACCAAATTGTGTGTTTGCAGTCCTACAATGAGCCTATATTGCACCCAATAAACTACACATTAGACCCAAATTAGAGTAATACTTGCCCATGTACATAGATGCCAGAGAGAACCACGTTTGTAAGTTACTGTGTATAACAACGCACATTATTCCATATTGTGCCCTGTTTGATTGATCCGATTCCTAACTGAAGGTGGTTTTCCAATCCTTAAAGAAAACTTCAAACTTGCTCCAAATAGTAAAACATAATCTAATATATTCATGTTTTACCCTTACCCCTCCTGTGCTGCTGGCCACAGGACCAACCGTGTGTTGCTTTCCATTGCGCTTGACAGCAGTGATTGGCTGCCTGAGTGACATGGCATTCAATCGACCTCAAAGCATGGTTAACAACTCCTGAAGGTTCTCAGCTTCCAAAACTTTCATGAATGGGCTAATCTCTAAATCCCACCCTTGCCCACTCAAATTGTATAAAATATAGACATGCGGACCCTCGATTTTACCTGATCCGTAGACCATATTGTTTTATATCCATTCAGGAGTTAGGAACACTCTGGCACAACAAGATACTTCTCTTTTATATCCTAAATATGCATGCATGCTAATATTCTGTTACTTTTGATGATGCCAAACCCTATATAGATTTGTATAATCATTGGGTCACATGGCAAAACAAAAATAGGGACAAAGTCAAGTTTGACACCAAATCAGACAAATTCACATTTAGGAGAATCAAAGAACAATCAGACTAATGATCTGTTGAGACTGGGTACACCTTTAGAATACATATAGCCAGTGGCACAACATAAATCTTTTACACGTCAATGCAAAGTCAATAACATGGCCCTCTATAATTGAAAATAAAAATAGTTTGCGCACATAAAAACTACAAGACACAAAAGGATCTGTAGAAAAATAGGATTATGCATGTGTCAAATGGAAAACAATACATAAATTCAGACGCACTCTGTAGAACAGTTTGAGATGTAGATGTAATAATACAGTAATAAATAAATATTGCACTAAGACCCGTGAGAAAAAGGTGATGAGAAAAGCCTGTAGTCTATTATGTAGTAAACCCCAAACCAAAGGACTAAATAGTCATAATACGCATAAGGTATTTATTCATATGGGTATTAATATGGACAAACCCTGAAAAAGTAAAAGAGGTCCTCTTTTAACGATGGAGCAGAAAAACGCTGCAGAAATCCTAAAAAACCTTTTATGCAGAAAGGTCAGAAGAAATTGACACTGTCCCGGCCGGTGACAGCTCAGATGAATGAGTATTAGTGGTGCACTGTGGAGAAAATAGTCCTGTTTGCACAGGTTTTACCTGACAACCCCGATGGGTCACTTGCAATAGAAAGTCCAATTTCAGCCTCCTCTGGCCTGCTGACAACCCCGATGGGTCACTTGCAGTAGAAAGTCCGACTTCAGCCTCCTATGGCCCGCAGACGAAACTTACATCCGTTGATGAAAGCCGGTGATCTCTGGCCTCCGTGGCCAGATCAGGAACGCCGGCTGATGATGTTGAATCCTCACTAGGAAGAAGGATGTGGGCAGGACCTGTTGGTAAACTAGCCTGCCTCAAGCACAGTAGTACACAAAATCGCAATATCTAACTGTCCCTCAGAGTGAGCAGAGTAGCGTTCTGTCCCTAACTGAATTCACAGCACAGTGACGCTAAAATGGCGGCGGCGCCTTTTATAGTGCATTCTGACATCATTTCAGCAGCCAATCACAGCCATGCCATTAGTTAAGATGACCGCAGCATTACAGGATGTGCCCACACTTCATAAGATTCATCATTGGCTGACTAACATCACATTGCCTCTCAAAGAATTATGGGAACTTCCGATTCCGGTATACGATATTGAAAAAGTATCGGAATTCCGATAACGCGAATATCGGCCGATACCCGATACTTGCGGTATCGGAATGCTCAACACTAATAGAGATTAATCCAGCTCTTGGTGAGGAAAAAGACTTGCTAGAAAGCTCAGCATGATTTTGCTATGTCTCCATCTGCTTGTTTTCTTACTCTGCTCCTCACACCGCCTCCCCCCTCCTCGCTCCATAGAGTATAATAAGTGTTGTAACCTGATACCTCACTGTTCTGGCTGTCATAGTTAAATAGGTTGAAAAAAGACCTCTGTCCATCAAGTTCGACCTTTCTCCTCCAAGTTATTTTGTCACTAATTTAACTATAACCCACAATGTTATGTGTATCGAGGAAATCATCCAGCCCTTTTTTAAATGTCTGGTCTGGAGAAATACAAATTTGAACTGTTTGTATCAGAGTGAATTGTAAGTTCAGGAGGTGGGGTAAGGGTAAGAGTGGCTCATAAGTGGAGAAAGCATAATTCTCAGATAAGATGTGACTAAAGGGTATGCCACACTAAACAACATCGCTAACGGGATCGCTAAAAAACGTCACTATTTAGCGATCCTGTTAGCGATGTTGTTCAGTGCGGCAGCTGCCAGCGACGAGCTTCCTGCTGTGATCTCGCTCGTCGCTGGAATCGTTCGGGACCCTATTTTATCGTCGGCGCTCCCGCTGGGTAAGTATATATCGCTGAGTGTGGCACCTTTTTTAGCGATTTAGCGGTACTTTTGTACCGCTAAAGTCGTTAAGGAGATCGCTAACCGCGATAGCGTCCTAACGACATCGCTAAATAAAGCCGCTACTAGCGATATTAAAACGATCCCGCTAGCGATCGCATTAGTATGCGTCTTTATCGTGATCGCTAGCGGGATAGTTTAGTGTGGCAGTACCTTCAGTTTCTTATATTTCCATGTACTGCTTATTTATGTAAATTTTGTTGAAAATACTGCTGTCATTTAAGTTTGATCATGGCCTTGAGTATAGCATCTGACAAAAAAAATACAGACACAATGGCAGGAAACTTCAAATAGAGGCAGGTGCTGGGCTTTTTGACTGTTCTAGTTTTTATGCATAAAGTGATTCATCTTTTTTGCATTTGCTAAAGTTCTTGATCTTTACAGATTGGCATTCATTTCTTTTGTTCATTCATTTTCAATTTTGTTAACTGCTAAAATTAACTATTAACACTTTTTTAAGTCTTAATTTGCAGCATTTTTCTACACTTGCCTAAAACTTTTGCACAGTACTGTACTTCATCTTACCGGCTGCTCATTATCTTAGTGGTTCTGTACCTCTTACTACCCGCTAGAGAGGAGCATAGGGATGGAGGCAGTGTATAGAAGGGCTGAGGAGCAATGTTTTACTTCTCGAGGCTGTGTATAGAGGGCTGAGGAGCAATTTACTGTCGAAGGGGGCTGTGTGTATAGGGGCTGAGGAGTGATGTACTACAGATGTTCCTCTATGAGGAGCAATATACTGTTGGAGGGAGCTGTATATAGAGGGGCTGAGGAGAAATATACTGCAGTAGGGGGCTTTATATAGAGGGCTGAGATGAGGGCTGTTCTGCCAGAGGGGCTTAATGTAGAGGGTTTGAGGAGGGGGCTGTCTATAAAAGTGCTGAGATGAGTGATGTAATGCAGGAGGGGCCTGCATATAAAGGGCTGAGGTGAGTGATGTAATGCAGGAGGGCCCTGCATATAAAGTGCTGAGATGATTGATGTAATGCAGGAGGGCCCTGCATATAAAGTGCTGAGATGAGTGATGTAATGCAGGAGGGCCCTGCATATAAAGTGCTGAGATGAGTGATGTAATGCAGGAGGGGCCTGCATATAAAGGGCTGAGATGAATAAAGCACTACACAAAGGGCTGTATATAGAGGGCTGAGAGGAGGGATGTATTGCAGGATGGGATTGTATGTAGAGGGGGAGAAGAGTAAATCATTTGTGGCCACATCACAATTTGTAAGACACACTTAGGCAGCAACATACCTGTTCATCCTATCCGCCGGAGTGCAGAGCTTGTGGGCTGGGAGACGTCATTGTCCGTGGCCGGCTGTGACACCAGGTGAGGTTGATCAGTCATTAATTAGTACTCAGGCTCGTGAGCGCTGCTGTCAGTGTGCCACTGGTTTTTGGGTATCCGGTTGTGCCACACTGGTGGCAATGGTCAACTGGTTATGTATGTATTACTATGCAATTATTAATATGGCCGGTCTGTGCGAGGAGCTATGTTATAATCGAGAGGGAGATTGTTTTTTTATTATACTATGGGGGAATTATTACTGCTAGGGGCTTGGTGATTATGATGAGTTGATGCTACAAACGGCATCCACTTTCCACTTTACAATTAGATATTTAGTGCAGTTGCTTTATTGTTAATGGCTGCATCATTTTGCTGAAATTGTGCAGCCATTAACAATATGTAAACCATTTGTGATTACTCTCTAAAAACACAGCAGAAAGCGGCTCTGAGTTTTATGTAATGAACTGTTAGATGCATCTCGGACACCAACCGAGCGCTATATGAGACCCAAGTGGGCTGCACCACTCATGGGCCGGTGCTTTGGGCTTGCCCCTCGCTTACAACAAGAAGTTCCCCTGATTTTCTGGCACAAGTGACTGTATACATGCCTGAGGTCAATATGTGAGTTCATACCTAAATGACACGTTTTTCTGAACCTTTTCAATCATTTCTCTGCTGTTTTTTTTTTGTTTTTACACTTGGCACCAGGACATTTTTTTTTAAGTTGACCTGTGCAAAAAACCCTTACTAATTAAAACAATAAATCATACTAGACGCAGATACCTGTGTATATTCTGGAAGTAGATACCTGGCACATTGTCAAAATGCTACTCAGCACTTTAGAAAAATATTCAGACTTGAGAGTCCTCAGTGGTTGATACCTTTTAATGGCTAACTGAAAAGATGGTAACAAATTGCAAGCTTTCGAGACTACTCAGGTCTCTTCATCAGGCATAGACTGATACAACATCTGAAGAATCACATATTTATACACAAAATAGCACAGAAAAAATGCACTTTATGCACCTTCATGCAGTTTTGTGTTAAAGTGTGATTTTTTTTTAATAAATAATGCATACAAATTGTTATTAGTGGCTAAAAGAGTGACTGTAGCAGAAAATATAGAACACAACACCTCCTCAAAATAAAAGTGGAAGAAGTGCCGAGTTCATAGGCATCAGTTTGTCCACTTTCACATATCTTCATAAAGTCACCATAACCGAAGAGGTCAAAATCTAGTTTCAGGTTAGAAATTAAAAAAAAGTCATAAGAAAAATAACAGGAATGACATATCTAAAAAACTACATGCATCACAATCCCTGTATAGAATGATGATTTCAGATATTGCAGTAAATTTTTTAAAAATGTACAAATAAAAGTCATATACAAATGGAGGCTTACGCACAAAACAATGTACCGGTAATAATAAAATATCAAGGTGTGCAACATTCATGTATGACACAGTCATCTACACCAGGGTTGGGGAACCTTTTTTTTTTGCAGAGGGACATTTGGATAGTTATACCATTCTTCGGGGGGAGTACAAAATTATCAAAATGAAAATCACTCTGCTACATTTCTGATATATTTGGTCAAATAATTAACCAATAACGTGATGGCTGGAGCTGCTTCTCTTTGGTGCTACATGTGATGCTAGTTGGTATGGATCAGGATTTCCTTTGTATTGCGCAGATGGTGGAAGTATCATCAAGGCATCAGGAATTCTCTCACCTGTGCAACACTATGGAAATCCTGAAAACATGACCCGTGGGGTCCGCGAGGACTGGATCTTGGGAAACACTGGTATGGATGATATTGTTAATAGTAACTGCTTTTCATGGGGCTGCAGCATATACATCACTGGAGACACTCGGCTGGGGTAAATACATCACTGGACTGGAGACACTTGGCTGGGGCATATACGACACTGGAGACAAAGGGCTGGGGTATATATATATAAATGCAGATGCAGACATAAGACTGGGGCATATATATCACTGGAGACACAGGGCTGGGGCATATACGTCACTGGGCTGGGGCATATACATCACTGGAGACACAGGGCTAGAGCATATACATCACTGTAGACACAGGGCTGGGGCATATACATCACTGGAGTCACTGGCTGGGGCATATACATCACTGGAGACACAGGGCTGGGGCATATACATCACTGGAGACACAGGGCTAGAGCATATACATCACTGGAGACACAGGGCTGGGGCATATACATCACTGAAGACACAGGGCTAGAGCATATACATCACTGTAGACACAGGGCTGGGGCATATACATCACTGGAGTCACTGGCTGGGGCATATACATCACTGGAGACACAGGGCTGGGGCATATACATCACTGGAGACACAGGGCTAGAGCATATACATCACTGGAGACACAGGGCTGGGTCATATACATCACTGGAGACACAGGGCTGTGGCATATACATCACTGGAGACACAGGGCTGGGTCAAATACATCACTGGAGACAAAGGGCTGGGGCATATACATCACTGGAGACACAGGGCTGGGGCATATACATCACTGGAGACACAGTGCTAGAGCATATACATCACTGGAGACACAGGGCTGGGGCATATACATCACTGGAGTTACTGGCTGGGGCATATACATCACTGGAGACACAGGGCTAGGGCATATACATTACTAGAGACACAGTGCTAGAGCCAGGGGCGGACATATCACTGGTGCAATCTGTGCAGCCACACAGGGGCCCAAGAGGTGAGGGGAACCATTTATACCTCCAAAGCAGGTGCAATTTTGCATTTTTAAGAGATCTTGGGCTGCAAAGGGCCCATGTATTGTTCTTGCACAGGGGCCCTTTTCTGACTTTGTCCGCCAGTGGCTAGAGCATATACTGTACATCACTGGAGATACAGGGCTGGAGCATATACATCACTGGAATCACTGGGCTGGGGCATATACATCACTGGAGACACAGACCTGGGGCATACACATCACTGGAGACACATGACTGGGGCATATACATCACTGGAGACACAGGACTTGGGCATATACATCACTTGAGACACAGGACTTGGGCATATACATCACTGGAGACACAGGACTGGGGCATATACATCACTGGAGACACAGGACTTGGGCATATACATCACTGGAGACACAGGACTTGGGCATATACATCACTGGAGTCACTGGGCTGGGGCATATACATCACTGGAGACACAGACCTGGGGCATACACATCACTGGAGACACAGGACTTGGGCATATACATCACTGGAGACACAGGACTGGGGCATATAAATCACTGGAGACGCTGGGCTGAGGCACATATATCACAGAAGATGATGTTGATGTCTACTTCTGAGGGATGGGAGAGCATTGCAGGCTAACTCTGCCTACAGAATATGTCTTAACCCAAAGTAACCTTCCATTGCATGCGCAGCAGCGTCCTGTAGTGAACGCTGTGTGCGCATGTTCACACCGCAAAGTAATATATTAAAGGGCTGGCAGCTGTCAAAACGCAGCTGCTGGCCAGAGCACTTTAATCAATGGGAACCTGCCTAGGGGCTGGAGAACAGGCCGGAGAGTCGTAAATAGCCTGCAGGCCCGAGGTTTGCCACCCCTCATCTACACCAACAAGAGCATGTGCTCTTAAAAGTGCCAAAACCATGGATTATTTGACCTTCACCCACAATTCTATTAAAAATAAATAGTGTACCCACCCCATAAACAGCTACTGTACAACAAAATCTACAAATATTCTTCATTAAACATTTCCTAACATATTACTGCTGTAAATTCAATGCAACTCCTAAACATAGCTGGCTATGCTGCAGGTTCTGACATACTGTAGTGTGTAGCCCTGGTGGTAGGCACACGCAGTACCCTGGGGAGTGTATGGCGAGACGGCGGCTTAAAGCTCAATATGCATTCATTCTACACACACTAGACACACCCTTGGGGTAGTGAAGTATACTCTAGGGAGTGGTCAAGAAGGTATGTGTAGGAGTGATTTTAGTCAGTAGAGTCTAGTTCCTGTCTTCGGGCAGTAAGGACGTGAAGAGTCTGTGTCTGGACTACAGTGAGGGAGTCTAGATTGCTATCTCATCAGCTTGGAAAGTGGAGTCTGGTATAGGTGTTGGAATACACCTTAGTCTGGTCAGAGCTGTGTCATCTCCTCAGCATACATTGAAGGAAAGAACAAGTTGTAACCCAGAAAGTCTTCAGCATTCCTGTCTAAAGGACAGTATCAGGTACAGAGACGTGCTCCTGCCTGTGATAACTGAGCATCTGTGGTTAGCTTCATGGGAAGGAAAAAGATTGGAAGTGACTGCTCGACCCCTGGCTAGTAAGAGTGTTTATGTTACCAGCGTGGACAAGGCGAAAGGCAAGTGGATTAGAGAATTGGCGCTACAGGATTGCAGAAGTCCAGCGCCTTGTCACCGGTCACTGGGGACCGAAGAGTCACTGTTGCTTCAGGCACAGTGACAGGACAACCAGGAATCTACCGGACCCTAGGTCGCGGCAGACAAGCCCCTTATAGTCGGTACGTAGCTGGGGTCAGGGGGAGTGAAGACTTTGGAGTTCTGCAGGACAAACATAAGTATTCAGCTCCTTCACAGGAGGACCCCTAACACTAAGCTGACTGGGCAGGAACAGCTAAGATTTGCTGGAATCATAGAGGGAACTACGCTTCAGGCTGGTTGTACTCGTTTATTGGAGTTAAAGGAGGCCCCTAACTTGTCCAGCTGCCGTCTCAAGATACACTCTCCTTGGATCAGCCTCCCTGGGACCTGCCTTAGCATTCTGCAAGTAAAGGTATGGAAAGACGCTGACTGTGTGAGACTGTGTTATTTACCGGCACCCGACTTCACCATATTAACAGACTTTGAGGGAAGAGTCCCACCTGTAGGGGACCCGACATCTAGCTGCCTCACCATCCCCTCAGAGATCTACAGCAGCGCTGGTACTAATTACCAGAACACTACAGGTGGCGTCACGAACTGTACAAAATCAATCCCCTGTAAATATTCCCCAACAACATACGCCAGACCGCCAGGGCCACAGACCGAGCCACAGCTACCTGTGACAACAACCCCCATAGACTTCTACGGGCTCGGCTCTGAGTACCCCATTGCCCTGGTAACCCACAATTGTGGTGGCGGGTCGACACAACTTTTGGCGTCACGAACAGGATACCAAACTCGCGAAATTGCGAGCCCTGCGTGCCTAAGGACTTGTTTTTTGTAAAAAGGACTGTTTGCACTTTTGGCGCCAAAATCGCCATTTTTGTCGCCATATTCGCGCCCTCAGGCGCTGGAGAAGAAGGTGGGCGTACCTTCGTGGGCGTCTACCCCCCTGTGGCGCGAAGAAAATGCCTGCCCTCTCAAAGTGCTACTATAACATGCGGTCCTGCCCAACAGCAAAGGAGGTCCGCCTCCTCTTCACCTTCCCTGCGAGGAGGAGGAGACGCAAACCCCACCTCCACGGAAGAGACCGGATGTCTCCGCAGAAAGAAAGGGGAATCTTCTGGAGCGTGATGGAGGCAGGACGTGTGGAGCCGAGCGGGGCAGCGGAGGAAGGCAGGCCCCGTGCCCCCGCCAAGCTGCCATCGGCATCCGAGGCCTATGCGATCCTGCACCTGCAACAGGCGTTGTTAGAGGTTCGGGAGGAGAACTCACGCCTAAAGAAGTTGTTCCAACCTGGACTGGAGGAGATTGAGAGGCGCCGGTGTAATCTGCTGAAGTGGCAACTGACGAACACGGCGTCCTCTCCCCTCAACGAACCCCCACGATTCAAAGTACCGAAGAGTCTGCTGCCCAAGGCGAAGGAGCAACCGGAGGCTGCCCCCGAAATTACCGTTCCCGATCCCACTGGTGAAGCGGTGGATGCGGAGGAGGTTGAGGAGGTACAGCCAATCCCGGAACGCCCGCCCGGCCAAGAGGCCGCAGCAGATTATCGGTCCCCGGCAGGGACACCGGAGGGGTCCTGTCCGTCACTACCAGATGTGGACTGGGACGAGATGGCGCGCCTGGATGACGTCGCCTACACCGCCCAGTGGGAACAAGAATGGCAGAGTCGTGAGGAGACGAAGAGGCGCCAGCAGGAGGAAGCGCGGGAAATCAAGAAGAACCGCCAGCGACAGTTTGCTGAGCTGATTGCTGACAAGGAGACTGTCCGTCGCGACAAAGGTACCTTACGGGAACCGCGGCGGCAGGGGTGTGTGACTGAGTTCCAGCTCCGGAAGGGCTGGGGCTTTATTCGTGAACCGGGCCTCTACCCAGCGGTCTTCGTCAGCAGGCGTGACGTGGAATCTCACCTGCCACAAGGCCATTCCGGGAGGGACTTAGTAAACGGCGACATAGTCACCTATACGCGGCATTGGGGAATGAAGGGGTGGTATGCCCTGAACGTCGCCATCGTCCGCGACCCCGTCCCAGACGCAGGTATCGTCACCATTGCCGCAGCGTCCCCGTGTCCAGCTTCAGCAGCATCCGGCCGTGCCCCAGCATCGCCCCCGTCAAAGTCATCGCAACATGCGACCCAAGGTCTATCGCAAGTAAAAGCCACTTCCATATCGCCAAATGCGACCCAGTCTAGATCGCAAACCCTGACGCGGTCTATATCGTTGACTGTAATGGAGACGCAATCGGTGTCATGCGAAGAAAGTGTACCCGTTGCGCCCCTGGAGGTTCAAACCAGAACTGTCGCAACCCAGACCCTGATCGCAGCACATGATTTGCTGGTCCTGGGATCAAGGGCCCATTGCGTTGTTCCAGCCCCCGGGGTGGAAGATGTGGTGGAAAATGTCTTAGTAGCTGATGAATAAATGGTAAAGAGTTGGTGAGATCCCTATCGGATCTACCACAAGTAGAAAGCAGAAAGTTTAAAATGTTTTTGAAAAAGTTTGCACAGATATTATATATAGTAAATATATATTCCTAATTATAGAATGCCCGGCTGGGTAATTGATAATTGATAATTGGTAATTGGTAATTGATAATTAATATATGATAAACAGTTGCACTTTTACAATGTGATTTATTATGTCTTTCTTTATAAATGGACTTTTCGAGGTAAAGGACTATGCTTACCCAGAACTCTCTTGTACATAGTTGCACTTTGGTGCCCTATCTTGGTTTTACATAAACCATCCATATCTACCTCTGAAAAACAAAACCCGTGTGGTGTGGCACTGAGTGAGGTCTGCACTTGGATGTCCTGCAGCCCACCCAGGACCCACGTTGAAGGTTTGGTGCGGGTCCTTCACAAGTATCTTGTATATCTATTTATTGAAAATGCTATTTGATACTATTTGTATTAAAGTTTGTAACGTTCAAAGTATTCTTACCTCCCGGATGGGAAGATGTTATTGTTCCAAATGTTATTGCATAAACAAAATTTTTCTGTCTTTTGTATTTCACAGCCCGGGAGTGCTGTCGTTTACCATGGGGGAATGTGTAGCCCTGGTGGTAGGCACACGCAGTACCCTGGGGAGTGTATGGCGAGACGGCGGCTTAAAGCTCAATATGCATTCATTCTACACACACTAGACACACCCTTGGGGTAGTGAAGTATACTCTAGGGAGTGGTCAAGAAGGTATGTGTAGGAGTGATTTTAGTCAGTAGAGTCTAGTTCCTGTCTTCGGGCAGTAAGGACGTGAAGAGTCTGTGTCTGGACTACAGTGAGGGAGTCTAGATTGCTATCTCATCAGCTTGGAAAGTGGAGTCTGGTATAGGTGTTGGAATACACCTTAGTCTGGTCAGAGCTGTGTCATCTCCTCAGCATACATTGAAGGAAAGAACAAGTTGTAACCCAGAAAGTCTTCAGCATTCCTGTCTAAAGGACAGTATCAGGTACAGAGACGTGCTCCTGCCTGTGATAACTGAGCATCTGTGGTTAGCTTCATGGGAAGGAAAAAGATTGGAAGTGACTGCTCGACCCCTGGCTAGTAAGAGTGTTTATGTTACCAGCGTGGACAAGGCGAAAGGCAAGTGGATTAGAGAATTGGCGCTACAGGATTGCAGAAGTCCAGCGCCTTGTCACCGGTCACTGGGGACCGAAGAGTCACTGTTGCTTCAGGCACAGTGACAGGACAACCAGGAATCTACCGGACCCTAGGTCGCGGCAGACAAGCCCCTTATAGTCGGTACGTAGCTGGGGTCAGGGGGAGTGAAGACTTTGGAGTTCTGCAGGACAAACATAAGTATTCAGCTCCTTCACAGGAGGACCCCTAACACTAAGCTGACTGGGCAGGAACAGCTAAGATTTGCTGGAATCATAGAGGGAACTACGCTTCAGGCTGGTTGTACTCGTTTATTGGAGTTAAAGGAGGCCCCTAACTTGTCCAGCTGCCGTCTCAAGATACACTCTCCTTGGATCAGCCTCCCTGGGACCTGCCTTAGCATTCTGCAAGTAAAGGTATGGAAAGACGCTGACTGTGTGAGACTGTGTTATTTACCGGCACCCGACTTCACCATATTAACAGACTTTGAGGGAAGAGTCCCACCTGTAGGGGACCCGACATCTAGCTGCCTCACCATCCCCTCAGAGATCTACAGCAGCGCTGGTACTAATTACCAGAACACTACAGGTGGCGTCACGAACTGTACATAAATCAATCCCCTGTAAATATTCCCCAACAACATACGCCAGACCGCCAGGGCCACAGACCGAGCCACAGCTACCTGTGACAACAACCCCCATAGACTTCTACGGGCTCGGCTCTGAGTACCCCATTGCCCTGGTAACCCACAATTGTGGTGGCGGGTCGACACAGTAGATCTGACAGCACATTGTTCAAGGCTGTGAGCTTACAGCTGTCATCACCTGCTATCTCGCTCTCCCTTCCCAAGGAGCAGGGAGAAGGTTGTACATGGCAGAAGGAGCTGCTATAAAGGGTGAGGAGGCTCCTGTTAGGGCATTATTACAACCTTATACTGGTGACTCTTTTTGAAATTCAAAACTGGGGTCAGAAAATCTTTTTAAACTTAGAAAATTACACAAAATATAAATTAATTTCAGCAAGTCCTTTATTTTCTCATTTCCCTTGTTATCATTTGCTCTCATATGCTAATGAAAATTGAGGAATACAGTATATAAAGAAATGTTCTGTATGTGTCCCAAAAGATCAGTCACATTCACCTTCCTACTTGTTGTTACTCACCTGACCTGGCTTAGGTGCTGCCTCTTGGTTCCTTCCACTAGGGCAAGTTCTTTCTGTGCAAGTCCTTGTCGGGTTACTGCCGTGACCCGCTAACTACCTTTCACATGATCACCCAAGCCATTTTAAGGTTAAATCAGTCAGCTATCTTCTGTTTGAGTATTCATTAAGCTTTTCATTTAGTTCCATGTGAACATCTGGAGTTTACATCACGATCCAGTTTTCTCAGCTGTCTAATCATTTCTTCAGCAAACTCCTGCTTGATTTGCATTTATGGTACTTCCTGGCTCAGACTTGCAGTTAAACATTAATCTGCTGTAAGCATATCAAACTGCTATACTTGTGCTTTTCAGAATTTAACACTTCTGCAACAGTGTGTAAACTGTCTGCAAGCAAGTATCCAGTTTGCCTGTTCGTTACTCCTGCCTACAGTTAATAATTTGTTTGCTAATTGCTTGTCTCTGCCATTGACCATCTGTCTGCTTATAGTATACAACTCTGCAGTTAACCATTTATTTGCTGCAAGTCCTGGACTCATACATTTTCAGTTCCTGTATATAGCCACGCTCCGGTCTATGTGTCTAAAGGTATTTCCTGCTCCTCTTGTCTGCCTGCTAACTTGTATACCCTGCTGCCCTGGTCTTTTCTGATCTAAAAACAACCCACACATACCCATTCCCAAGCCTGTAGTAGAATAGATTAGGAGGACATGTACCTTTTTGTACTCTGCAGGAAATTTCAGGAACCTACAGAAAATTTTGAAGGCTAAAAAAAAAATCATTCATTTTTAGGTTTGGAGGTTGAAGTTTTAAGTGATGCTTCCACAGGTCAAGAAACTTGTGATAATACTCATACTCCTACACCATTATCTGGAGTTATCATCTCCAAATCTTTGAGTTTGTTTTTGAAGCACCTAATTTCAACTTTTCGTTAATGAGAAAATTCTGTATTTTTAGTTACTTTACCATGCAAGAAAATCCTAGTTATCATTTTTGTTTTCATCTTTCCAGTACGTGCCCACGATCAGTAAAAGCTGCGGGTTGAACGCTGCGTACTTGTGCAGCGTCCAACCTGCAGCATCCAGCTGTCACTGCATAGTGGATGGGATTTCAAGAAATCCCATGTCCACTATGTGTCCATAGACGCCCGCGGGTCACCTTGGAAGACGTGTCACATCTCTCCAGACCACAGTATGTCAATTTCTCTAGCGGAGACGCGAGTCTCCACAAGAGAAATTTCATCCATACAATGTATTGAACACGGTGAATCCGCACAGTGCAGTGAACACATGAGGATTTACCTGCGTTCAACAGCCGGCAGCGCTTTGGACGCAGCGAACATGGGCCGTATCCAAAGCGCTGCATAGTCACCTTGCTTTTTGGTTCCTCTTTAATCATAAAGAGCCTTTGCTTTTAGACTTTTTTTTTTGGTTGCAGATATAATGCCTTTCTGAGAGACGTCATATCTTCATCTCCTTTAAATACGTGGGTATGTTGGTAATGGCACCAGCTATGGTGTTGTTCTACCTTTTTAAACTGGCTTGGCTGTGATGTCACTTATGATCCACACTCCACATTTTGATTTAGGTTTTTTCTGCAACTTTTTTTAGCCGTAGATTGGAATAAATCCAAAAACAAAACTAAAAGTAAGCTAATCTTATCTCTCTAGGCTTCCCTTCTGGTTTTTGGCCAATATAGGTGTGAACAAAGCTTAAATATTTGAATCACGACCCTCCTACATGTTCTCATGTCTTTCTGGTATCAGTGTGACTGAATCAGATTATGTAAAGAACAAATATTCTGTATAAATCCTCCCAAGTGAATGATGAAGCCAAGCTGTGTCCTTACACAGAGAACCCTGCTCCTTTTCTCAGGTGGGCTATTTCTAATCAGTTCCTCAGGAGTATCTCCAGACTAATTCCTGGCATAAGCCTGAGCGTAATGAAAATGTGAGATTTATGTAAAATAAGCAGAAAGACATTTTCATTTGCATAGCAAGCATATATTTGCATAATTGAGATGCTGATCTGCTCTGTTTCTCTTGGAACCATCTGGGGTCTCTAGACACAAGTAGCATATGTCGCAGTACGGGTCCAGCCCAGGACCTCTCCTCTGCTGTGTAGAGCACCACCTGTGCTCTTATCATGGGCTTCATTTTTATATCTTGACACCTTTTTTTGCAACTTGGTAAATAAAATTATTCTAAATTCAATGTGTTATGTGTCTGGCTTTGCCCTGGCTTCACTTTGAACTGTTTTATTTCT
This sequence comes from Oophaga sylvatica, assembly GCA_033576555.1. Taxonomy (NCBI): domain Eukaryota; kingdom Metazoa; phylum Chordata; class Amphibia; order Anura; family Dendrobatidae; genus Oophaga; species Oophaga sylvatica. Next base: position 56,787,588 of record JARQOD010000002.1, read on the forward strand.
AGACAGGTCCTCCAGGGACGTCTGTATCAAACGGACCCTACGGGTCTAAACTCCGGGAGTCAGCTGGTGAAAACAGTCTGCTGGAAAACTGTATATGATGCTCTGGAGTTTTACTTAATTAGTAAGTGGCACTGTCATGGCAAGACTCAAAGTAAACTATGAGCATGTAGTTGTCTACATATAATACAGTATAATAACTGTATACTCACATTTTCTGTATAATATGCAGGACACTGCCCTTAGAAACGTGCCCAACATCAGAGGCTTTTAGCCACCGCACATCTAAAAATGTAATCGAGCTCCTAGAACATAGCGGTAGTCAGTGTTTCCGACACTAGATTACCATTCATTAGCTCTAGCGCTATACATCAGGATAAGGGGCAGGCAGGGTAGCCACCAATGGAGAATGGGGTACAGCTAAGAGTATCCTGATGTTAGATACTTTCATACAATACTTCTTCTATAGGTTGAGATTAATATAATGCTCAACTTCAGCTAAAAGTTGGGGTTATGACTGTCAACAAGTTGAATATTTCCAAAAGTAACCAGTAGAATTCTGAATTCAGCTCTGAAGTATATTGTAGTATATAATGGGTTTTATGCCAACGCCTAATACAAATAGGCAAGAAAAAGGACCAGCACATCTAAGCTAGTGTGAATAGGCGCCAACCAAAGAAAGTATACAAATCAAAAGGATTAAGGATTGCACCATAACTTACCAAGAATGATTTACTCTAGAGCATAGAAATTACATTGCTGCCATAGAAAAAAATTGACGAAGGACACCGTGACGTGGTAATTGGGCATACATATATTGGCCAGTCTATGCGCTAAGAGCCTTCATTTTTTCATAGCAATTTTTGCAGATACATATTTCATATATACATTATATGGCGCTTTTTTCTGTGGCAGCAATGCAATTTCTATGCTCTCATATGCAATCATTCTTGGTAAGTTATTTTACACAAAAGCTACATTCACAATCCTATACAGTTTAGATTGCCATCAGCCGATCATTCGCATGATCGTTTGGCTGACAGATATCCCGCCTGATTCACCCATACACAGGAGTGTCCACTCTGCCAAGTGCTCCCTTTTATCTATGGCGACTGCTCATCTCTTAAAGGACAGAAGCATAAGCAGTCTGAGATCGGATAAGCCGGATCCCTCGCTCTCTTGACATCATCTGTCGGAGGTGAGTCAGGGGTTCCCGATATATATTAGACTGTCAGCCGAACCTGTCAATATCAGCGGGTACAGCTAACATTAATCTAATGTGTATGGGGCCCTTAAAGCTCAAGAGCTGAACTCTCCCACCATGTACAGCTGTTTCAGAGCCTGTTCTGGTAATTTTCTTTCTGGGATGTGTACACCACAATCTTTAGACCAGATTGGTGTGGATTTATTTGTTTCTTAAATTTTGCTTAAACTATGATCAGGCAGTCAAAAGATATACCAAATTGTTAATAGTTTCTCACCCTGTGTGATGGATTTGGCACATCTGGCTACAAATGTTAGAAATGTTTTTCTTACTTATGCCTCCCTTCTGCTTTCTCCCGTCTATTGTTTAGAGCCAAATTTCTGCTCAATTTTTTTGTGCAATTTGGAACATTTTAAGTTGCTTCAAATTTCCTGTAAGACTCCATTTTCCAAAAGTATCTAGTGAGGCGCAAAAGTGTCTAAGCCACAAAATAAATCAGGTGTTAGGCCTCTCCTGCAATTTCTTTGGTGTAAATTGATTAAAAATTCTGACACTTCCACCTTCGCAAATAGCCCCCATTTTGGTATAGCAGCTTCCCGTCTGTACTATGAATGCTGCTCTGAGCAATAATATCGACTATAATTCAGGATCAGTCGGTAAAATAATATTTTAACTTGTTACTAATGTTGATTTGTTCAAATCTGACCAATAACGACGTATGAATGCGGTTTGTACATCTTGTCTATCTTTACAAGGGCATGCACTTATTAACTTGTATATGTGTTTGTAATAAGGAATCGCGATTGTGGGTTCCACTAAGGACAGGGACTGATATGAATCATTCAACCTCTCCGGTATATGTTGGCAGTTTATAAACTGCAATATATAGAAACTAAAAAAAATTTTAAAGGGGTTGCCCAGGAATTAAACATTGATGGCCTCTCCTTAGGTTAGGTCCTCAATGTCTGATCGATGGGGGTCCAAAACTGCTCATTTGCGGCACTGCACAGCTCTATCACCTATATAGTGGCTATATTTGGGACTGCACATCTTCCCCATATTCTAATCAATAGTAGGTGGTACCTGGTACCTGGTAATGGCCACTATTCTTTTGACGGAGCTGTGATGTGCATCTACATAATGAGCAGTTTCGGCCGCCGTTGACACTGGAAACTGCCGATTGGCGGGGGTGCCGGGTGTCACACCCTCACCGATCAGACATTAATGACCTATGCTAAGGTTAGAGTCCTGGAAAACCTCTTTAAAATGGTCTAAAATGAACTTACAATTATAATATCAATGCACAGTTGGACTGATTGAGTGATATCTAATTTATCTCTTCTCTCACATGTAATAAATATGTTTTTTTCTTCAATCCAGTAAAATAATTAGATGCAATCTCATCTGTCCTCTCCAAACAACGTCAGGCAGAAATAATTCTAATTGTAATTTTCATAGAGTGAAACTGTTTCCATTCTTCATCCCATCTCTTGTTTATTTCAATGTCTGCTGAGATTGACCTGCCAGAATGTTATGTGTGTCGGTTATCGCTGACCTTAAACTGTCATCAATCCTCCGAGCCTCTCTGGTCTTGCATTACCTTGTTGTGGTGCCCTGCAGCCGAGCGCGCCGACACTCCTACACGTTACACTTACAACGCGCTTTGATGTTACAAGACTTGCAAAGAGCTCCTCTTGTTGAGTGATCTCCATGCTCCTCTTCTGGTTTTACTTGGCAGCGTTTGTGTTCTTACGGAAATCGATCTCAGAATTTATTTCTGGCTTTGTCTATTTATAACGTGGTAAAACAATGGGAAGTTTATTGGGCATGAAGGTATACTATAGTATTGTGAAAAGAAAACCTTATTCATATACCCTGGAAATGTTGACAATGTGGTTATATCCTGAAGAAGATGTGCGTCAACTTCAAAACGCGTCGATAATAAAGCCGCAATAATACAGTTCTTGTTCGTCCTGGATCCTTTCCATCAGTCCACCAGCGGCACGGAAAAATCCACTCATTTTCCTTCATCACTGGAAATGTTCTTGCCATATGTAATATAAAACTTTTTTCTTAAAATGTTGAGATTCATTAAAGGGGGTATCCTGGACTTTAGAAAAAAAAATGTATCTAAGCACTGACAGGCATGTAATTGCAACTTACCTGTCTGTTGTGCATGGTGTCGTTCTTCCCCGGCACAGAGTAGTCACAGACCGCTCCTGCCCAGGATTCAGAAGCCTCTGCTGATGTCACGTCAACAGAGCAGAGGCTTCTTTTCAGGTCCGCTCTGTAGACGAGACAGGACTTCCGAGGTCCTTCTGATTGACAGCCAGATCCCCACTGCCTAACTGGGGGAGCCAGAATGACCTCAAAAGTCCCACCTTGTCGCATCAGCAGAGGCAGCTGAATTCCTGGCAGGAGCGGTCTGTGAACACTCTGTGGCGGGGAAAAACGGCTCTATGCACAACAGGCAGGTAAGTTGCAATTACCTGCCTGTTAGTGCTTAGATACGTTTTTTGTAAAGTCCCAGATACCCCCTTTAAAGTATTATGGATGCAATTAATCTCTACCTTGTTTTCTTTCTGAATTGTTATTTATAGGTATTGTTTTAATGATCTATCTCCTTTAAAGGGAGTTTGTCACCCCATTTTTGGACTATGAGATGCGACCACCGCCATCAGGGGCTTATCTACAGCATTCTGTAATACTGTAGATAAGCCCCCGATGTCACCTAAAAGAGAAGAAAAACGAGTTATATTATACTCACCCAGGGGCGGTCCGCCATCCGGTCCGGTCCGATGGGCGTCGCAGTCCGGTTCGACGCCTCCCATCTTCTAGCGAAGCCGGCCTCTCCTTTGCGTCCCGTCGCGGCTCCTGTGCAGGCACACTGATCTGCCCTGGTGAGGGCAGAGCAGAGTACTGCAGTTGGCAGGCATCGGACCTCTCTGACCTTTCCTGGCGCCTGCGCACTGCAGTACTCTGTTCTGCCCTCACCAGGGCAGATCAGTGTGCCTGCGCAGGAGCCGCGACGGGACGCAAAGGAGAGGCCAGCTTCGCTAGAAGATGGGAGGCGCTGAACCGGACTGCGACGCCCATCGGACCCGACCGGACGGCGGACCGCCCCTGGGTGAGTATAATATAACTCGTTTTTCTTCTCTTTTAGGTGACATCGGGGGCTTATCTACAGCATTACAGAATGCTGTAGATAAGCCCCTGATGGCGGTGGTCGCATCTCATAGTCCAAAAATGGGGTGACAGACTCCCTTTAAAGCTTCTCAAACTTTGAGGCTGGACTGCACGGTCCTTTCTTTGGTCACAGGAATCTCTACTTTATCAATATCCTGTTCACATTTTACAAGTCTGATGTGTCAGTTTATGTGGCAATAACTCTGGAATGTTTCTATGTATCTCAGTGATTTTGCTTTTTTTGTGACATATTATACTTTATGTTAATGGTAAATTTAGGTTGATATGTTTTGCGTTGATTTCTAAAAATGTCAGAAATTTGACAAAAATTACAACAAATTTGCAATTGTCAAACTTTTAATGATTATTTCCTATGATCCAGATGGTCATACTACACAAATTAGATAACAAATAACAATTCCTTCATGTCTGTTTTATATCAGCACCATCTGTAAAATGTTTGTTTCAAGGAAATTTACAAAACATATTCTTTTAGAGACATATTCTGTTTCAAAATGATTTCAGGAATCTATATATTGGAACCCCCCTAAAGTGAGTCCCCCTCAACATATTCAATTCTGCTGTCAGGTAGTTTATTAACCCTTCAGGTTCTTTTCAGGAATTAATGCAAAGTGACATAAGATGAAAGTAAAATTTTATTTTTACCACCTAAATGTTGCTAACTTCTGAACAGGTCACTATAGCCGGGAGACTCTACGCCATTATTTCGCCTTGCACAACCATCAGGACCACACAATCAAGATCTCAGGGTGCTCATGGGGATAAAGAAGTAGCCACAACAGCCAGATGCTGTAATCAGTATTGACAGCAGCATCCAAGGGGTTAAATGGCCACTGTTGGTGTCAACGCCATCCGTGACTGATGCAGCAGTGTATCAGCTATAAGTGTACAGCCAACAGCTGCTGCATATTCATCCGTTGGGGGCGCTATTCACTTATATCTCAGATCAGTACAAACACATATTGGCGGTCACTCAGGGGATATAATTAACCAGTTCTGTAATTATTAATCTTATAATGGATACAGGAGGCAGAATCAGGAAAATTGAGAGATATTTTCAATTTGAGTATGGACTTACACTACAGATAGCGAGGCACCAGTAGAAAAATATTCAGAAGTCTTGCTTTAGGCTTCTTTTACACTTACCGGGTTTTTTGCGTCCCGTTTTTGCGGCCTCACTAGATTTCTATGGGGCTTCAAAAAAGGGCCGCAGTAATTCCACGTAGCGCCGTATGGCTTTGAGGCCCGTATTTACGCCTGTGAAAAAAGATCGAGCCTGCTCAATCTTTTTCATGGCTTATGGACATGGCCCCCATTGAATATCAATGGGGCCGCAAAAACAACGGAAGTTTGTTTTTGTGGTGCACCGTGACTTCCCGTTTTGCGGAACGCCGTTTTTTTTTCCAATGCTTTTTCCACAGTATTGGAAACCTGAAAAGCAGCGATCCGCAAGTTTTTTGCGGTCCGATTTTGCGGCAGACCTTGAAAATTGCGGCGATATGGCCCGCAGAAAAGGCCCACAATGACGGGACGCAAAAAGCAAGGTAAGTGTAAAACCAGCCTTATGTAATAATGAAGATTGTGCTGTCCTTGGTGCTGAACTTCATTTTTCTTCACCCTCCAATGGTGAATTTCCATCAATTGGATGATACTTTTAAAGCTAACATTATACGATTCTGGATGTTATTATGAGACTACGGTACATGAAATTTAGTCCCTTCTATAAATTATAGGTATATTACAGCCTCAGAGGAGATCTTATTTACATGTATAAATATATGTGTGGTCAGTACAAAGGACTGGTGCATGACTTGTTCCCTCCAGAGACCTTACAAAGTACCAGGGGGCACTCATTACATGTGGAGGAAAAGCAAATCCAGCAGCTAAATAGGAAAGGATTTTTTACAGTTAGAGCAGTCAGACTGTGCTTTGCCCTACCACAAGAGGTAGTAATGGCAGACATTATAACAGCTTTTAAAAAAGGGCTGCATGCTTTTCTCACAAGAAATCGCATTGTGCGTAACGACCGCGGTTGCAGATATTGCTGCTGTAACCAGGCCTAGCGGGTCAGGGGCCTGACGACACCCTTCAGATGTACATTCAGCAGAAGTGTATTGCACCTCACAGACCCATCGGGTATGTGCATAGCAATACACATTGCCAGCCAATCAGAGGCCAGCATCTGATGTCGACGTGCACATGACAGGGGTGCATGGCAATGACGTCATGTGCTCCCATCGCACGCTGAAGCCAGCTTCTGGCTTTAGAAGAGCATGCCACACAATGGGGGAGTGAAGGAAATGTATGTATTTATTTTTTTTAAATCAGTGACCCTACTACTACCTGGATGACTATGGGCTGTGCATTATACTTTATGGAGGACTATGGGCTGTGCATTATATTCTATGTAGGACTATGGGCAGTGCATTATACTTAATAGATGACTATGGGCTGTGCATTATATTCTATGTAGGACTATGGGCTGTGCATTATACTTAATAGATGACTATGCTCTGTGCATTATACTTTGTAGATGTCTATGGTTTGTGCATTATACTTTATGGATGACTATGGGCTGTGCATTATACTTAATAGATGACTGGGCTGTGCATTATACTTAATAGATGACTGGGCTGTGCATTATACTTAATAGATGGCTATGCTCTGTGCATTATACTTTATGGATGACTATGGTCTGTGCATTATACTTAATAGATGACTATGGGCTGTGCATTATACTTAATAGATGACTATGGGCTGTGCATTATACTTAATAGATGACTATGGGCTGTGCATTATACTTAATAGATGACTATGGGCCGTGCATAATACGATATGGAGGACTATGGGCTGTGCATTATATTCTATGTAGGACTATGGGCTGTGCATTATACTTAATAGATGACTATGGGCTGTGCATTATATTCTATGTAGGACTATGGGCTGTGCATTATACTTAATAGATGACTATGGGCTGTGCATTATACTTTATGGAGGACTATGGGCTGTGCATTATATTCTATGTAGGACTATGGGCTGTGCACTATACTTAATAGATGACTATGGGCTGTGCATTGTACTTTATGGAGGACTATGGGCTGTGCATTATATTCTATGTAGGACTATGGGCTGTGCATTATACTTAATAGATGACTATGTTCTGTGCATTATACTTTATGGATGACTATGGTTTGTGCATTATACTTTATGGATGACTATGGGCTGTGCTTAAAATTAATAGATGACTATGATCTGTGCATTATACTTAATAGATGACTGGGCTGTGCATTATACTTAATAGATGACTATGGGTTGTGCATTATACTTAATAGATGCCTATGGTCTGTGCATTATATTTTATGGATGACTATGGTCTGTGCATTATACTTTATGGATGACTATGGTCTGTGCATTATACTTTATGGATGACTATGGTCTGTCCATTATACTTAATAGATGACTATGGGCTGTGTATTATATGGAGGACTATGGTCTGTGCATTTTACTTTATGGATGACTATAGGCTGTGCGTTATACTTAATAGATGACTATGTTCTGTACATTATACATTATGGATGACTATGGTCTTTGCATTATACTTTATGGATGACTATGGGCTGTGCATTATACTTTATGGATTACTATGGGCTGTGCATTACACTTTATGGATGACTATAGGCTGTGCATTATACTTTACTGCTGACTATGGGCAGTGCACTATGATACATGGATCACTATATATATATATACAGTCATGGCCAAAAGTTTTGAGAATGACACAAATATTATATTTTCACATGATCTGCTGCCCTTTGGTTTTTATGTGTGTTTGACAGATGTTTTTTATCACAGACAGAAATATAATAATTGCAAACATATGAGTAGCAAAAGCTTATATTGACAGTTAGGCCGGCGTCACACTGGCGACAGAATCGGACGACTGCAATGCGATGAAAAATCGTATTGCAGTCTGCCCTATGTTAATCTATGGAGCAGCTCCCAGTATCAGTTTTTTTGTGGTCCGTTTTAAACGTCCGTGTGCAATCGCAGCATGCTGCGATTGTCACCGATTGTGGGTCGACTATCGCCAATGCAAGTCTATGGGAGCGATGAAAAATCGGATTACAAACGGACCGCATGTGTGACTTGCGATGAAATCGCATCGGTGTCCTTTAGAAAAGCCGGCAATTCATCCCCAGCTATACTGTAAAATCACACTGACAGCTTTAATAAAGAATAGAAAGAATAGATATACACACATAGAATACATATATATATATATATATATATATATGTAATTGTGACATGTATATATATATATATATTTATTTCCTAGACTTCTACATACTGTAATAGCCGCAAATTCAATTGCCGGCTTTTGTGAAATCACAGAAGCCGACATGAAATGATACATTGTTTCCACACAGTTAACCATGTCATTTCCTGTCTTTTGATATTTGTTTAGAACTTACAATTACATGAGTGTATTTGTGCTAAATTTCAGACATGTAGGGGTTAATTAAAGGTGTAAATTCGTTGACAAAAAAATGCGTGGACTCCCGCTGTATTTTCTCCACCAGACAGACAAAGCAAGCGAGTGGGGGCAGATAATAACAGCCTAGGGAGGGTACTTTTTTTTTGTGCCCCCCCTGGCTACTAACATCTGCCCCCAGACACCCCAGAAAGGGCAAATCTATAATTAGATTCGCCCTTTCTGGCACTTTGCCCGTCTATTCCCATTGCCCTGTAGCGGTGGCGAATGGGTTAATAATCTCACCTTAATGTCACCTTAGTATTGAAAGGTGACCTTAAGGCAGGTTAATAATTGAGAGCTGTCAATTAGACAAATATCAATTATTAATCCTATTGAAGTAAATAAAAAAACACACACACACTTTAAGAATAAATAATTTTAATGAAATAAAAACACATATTTTTGACCATCTTTTATTTAAGTCTTAATCCGTTCGAAGCCCTTGTTCTTCTAAAATAAATATAAAATAATAAAACAACATTATTCTTACCTATCTGGCAATCTGTCACGTCCCACGATGTAATCCTTCGCAAAGGGTTAACTAGCAATCAGATAAGCAGCGCAAGTAATCCTGCGTGCTCATCTGATAGCTCCTGAATGAATGAGCTTATCTCCTGCCGACAGGAGAGGATGTGATTCATGAATGAAGCTTAATTGATTGTATCCACTTTCACCTTAGGTCAGGTCACTCAAGTGAAAGTTGTAATAAATCAATTAAGCTCCATTCATGAATCTATTCCTCTCCTTTCGCTGGGAGAGTAACTTATTCATTCAGGGGAATACAGGTCTGAGACAGCATTATTAGCTCTCTGCGACCTGTAACCTGTTAACCCTTTCTGATGGATTACACCGTGGGACCTGACTGTACATCGGATTGGTAAGAAACATTTTGCTTTTTTATTTTATTTTTATTACAGGAAATGGTTTTAGCAGGAAAATAAAATATTGTCAAAAACTGTGTGATTATTTCATTAAACTTCTTTTTTATTAAACTGTGTGTGTTTGATTTTTCTATCATACAATAGGATTAATAATTGATAGTTGTCTAATTGACAGCTCTCAATTATTAACCTGCCTTAAGGTCACCTTTCAATACTAAGGTGACATTAAGGTGAGATTATTAACCCATTCGCCACCGCTACAGGGCAATGGGAATAGACGGGCAAAGTGCCAGAAAGGGCGAATCTAATTATAGATTTGCCCTTTCTGGGGTGTCTGGGGGCAGATGTTAGTAGCCAGGGGGGGCACCAAAAAAATGTACCCTCCCTAGGCTGTTATTATCTGCCCCCACTCGCTTGCTTTGTCTGTCTGGTGGAGAAAATACAGCGTGAGCCCACGCATTTTTTTTCAACGAATTTACACCTTTAATTAACCCCTACATGTCTGAAATTTTGCACAAATACACTCATGTAATTGTAAGTTCTAAACAAATATCAAAATACAGGAAATGACATGGTTAACTGTGTGGAAACAATGTATCATTTCATGTCCGCTTTTGTGATTTCACAAAAGCCGGCAATTGAATTAGCGGCTATAACAGTATGTAGAAGTCTAGTAACTATAAATATATGTATATATACATGTCACAATGACATGTATATATATATATATATATATATATATATGTGTGTTCTATGTGTATATATCTATTCTTTTTTTTGTGATTGAAATACTATTCTTTTGGATCCATTATATGTCAGTTTTGCAAGCCTGCGAGAAATTCTCGCAAGTCGGATGAAAATCGGATGTTACAAGGTACACACGCATGCGACTAAATCGCATCTTTGAAGGAAAATCGGATGCCAGAAGGATGTGTGATGTTTGCATTTTGATCCGACAATCGACCGTCTAAAACGGACCGATTTTTTGTCGTTGTGTGTGACGCCGGCCTTAGAATGAGTTAATGCAGCAAGTCAATATTTGCAGTGTTGACCCTTCTTCTTCAGGACCTCTGCAATTCTCCCTGGCATGCTCTCAATCAATTTCTGGACTAAATCCTGACTGATAGCAGTCCTTTCTTGCACAATCAATGCTTTCATTTTGTCAGAATTTTTAGGTTTTTGTTTGTCCACCCGTGTCTTGATGATTGACCACAAGTTCTCAATGGGATTAAGATCTGGGGAGTTTCCAGGCCATGGACCCAAAATCTCTATGTTTTGTTCCCTGAGCCATTTAGTTATCACCTTTGCTTTATGGAAAGGTGCTCCATCATGCTGGAAAAGGCATTGTTGATCGCCAAACTGCTCTTGGAGGGTTGGGAGAAGTTGCTCTTGGAGGACATTCTGGTACCATTCTTTATTCATGGCTGTGTTTTTAGGCAAGACTGTGAGAGAGCCGATTCCCTTGGCTCAGAAGCAACCCCACACATGAATGGTTTCAGGATGCTTAACAGTTGGCATGAGACAAGACTGGTGGTAGCGCTCACCTTGTCTTCTCCGAATGAGGCGTTTTCCTGATGTCCCAAACAATCAAAAAGGGGATTCATCAGAGAAAATAACTTTACCCCAGTCCTCAGCAGTCCACTGCCTGTACCTTTTGCAGAATTTCAGTGTGTCCATGATGTTTTTTCTGGAGAAAAGTGGCTTCTTTGCTGCCCTCCTTGAGACCAGGCCTTGCTCCAAGAGTCTCCGCCTCACAGTGCGTGCAGATGCACTCACACTTGCCTGCTGCCATTCCTGAGCAAGCTCTGCACTGCTAGTAGCCCGATCCCGCAGCTGAAACACTTTTAAGAGACGGTCCTGGCGCTTGCTGGTCTTTCTTGGGCGCCCTGGAGCCTTTTTGGCAACAATGGAACCTCTCTCCTTGAAGTTCTTGATGATGGATAGATTGATGACTGAGGTGCAATCTTTCTAGCTGCGATACTCTTCCCTGTTAGGCCATTTTTGTGCATTGCAATGATGACTGCATGTGTTTCTTTAGAGATAACAGAAGAGAAACAATGATGCCAAGCACCAGCCTCCTTTTAAAGTGTCCAGTGGTGTCATTCTTACTTAATCATGACAGATTGATCTCCAGCCATGTCCTCATCAACACCCACACCTGTGTTAATGGAGCAATCACTGAAAAGAGGTTAGCTGGTCCTTTTAAGGCAGGGCTGCAATGATGTTGAAATGTGTTTTGGGGATAAAGTTCATTTTCTAGCCAAATATTGACTTTGCAAGTAATTGCTGTTAAGCTGATCACTCTTTATAACATTCTGGAGTATATGCAAATTGCCATTAGAAAAAGTGAAGCAGTAGACTTTGTAAAAATTAATATTTGTGTCATTCTCAAAACTTTTGGCCATGACTGTATATATATATATTATATATATATATATATATATACATACATACCTGAGCTGCTTCAGAACTTCTTTTTCAAGATTAAAAGGAAAAATCATGTTTACTATTGATTGACTGATATTACCTACTCTTATAGTTGTTTAACAGAGGATCTGGAATTGCAACTGGTTTTGTAGAGAGGTGTACTTTGTACAAGGATAATGGTCCAGAACATGTCATGGTTAATGAGTATGGACCGCAGTGTTAAACATAGCATTAGGTAATGCACACAGTGATATCACAGCACAGCATAATAATACAAGGATAATGCACATAGTGATGTCACAACAAGCGGATACTAAACACACCGTAATACAAAAATAATGCCAGCAGTGATATCACAGCATAATAATACAAGGATAAAACACACAGTAATGCCACAACAAGCGGATACTAAGCACAGCATAATAATATAAAGATAATGCACACAGTGATATCACAGCATAATAATATAAGGGTAATGCACACAGTGATGTCACAGCAAGTGGATACTAAGCACAGCATAATAATACAAAGATAATGCACACAGTGATATCACAGCATAATAATATAAGGATAATGCACACAGTGATGTCACAGAACATGGGTAATGTTCTAGAATAGTGGGATGTCCCCAGTTAATGACTATAGATCACAGTGATGTCACAGCAATGGGCAAATAAGTTCAGCTACATAATACAAGGGTAATGCACACAACAATGTCACAGGATAAACCCAACAATATAATACAAGGATGCTTTACACAGTGATGTTACAGGACAAGGAAACCCAACCAAAGATAGCAAGCCCATGAGGACAAGGTCCTGTCCCCACTGTATCAGTCAGGTTACTTTATTTTATTTTATGTATGTAATATGTATATAACCCTCATCATATGTACAGCACCCTGGAATTAATGGTCCTTTAAAAATAAATAATAATAATAGCAACATATCAGCATAATACAATTATAATGCACACAGTGGTGTTATAGCACAGAGAGAATAAGCACAGCAACACAATATAAAGACAATGCACTTGCAGATACCGTGTGTTCACGGGAGTGTGTATCCCGCTATGCAACCATGTGCATCAGGAGAAATTGCTTTTTTACTTCTTCAGTTTGTGGTCTCAGCTCGCAATCTTCTACTTTTCTTATAATATTGTTTTTTTCTCTTTGTCCTAATTTATATACAGACATCTAAATACATATGTAATTATCATAGTTCCTCCTTATTCATCTCATTACCAATAATTAGGTTACTATACAAGTATAAAATGTAGACATTGCTCAGCTCGCTGCTCTAGCTGTAAGTCATCGTTATTTTATATCCTACAGCTATGCTATTAATTTGCCTATATGAAGTAACTCTCACACACTATATATTAGGTCTTTTAATCTATTCTGATTTTATGCTACCGAATCATATATATACAGTAGGTTTGGAAAGTATTCAGACCCCTTTACATTTTTCACTCTTTGTTTCATTGCAGCCATTTGGTAAATGCAAATAAGTTCATTTTTTCTCATTAATGTACACTCTGCACCCCATCTTTACTTAAAAAAACCCAGAAATGTAGAAATTTTTGCAAATTTATTAAAAAAGAAATACTGAAATATCACATGGTCATAAATATTCAGACCCTTTGCTCAGACACTCGTATTTACGTCACATGCTGTCCATTTCCTTGTGATCCTCCTTGAGATGGTTCAACGCCTTCATTGGAGTCCAGCTGTGTTTAATTAAACTGATATGACTTGATTTGTAAAGGCACACACCTGTCTATATAAGACCTCACAGCTCACAGTGCATGTCAGACCAAATGAGAATCATGAGTTCAAAGGACTGGCCAAGGAGCTCAGAGACAGAATTGTGGAAAGGCACACATCTGGCCATGGTTATAAAATAATTTCTACAGTACTCAAGGTTCCTAAGAGCACAGTGGCCTCCATAATCTTTAAATGGAAGTTTGGGACCACCAGAAGTCTTCCTAGACCTGGCCGTTCAGCCAATCTGAGCAACTGTGGGAGAAGAGCCTTGGTGAGAGAGTGGCCATCAGCACTGGCTTCACTTTCCCTTTATTTCACTCATACATTATTTTACTGGGGGGAAAAGGGGTTGCCCGACTCCCAAGAAGTGGACAAACCCTTTAATGTGGTGATCCACTACTGGACAACCCTAGCTTAATCATTTCAGGCCCATAATTAAAATAAAAGCAATACTCACTTCCTGCAGCAGCACCATTATAGCGATGTTGGCGCCGCTGTTCTCGGAGAGAGTGATGTGATTTGTATTGTGTGCCCTCTGCAGTGATGTGGGATTGTAGTTCTAGTGATGTCTCAACAAGGGAGGAGTCAACTAGTCTATTTTTAATCACGTGATGTCGTACACCTAATGGAAAAGAGAAGAATTAGCTGATAGAAAGGCAAAATGAGCAATTGTAAGTACACAGTGCTAAATAATAATATAATGACTGCAGTATATTAGGATAAAAACTTTGATGGGAGGAGGAGGAGTGCCTCTTTAAGCAACATAATTAATAGGTGAAGGTTTGGCTGATGTGGGCACATGGATAGTAGGTCCTATACCGCCTGATACACTTTCCATACAAATTGTTTGAAAATGAACTTTGAGTTTCATAGGCGAAGAAAATCTATTTCCTTGGTATAATGCTCTTACATACTGATAGGGTAATTGGCATCCTGTTGTGTATGTGTTATAATAAAATAAGACTGTGTGCCTACCGGGGACAGAGAATGAAGTGAGCCATTATAATCTCTGTACATTGATTCAGAGTACATTATATAAATAATGGGACTTTTGCCTCTATGAAAATATACAGTAACAATGATAAAGCAGGGTTAAAAAGATTAAATGAAGACCATTTCTTTTATTATTTTTTCTCTTTTCTCTTGCTTTTTCTTTTTTTTCTAGCTTCCTGAACGATAAATTCAGGAATGCTTTAATAACACCTGGTTATGGGACACTCCATTCATATACTGTACAGACTAAGGCCTCATTCACATGTCTAGTATTTGGTCAGTATTTTACCTCAGTATCTGTAAGACAAAACCAGGAGTGGGTGATAAATCCAGAAGTGGTGACGTGTTTCTATTATACTTTTCCTCTCCTGGTTCTGACTTACAAATACTGATGTAAAATACTGACCAAATACTGACCGTGTGAACGTGGCTTGAGACACGTGGGGTTTCTATGAGTGGATGGTAATATTCATATTATGTCTGCAACACCTAGAACTCCTGCAACTCAAGCGAATTGAATATACAACACCATGGGGTTCTTTAATTATCTAAATTCATGCGGACTGCAAGAGATCCAGGAAATATTGTTGTAAGATGGAAGCAAAAAATAATCTACTTTGTCTTACTGGTGCTACTAAGTTCCACTCAAGTCTAGAGATTTGATGAATCGATTTGCAGGAACTTAGTTCAACGGACAGGTCAATCTTCCATGGCTGCTGGATAGAAACCCTGCGAGCTGCCACCTACTTGACGGCATCCGCGCCTCCTCTTGATGGGTCAACCTGGTGTGATGTTATCGTTGGCCAGTTAACCAAAAAGAGGGACACCGTATTTCACCGTAAATCTCCTGTTTCAGAAAGGACCACAAGTTCTCTATAGGGTTCAGGTCAGGTGAGGAAGGAGCGATGTCATTAATAATTTCAGTTAATGTGCCGCATTTCTTCTCCGCAAATTTTTTCGACCCTGTTGACTATTTGCAGCAAAACCTTTGAGGTTCTATGATCACATCCTAATATCTTAATGCACGTGAGACAACTGGTTGCTGACTACCTTTCCAGATGACAATTTTTTTTCTTCTAATTTTAGAATAAACATGCATATTGCGTCTGCCCATGAAGGCATGTTTGCTTGTTTTTGTTTTTTTGAATAAGTACAGGAGAATAAACCCTGTCAGACACCAAGGATTGGATGTACTAAAGTCCAACATGCCCAATTCTGCTTTACCTTGACATGTGCTGTTACAGGACAGTCAGGAGACCACCATACACTGTAGATTAGCATGCTGATAGGACGTAAGCGAATCACTTCAAGTTGAATTGAATTTGCCTTAGATTTCACAAAAAGTTTGCATTCTCCAGAATTTGCCAAAGTTGTGAAAACGTAAAAATGGCGAATTCAAAAGGGCCAGGAAAGGTATATATACAGTACAGACCAAAAGTTTGGACACACCTTCTCATTCAACCATTTTTCTGTATTTTCATGACTATGAAAATTGTGGAATCACACTGAAGGCATCAAAACTATGAATTAACACATGTTGGAATTATATACTTAACAAAAAAGTGTGAAACAACTGAAAATATGTCTTATATTCTAGGTTCTTCAAAGTAGCCACCTTTTGCTTTGATTACTGCTTTGCATGCAGAAAAGGTGAACGGATGCACTCTACATGCCTGGTTCCCACCGTGAAGCATGGAGGAGGTGGTGTGATGATGTGGGGGTGCTTTGCTGGTGACATTGTTGGGGATTTATTCAAAATTGAAGGCATAGTGAACCAGCATGGCTACCACAGCATCTTGCAGCAGCATGCTATTCCATCCGGTTTGCAGTTAGTTGGACCATCATTTATTTTTCAACAGGACAATGACACCAAACACACCTCCAGACTGTGTAAGGGCTATTTGACCAAGAAGGAGAGTGTTGGGGTGCTACGCCAGATGACCTGGCCTCCACAGTCACCAGACCTGAACCTAATCGAGATGGTTTGGGGTGAGCTGGACCGCTCACCGCTTCAATTTTGAATAAATCCCCAACAGTGTCACCAGCAAAGCACCCCCACACCATCACACCACCTCCTCCATACTTCACGGTGGGAACTAGGCATGTAGAGTCCATCCGTTCACCTTTTCTGCGTGCAAAGCAGTAATCAAAGCAAAAGGTGGATGCTTTGAAGAACCTAGAATATAAGACATATTTTCAGTTGTTTCACACTTTTTTGTAAAGTGTAATGTATAATTCTACATGTGTTAATTCATAGTTTTGATGCCTTCAGTGTGATTCTACAATTTTCATAGTCATGAAAATACAGAAAAATCTTTGAATGAGAAGGTGTGTCCAAACTTTTGATCTGTACTGTATATATATATATATATATATATATATATATACAGCTCTGGCAAAAATTAAGAGACCACTGCACAGTTTTATAAAAATCAGCTTCTCTACATGTCTGACAGCCATTCCATTCCAGTGTCAGTTGAATTCCAACCAGAGTACACCTCATTCTACTTAATGTGCTTCTGATTAGGTGATCACCTGAACCAAATCTTATTTAACGAAGGAAAGTATAAAAAACACTGCTGTGGTGTTCACAATCCTCTTGCAATAGGACAAGCTGGATGGCAAAACAAGTGCTAGTAATATCCCAAAAGTAATAGGAATGGAAAAGTAACTTTTAACCATGCCAAAGAAGTTGAAAAGAAAAGTCTTGAGTGAGGAAAAGAAGGGCTCAATTCTGGCTTTACTAGCAGAGGGATACAGTGAGCGTCATGTTTCCTTCATCCTTAAAATTCTAAGACGGCAGTCCATTACAACAAGGTCAAGCAGCAGACATTGGGGACAACAAAGCTATAGACCGGCAGAGGGCAAAAATGACTCTTCACTGACCGGGATGACCGTCATTTTATTCTTCAAATGTCACTCAGCAGCTGCTGGATGACATCAAGTGACCTACAAAAGGAATGGCAAATGGCAGCTGGGGTGAAGAGCATGGCAAAAACAGTTCGTAACAGGCTCATAGAGGCAGGGCTCAAGTCGTGTAAAGCTAGAAAAAAGCCTTTCATCAATGAGAAGCAAAGGAGAGCCAGGCTGAGGTTTGCCAAAGACCATAAGGATTGGACCATAGAGGACTGGAGTAAGGTAATCTTCAATGATGAGTCTAATGTTCAGCTTTGCCCAACACCTGGTCATCTAATGGTTAGACGGAGACCTGGAGAGGCATACAAGCCACAGTGTCTTGCACCCACTGTGAAATTTGGTGGAGGATCAGTGATGATCTGGGGATGCTTCAGCAAGGCTGGAATTGGGCAGGTTAATCTTTGTGAAGGACGTATGAATCAAGCTTCATACAAGGTTATCCTGGAAAAACAGTTGACTCATTCTGCTCAGGCAATGTTCCCCAACTCTGAGGACTGTTTTTTTCAGCAGGACAATGCGCCATGCTACACAGCTAGGTCAATCAATGTGTGGATGAAGGACCACCACATCAAATCCCTGTCATGGCCAGCCCAATCTCCAGACCTGAACCCTATTGAAAACCTCTGGCATGTAATCAAAAGGAAGATGAATAGTCACAAGCCATCAAACAACTGCTTACATTTTTGTACCAGGAGTGGCATAAAGTCACCCAAAAGCAGTGTGAAAGACTGGTGGAAGGCATGTCAAGACACATGAAAGCTGTGATTAAAAATCATGGTTATTCCACAAAATATTGATTTCTGAACTCTTCCTGAGTTAAAACATTAGTATTGTTGTTTCTAAATGATTATGATTTTTTTGACCATTTCTCGTTTTCTGAAAATAAAAATAAATACAAAATGTATTGCTTGGAAATTCGGAGACATGTTGTCAGTAGTTTACAGAATAAAAGAGCAATTTACATTTTACTCAAAAATATACCTATAAAGAGAAAAATCAGACAAACTGAAATTTTGCAGTGGTCTCTTAATTTTTGCCAGAGTAAAATTATATATATAGTTACTCACCCAGCCTTCACTGTTCTTGGGTATGATTGCTGGTGTGGTATTCAGCCATCTTTGACCTGCCCTGCATTGAGTTGACCATGGCACCATGGCATACATCGCTGTCCATTCAGTGCAGGAGATGCCAATTGCGAAAGGCGCCAAAAGATGCTGAAGATGGACCAGACGGACTAAGACAACTGGGCTGAGTTTGGCATTGCAGCCTGACAGGTGGGGGACCAGGTGACTATAATTTCTTCCTTTTTTTATTAGATATGTTTTTATGCCCTGAGGTCTGTAGAGACCAGATACATTAGCAGAAGGATATATATTTGATTTGCATTGACTACATTTGCTGTCAATAGAGTTTTTGGGCCAATTTTAAATGAAAGGTTGAATTCTAATTTTGAAAATTCGCCCATCACTAATCCTGATCCTTCGGAAATTCATTGAGTTTGATAACTACTATGCCCAGTATGGAGCCGTGAGTGCTCTATATGTCACCGAACTACGTTTCTATACATCACTTTATTACAGATAAATTCGAGCACAGTTTTAGGGTAAAATATCTCTATAACGCAGCATGGAAGCAATAGTATGTCCCCATAGCGTGCCATGGATGCCTTACTGTCATCTGTATGGAAGTCGTACGGAGCTGTATATAACTGTGTGCATGATTATTATATTATCAGCATCTTCACACAGTCAGAAGCCTGATTACAATGTATCACGGTGGCTGTGGTCTTCTACACATGTTCGCTCTGATAATATATTAAATATTATGTTCTCATTATTTATCCACCCAGAAATCATGTCAGGCTGTATGTGGCTTGGGTAGAAGTGTTTTTCTATATGGCTTTGAGAGTTGAGGTTTTCCCTTCGGTGCCCACGTGAAAAAGAATAGCACTAGTGAGTTAGCATAAAAGGCTCGGCTGCCGCGGATCTGTGTAATTGCTATTCTCCCGTGACTTGCATTCTCCGTGAACTAAAATGTTTTCCTCCAGCAGAGTCGAGGTGGTGAACCGTGCGGATGGAGGGAGAAGAATGATTCGTTTCTTTAGCATTGCAAAAAAAATCTTGTGCATTTTGCAGCAGTTTATTCTCGACATCATTTTTCTCTGCTTTTGCATGATTGATCTGAGCTCTTAAGGTCTCTCGTGATCTTCCTTAGGGGTGTCAAACCTTGTCCCGGCAACTGTGCTTCTGTTTCAATTGTTCGACATTAACATTGCATGAACTCGCAGTTTAGTGCCTCCCTAGATAGGTGGCCCCAATGCTAATGAGAAAGGAAATGGCTTCTGCATGCACGCCACACGTGCACGACGCTTCATGGTTCAGTTAAACAAGTGAGGACGCGGGAGACGGTTTGTTTACAGCCGATGTTCAGAACATTTCTATTGTGTTAGGCAATGACTGAC
>JARQOD010000002.1:56808072-56843072 GCA_033576555.1 Oophaga sylvatica
TATGCAATCTGCATTCTTGCGGTCACATTTCATTTCCCGTTTCCGGCGCTGGCATAGAGTGACTGCAGGCTTTTATCTTAAGGTCGGACAAATCCTTTAAGTTATCCCATGTCCAATGGAAAAGGAATACATTTCAGGTCTGGAAATTTCATTTTAAACTCCAATCCATAAATCACAAAATATATATACAATTTGCTGCACAGAATGACAAACTCATCTTTGCTACATCTACTCTGTTTGCCATACAGGAAAAGATTGTCCTCCCACTAATTCTTGCCTTTCTACGTCAAATAATCCTTCAGTATATTTGTTGCTTCTGTTACAGATATTCTTGAATAATGTCAATCAATGCTTTAGGTAGAAAACCCCTCCGAAAAATATTTGGTAACAGTCCTTTTAGTCGATTGATTCCTTCTGTCTGTGGGGGGTTTATGTGACACAAGGGTCATCAGACCGGAGCGCAGGATTATTCATCGCATTTCTTCTCAATAATTCATTTACAGTGAGAAGGCGAATAAATGGTGTACAATGGTCGTCGGCTTCTGTTTCATCTTCTTTGTGGAACTGAACATTTAGAAACACTCTCCCGTCTGATGAACTTCTCTTCTGCGCTGCAGTAGCACAAGAAGATGATGTTTCATAGAAAATGCTTCATTCTATAAACTGAAATATTTTTCATGATGAGAACTGATTCACAGAAGATCTTGTCTAGATGATGACAGTAGGGTGTTTGTCAGGCTGGGTCACAGGACCGTTTTCTCTCCATCTGAGATATGCTAATCAGACTCTGATTAGAATGTGATCCGATTTTCTTGAAGGTGGAGAGAAAAAAGAAAAAAAAGTTTCTCCACCTTCTCCGTCTTTGCTGTCCATGAAAATTGGATATCACCAAAGTGTGGTCCGATTTTTTTCACAGACCCATGTACACGAATGGAATGGGCGAGTGCCATCTGATTCTTGAAGGCAATTCGAATATGCTGCGATTTTTCCTTTCCTCGGACATGTTCACAACCTCATTGATGTACATGGGGACTGTGACGCTGAGTCACTACTCACGGACAAGCTGTGAGACAAGGTAGTCAGGAGGTCTGAGATCAGACACTAGGAGGATACGTAGTAAAGAGGGGCAAGACAAAGGCCTGGTCAGGTAACAGTCTGGGGTCAAATGCTAGAAGGGTACAGAAAGACAAGGGAGTTAGACAAAGGGATGGTCAGAGGCCAAGTCCAGGCTCAGGTACCTGAAGTCAGAAAGCTTCAAGAGCAGAAGGGATAACCCACAAGAATAGTCACGATTAATCCTACGTCCGTCAACAAGATCAGAGAAACAGGCACAAAGCTAAGCACAAACACCAAACAAAGCTGCAGCTGACACCAGACTGCTTACAGCTAGCCAGCTAAATAGCCAGGAAATCACTAAGGACAGGAAGCACCGTGGAAAACGCCCGCAGGCTGGACCAGATTGAGCAGCTGGGCTGTCAATCAAAACGCTGAAACCGCAGCACGCCCCAGCATCAGATTGGATGACTGGACTGTCATTCACAATACTGACACTCCAGCACAGTCTAGATCAGATAGGGTGGTGGAGCTGTCACAGCATCCCTAGGCCACAATGATGAAACCTTGACAGAGATGAGTGCTATTTAATAAAAACACGGATAGCACTCATCCGATTTATATGGTTATCTGCACGAGCCCTTAAGGGGTTACTAAAACTTATCACCTATCCAAAGGATTGGTGGTAATCTGCAGATCGGATCAGTGGGAGTCCCAATGATCCCGAGAACAAGGCTCGCAAATTCCCCATCAGGATGGAGCCATGGCCAATGATATACATTTTTATAACCAAATTTTTAAATATTTAATTAAATAAATTATTTTTAATGCTTACGGTAATTTTTAATGCAACCAAAATAAAAAATGAAGAGACTTTACAAACAGCTTTGATTTAATAAGTGCTGTTTTGTGTTTATAGCTCCTATGCAGAGCAATGTGTCTCAATGTCTGATCCTACAGCCGTACCAAGTGTATGGGGGCAAATAAACGACAGATGCAAGTCAATTATGACTGCATGATCAGACTACACAAGCCTCGTTTACATTGTGGTGTGTAACCATGGTTACAAACAAACGAGCCGTGTACATAAAATGGAAGGAAATTATTAACATTATTTTCTAGGTTGCTTCATTTTGTTAGATGCATTGGAATAATAAATTGGTTGGAAAGGTAGGGATTTTTTTATAACTGGTAATAATCCTTCTAATTTTGGTTCACAGCTGCTTTGCAGACCAATGTATCTCCTGGTAACATACTAAAGACAACTCTGTGCAGTCTGTTCCAGCAGTTGCACTTCTGACCTAACCAATGTATACGAGTAATAGCAAGAAGTAGGAAAGAGATGCAAGGCAGTCTGACCACTGCAGGCTGTACTGCGGCCATCCACTTGTAATACTTGGTGCTGTTATGTGTTGATGGGTATTGCAACAATGTAGTGTACATCGATAAGGGTGTAACACAGACTGTGGTGTACCTGCCCCTGAAGACAACAATTTGTGTAGTGTGAATATTGACATGTGGTTTTGAGTCGCACGTAGCAGGGCTTTGGGGTACTCGGCACCGAGCCCGTTCACTTCACTGGGGGATGTCACGGGTAGCGCTGCTCGGTCCTTTGCCCTGGGCGCTCACTAAAGGGGGATATTTACAGGGATTGTAGAATGTTCGTGACGCCACCTATGGTTCCTGGTCAGGGTGACCAGCGCTGCAGGGTAGATCCTCTGAGGGTTTGGGGCAGCAAGGTGTTAAGTCTCCCACAGGCGAGACTGATTCCTCAGAGTATATGGCGGTGTAGGGGTGCAGGAGCAATAATGCAGACACACACAAGCAAGTCTCTTTCTGTACCTTTACTGGTGATATTTGCAGGCACGTCCCGGGAAGCCGTCAGGGTGGAGGATGCACGTCCAGTAATCCACTGAGTAGGTGTAGGGCCTCCTTACGTCTTTAATGTGTGTGAGTTTCTGACTTGCATAAAACAAAGCTTAACTCCGTGTTTTCAGCTACGCCCGGCTGACCTTGTGGTGAGGTCTTCTTGTGGACAGAACAGTGTCTTTGTGGCGGTACCTGCCAGACCCCCGTCTTCCTAACCTCGGTTACGTATCAGCACTGCTGGGCCCCTGCGGCTTGAAGTCCAGGGTCTCCGGTGTCTCCTACCAGTCGTGCAGATGCTGGTAAGCGCGGACCCGGTGTCCGTTGGTGCAGAGTGGAAGTAAGCTATCAATGCTGGTTGACCTCGGTCACTCTCTTTTCCTCTTTCTTCCACCTGCCTTTCGTCCTACTCTCACCACTATCATAAGCACAAACTAGCAGCAGATGTCAGCTTTCTTTTCTTCACCGCTCTCCAAGCGTCGGCACGCTTACTTACTGAAATGCACACTGAAGCACTCTCAGTGGTCTCAACTTTGACCAGACTAAGTGGCAATCCCTTCCACTGCTACTGGACTCCACGATGTAAGCTGAGTAGTTCCTGAAGTCCTCAGGCTTTCAGATAAGTCTTTCTTTGGCTAGTCTTTCCCTCTCTACTCGTCTGAGGTAACTAGCTTGTCTGCTCTGCAACACGCTCTGACAAGATCTTGTTCTGATCTAATCCCTTCAGCCCTCAGGCTAATCTGATCTCTTCTCTGAGGTAAAACCAACGACTAGCTAACTCGCAGCTAGACTGCCTTCATCTCACTACTGTCGTCTCAAGGGCTCCCTCTGGTGGAACCAGGGAAAATGTGAAGTGTTGTGTGCTTATAGGTTATCATGGATTTACTTTTCGTGCATCCTCCAGGGTAACATGTGGCTCCAGTCACAGCTGGGCTACACAGTTTTATTGTGTAATGTGATTAATGAAAAGTTTTATATGTACTGATGATGCTGTGTGCGTACTGTAAGGTAACTCTGGTGCACTCAGTTCAGAGGTCGGGAAAGTGTACAATATAGGCTAGTACTTAAGTAGTGATAGATCATTAGGTTGGATAAGCAGTGGGGGGCATTATTGGTGTACAGTAATAAGAATAGTGTGGAATACAGTTAGATGTTTGGGACCAGCCCAGCAGTGGATGGGGGTAGGCCAATAGAGATGAGCAAATATATTCAGGTCCCTGTTTTTTCGGCAAGCTGTAGCGCTTACCGAATAAGCTACAGCGGGAATCCGGATTCATGGAGCGCTCTTGCTGATCAGCTGTTCGGCTCCGCATCTGCATGTGTCGCGGCTGTGTGACAGTCACAACACACAGGCTCTCCATGCATGTGTTGTGACTGTCACACAGCTGTGACACATGCAGTTGCGGAGCCGAACAGCTGATCAGTCAGCTCCATGTATCCGGGTTCTTGTAGCTTATTCGGTAAGCCTAACAGCTTGCCAGATAAGCAGGACCTGAACATATTCACTCATCTCTATATGCCAAGAAAAAGGGGAATCACTTCCTCGTTTAGTCAGTTACGTAGAGTTAGGGATGTAGTGTGAGGTTTGTGTGAAGATTAAGTTCAAGCGGCAGTAGGCTGGAGGCACGAGGAGTACATATCATTCTGACAGCATGTCATACTAAATTTCCTGCAGACCTTCCTGTAGCGTTCGGGGCCTACGGCCCGAACTAGGCACTGTGGAGTGTGCGGTAATCTCTTCCATACAGAGGAAGCTGGACGGTGAACCGTGAGAGGGGTATGTAACGGATCTCGCGAATGCTGTGGTGTCAGACGGTAATCCCTGGGGCTGACAAGAGGATAAAGCGTAGGGGTAATCCGAGATGAATGTAGGCAAAGGCTTGAAATGTACTGTGTAGATGTAACTGGAACTGGTGGGTGCTGTGTCCGATACTACGTGTTAAAGTCTCGTGTACTTGAACAGTTCAGTAAAGTTGATCTTGTTAAAACGACCCGAGTGTCCCCTGATGTGTGTGCAGCTGATACTGGAACCAAGGGCATGGAGGAGCATCAGCTCACCCACGACTACCTCCCTGGGCACCTTCCACATCAGCAATGCATTACAGGATATAGGCTGCCATTCTGTATTCTGCTGAAAATAAATTCTTCTCTCTAGGCTTCATACCAGTGGGTATATATAGGGGTTGTCCTCTTTTTGAAAAAAATTCACATAAATTCCCTTAGTAGTAAAAAAAAAAATTGTTCTTTTAACCCTGCCTGGGTCCAGTGCGGAGTCTTTGCTGCGGCTCCCGGTGTCTGTTGTCTGCAGCGTTGACAATCACATTGACAGCACTAGAGATAACTGATATCGATTTACCACATCATGGATTTCATTCGAGCAGTTTTTCCTAATTCTGAATTTTGGAAGCTTTTCCAGTTTTTGGTTGAATAGAATCTGAAATGAAAGTTGTTCCCTTTAAACAATAGTGAGAATGTAGTTCAGCAACAGGTACCGATGTATGACAAAGATCTCACAATGCAGAAAGATATCCTGACGTGGAATAGTGTGTATGGACAACTGGCTATACAAATGCAATGGCTTTGTTGTGTTAACTTAAAGTGAACCTGACAGGTTGATACTAGCTGCCCGATCCACAGGCAGCATATATCAGACATTGGCTGTATGATCTCAGCCAGGCATGTTTGAAGCAGGTCTCTGCCTATACGCCGCCGTCAATCCACGGCAGTGGTAGGGGAGAAGTCGCCTGTCTGACTAGTCTGCCTTTCAGCTCGGTTACCCGTGGTTATTAAAAGTATTTTTTTCTCTGAAATGACTCAGCGTTTCGGAGTCAAACTTACCTAGCAGAGATTATAGAGCCTGTGCCTGATACTTGCTGCCCTCTTAAAGGGAATCTGTCACCCCATTTTTGCCCTATAAACTGCGGCCACCGCCATCAGGGGCTTATCTACAGCATAAGATAAGCCCCCGATGTCACCTGAAAGTGAAGAAAAGCGAGTTATAAAATACTCTTGTAGCGAAGCCGGCCTCTTCTTTCCGTCCCGTCGGTGCTCCTGCGCAGGCGCACTGCTCTGCCCTGGTGAGGGCAGAGCAGAGTACTGCAGTGCGCAGGCATCGGGAAAGGTCAGAGAGGTCCGGCACCTGCGCACTGCAGTACTCTGCTCTGCCCTCACCAGGGTAGAGCAGTGCGCCTGCGCAGGAGCCGCGACGGGATGGAAAGAAGAGGCCGGCTTCGCTACAAGATGGGAGGCGCCGAACCAGACCGCGACGCCCTCCGGACCGGACCTGACGGCGGAACGCCCCTGGGTGAGTATTTTATAACTCGTTTTTCTTCACTTTCAGGTGACATCGGGGGCTTATCTACAGCATTACAGAATGCTGTAGATAAGCCCCTGATGGCCGTAGCTTATAGGGCAAAAATGGGGTGACAGATTCCCTTTAATGTATTGCAGTCATCATATTATATAGCACTGTGTACTTACAATTGCTCATTTTCTCTTTCTACCCAGTTAATTCTTCTCCTTTCTTTGTAGAAACATGAAGTCTCTTGTCCTTGCATGAATCATTCCCCTCTTCAACTCCTGACCCAACTGCCCCTTTCCCCTGCCAGGAACTTTTGCAGTGACTGATGACTCATGCAGGGAAAATTGAGCTCATGTTTCTTCATGGAGCTTAGAAGGATTCAGCTAAGTCAGTTATTAATCACGTGATGTCATAGACCAATTGGATAGGAGAAGAATTAGCTGAGGAGAAAGGCAAAATGAGCAATTGTAAGTACACAGTGCTATATAATATGATGACTGCAACATATTAAGAGGATAAAAATATTGATACTGCTTCTTTAAGCATGGCTACATCTGTAAGTTTATAGAGATCTGTACTGTTTATACTGTGTGTGTATACTATATAATGTATACATATATAATGATAATAATAATTTTATATCTATAGCGCTAACATATTCCGCAGCACTTTACATTTTAGAGAGGACTTGTACAGACAATAAAAGACATTACAGCATGACAATAATCACATAAATCAACAGATACAGGAAGAGTGAGGAACCTTCTCACAAGCTTACAATCTACAATATATAATGTATGTGTGTACATTTTTCTCTGTTTTAAATAAAATCACAGCACCTTGCTTTACTATATCGGAATGACCCAGTTCCAGGTGTGCAGAACAAGTCAGTGCCAAAACTTTATTACAGTTCATTAGGCATGAAAATGTTTACAGATGTAACATGTTCTGGGGAGCCATTTCTGTCTTTAGTACCCAGTCAATTACCGTATGTCCTAAAGCATTGCAGCGTCATTAACATTCACTTATGTGGCAATAATTACAGGATGTTGTTACTGTAACACTAATGAATCCAGGTTTAGCTATGGTGAGATGTAGGGTGAATCCCTGAATGACTGCTACTATTGAAGACTGTGTGACCATTAATTTCACTAGAATCCTATGGGGGAAAAAATGATATATATATACTGTGAGGCAGTGAGGTGAGTCATATACGAGGGCCGGTATGTGTGCCCCAGGATGCGTATATTCAACCCGCTGGGGCGCATTGTGATTACAGCAAAACGTCTGTGATTGCAAGGCAGAGTAAAAGTGAGTGTGGATTTGGAAAAAGTAGTTGACCAAGTCAGATTTTAGGAAAACCCGACTTGGGCTTTTATTTTTGGAAGGATTTGCAGGCATGGTAGTGGGACGAATCCTTCCCTCCACTCCGGATTTTGGGAGTAGGCCATGTCCACGATTCCCATTTACATTTTCAGTTTTGTCTTG
This sequence comes from Oophaga sylvatica, assembly GCA_033576555.1. Taxonomy (NCBI): domain Eukaryota; kingdom Metazoa; phylum Chordata; class Amphibia; order Anura; family Dendrobatidae; genus Oophaga; species Oophaga sylvatica. The sequence continues at coordinate 56,815,781 of JARQOD010000002.1, forward strand.
GTTGTGTCTGTCTTATTTGCAAGCTACAGAACAGGAGGCTCTGTGCAACCCAGGCCTTTGTGAGGTTAACAGAGCCTGGGATCTCAAAACTACTGACACACCCAAGAGGTACACGGTGGTGCAGTCGCCCATGGCAACTGGTACGGTTACGGACTGTTTGAATGAGCCTGCTGTGAACTGGAGGACAAAGTGTGCCTTATTTTGGGCGTTTTCTGGAATAAAGACGTTTTATGTTGAACTCTGGTCCCTGCTATCTGTCACACTGTGTGAACACTGCTGCACTACAATATATATAATATATATATATATACATATACAGTACCTACAAGTAGTATTCAACCCCCTGCAGATTTAGCTGGTTTGATAAGATGCAAATAAGTTAGAGCCTTCAAACTGCAAACGAGAGTAGGATTTATTAACAGAAGCATAAATCTTACAAACAAAAAGTTATGTTGCTCAGTTGAATTTTAATAAATTTTAAACATAAAAGTGTGGGTCAATTATTATACAACCCCTATGTTTAATATTTCGTGGAATAACCCTTGTTTGCAATTACAGCTAATAATCGTCTTTTATAAGACCTGATCAGGCCGGCACAGGTCTGTGGAGTTATCTTGGCCAACTCCTCCATGCAGATCTTCTCCAAGTTATCTAGGTTCTTTGGGTGTCTCATGTGGACTTTAATCTTGAGCTCCTTCCACAAGTTTTCAATTGGGTTAAGGTCAGGAGACTGACTAGGCCACTCCAACACCTTGACTTTTTCCCTCTTGAACCAGGCATTGGTTTTCTTGGCTGTGTGCTTTGGGTCGTTGTCTTGTTGGAAGATGAAATTACGACCCATCTTAAGATCCTTGATGGAGGAGCGGAGGTTCTTGGCCAAAATCTTCAGGTAGGCCGTGCTATCCATCCTCCCATGGATGCGGACCAGATGGCCAGGCCCCTTGGCTGAGAAACAGCCCCACAGCATGATGCTGCCACCACCATGCTTGACTGTAGGGATGGTATTCTTGGGGTCGTATGCAGTGCCATCCAGTCTCCAAACGTCACGTGTGTGGTTGGCACCAAAGATCTCGATCTTGGTCTCATCAGACCATAGAACCTTGAACCAGTCTGTCTCAGAGTCCTCCAAGTGATCATGAGCAAACTGTAGACGAGCCTTGACATGACGCTTTGAAAGTAAAGGTACCTTACGGGCTCGTCTGGAACGGAGACCATTGCGGTGGAGTACGTTACTTATGGTATTGACTGAAACCAATGTCCCCACTGCCATGAGATCTTCCCGGAGCTCCTTCCTTATTGTCCTTGAGTTAGCCTTGACTCTTCGGACAAGCCTGGCCTCGGCACGGGAGGAAACTTTCAAAGGCTGTCCAGGCCATGGAAGGCTAACAGTAGTTCTATAAGCCTTCCACTTACGGATGATGCTCCCAACAGTGGAGACAGGTAGGCCCAACTCCTTGGAAAGGGTTTTGTACCCCTTGCCAGCCTTGTGACCCTCCACGATCTTGTCTCTGATGGCCTTGGAATGCTCCTTTGTCTTTCCCATGTTGACCATGTATGAGTGCTGTTCACAAGTTTGGGGAGGGTCTTAAATAGTCAGAAAAGTTAATCCACACATTAATCATTAATCCACACATGTGAAGCTCATTATTCTTGGTGCCTGAACTACTTCTTAATACTTTAGGGGGACCAAACAGAATTCTTGTGGTTTGAGGGGTTGAATAATAAATGACACTCTGAATTAACTTTTAACGTTTTAAAAAAAAAAAAAAAAAATTATAAAATTTTTTTTGCTGCAGTGCATTTCCCACTTCCAGGCTGATCTACAGTACAAATGTCACAATGCCAAGTTAATTCCGCATGTGTCAACCAGCTAAATCTGCAGGGGGTTGAATACTACTTGTAGGCACTGTATATACAGTACAGACCAAAAGTTTGGACACACCTTCTCATTCAAAGATTTTTCTGTATTTTCATGACTATGAAAATTGTAGAATCACACTGAAGGCATCAAAACTATGAATTTACACATGTGGAATTATACATTACACTTTACAAAAAAGTGTGAAACAACTGAAAATATGTCTTATGTTCTAGGTTCTTCAAAGTAGCCACCTTTTGCTTTGATTACTGCTTTGCACGCAGAAAAGGTGAACGGATGGACTCTACATGCCTAGTTCCCACCGTGAAGCTTGGAGGAGGTGGTGTGATGGTGTGGGGGTGCTTTGCTGGTGACACTGTTGGGGATTTATTCAAAATTGAAGCGGTGAGCGGTCCAGCTCACCCCAAACCATCTCGATTGGGTTCAGGTCTGGTGACTGTGGAGGCCAGGTCATCTGGCGTAGCACCCCAACACACTCCTTCTTGGTCAAATAGCCCTTACACAGTCTGGAGGTGTGTTTGGGGTCATTGTCCTGTTGAAAAAAAAATGATGGTCCAACTAAACGCAAACCGGATGGAATAGATGCCGCTGCAAGATGCTGTGGTAGCCATGCTGGTTCTGTATGCCTTCAATTTTGAATAAATCCCCAACAGTGTCACCAGCAAAGCACCCCCACACCATCACACCACCTCCTCCATGCTTCACGGTGGGAACCAGGCATGTAGAGTCCATCCGTTCACCTTTTCTGCGTGCAAAGCAGTAATCAAAGCAAAAGGTGGCTACTTTGAAGAACCTAGAATATAAGACATATTTTCAGTTGTTTCACACTTTTTTGTAAAGTGTAATGTATAATTCCACATGTGTTAATTCATAGTTTTGATGCCTTCAGTGTGATTCTACAATTTTCATAGTCATGAAAATACAGAAAAATCTTTGATTGAGAAGGTGTGTCCAAACTTTTGGTCTGTACTGTATGTGTATACATTATATATACATTATATATTTATGTATCTGTCTCTTTTTGGGTATGTCTGCTGAATAAGCACTTCTTATTACTTGGATGTAGCTTTTCTATTAAACCTCTTACTCCTTCACCATGTTTACATATGCCCTCACAGTGTTTGCTCCGTTAATCCTCACTCTCCTTCGCTATCCCAAACCCCAGCACCCTCTAACCAAATAATCATCTCCCCTTCCCTGTTACCTCCCCACCTGACCTCCTCTGCTGACCAGCTCTTCAACCTCAGATCTGTCCTAATAAAACATAAAACAAGCCGCCCACTGTCCGTCTCCCACCTGCTCTCCCTTTCTCTGCTTCTCACTGCTGGCGACATATCCAATCCTGGACCCCCACAGCTCATACCTCCCATCCTCCTACCGCTCCCTATCTAATAAGAACTACCGCAATCTTTCCAACTTAAAACCCGTGCCATTGACACCCACACCCTCTCTCTGGAGCACTCTGGAATGCCCGCTCCATCTGCAATAAGCTTCATGTGATCCATGACCTCTTTCTCTCTCGCAGTCTTGTCTTCCTCGGCCTCACAGAAATATTGCTGACACCCTCTGACACTGCCTCCCCTGCTGTGCTGTGTTACTGCGGCCTCCACTTCACCCACACTCCTCACCCTGGCAACAGACACGGTGGAGGAGTGGGTATTCTCCTTTCTTCTAACTGCACCTTTAACCCAATCCCACCTCTTCACTCCCTAATCCTCCCCTCTTTTGAAGTCCACTCTGTCCGCATCTACTCTCCCTCCAACCTCCAAGTGGCCGTCATATACCAACCTCCGGGCCCGATCACTCCCTTTATTGACCAATTCTCTACCTGGCTTCTTCACTTTCTTTCCACTGACAACACACTATCATCATGGGAGATTTCAACTTCCCCCCTGATACCCTTCAGACAGCAGCCTCCAAACTCCTGTCCCTTACTTCATCCTTTGGACTTACTCAGTGGTCCTCCTCAGCCACCCACACAGACGGACATACATTAGACCTGGTCTTCACCCGCCTCTGCTCTCTATCTAACTTCATCACCTCCCCTCTCCCTCAGTCCGACCACCGTCTACTCACTTTCTCATCCCTGTCCTCCTCTCCTGTCACCCATGTCCAGCAACATGCGCACCCCCGCCGAAACCTCACACACCTAGACACCCACATGGTCTCTTACTCTATTCTACCACTGGCATCCATATTCTCACTCCACGAACAGACAGTGCCACTGCTTTCTACAATACCACTCTCGCATCAGCTCTTGATGAGGTTGTCCCTCTCGTTCATGGCAGAGTGTGACTTACCAACAGACAACCCTGGCACAATAACACCACTAAAAAGCTCCGGCAAGTGTTCAGGATTGCAGAGCGGCATTGGAAGAAAACAAATTCGCAAGATGACTTCACTTCATTCAAACAGGTTTCTGCCTCCATCACTCCACTGAGACAGTCCTGACCAAAATTACTAACTGCATACTTACAGCCAAAGCTAATGGACAATACTCTATACTCCTGCTTCTAGACCTGTCCACTGCTTTCGACACAGTTGACCACTGCCTCCTACTACAAATCCTCTCCTCCTTTGGCATCAAAGACCTCGCCCTATACTAGATCTCCTTATACCTTTTCAACCGCACATTCAGCATCTCCCACTCCCACACTACTTCCTCATCCCACCCTCTCTCTGTTGGAGTCCACCAAGGCTCTGTTCTAGGACCCCTACTCTTCTTAATCTAAACACTTAGCCTGGGGCAACTCATAAAGTCCCACGGATTCCAGTACCACCTTTATGCTGATGATACTCAGATCTACCTCTCTGGCCCAGATGTTACCTCTCTGCTGTCCAAAATCCCGGAGTATCTGTCAGCCATATCCTCCTTCTTCTCCTCTCGCTTCCTCAAACTCAATGTGGACAAATCTAAACTCATCATCTTTCCCCCATTTCACAGATCTTCCTTACCTGACCTATCTATCACAATTAATGACATCACACTTTCCCCCGTACCGGATGTCCACTGCCTCGGAGTAACCCTTGACTCTGCCCTGTCCTTCAAACCGCACATCCAAGCTCTTTCTACTTCCTGTTGCCTCCAGCTCAAAAATATTTCCAGAATCTGTCCTTTCCTGAACCCTCAATCTACTAAAATGCTTGTGCATGCCCTCATCATCTCCCGCCTCGACTACTGCAACATCCTTTTCTGTTGCCTCCCTGTTAACACCCTCGCACCTCTCCAGTCCATCGTAAAGTCTGCTGCCCGACTAACTCATCTCTCTCCTCGCTACTCCTCCCCTTCTCCCCTCTGCAAATCTCTTCACTGACTCCCATTCCCTCAGCATATCCAGTTCAAATTACTAATACTGACCTACAAAGCCATCCATAACCTGTCTCCTCCATATGTCTCTGAACTAATCTCCCGATACCTTCCCTCATGTAATCTCCGGTCCTCCCAAGACCTCCTTCTCGCCTCCACACTTATTCGCTCCTCACCCAACCACCTCCAAGACTTCTCCCGAATATCCCCCATCCTCTGGAATTCTTTGCCCCAACACGTCCGACTATCAACCACATTCGGATCCTTCAGACGGAACCTGAAAACCCATCTCTTCAGGAAAGCTTACAGCCTGCAATGACCCCACTGCCTCCTCACCACTACTGGAGCTTCCGCTTCAACCAACACAGAAACTGCCGCAACCCCCCAACCTACTGACTCCTTCCCCACCATCCTGCAGAATGTAAGCCCGAAAGGGCAGGGTCCTCTCCCCTCTGTATCCGTCTGTCATTGTTAGTTTGTTTACTGTAAGTGACATCTGTAATTTGTATGTAACCCCTTCTCATGTACAGCACCATGGAATCAATGGTGCTATATAAATAAATATTAATAATAATATTTATAGAAAAACGTTTTATCCTATTTCAGGGGTTATCTCACTTTGATGAACCTTGTGTGTAATCCTCTGCATTAGGATATTAAGAGTCGTCAGGATGTGAAGAGGACTGCTGAATATGTATACATGAAGTTTCCTTTAATGGGGAGTCAGGAATCTGTACTAAGGGGAGTCTGCATTAGTTCAAGGACCAAGGAGGGAAGTCTGCATTTATTTAGGGAGTCTGAAGTCTATGTTTAATGAAGGTATCTGGCCTAAGGGTCTGGATGTAATAAAGTTGCAGGAGCTTTATGTCTGCATAAAGGGTTTGGTCTGGGGTCTGTATTCATTTTGGGATTTGAGGAAGGGGGTTACAAATGCATTATTAACTTAAATGGGTGCAGGATACGGTTTAAAATTTAGTGTAATAAGCACAGAGCTTCTTTCTGCAGCCACTTTCCAAATCTCTCTGCCATCCGTTCTTAAAGTAGCAGCATATGCATTTTAGCATTTGTATTGTGGCCACCTCTATAGATTTTCTCATGGCAGATGGGCTCACACAATGTGTGCGCTAGGAGCCTCAAATGTATAAGTGTAGTCTGTATAGCAGTAATGCTATGTTCACATTTACTTTATCTCAGAGTGTGGTTGTGTTTGTTTGTGTTCCATAATAATACAGTAAAAGCAACTGACACCTGTACATTTACGGTATTCATTTTGCTAGGAAGTTCTTGACAATTTCATTTTTTCCTTTGTATATTTAGGGTAAATTACCACGTAGGTATTACTTAAGAAATCCTCCAATCTGTCCCAGACTGTTTAGAGTTGGATTCCACTTGCCCTTTATATTTGTACGGATATGCACAGGATAAAATAGATGTAGCGGCGCAGGTATATAAGTGCTGGATCCTGCTGCAAGTACAAAAACTCCTACCACAAGGAGAAAAAAAGGAGGGATAATAATAAAATACTAAACAGTACTCGCGCTTTGAATCACACACACTCACAATACTGATCGCAACACGTACCTGGAATATTCAGAAGGTTTGTAGACAGATGTTTGAATGATGAGTCAGTGATTTTTGTGTAATGGTGGGCACATATGTATTGAACCTCTAGGTGCAAGAAAAAAATATATAAAATCAGTCCACATAAATAAAACTAAATGACTTCTCATAAGAAAGAACCTAGACCACACATGTGCGTCCTTAAAAATGTGCCTTTTTTGGAAAAACCTTGGGGAATAGAAAATCCCAATGCCACAATATTTGAAGTGAATCTAATGTGCAAAAAAAAAAATGCCTTTAAAATAATACGACATAAAGTGCATGAAAACAAAAAATAGTATATATTAATGATTGAGGTGCCGACTGTGCAATATTAAAGTGCATATTTCCTAGAGAAAAGCAGATTTGTATATATACCCATATCCTTATTAACAACGTGAAGTGATAAACAAGAGAGAGTCCTGGTACTCCTATAAGACCAATGGGAGTGTGACCGGTGATATTCAAAAAGATCCACTAGCGGTACCTTGTGAGTAGAGTATTGGTATAACTAGTATCCTGACCGGAAGAAATGATGATACTTAGCTTGGGACGGAATCCAAATTAATCCGATGTTTGTAGAAAAGGAAGGAAAAGAGGGGTCCTGGAGAGCTGCCCCGGCCGGTGGCTAGCTCTCCTCCACACTAGCGCTGCTGCGCAGCTTTGCTCCAGAGAGCGTCGGAAGGTCCCAGGTGCAGGTACCGCTCCTGCACTGGTTCTCCCTCCCAGACGTGCTGCCGTGCGGTCGTTCTCTGGGGAGCGTGTACTGTGTCCGGACTCCGACACGTGATGCGGTCACGTGATGTGTTAATTCAAGCTACGGTGTGCAGAGAGAGCCACAATACCATCCAACGCGTTTCGGAGAGCTAACGGCCTCCTTCATCAGGGATGGCTCTGTCTGCACTTGGCTCATATATTTATATGCTCAGTCTGTGTATCTTAATTGAAAGCAAATAGTTCTATGTCATTATTTAGACCTCTGGGTTTTAAAGTTTCCAGTTCAAAAATCCATCTTGTTTCTTCCCTGGACATCTGTTTAACAAAATCCCCTTTACGCCAGTCTTTATTGACTACTTTAATTCCGGTGACTTTTATTCTTTAAAAGATCCTTTATGTGCCAATTTAAAATGTCTAGATAGGGGATGTGTATCCACATTATTCCTTATATTGCGTAAATGTTCCCCAATTCGTCTGCATAAGGGACGTATTGTACGTCCAACATACATCTTTTTACATGGACATTCAATAACATAAATCACTCCAGTTGTTTTACAAGTTATGAAATCCATAATTTCAAATTTTATACCGCTTTGAGAAATAACAATTTGTTGTTTAGTAGGTTGCAATGTCCTGCACATTTTACATTTTTTGCAGGGATAAAAACCTTTCATAGTTGTTTTGAAGGGGCCGACACACGTATTATTGTTCAGAGGCTTTTCAAAATTACGTACTGTTGGTGCAACTAGATAATTAAGATTTTTAGCTTTTCTAAAAATAAAGCTGGGATTTTCCGTAATTTTATCTCCGATGACTTTATCATCTCTCAAAAGTCCCCAATGTTTGGAAACAATTTTTTTAAAAGATGTACATTAGAATTATATTGTATTATTAGGGGGACAGATATTACATCTGAAGGTTCAGATAAAGGGTCTTTCTTGGGTTTAGTATTGTATAGAATTTTATCCCTAGAAGTGTTTTTAACATTTTCTTTAATGCTGGATAGAAATTCTTCTTTCGTAGCCTTTGCTCAAAAACTTACTAATAAGTGTGTCGGCTTCCTTCACATAATCGCTGTATTGGAACAATTACGGTGCAATCTTAAGAATTGGCTACGTGGAACATTTAGCAGCCATTTTGGAAGGTGACAACTGTTGGTAGCAATATAACTATTAGAGTCCGTGGGTTTCATATAAGTGCATGTTTCAATAATCCCTTCTTTAATGGAAATATCCAAATCTAAAAAATGTATTCTTTCCATGCTAGTGGTGGCATTAAATTCAAGATAAAACTCATTTTTATTTAAATCTTCTAAAAACATATTTAAAGAATCCCAACCCCCTTTCCAAATAAAAAAGACGTCATCAATAAAACGTAGCCATAGGGCCAGGTCCGTACGCAGTATACCGTCCTGCAGCTCTCCAGGACCCCTCTTTTCCTTCCTTTTCTACAAACATCGGATTAATTTGGATTCCGTCCCAAGCTAAGTATCATCATTTCTTCCGGTCAGGATACTAGTTATACCAATACTCTACTCACAAGGTACGCTAGTGGATCTTTTTGAATATCACCGGTCACACTCCCATTGGTCTTATAGGAGTACCAGGACTCTCTCTTGTTTATCACTTCACGTTGTTAATAAGGATATGGGTATATATACAAATCTGCTTTTCTCTAGGAAATATGCACTTTAATATTGCACAGTCGGCACCTCAATCATTAATATATACTATTTTTTGTTTTCATGCACTTTATGTCGTATTATTTTAAAGGCATTTTTTTTGCACATTTAGATTCACTTCAAATATTGTGGCATTGGGATTTTCTATTCCCCAAGGTTTTTCCAAAAAAGGCACATTTTTAAGGACGCACATGTGTGGTCTAGGTTCTTTCTTATGAGAAGTCATTTAGTTTTATTTATGTGGACTGATTTTATATATTTTTTCTTGCACCTAGAGGTTCAATACATATGTGCCCACCATTACACAAAAATCACTGACTCATCATTCAAACATCTGTCTACAAACCTTCTGAATATTCCAGGTACGTGTTGCGATCAGTATTGTGGATATGCACAGGAGAAGTAAGTTTTTTAGTGTAGGGTCCAATTTGAAGCAGTTACCTTGTCATTGACAGATGGGCTCACACAATTAGATCAAAATGTGTTCAAGGAACCTCAAATTTATAAGTATAACCTATGTACAGTAACAATAATGCAGTTCATACAGGTATATTCATTATATACCGTGCATGTTAGACCTGTGTAGAGTGCTTGTTGGGCCTTGTAGAGTGGCTTTGTTGGGCTGTTGGGCCTGTGTAGATGTTGGGCTGTTGGGCCTGTGTAGAGTGCATGTTGGGCCTGTTGTAGAGGGCATGTTGGGCCTGTGTAGAGGCATGTGGCTGTTGGGCCTGTGTAGAGGCATGTTGGCTGTGTAGAGGGCATGTTGGGCCTGTGTAGAGGCATGTTGGGCCTATGTAGAGGGCATGTTGGGCCTATGTAGAGGGCATGTTGGGCCTGTGTAGAGTGCATGTGGGCCTGTTGGGCCTGTGTAGAGGGCTGTTGGGCCTGTGTAGAGGGCATGTTTGTTAAAAATGCTTAATTTCATATATTTTTCCAGGACTTGTTACCAGATGCGATACTTCTAAAGAAAATGTCACGTTTCTTATAAAAAAAATTATAGTGGTTTATTGGACTGTTCATCAAAAAAAACATCATTACAGGAAAACATAAAATGAGTGAAATAGTTACGAAGAGATTGTCCATTTGTCCATAGCAAAACTTGTACACATCTTTCCTTGGTGTCCTGAATGGTAAAAATGACATTCTGGCCTTGTCAGCAGCATAGCATGGAAACAACACGTGGTTGCAGCTGTTCATTCATCATAGTGTCAGAGTAAAGTGTCTGTAGAGAGAGCGAGCGAGCAAGAGCCACCCCCTCCCTTCGTGTAGCCATTATATATGTCCCTTAGATCATGTGATCTCTGTATATGGAGTTGCCACTTTACCATACAGAAATAGCATCTGTAATGTCAGCTGAAAGTCAATGTACTCAGTACAGAATTGAGTGTAGAATAAATCCATAACCAATAATTAATATTTAACAATGTTGGTCCTGTGTAGAGTGCATATTGGGCATGTGTAGAGTGCATGTTGGGCATGTGTAGAGTGCATGTTGGGCATGTGTAAAGTGCATGTTGGGCATGTGTAGAGTGCATGTTGGGCATGTGTAGAGTGCATGTTGGGCATGTGTAGAGTGCATGTTGGGCATGTGTAGAGTGCATGTTTGGTCATGTGAATGCACCACACCAGATTTCTGCCATTCTGCTCACTTCATTAAAACAATTGAGATTCGTCGTCGTGTGACGGGTGTAATACAATGCTAAAATGAGCTGATAATACAGCTATATGAAAGCAATGTAAAGGTGAATCTGCATGGGCTGGTTTCTACCCATAATCAGTCTTAATCGACTATACACAAGACTATCTGCTGTACATGCCATTTATAGGAGATCTCCAGTTGATAAATTGTTAAAAATCTGCCCTGTTTGCTCTATGTCCATTGAATAGCACTAACAATAGCTATATTAATTTATTTCCAAATGAAAAAACCTCTTGAAAACTGATTATCTCACAATATTCGAAGCAGAACATGCAGTTCAAGAGGTATTATTGTGTTAGATGATCAGGACTGTGATCCAGATATGGACAAGAAAATCTATAGCCGTATGTAATTATGGAAATCCAGACAGGACAGAGCAGCAGTTTTCAACCTGTACAGTGCCAAGATGCAATAGTCCCGGCTGAAAACCACTGGTGAATGAGCTGCTGAGAGCGCAGAATCATTGACCAGCGGTGACATCATCGAGGCCGGGCTGAACTGCAGTGACTTCCTCCGTGAAGCTCCGCCCACCGCCGCACCTCCTCCGGTCAGCTCCGCCTATGTCTGCAAGCGGCCTGCGTACCTATATTTAACATTAGGTACGCAGGCCGTGCAGATGTATGCGGATGCCACCGCATGCGTCGTTTTGATGGTGCTGCGACCTGCGCCGTACGCAACATGTTGCATTTTGTTGCGGTCGCCGCACAGTCAAAACGACGCATGCGGCGGCGTCCGCATACATCTGCACAGCCTGCGTAACTAATGTTAAATATAGGTACACAGGCTGCATGGAGGAAGTCCGCAGCCCTCCGCAGCGCAGCCATACGCTAGTGTGAAACTAGCCTAAGCCGTGGGCTTGATGTCGCCTAAAAATACAAAGGTGACATCAATCCCACAAATATGAACCCACTTGCCACCGCTACAGGGCAAGGGGGAAGAGCTGGGCAAAGCTCCAGAATTGGCGAATCTAATGCATGTGCCTTTTCTGGGCAGCTTCAAGGCTGCTATTTTTAGGCTTGGGCGGGTCAATATCCATGGCCACTTACCAGCCTGAGAATACCAGCCCCCAGCTGTGAGCTTTAGCAAAGTTGGTTGTCAAAAATGGGGGGGACCCCATGCCGTTTTTTTTAATTATTTATTTAAATAATTAAAAAAACAGCATGGGGACCACTCTATTCTTGATAACCAGCTTTGCTGAGGCTGAAAGCTGAGGGTTGCAGCCTCCACCTGTGAGTTTTGCGCCTGGTTGGTTCAAGAAAATAGGGGGGGACTCACGTTGGGTTTTTTATTCATTTATTTCATTAGATCGCAGGTGGCGGCTGAGGAATACCCTCATCAACCGCTCCTGCTGTCACTGTTATTAGCGGCAGCAGGTGTCGGATGATGGGAGTAATTGTCCCAAAAGCCCCCACCTGCTGTCATCGTTCGGACTTTAATATAACTCTCATCATTCTCCTCTGCTCGCGGCGATCGCCGGCAGAGCAGGGGAGAATGATGACAGCCGTCTTCAGCACTGCCGCCGGGGAAGAGCTGAGCACCTAAATAAATTGTTGCCTCTCACTGTATTCCCTTCACAAAAAAATGTGACGCCATTCTCTGTCCGTCTAATGGTACATGCAGTCCACATGCTCTCTCATTTCCATACTGGGCCCTCTTCACACTGTCCTCTTACACTGTCTCCCTTGTATACTGTGCCCCCTCATCATGCCCCCTCCTCAGAATACTGTCCCCCCATGCTACCCCTTTTCTATACCGCCCCTCCACACTACCCAGTCTATGTTCTGTGCCTCCTCATACTTATCTCTCCACAAGTCTTTGGATGTGACACACATGCACGCAGACATGCAATCATACACGCAGACTTGTAAGCAAACACTCGCAGACACACACTCACCTAGATAAGTACAAAGACACGCACATAGATATTCAAATGCAGGTACGCATGTCCGGACGTAGTAGTAGTAGTAGTAGTAGTAGTAGTAGTACTAGTAGTAGTAGTCCCTGATTTCCACAATCCGGATCAGTCTTTTGATGGATTGCAAAAGACTGGTCCGGTTCCATAGACTTCTATTATTTCCGGACGCCTGATGCGCCGCTTCAGGCACTATCAGGCGGTCCGGAAAAAAAAAAACGTTGCTGTGACCGTTTTGTCCGGCAGCCGGAATGTACATTTCCTTTGGATCCGGACAAAAACGGATACAACACAACGACATCAGGCGCGATCCGGCGCTAATGAAAGTCAATGCTAAAAAACGCATCCGGTACCGGATCCGTTTTTTTAACAACACGCCGGATCGCGCCTGAAGTCAAAAAACGGATGTGTGAAAGCAGCCTTATAGACATGCCTATAGACATGCTTATAAACACGCATGCACGCAGACACGCTTATAGACACACCCACAGACATGCTCGCAGCATGTATAAACACACACTTATAGACACGCTTATAGACATGCTCGCATGCAGACATGCACATAGACATGTTTGCAGACACGCTCATATGCATACACGCACATAGACAAACACACAGACTCATGCAGATACACTGAGACACACACAACACAGATATACTGTATATCCATGCAGTTACATGCATATTTATATATTTATATACAAAAAAATCTTATAAAATTCATATGTACAGACATAAATTTACAGAAACAACATATATGGGCGTTTTTTTACCTTCCCCGACTTGTCTCTGGCCCACATGCTCCTTTGAAGGTCCCCTGTCTCCAGCTGGAAGACGGCAGTGCAGGGTGCGCTACATTGTATCATTTTAGCAGACAGGGCCATATCTGATAGCTGTGATGATGCAGCCCGGCCGCACACAAACAAGATTTAAAGGCGCAGCTGCCAGTCTTGTGGCCCTGCACAGCTGCTGGAGGAGTGGCCCGGGGGGCATATGCCCCTCTGCCCCCCAGCCCAGCCCACCCCTGCACCAAGCAGAGTTCACGTAATTTACAGCATGGAGCAGGCGGAGGACAAAACTCACAGCATGGCCCGGAGTGGTGAGTAAGTCGGTGTATCAGTCTTATGGGTGATGGGAAGCCGCCATGCAGTGATGCCGGCAGGGATGTTACAGGGTGGCATATAAAGTAGTAGTAATAATGAGTTACACATTATAGGCCAATTTTAGCAGCTGTGCGTGAGCCTTACCATACAGAATAACTCTACTCTATAGAAATCCCCTAGAATAGGGATGGTGAACCTTTTTATGCCAGTGTCCATTTGGATATTTATACCATCCTTCGGAGATTGTCCAAAAATTATCAACTTGAAAATTATCCTGCTATGTTTGGTCAAACATTTAATTAACGCACCTCTAATGTGATGGCTGGAGCTGCTTCTCTTTGATGAGGTGTGATGTTAAGTTGTATAGACATCACAGGAGACATGGAACTGCGATATAGACATCACAGGAGGCATGGGGTTGTGATATAGACGTCACTGGAGGCATGGGGCTCCGATATAGACATCACAGGAGACATGAGGCTGCGGTATAGACATCACAGGAGACATGGGCACTGCGGTATAGACATCACAGGAGACATGAGGCTGCGGTATAGACATCACAGGAGACATGGGGCTGCGATATAGACATCACAGGAGACATGAGGCTGCGGTATAGACATCACAGGAGACATGAGGTTGCGGTATAGACATCACAGGAGGCATGGGGCTGCGATATAGACATCACAGGAGACATGAGGCTGCAGCATAGACATCACAGGAGACATGAGGCTGCGGTATAGACATCACAGGAGGCATGAGGCTGCGGTATAGACATCACAGGAGACATGAGGCTGCAGCATAGACATCACAGGAGACATGAGGCTGCGGCATAGACATCACAGGAGACATGAGGCTGCGGTATAGACATCACAGGAGACATGAGGCTGCGGTATAGACATCACAGGAGACATGGGGCTGCGATATACAGTTAGGTCCATATATATTTGGACAGAGACAACATTTATCTAATTTTGGTTCTAGACATTACCACAATGAATTTGAAAAAAACAATTCAGATGCAGTTGAAGTCCAGACTTTCAGCTTTCATTTGAGGGTATCCACATTAAAATTGGATGAAGGGTTTAGGAGTTTCAGCTCCTTAACATGTGCCACCTGTTTTTAAAGGGACCAAAAGTAATTGGACAAATGACTCCAAGGCTATTTCATGGACAGGTGTGGGCAATCCCTTTGTTATGTCATTCTCAATTAAGCAGATGAAAGGGCCGGAGTTGATTTGAGGTGTGGTGTTTGCATTTGGAAGGTTTTGCTGTGAAGGAAATGTGTCGACCCGCCACCACAATTGTGGGTTACCAGGGCAATGGGGTACTCAGAGCCGAGCCCGTAGAAGTCTATGGGGATTGTCACAGGTAGCTGTGGCTCGGTCTGTGGCCCTGGCGGTCTGGCGTATGTTGGGGATATATTTACAGGGGATAGATTTATATACAGTTCGTGACGCCACCTGTAGTATTCTGGTAATTTATACCAGCGCTGCTGTAGATCTCTGAGGGGATGGTGATGCAGCTAGATGTCGGGTCCCCTACAGGTGGGACTGGTCCCTCAAAGTCTATGGGATTTGTGAAGTCGGGTGCAGATAAAGAACACAGTTTCTCACACGGTCAGCGTCTTTCCATACCTTTACTTGTAAGATGTTCAGGCAGGTCCCAGGGAGGCTGATCCAAGGAGAGTGTATCTTGAGACAGCAGCTGGACAAGTTAGGGGCCTCCTTTACTTCCAATACAACGAGTACAATCAGCCTGAAGCGTAGTTCCCTCAAAATCTCCAGCTAATCTATAGCTGTACCGCCCAGTCAGCTTTGTGTTAGGAGCCTTCCTGCGAAGAAGCTGAATTCTTATCTTGTCGTGCACTGACTCAAAGTCTTCACTTCCCCTGACCCCAGTTACGTACTGACTATAAGGGGCTTGTTTGCCGCGACCTAAGGTCCGGTAAATTCCTGGTTTTCTTACCACTATGCTTGTAACAATAGTGATCCTTCGGTCCCCAGTGACCGGGTGCAATGTGCAGGACTTCTTCAATCCGTAAGCACTATTCCAATAAAACCACTGTGCCTTTCGCCTTGTCCACGCTGGTAACATAAGCACTCAAACTAGCCAAGGGTCGAGCAGTCACTTCTTTCTTTTCCTTCACTTCAAAGTTAGTTACAGATGCTCAGTTTTCAATAGGCAGGAGCACGTCTCTGAACCTTATACCGTCCTTTAGACAGGATACTGAAGACTTTCTGCACTAAACTTCTTCTTTCCTTCCAGTGTATGCTGAGGAGGTACAGCTCTGACTAGGCTAAGGTGAATGAAAGCACCTATACTAGACTCCACTTTCCGAACTGATGATAGAGCAATCTGGACTCCTTCCTCCCTCCAGACGTCCTCTCTCTCTGAAGTCAGGAACTAAACTCCAGACGTCTTCTCTGTCCGAAGACAGGAACTAGACTCACTAAATCACTCCAACACATACCTTGACCACTCCCTCACGAGTAAACTCCACTACCCTAAGGGTGTGTCTAGTATATGTTGAGTGAATGAATATTTAGCATTAAACTGCTGTCTCGCCACACACTCTCCAGGGTACTGCGTGTGCCTAACACCAGGGCTACACAGAAACATGCGGTCACAGGAGCTCTCCATGCAGGTGAAACAAGCCATCCTTAAGCTGCAAGAACAGAAAAAAACCCATCCAAGAAATTGCTACAACATTAGAAGTGGCAAAATCTACAATTTGGTACATCTGAGAAAGAAAGAAAGCACTGGTGAACTCATCAATCCAAAAAGACCTGGGAGCCCACGGAAGACAACAGTGGTGGATGATCGCCGCATACTTTCTTTGGTGAAGAAGAACCCGTTCACAACATCAACTGAAGTCCAGAACACTCTCAGTGAAGTAGGTGTATCTGTCTCTAAGTCAACAGTAAAGAGAAGACTCCATGAAAGTAAATACAAAGGGTTCACATCTAGATGCAAACCATTCATCAATTCCAAAAATAGACAGGCCAGAGTTAAATTTGCTGAAAAACACCTCCAGAAGCCAGCTCAGTTCTGGAAAAGTATTCTATGGACAGATGAGACAAAGATCAACCTGTACCAGAATGATGGGAAGCCAAAAGTTTGGAGAAGAAAGGGAACGGCACATGATCCAAGGCACACCACATCCTCTGTAAAACATGGTGGAGGCAACGTGATGGCATGGGCATGCATGGCTTTCAATGGCACTGGGTCACTTGTGTTTATTGATGACATAACAGCAGACAAGAGTAGCCGGATGAATTCTGAAGTGTACCGGGATATACTTTCAGCCCCGATTCAGCCAAATGCTGCAAACTTGATTGGACGGCGCTTCATAGTACAGATGGAATAATGACCCCAAGCATACAGCCAAAGCTACACAGGAGTTCATGAGTGCAAAAAAGTGGAACATTCTTCAATGGCCAAGTCAATCACCAGATCTTAACCCAATTGAGCATGCATTTCACTTGCTGAAATCCAGACTTAAGAGGGAAAGACCCACAAACAAGCAAGACCTGAAGGCTGCGGCTGTAAAGGCCTGGCAAAGCATTAAGAAGGAGGAAACCCAGCGTTTGGTGATGTCCATGGGTTTCAGACTTAAGGCAGTGATTGCCTCCAAAGGATTCGCCACAAAATATTGAAAATAAAAATATTTTGTTTGGGTTATGTTTATTTGTCCAATTACTTTTGACCTCCTAAAATGTGGAGTGTTTGTAAAGAAATGTGTACAATTCCTACATTTTCTAACACATATTTTTGTTCAACCCTTCAAATTAAACGTTACAATCTGCACTTGAATTCTGTTGTAGAGGTTTCATTTCAAATCCAATGTGGTGGCATGCAGAGCCCAACTCGCGAAAATTGTGTCACTGTCCAAATATTTCTGGCCCTGACTGTAGACATCACAGGAGACATGAGGCTGCAGCATAGACATCACAGGAGACATGAGGCTGCGGTATAGACATCACAGGAGGCATGGGGCTGCGATATAGACATCACAGGAGACATGGGGCTGCAGCATAGACATCACAGGAGACATGAGGCTGCGGTATAGACATCACAGGAGACATGAGGCTGCGGTATAGACATCACAGGAGACATGGGCTGCGATATAGACATCACAGGAGACATGGGGCTGCGATATAGACATGACAGGAGACATGAGGCTGCGGTATAGACATCACAGGAGACATGGGGCTGCGATATAGACATCACAGGAGACATGGGGCTGCAGCATAGACATCACAGGAGAAATGAGGCTGCGGTATAGACATCACAGGAGGCATGGCGCTGCGATATAGACATCACAGGAGACATGGGGCTGCGGTATAGACATCACAGGAGGCATGGGGCTGCGATATAGACATCACAGGAGACATGGGGCTGCGATATAGACATCACAGGAGACATGAGGCTGTGGTATAGACATCACAGGAGGCATGGGGCTGCGATATAGACATCACAGGAGGCATGGGGCTGCGATATAGACATCACAGGAAACATGGGGCTGCGATATAGACATCACAGGAGACATGAGGCTGCGGTTTAGACATCACAAGAGGCTTGGGGCTATGATATAGACATCACAGGAGGCATAGGGCTGCGATATAGACATCACAGGAGACATTTGGCTGCGATATAGACATCACAGGAGACATGAGGCTGCAGTATAGACATCACAGGAGGCATGGGGCTGCGATATAGACATTACAGGAGACATGAGGCTGCGGTATAGACATCACAGGAGACATGAGGCTGCGGTATAGACATTACAGGAGGCATGGGGCTGCGATATAGACATCACAAGAGACATGAGGCTGCAGTATAGACATCACAGGAGACATGGGGCTGCTTTATAAACATCACGGGAGGCATGAGGCTGCGGTATAGACATCACAGGAGGCATGGGGCTGCGGTATAGACATCACAGGAGGCATGAGGCTGCGGTATAGACATCACAGGAGACATGAGTCTGTGGTATAGACATCACATGAGGCATGGGGCTGTGATATAGACATCACAGGAGATATGGGGCTGCTTTATAGACATTACATGAGGCATGGGGCTGTGATATAGACATCACAGGAGATATGAGGCTGCTTTATAGACATCACAGGAGACATGGGCACTGCGGTATAGACATTACAGGAAATATGGGGGTTGCAGTATAGACATCACAGGAGACATGGGCACTGCGATATAGACATCATAAGAGACATGGGGCTGCGATATAGACATCACAGGAGACATGAGGCTGCGATATAGACATCACAGGAGACATGGGGCTGCGATATAGACATCACAGGAGACATGAGGCTGCGGTATAGACATCACAGGAGACATGGACGTGGGCATAGACATCACAGGAGACATGGGGCTGCGATATAGACATCACAGGAGACATGAGGCTGCGATATAGACATCACAGGAGACATGGGGCTGCGATATAGACATCACAGGAGACATGAGGCTGCGGTATAGACATCACAGGAGACATGGGCGTGGGCATAGACATCACAGCAGACACGGGCGTGGGCATAGACATCACAGGAGACATGGGGCTGTGGTATAGACATCACAGCAGACATGGGCGTGGGCATAGACATCACAGGAGACACGGGGCTGTGGTATAGCCATCACAGGAGACATGGGGGCTGCGGTATAGACATAATAGGAGACATGGGGGCTGCAGTATACACTGTGTTCCAAATTATTATGCAAAAATTGTTTAGGAGTGATAAGGTAAGAGTTTTTTTGTTTGTCAGTTGTGTGTCAGGGCTCTTTATATCACTGTAAGCAATTGCAGACACCTGTGCTAATTAGTTTGGCAGGTGTGTCCAATGAAAGGCAAGACTACTCAAGAAGGCTGTCCCACATTATTAAGCAGCCTACATTTTCTGCCAAAATGGGAAAGAAAAAGGATGTGTCGGCTGCTGAGAAGCAACAAATTGTGGAGTGTTTAGGTCAAGGCATGACTACAATCAACATTGCCAAGACACTTCATCGTGATCATCACACAATCAAGAAGTATGTAGCTGATTCACAGTACACACGTGTGCGTGCTGATAAGGGAAAATTGAGGACTCTTTCCTACAGGCAATTACGTCAGGTTAAAAGAGCAGCGGCAAAAAAGCCTTGTCATAGCAGCAGACAAGTTTTTGAAGCTGCTGGTGCCTCCAACGTCCCCTGAACAACAAGATGCAGGGTCCTTCAGAGGTTTGCAGCTGTGCGTAAGCCATCCTGTCGACCTCCTCTATCCACTGCACACAAGCAGAAACGGCTCCAGTGGGCCAAACAATACATGAAGACTGACTTCAAAACTGTTTTGTTCACCGATGAGTGCCGTGCAACGCTCGATGGTCCAGATGGATGGAGTGGAGGATGGCTGGTTGATGGACACCCCATGCAAACATGGCTACGGCGCCAACAAGGAGGAGGTGGAGTAATGTTTTGGGCTGGAATCATGGGGAGAGAGATTGTCGGCCCCTTTAGGATCCCAGAAGGGGTAAAGATGAACTCCATAGTGTATGTTGAGTTTCTCAAACAGCACTTCCTGCCATGGTTCAAGAAGAAGAACCGTGCATTCCGCAGCAAGATCATTTTCATGCATGATAATGCACCGTCTCATGCTGGACATAACACATCTGCATCTCTGGCTGCTATGGGCATAAAAGGGGACAAACTTATGGTGTGGCCCCCATGCTCCCCTGACCTCAATCCCATTGAGAACCTCTGGAGCATCATCAAAAGGAGTGTCTATGATGGCGGGAGGCAGTTCACATCTAAGCAACAGCTCTGGGAGGGTATTCTGTCCTCATGCAAAACAATTGAAGCAGAAACCATCCAAAACCTGACACATTCAATGGACGAGAGAGTTCAGAAGCCCTTTCGAACAAGGGGCCCTATGTGCAAATGTAACATCACCTAGAATAAAGTTTTGAGTTGAAAACTGTTTGATTTCAGTTTGTAATAACCTGCTAATGCTTATAATTTCAAAAATGACTTTTTTTTTGTTCTTTATTAAAATGAAAAGGTTGAAAACTCTGCTGTGCATAATAATTTGGAACATGCATTTTGAGTGCAGTTTGAGTGTTTTATTTTTTTTAAAATATACTGTTATCATAGGCAGTTTGTACAAAAACCTTTCAATTGTACTCTAATAGTTATTTGACTGGAAAATTACAATGACTGAAATTCATATAGGTAATTTGGAAAATCTGAGAAAATATTATTTGCATAATAATTTGGAACACAGTGTAGAAATCACAGGAGACACGGGCTGCGGTATAGATGTCACAGGAGACATGGGGTCTGTGGTATAGACGTCACAGGAGACACAGGGCTGCGGTATAGATGTCACAGGAGACATGGGGTCTGTGGTATAGACGTCACAGGAGACACGGGGCTGCGGTATAGATGTCACAGGAGACATGGGGCTGCGGTATAGATGTCACAGGAGACATGGGGCTGCAGTATAGAGTCACAGGAGACATGGGGCTACGGTATAGATGTCACAGGAGACATGGGGCTGCGGTATGGATGTCACAGGAGACATGGGGCTACGGTATAGATGTCACAGGAGACATGGGGCTGCGGTATGGACGTCACAGGAGACATGGGGCTACGGTATAGATGTCACAGGAGACATGGGGCTGCGGTATGGACGTCACAGGAGACATGGGGCTACGGTATAGATGTCACAGGAGACATGGGGCTGCGACAAAGACATCACAGGAGACATGGGGCTTCTGCTGTCTTCTTCTGTGGGAGAAGAGCGCATCATGCGCTAACTCCAACCACAAAGTACGACCTGACGCTGGCACTTGCTTGTGTCTGGATGTAATATTTCATTGTATTTGCAGCAGTGTTTAGTAGTGAAAGCTGTGTGCGTGCGCTCGCAGAGTAACAAGAAATTAAGGAGCCGGCAATTGACAAAATGCAGCTACCGGCCCCAACACTGCAGTCCTATGGAGTCTGCTCTACAGTACCCTATATAGCACTGACAGTTTATTCTGTCGCACACTTTGCTTCCATAAAAGAAACAATTTAATTCCATGCAGAGTTTATTTCATAACTGAACACCAATTTGTGCACTCGTGTCTAAACTGAAGATTGAGCATCTCTTAACCTCGCTGTTTTCATTAAGTGTCTCTGTTTCCGCATTAATAAACCTGTTTTCTTTCCAAATTTTTATAAGGTATTTATTTTTTAACTTACTTTAGCAGTTCAGTGTCACTTCTTCAGTTCTTCTTATTTGTAGACAGGGCCACCATCAGGGCAGTACAGGTATACTAGTGTCAGACAATACACCCAACTATGAAAGACATATCACATCAATTTATTTTACAGACAATGCACTTCCCTAACCCTTCCCCAAAATACAGTGGAATTAGCGAAGCCCCTAGTGTTCCCACAATATTTAACACCCCTTATCTGGCCCCCATTACCTTGCAATGACCCTCACATTAATTTCAATTTTTTTGATCACTGGCCGGATTGTAATGATATTTATTATGGTCCTTTGCATTTTGACGCTGATAAGTCCTTCTCTATCTTTCCTCTTGGCTCAGTATAGTCTGAGATAATTGGCTTGACATGACAAGCATTAAAAAATTAAAAAACAACCAAACCATAATTTTGTGATATTCTGCCACGAGATGTTTCTGCTATATGTATTTACATGTGGCCACCTAGTGGTTGTGAGGTGTATTGCAACCTGTCAAAGGTTTTGCTAGCATTTAGTTAGAATGTATTGAATTTGGATTGTGAGAAAATGCAATCCTTAACATAATTTGCTAAAAGGTAAGAGTGGGCAGGGACGGACACAGCATTGGTGCAACCTGTGTGGTCGCACAGAGGTCCAGGAAGGTAGGGATGACTGCCACCCCCCAAAGCAGGTGAGACTGTGAATTACGATGAGTTATTGGACTTCATAGATCCCATATACTGATTTTGCGCTGGGGTCCGTCTGTGTGAGGGTGGGCACATCTGTAGCATCTCAGTGGTTGCAGCTTTTACAATTTTCCATTACAAAAAAGTAAAGAAAAAAAATTAAAAGGGAAATAAGATAATTCAAAAGAACATGATCTCCTTTATACAACGATCCCGGATGTGTAATCTTCCCTGAAGCCTGGCCAAAATCAAATAAATTCAAATTAATCATCTAGAATTTAATTGTTCATTACACCGTGGACACTTCTGCGACTCGCCAGCAGCAATTAGACAAGGCCCATGGAAATTCATAGCAGAGATTCTCCTCTAAGCTTAAAATCAAAGACTTGATGACCCAGATCATTCACCTGCGAAGTATTCAGCCTACCTAGGGCAAGCTTCAACAAAGGGAGAAAAATCCTTGAAATATGATGTCTCTTCTGAGCTTCTGGGTTGCGGTATCCTTACATATAAATGTGTCGAGGACGGCGGTGTACAGAACGGATCCTTATCCTTATCTTGCTCAGAACAGAACAGAAATTCAATTTGGAATTTTGACTGATAAATGCCTAATTCCTCTCCGGCCATGCCTGACAGATTGCTTGTGTACATATTAACATTAGCAGGGTGCTGGATAATAGCACCAATAGCACCAATTTATTTACATGTCGCCCACCCATGTCGCCCACCCAGGCAGTGGTGGAACGCATGGACGCCTGCGTTGTAGAGTGAGCGGATGAGATGAGCAATTGAGCAATTTATATTTCTGCATGTCAAGCGGACAAGATCGATGGGTGATGCAAAACGCAAGGAAGACGGGTCTGCTATAGAGAAAACGGTGATAATCAGGGGTCCTTTATACGGCAATCCGTTCACAGTGGGGTGCACCTTCTGATACTGGGGAACATGGCTGCTAATGCAGTCACTAGTCAATTCCAATCAATTTCACGAATATAATAGTCAACAGAACAGCTACTATGGGTCTCCTCTTGTCATAGTCCTCATTCCAATCCTGACGTCTCTCCCTCGGTCATATATGAGTCTCCATACAGCAAAGACATGTTCTTTATATGAAATTGTCATGTTAGACGATGCTTCAATTACAGTCATGGTCAAAAGTTATGAGAATGACACAAATATTAATTTTTACAAAGTCTACTGCTTCACTTTTTCTAATGGCAATTTGCATATACTCCAGAATGTTATAAAGAGTGATCAGCTTAACAGCAATTACTTGCAAAGTCAATATTTGGCTAGAAAATGAACTTCATCCCCCAAAACACAATTCAACATCATTGCAGCCCTGCCTTAAAAGGACCAGCTAACCTCTTTTCAGTGATTGCTCCATTAACACAGGTGTTGGTGTTGATGAGGACATGGCTGGAGATCAATCTGTCATGATTAAATAAGAATGACACCACTGGACACTTTAAAAGGAGGCTGGTGCTTGGCATCATTGTTTCTCTTCTGTTAACCATGGTTATCTCTAAAGAAACACATGCAGTCATCATTGCAATGCACAAAAATGGCCTAACAGGGAAGAGTATCGCAGCTAGAAAGATTGCACCTCAGTCAACAATCTATCGCATCATCAAGAACTTCAAGGAGAGAGGTTCCATTGTTGCCAAAAAGGCTCCAGGGCGCCCAAGAAAGACCAGCAAGTGCTAGGACCGTCTCTTAAAAGTGTTTCAGCTGCGGGATCGGGCTACCAGCAGTGCAGAGCTTGCTCAGGAATGGCAGCAGGCAGGTGTGAGTGCATCTGCACGTACTGTGAGGCGGACACTCTTGGAGCAAGGCCTGGTCTCAAGGAGGGCAGCAAAGAAGCCACTTCTCTCCAGAAAAAACATCATGGACAGACTGATATTCTGCAAAAGGTACAGGCAGTGGACTGCTGAGGACTGGGGTAAAGTTATTTTCTCTGATGAATCCCCTTTTCCATTGTTTGGGACATCAGGAAAACGCCTCATTCAGAGAAGACAAAGTGAGCGCTACCACCAGTCTTATCTCATGCCAACTGTTAAGCATCCTGAAACCATTCATGTGTGGGGTTGCTTCTCAGCCAAGGGAATCGGCTCTCTCACAGTCTTGCCTAAAAACACAGCCATGAATAAAGAATGGTACCAGAATGTCCTCCAAGAGCAACTTCTCCCAACCCTCCAAGAGCAGTTTGGCGATCAACAATGCCTTTTCCAGCATGATGGAGCACCTTGCCATAAAGCAAAGGTGATAACTAAATGGCTCAGGGAACAAAACATAGAGATTTTGGGTCCATGGCCTGGAAACTCCCCAGATCTTAATCCCATTGAGAACTTGTGGTCAATCACCAAGAGACGGGTGGACAAACAAAAACCTAAAAATTCTGACAAAATGAAAGCATTGATTGTGCAAGAATTGGCTGCTATCAGTCAGGATTTGGTCCAGAAGTTGATTGAGAGCATGCCAGGGAGAATTGCACAGGTCCTGAAGAAGAAGGGTCAACAGTGCAAATATTGACTTGCTGCATTAACTCATTCTGACTGTCAATATAAGCTTTTGTTACTCATATGTTTACAATTATATTTCTGTCTGTGATAAAAACATCTGTCAAACACACATAAAAACCAGAGGGCAGCAGATCATGTGAAAATATAATATTTGTGTCATTCTCAAAACTTTTGGCCATGACTGTATGTTATTTGCTACCAGCAAAATAATAGGAAATAAACGGAAATCATGTCCCCATTGTATACACTCGAAAGGACCACTGAAGAGGGACTGCCTGCCGTGGACCTTCTGTAACAGTTAGAAGAGGCCATTGAAAATCAGTTTATCCCTCTCTGGGACTACCAGCACTCAGCTATAATCTGCGGGTAAACTTAGCATTATGGCTGCGATTCATCATTTACGTTTTTTTTTAAGTCATTTGACTTTTTTTTTTGGCTTGTGGTATTCGCTTCCGTTTTTAGTGAAAAATTCAGTAAAATGGCGCACACGATTCATAAATTTGTACCATAGCCCAAAGTTATCTTTTTTTCTGCCTGTTTTATGAAAATTTTTAGCTTTGTAAAAAAAAATTTGAAGAAAAATTGTGACTTTTTAAATAGCATGCATAAAATCCCTCCAAAGAGACTGGAGTACATAAATAAAAAATAAAAAAAAAGTCACATTTCATCAGTCTGTCTGAAACGCCAAGAAAAACTACAGCGATCTAAACAACCAAAGACAACTTGGAAAAAAAGGTGCAAATTGTTTGGTGAATTTGTCATAAAGATAAAAAGTCACTGATTGAGAGGTGTTCATTCCAAAAAGCAGGCGGAAGCGCAATGATGAAGTGGGCCCTGTGGGGTGATAATACATGGTCACCGTGTGGCGGTATTTATTCCTTGTATGTGGTACATTGGTCTTGGTATAGTGGATTGTGTTCAGTAACAGGATGGTGGTTATTATGAGACACTATGCGGTGATAATATATGGTCATGGCATGGCGGTATTTGTTCCCTTTATGTGGTTTAATATTGGTATATTAGTTACATAGGTTGAAAAAATATCTAGGTCCATCGAGTTCAACCTTTCACCAGTTATACATTTTTTGTCACTGAATGATCTATAACCCACAATTGTGTATCGAGGAAATCATCCAACCCTTTTATAAAAGCTGTAATAGTGTCGGCCATTACTGCCTCTTGTGGTCGGCATTCCACTGTCTGACCGCTCTAACTGTAAAGAACCCTTTCCTATTTAGCTGCCGGAATCACTTTTCTTCCCCTATAATGAGTGCCACTAGGTATGATCTGCCCTAGGACATCAGGACTAATAACCCCATAGCACGATATATATTAGATATCATTAACCCTTCAATGTCTCTACACCGCAAAAAGGGAAAACCATCCTATGAGGCATAGCTGACAAATAGAAGTAGGGGAACAATACATGTACAGTGTTCATTGTGTCCTGCATGGCTGACAATTTCTTTTGTGGGTTCACTGAGTTTGTGTGGATTTTCCCCATAGTCTTGTATTAGATGCTGAAAACTCGTAGTTTGGCGCGGAAACACATCAAAAACGCATGTAATCCGCACCTAAGTGTATCAATAAAGTTTTGTCAAAGCAGAAAAACAGGAAGTATCAAAAACAAAGCAGCTTTATTTAACCCCTCTCTGACATTAGACGTACTATCCCGTCCATAAAACCCGTGCCATTCTGACCATGGACGGGATAGTACGTCATGCCCTTTAATGCGACATCGCGACTTAAGTAGCGGTGATCGCATTAAAATTCCGACGCCAGCTTACCTCTTGGAAGTTGGCGTCGGCATCCCGGGCTGCGTCCTCCCCCCTCAGGCCTCCCGATCGCTGTGATTGGCTGTTGAATTCTGAACAGCCAATCACAGCCTTTCTCACTGTTTCAGCCAATCAGAGCGGCTAAAACAGTGAGATCGCAGGCTAGGATCGAGTACCGATGTACTCGATCCT
>JARQOD010000002.1:56848072-57006826 GCA_033576555.1 Oophaga sylvatica
CTTTGATAAGTGACAGCGGTCACTTATCAGAGCTCGTGCCTGCCAGTTTTTTTTTTTTTTCACCCCCCCTTTCCGCCACTCCCGTGCGCACATCCAGCAGCCGCGGAACTTTGATAAGTGACACCGGTCACTTATCAGAGCTCGTGCCTGCCAGTTTTTTTTTTTCACCCCCTTTCCGTCACTCCCGTGCGCACATCCAGCAGCCACGGAACTTTGATAAGTGACACCGGTCACTTATCAGAGCTCGTGCCTGCTGGTTTAGACTTTTTTTCACAGGCCTTTTTTTTCCCTATTCGCTTTCTTTTCTTTTAGCTTTTTCTTTTCAGCTTAGTTTACACCAATCACTATCCCCCCCCCCACACACGCACACAGTTATAAATAAAGTTCACACAAAGCACCACATTCACAAAAAAAATGCCCCGCTCGTCACGCTCATCCCAACAGCGCTATTCAGTGGAGGAGGCATACGCTTTCCTTGCCTCCGACACTGATAGCGAGGGAGAGGATCCCACATTTCTTTATTTTTCAGATGAAGATTCTTCTTCCTCCTCATCTTCCTCCTCGGGTCCTGCGGAACCGCCACGCAGACGCCCCAGGACAGAACATGAGGCAGCGCCCGCCCCTGAAAATGAACCAGCGCACCCCTCTTCGGACCCCGTATGGACCCCGGCCCCCGAAAATTACGAGCCACTGATTCCTGATTTTGTGGCAGAATCAGGAATCAGGTTTGACTCCACCGGCTTCACAGAAATAGACTTTTTCAAAGTCTTTTTCTCTGAGGATTTAATTAACCTCATGGTGGAGCAAACAAATTTGTACGCTCGGCAATTTTTGGCGCAAAACCCCCGTTCATCATTTTCCAACTGGTCTCCTGTAGACGCAGTTGAAATGATGCAGTTTTGGGGCCTGGTCCTCCATATGGGGATCATGAAGAAGCCAGAAATTCGGCAATATTGGAGTGTTGATATTTTATACAACACTCCACTGTTCCGAATGGTCATGGCTCGGACGCGTTTTGAGGCCATCCACAAATTCCTGCATTATAATTATAATTTTCTGTGCTATTTTGTGTATAAATATGTGATTCTTCAGATGTTGTATTAGTCTATGCCTGATGAAGAGACCTGAGTAGTCTCGAAAGCTTGCAATTTGTTACCATCTTTTCAGTTAGCCATTAAAAGGTATCAACCACTGAGGACTCTCAAGTCTAAATATTTTTTTTTTTGCATTATAATGATAATGCACAGTGTCCCCCACGAGATGACCCCAACTTTGACCGCCTGTTCAAAGTTCGGCCGGTCATCGAACACTTCAACAAAAAGTTTGCTGAAGTGTACGTGCCACAAAAGGGACATCTGCGTGGATGAGTCCTTGGTTCATTTTAAGGGACGGCTCGCATTCCGCCAGTACCTGCCCAGCAAGAGGGCAAGGTACGGAATCAAACTCTACAAGCTGTGTGAGAGTACCTCAGGGTACACACACAGCTTTAGAGTTTACGAAGGAAAGGACACCAGGATTGTACCCCCTGAGTGTCCCCCCGTCCTGGGAGTGAGTGGGAAAATTGTGTCGGATTTGGTGCACCCACTGCTGGATAAAGGTTATCACCTTTACACTGATAACTTTTATTCCAGCATCCCACTCTAAAAATCCCTCTCTGCGCGAGGTACCGCAGCCTGCGGTACCGTCCGCAAAAATCAGAGAGGCCTCCCAAAGACGCTACTTGGGCTGATGCTCAGAAAGGGTGAGAGCAGAGCCCAATGTAGCGACCACCTGTTGGTGGTCAAGTACAAGGACAAGAGGGATGTCCTTCTCTTGACCACCATACATGGTGATGGCAGCGCCCTCAGCACTGTACGGGGTACCTCTACACAGGTCCGCAAACCGGACTGTGTACTGGGGTACAATAAATACATGGGGGGTGTTGATCTCTCTGATCAACTCCTCCAACCGTACAGTGCTTTGAGAAAGGCCAAAGTGTGGTACAAAAAGCTGTCCGTGCACATCGTCCAAATGGCAATGCTCAACGCTTTCCTGCTGTCACGATGTGCACGCAACAGCGATACGACGTACCTTCAGTTTCAGGAGGTAGTGGTTAAGGCCCTGATGTTTGGCGCTCAGGAAACAGCGGGCCCCAGTACTTACGGAACTGAAGGTGCTCGTATCATACCAGGTCAGCATTTCCCGGGGGTGGTCCCGCCAACTGGAAGAAAAGGTAAGCCACAAAAAAGGTGCCGAGTGTGTTACAAAAGGGGAATACGCAAGGACACCACTTACCAATGCGACACCTGCCCCGAAAAACCTGGCCTGTGTATGAAGGATTGTTTCAAATTGTACCACACCTCAATGCACTACTAATTTACTTTACAGGAAAGATTAGTTCCAGAAGGGGGGCACATTTAGAAAAGTTCCTTGGGAGTCTACTTTCCAAAATTATGTCACTTGTGGTTTTTTTTTTACTGTTTAGGCACATCAGGGGCTCTGCAAACGGAACATGACGCCCGCAGACCATTCCATCAAAGTCTGCTTCCAAAACGTCACAATTTCCCTTCTGAGCCCCAAATTGTGCCCAAACAGTTTTTTCCCACATATGGGGTACCAGTGTACTCAGGACAAATTGAACAACAACTTTTGGTGTCCAATTTCTCCTCTTAACCTTGGGAAAATAAAAAATTGGGGACTAAAACATCATTTGTGTGAGGTAAAAAGTAGGATTTTTTTTTTTCACACCTGGGCATTATAAACTTTAATGAAACACTTGGGGTTCAAAGTGCTCATCACACACCTAGATAAGTTCCTTAGGGGGTCTAGTTTCCAAAATGGGGTCACATGTGGGGGGTTTCCACTGTTTAGGCACATCAGGGGCTCTGCTAACGGAACATGACGCCCGCAGACCATTCCATCAAAGTCTGCATTCCAAAACGTCACTGCTTCCCTTCCGAGCCCTGCCGTATGCCCAAACAGTGGATACCCCCAACATATGGGGTATCAGCGTACTCAGGACAAATTGGACAACCACTTTTGGGGTCCAATTTCTCCTCTTACCCTTGGGAAAATAAATAATTGGGGACTAAAACATCACTTTTGTGGAAAAAAATTTTTTTTTTTTTTTTCACGCCAGGGCATTATAAACGTTAGTGAAACACTTGGGGGTTCAAAGTGCTCACCACACACCTAGATAAGTTCCTTAGGGGGTCTAGTTTCCAAAATGGGGTCACATGTGGGGGGTTTCCACTGTTTAGGCACATCAGGGGCTCTGCTAACGGAACATGACGCCCGCAGACCATTCCATCAAAGTCTGCATTCCAAAACGTCACTGCTTCCCTTCCGAGCCCTGCCGTATGCCCAAACAGTGGATCCCCCCAACATATGGGGTATCAGCGTACTCAGGACAAATTGGACAACCACTTTTGGGGTCCAATTTCTCCTCTTACCCTTGGGAAAATAAAAAATTGGGGACTAAAACATCACTTTTGTGGAAAAAAAATTTTTATTTTTTTTTTTCACGCCAGGGCATTATAAACGTTAGTGAAACACTTGGGGGTTCAAAGTGCTCACCACACACCTAGATAAGTTCCTTAGGGGGTCTAGTTTCCAAAATGGGGTCACATGTGGGGGGTTTCCACTGTTTAGGCACATCAGGGGCTCTGCTAACGCGACATGGCGTCCGTTCGCAATTCCAGCCAATTTTGGTTTGGAAAAGTCAAACGGCGCTCCTTCCCTTTCAAGCCCTGCCGTGTGCCCAAACAGTGGTTCCCCCCCACATATGGGGTATCAGCGTACTCAGGACATGTTGGACAACAACTTTTGTGGTCCAATTTCTCCTCTTACCCTGGGAAAATAAAAAATTGGGGACTAAAACATCATGCTTGTGGAAAAAATATGATTTTTTTTCTTCACGTCTCTACATTACAAACTTGCGTGAAGCACTTGAGGGTTCAAATTGCTCACCACACATCTAGATAAGTTCCTTAGGGGTCTAGTTTCCAAAATGGGGTCACATGTGGGGGGTTTCCACTGTTTAGGCACATCAGGGGCCCTCCAAACGCGACATGGCGTCCGTTCGCAATTCCAGCCAATTTTGGTTTGGAAAAGTCAAACGGCGCTCCTTCCCTTTCAAGCCCTGCCGTGCGCCCAAACAGTGGTTCCCCCCCACATATGGGGTATCAGCGTACTCAGGACATGTTGGACAACAACTTTTGGTGTCCAATTTCTCCTCTTACCCTTGGGAAAATAAAAAATTGGGGACTAAAACATCATGCTTGTGGAAAAAATATGATTTTTTTTCTTCACGGCTCTACATTACAAACTTGCGTGAAGCACTTGAGGGTTCAAAGTGCTCACCACACATCTAGATAAGTTCCTTAGGGGGTCTAGTTTCCAAAATGGGGTCACATGTGGGGGTTTCCACTGTTTAGGCACATCAGGGGCCCTCCAAACGCGACATGGCGTCCGTTCGCAATTCCAGCCAATTTTGGTTTGGAAAAGTCAAACGGCGCTCCTTCCCTTTCAAGCCCTGCCGTGCGCCCAAACAGTGGTTACCCCCCACATATGGGGTATCAGCGTACTCAGGACATGTTGGACAACAACTTTTGTGGTCCAATTTCTCCTCTTACCCTTGAGAAAATAAAAATTTGGGGACTAAAACATCATGTTTGTGGAAAAAATATGATTTTTTTTTCTTCACGGCTCTACATTACAAACTTGTGTGAAGCACTTGAGGGTTCAAAGTGCTCACCACACATCTAGATAAGTTCCTTAGGGGGTCTAGTTTCCAAAATGGGGTCACATGTGGGGGTTTCCACTGTTTAGGCACATCAGGGGCCCTCCAAACGCGACATGGCGTCCGTTCGCAATTCCAGCCAATTTTG
This sequence comes from Oophaga sylvatica, assembly GCA_033576555.1. Lineage (NCBI taxonomy): Eukaryota > Metazoa > Chordata > Amphibia > Anura > Dendrobatidae > Oophaga > Oophaga sylvatica. Next base: position 56,852,941 of record JARQOD010000002.1, read on the forward strand.
GTTTGGAAAAGTCAAACGACGCTCCTTCCCTTTCGAGCCCTGCCGTGCGCCCAAACAGTGGTTCCCCCCCACATATGGGGTATCAGCGTACTCAGGACATGTTGGACAACAACTTTTGTGGTCCAATTTCTCCTCTTACCCTTGGGAAAATAAAAATTTGGGGACTAAAACATCATGTTTGTGGAAAAAATATGATTTTTTTTCTTCACGGCTCTACATTACAAACTTGCGTGAAGCACTTGAGGGTTCAAAGTGCTCACCACACATCTAGATAAGTTCCTTAGGGGGTCTAGTTTCCAAAATGGGGTCTCATGTGGGGGGTTTCCACTGTTTAGGCACATCAGGGGCCCTCCAAACGCGACATGGCGTCCGTTCGCAATTCCAGCCAATTTTGGTTTGGAAAAGTCAAACGGCGCTCCTTCCCTTTCAAGCCCTGCCGTGCGCCCAAACAGTGGTTCCCCCCCACATATGGGGTATCAGCGTACTCAGGACATGTTGGACAACAACTTTTGGTGTCCAATTTCTCCTCTTACCCTTGGGAAAATAAAAAATTGGGGACTAAAACATCATGCTTGTGGAAAAAATATGATTTTTTTTCTTCACGGCTCTACATTACAAACTTGCGTGAAGCACTTGAGGGTTCAAAGTGCTCACCACACATCTAGATAAGTTCCTTAGGGGGTCTAGTTTCCAAAATGGGGTCACATGTGGGGGGTTTCCACTGTTTAGGCACATCAGGGGCCCTCCAAACGCGACATGGCGTCCGTTCGCAATTCCAGCCAATTTTGGTTTGGAAAAGTCAAACGGCGCTCCTTCCCTTTCGAGCCCTGCCGTGCGCCCAAACAGTGGTTCCCCCCCACATATGGGGTATCAGCGTACTCAGGACATGTTGGACAACAACTTTTGTGGTCCAATTTCTCCTCTTACCCTTGGGAAAATAAAAATTTGGGGACTAAAACATCATGTTTGTGGAAAAAATATTTTTTTTCTTCACGGCTCTACATTACAAACTTGCGTGAAGCACTTGAGGGTTCAAAGTGCTCACCACACATCTAGATAAGTTCCTTAGGGGGTCTAGTTTCCAAAATGGGGTCACATGTGGGGGGTTTCCACTGTTTAGGCACATCAGGGGCCCTCCAAACGCGACATGGCGTCCGTTCGCAATTCCAGCCAATTTTGGTTTGGAAAAGTCAATCGGCGCTCCTTCCCTTTCAAGCCCTGCCGTGCGCCCAAACAGTGGTTCCCCCCCACATATGGGGTATGAGCGTACTCAGGACAAGTTGGACAACAACTTTTGTGGTTCAATTTCTCCTCTTACCCTTGGGAAAATAAAAATTTGGGGACTAAAACATCATGCTTGTGGAAAAAATATGATTTTTTTTCTTCACGGCTCTACATTACAAACTTGCGTGAAGCACTTGAGGGTTCAAACTACTCACCAAACATCTAGATAAGTTCCTTAGGGGGTCTAGTTTCCAAAATGGGGTCACATGTGGGGGGTTTCCACTGTTTAGGCACATCGGGGCCTCTCCAAACGCTACATGGCGTCCGTTCTCAATTCCAGCCAATTTTGGTTTGGAAAAGTCAAACTGCGCTCCTTCCATTCCGAGCTCTGCCGTGTGCCCAAACAGTGGTTTTCCCTCACATATGGGGTATCGGCGTACTCAGGAGAAATTGCACAACAACTTTATCAGTCCTTTTTCTCCTTTTTCCCTTGTGAAAATAAAAAAAATGTTTGTAAAAGATCATTTTTGTGACTAAAAAGTAAAATGTTAATTTTTTCCTTCCACGTTGCTTCAGCTCCTGTGAAGCACCTGAAGGGTTAATAAACTTCTTGAATGTGGTTTTGAGTACCTTGAGGGGTGTAGTTTTTAGAATGGTGTCACTTTTGGGTATTTTCTGCTATATAGACCCCTCAAAGTGACTTCAAATATGAGGTGGTCCCGAAAAAAAATGGCTTTGTAAATTTTGTTGTAAAAATGAGAAATCGCTGGTCAACTTTTAACCCTTATAATTTCCTAACAAAAAAAAAATTTGTTTCCAAAATTGTGCTGATGTAAAGTAGACATGTGGGAAATGTTATTTCTTAACTATTTTGTGTGACATATTTCTCTGTTTTAAGGGAATAAAAATTCAAAGTTTGAAAATTGCAAAATTTTCAAAATTTTTGCCATATTTGCGTTTTTTTCATAAATAAATGCAAGTTATATGGAAGAAATTTTACCACTATCATGAAGTACTATATGTCACGAGAAAACAGTCTCAGAATCGCGAAGATCCGTTGAAGCGTTCCAGAGTTATAACCTCATAAAGAGACAGTGGTCAGAATTGCAAAAATTGGCCCGGTCATTAACGTGCAAACCACCCTTGGGGGTGAAGGGGTTAAAGCATGACGCACCAAAAGGAGACAAAAACTGCAGCATGAAAAACACAATAAAAACGCATAAAAAACCACAAGTATCCTAATTTACATAGTATGTGCAGAAATTCTGCAGCGTCAAAGACGCTTATGGTGCGAACGTAGCCTTAGATTTTTATTAACTGGATCACTTTTTGAAGCAATATTTCTGCTGCTGCCATAATAAACGTGGACATTTTTGTGCTATCGTTTAGAGGTTCTTGTTTGTGGTTTATAGACTGCTGAACAAGAGGGGAATAAAAGGAGAACAGGACTCGGAGAATCTCCCCTGGCTGCTGGAATCAGTCGTCGTTCCTCTGCTGAGCTGAAGAGATAATAGAAAAAGCACTTGGGAAACAATCAAAAGGCGAGAACAGAATAACATGTTGAGAAATCCATCACATAGTTGATTGAAGGTGGATTTCTATATCGCTAATTTGGGAATAGTATGCTGCATATCACTTCTCACCCTTGGGATGGACTCAAGCCAGCAATCTATCCGTTTTCACAATATGCATATAAAACATTGAAGACTGGATGAATATAATAACCAGCAATCCATTGCGGAGTTCGATGAGATGATTGGAATAAAATCATGCAAAAATAAATTAAAAAAAAAAACCCTCGAAGTGATAATGAATTCAGCGCCAATGGGAGCTGTCTACATCCTGACACTGTGTGCTCCCTCTAGTGGTGGCTTCAGGAAACTAGAGTTTTACATCTTATAAGGAGCCTGTCACTTCAATTTTTATTTTACTACTCTAAACCACTAGCATGGTGTTATACTGCTTTCTAATAGCTTTCTTAATATGTTCTTGTGTAAATGGTGCATTCTAGCTTTCAGGTGTAGAAAATTAAAATCAAATAGGGCTAATTATCCTCAAGGCTTGATTAATGTTTCACAGGTCAGTATATATCATTCATTGTCAGCTGTGACAGCACCCAGCGCATGCGCAGTGGAGCAAAGTGTACTGTCCCGAGCGTCTGCTACACTCCGCATACTGCTGTTACGCTGGATACCACAAGACCTATTATCACCATCCACATTTGGATCTGTGGCAGATCTCTCTCTGCATACTAAGACCTTTTTCCTTTCAGGCCACTGGGGGTTAATGTCAGTCTTTTCCTCTGGTGGCCGCTGGTGTAATTACATGGCTTCTGACTTTTCAGGAGAAGGCTGTGACCACTCCCTTCATCCTTTAAAAGATCATCTGAGGCCTCAGCTGACTGTTGGTGATATTGCTTCCTTTGGAAACCAACCAAGCTGGAGCCAGGAGCTGCTGAGCGCAGTGGTGCTTCTGCTATTTCCCTGTTCTGGCACCTTACTCTGTTGTGCGGTGCATTGCAGCAGAGAAAGCTAAGTGTTTATTGTTTAGTTGATTTAACCCCTAGGTGTCTGTCTTTCCTTTTGTTGTTTTGGTGTTATTCACATTATTCCCTGTCTCACCTCCTGGGGAGGGGGTTGGTGGGTTTAGCTCAGGGCAAAACAGGAGACAGGGACAGGTCGGTTACTTGGGCCTCACTACCTCTAAGTGTACCCCCAAGTTAAGGAAAGACAGGGCCTTCCTTAGCCTTAGGGGCAGTTGAGGGGCCCAGGTTCCTCGTCCCCTGTATTCCCATTACTGCCCAGTGACACCTATATTGATATTAGCCAGCCTGTAGGACATAATTTAAGCCCCCTGGCGAACAGCCGCACTGATTACCCATTGATGGTCTCATATACTGAAAATGTACTTTATACTTACATAAAAGTAGTGGACAACCCATTATCTATGGCCCCAGGGTGCCACATAACATAGAAATGAATCTATACTTCCCAAACCTGTGCCAGTGCTCCACCCTCAGCCCTATCTCCCCGCCTGTCTCCTGACATAATGTCACGTGACTGCTGCTGCCAATCAGCAGCTGTTAATCAGCTGCAGCCTTCACATTTTTGTCAATGTTTCTTTAGCTCAGACATAAATGTGTATGCTGCAGCCAATCAGTCTATGTTGATTGGCTGCAGCGGTCAAGTGACAATGTTTATGTTAGGAGAGCGCCGGGGGAAACGGCAAGGCAGCGGTGTCGGATCGGACGAAAAAATATATCTTCCGACCCGATCTTTTTACAGTATGCAACACCCTGGGGCCATTTATAAGGGATTGGATAACCCCTTTTCTATCTAGATATCATACTGGGAACTGCTGTTGCAAGCTGTAATTGCGTAAATCATGGAGCCTTATTTAAATACATTAACTTCAATTATACATGCAGGTCAACGAAGCAAAGCACAAATTACAGCTGGTTTGCATGATCCTTTTTATACTTTCCAGCTGACCTGTAAAACACTGGTCCTGATGCAAGTGAAAGCAAGCAAGGTCATCTGAAGCACCTGGCTATGTAGATGCGTGTGCAGTTCTCCAGTGGCGTGTGATATCAGCAATGTGTGCCGCTCGGATTATCCCCGGTGTATGCAGCGAGATTAAATCGGCCTCATTAGCTTTATTTTCAGCATAGTCCTCCAGAAAGAGAAAAGAATGCAACATCTTCTAGCAATATGTCCTGATACATTCTATCGAGTATCTATGGAAAACCGTCAATACACCGCAGAGTGGAGAAGACACAGTAATTGCGAAATAGGAAGTGAGAATAGCAGACACGGGAAGGATCAGATCTCGGGATTTGGTAAACAAATCTCTCCCTAGCAACTACTTTCATGTCATCTGAGAAGATCCAGAAGGGAAATAGAAAACTATTTCTCTGATTTCCTCTGCTGAAATCATTAGTAACGCTCAGTTCATCTCATGAGTTTGGAAGTGCCAGATGCCACCAATTAAATGCATTTGTCACACTCTAAATTATTAGACATTTCTTCAAAACACGAACAGTGAGAAAGGAAGAAATGATCCTAAATACCTTAACATGATTGTGCCAAGTCGTGCCAATCCTCTTAAGCCTTTTACTAGAAATGATTTTCCCGTAGAAATCTTGGCACAGTGTTCAGGCCACATTTCATTATTTTCTAACTATGAGAAACATGAAAAGACATAATAATATAATAGTAATGGAAAAAAAACCTCTAATAATAACAATAGTAATAGAATGATGACATGTTAGTGTTATTCTTTTTTTTAGGAATATGTTGATTTTTTTTATTTTTCACTAAACCATGTTAATTAAAGGGAAAGGTACCTTCAAGGGGCTTGCCTGCTTTAAGCATATTTTTTTTAGAAGAGCCCCCAAAGAACACATTTCTCACATGCCATCACACCAATGGCTGTTAGAACCCTCTTGTTAGATTTTGTTTCAGTTTGCTGGTCACATGACCTTTTTTCCCTATTTAGTCTGGCTTCGCCCTTCTGGCTTTGCTGGACTTCATTGTATTATCTACTCTTAAGCTAGCCGGGTGCTTAGGTGCCTTACTCTGTCAGTTTTGCTTAATCTTAGGATCTCGTAGTAATTTGTTTTCTGTTTAATTTTCCCTGCTACAATTTCTGTTAGGAGGTGTCCACCTTTTCTCCCAGTCCCTAGATCTTGTAGGGATTCCTTCCTCGCAACTATAGGTCTTCGTTCAGACTAGCTGAGGACTTTAGCGGGTCTGGTCGCAGGATCAGGTTCCCCGTTACATCATAGGGATCAAGCTCAGTTTTATTGTAGGGACAGAGTTCCCATCTTTCCTTAGTGCTTGTAGCAGTTCATAACAATGGGGTCCCCATTACCGGCTGTAATCTGCTCAGTACTCTGCACAATCTACCCTTCTGTGCCCCCAGAGGGGAAATGAACCATTACATTGTACTTGGGTAAATCTTCGTGCAAGGTCCTCCAGAGAAAGAAACGCTCTTTGTAGCTACGCTCTGCTTTCACTAAAAGGATCTTTAATTTTTCAGAAATGCCATTGCTCTTGTCCACACTTGTCCATGGGTGGAGGGTGGAGCTGCAGCTATACTTCATTCACTTAAAGGGAATCTGCCAGCAGGTTCTTGCTTTGTAACCTGAGAACAGGATAATGTAGGGTAAAAGAACCTGGTTCCAGGGATGTGTTACACTTACTGGGCTTCTTGATGCAGTTTTGATAAAATCGAGTAGGTTGACGTCCTTTTCCAACTTCAGCAGGTTGCTGTCCATCTCAAATGAGTCCCGGTCCTTCCTGACAGTAGTCAATATCTTTGTCTTCTTTGTATTGAGTAGGAGTCCCATGTTTGAGCTTTCCATCTTGACACTCTGTAATACGTCCTTCATTCCATCTACTCTGGTTGCTATCAATATTGTATCGTCTGTGTATTTAAGATTGTTGATGATTTGTCCAGCAATTTCGAATCCTTCTTCTTTATCGACAAGTCCAGCCTTCCTGAAAATAGCTTCTGCATACCTGCCAATATCTGTGGGTCCAGCCGACATTACTCTAATGTGCACAGGGGCCCGAGGACCCGCACTGTTAAGAGACAGTGGGCATGCGGTAAAAGGTTATACCCTAGTTACACTGACCTCAGTGACAGTTTTAAGCTTATTACACCTACTAGGCTTCCCTTTTCTCTTTTTAAAATGCTCAACATTTTAACTCCTGAATGACACAGCTAAATTGATCTCACCACTGTTTAGTCCACATTCCCGGCTATGCTACTTCACAGAACTCTTCTCTCACTAATCTTCAGACTATTGCAATTAGACCACATGACCGGCTCTGCTACATCACAGTTAATAAATCTTGGCTGGTGTATTTATTTTTCTGCTGTTGTACCACATACCTGACTCATGATGTAGGATAGTCTAGTTGGAGCATGAAAAATCCCGTGTAATACATAGTGACATAATGATCATCGCGCTTGTTATTACTTAGTATTATTAATTTGGACAATCTATAGAAAAGACATCAGTAGATTCCGAAAAGTAATATAACCGAATGAGAGTTTAATTAGAAAAAATGTCATCCGCTTTATAAAGAGACAGTCAGTTAAACTGTAGCCTAGGTGTAAGAAAAGAAAGATCTGCTATATAATCCTCCACGATGTCTTATTGTAGGATGGAAGTCCAATTTTATTCGGAAAGATTAGCCTTTTAATCATCAGTGGAGTCGCTGAGCCTTCTGTGTCTTAGAAAATGACCTGATATATTTTAATTTGCCATAAAGAGATTTTGACTCTACGGAAACTTTCTATCAATTATCCTCTCCACCAGTGTTATGTATGCCGTATATCGTGATAAAAACAACATCACAATGTAATTATATTAGGAGTGGTGGTTGGAGCCTTGGATTATTAAGATGTCTCTGAAAAGTCAGATTTGCATGCAGTTTTATATTACAGGGGTTGGCCACTTCATTTTTATTGATGGCCTGGGGGAGGGCAATAATCATGGCTACAGCCCGCAGCTGTCAGCTTTACCTTCGCTGGTTATCAAGACTAGATGGGACCCACAACATTTTTTAATTTTATGCACAGCTACCTGCTGATGAATACTCTCATCTTCATATCCATGCTCTTGCTGCTATCTGCGACACCAGGTGTATGATTATGAGAGTAGTACTCTCATCAGCTGATGTCCGTGACTGGTGGTAATCTTTATACCACCAGTCGCTTTTGCTGACTCACACGCTATCATCTGTGTGACAACGTCGGAAGAGCAGTGCTCTCACCGGCGGTAACAAACTTACCACCAATCAGAGCCAGTATTTCTTGCTTTTTCACACAGATAAAGGCATGGGAAATGCTGGAAGTTTGGGCTCCCCATTCATTTGAATGGGGTTCAGGTTCTAGTTCGGGTACCATTCTGGTACCAGAACCAAACTTTTTTTTAATATTCGGCCAAACCTGATGGACCCAAGCATCCACAGATCCGCGCATCACTACATATCACCCCACTTTTCCCAGTTAAAAATAAAGAAATAAAATAAAAAAATATATTAACTCACAAAATCCAATATAAACTTATGTAACCTGTAAAGTAAAAGCTATAAGGCAAAAAAAATTGAAGATTCCAGAATTGCCATTTTTTGGTAGCCTAACAGTTCCCAAAAACGCATTAAAAGTTATCAAAACATCTTATGTATTAAAGATTGGTATCATTAAAAACTTTAGCTCACCAGGCAAGAACAAACCCCCACACAGCTACATTACTGGATGAAATCACCGCGCTATGAAAAATGGTCTCAGAAAATAGTGCTAGAAACTGTTTTTATTTATTTTTTAAAATTTCTGTTGATTTACAAAATGGAAAAAAAAATATTCCACTTTATTTACATGTTATCGATGTATTCATACTGACCTGGAGAATTATGATTCCAGGTCACCTTTGCTTCACAATGAACGCAAATGAAACAAAACAAAAAAAAAAAACTGCAGGATTGTGGATGTTTTTCACCATTTCACCACATTTGGATTTTGTCCAGTACATTGTATGGCAAAGTGAATGGTGTCATTAAAAATTGCAACGTGTCCCACAAAAAATCTATGTTGATGGAAAAAAAAATAATTTTCTTTCTTTGAAGAAGAGGGAAAAGAAATAGCCAAAAAAATGAAAAATTGTTGTGGCGGCTCGGGGAAAAGCCTACACTACATTCAGTGGAAAATGAAAGTTTGTCAGAGCTCTTACATTTAATAGTACAGAACGTCAGTGTAAGGCTTTTTCAGTGGGTGACTGGAGGTTTTGTTTCAACTGCTCTGAACCTGCATTTAGAATGCCATCTACTACTTAGTTTTGGGGTCGTTGCAATTTTTCATTTTTGCACTTTTTCCAAAAGCCATAACATTTTTTTTTATTTTCGCATCCACATAGCCATGTGAAGGCTTTTTATTTGCGGAACAAGTTGAAGCTTTAAATGACACCATTCATTTTACCATACAATGTACTAAATACCGGAAAAACATTCCAAGTGACGTGAAATAGTGAAAAATGTGCAATTCTGCCATTGTTTTTTCGATTTTATTTTACAACATACATAATATGGTAATAATGACTTGGCAATATGATTCTTCAGGTCAGTGCAGTTATGGTGATACCAAACATGCTTTTTTTTATTTCAGTGGTGAAAAAAAATTCAGAGGTTTATGCAAAGCAAATTTTGGTTTGTGTCACCATTTTCCAAGACCCATAATGGTTTTAATTTTGCATCAATGGACCTGTATGAGGGCTTGTTTTTCATGTGGTGGTGAGTTAATGCTTTTATTTATACCATTTTGGGGTCCATGTTACATTTTGATTGGGTTTATTGTATTTATTTAGGGAGGTTTGGAGACTGAAAATTTGCTTGATTTTAATTTTTTTCTGGTTACAGCATTTCCAAGCAGGCTAATTAATTTAATATTTTAATAGATTCGACTTTTCTGGACACTTGTAATGCCAGATATGTTTATTTATCTTTTTTATTTTTTTTTTTAATTGGGAGGTGATTCAAATTTTTCTACATATTTTTTACATTTTTAAATGACAATTTACATTTTTTTTTACTGTTTTGTTTTGTTAATCCCGGATCGGAGGACTCAAACCTGCAATCGAATGATTGCTTATACTATTTTCTGCAGTCTCCTGTGAAGTATGAACTGTAGCTAAGTTACAGAGGTACAAGATGATGGCAATTGTCATAATTATCCATCAGTGCCCACCAACTGCTTCACCGGGAGCCGATAGGAGGCGGCGTGCACCAGATATAACATCATTTAAATGCTGCTGACAGAGTTGAACTGTGACATTTAAATGGTCAACAGCCTTGGCCAGAAATCGCCTCCAGATGCCACTGTTGGGCCGGGGTCCCACTTGCGAGAAACTCGTGCGAGTCTCGCACCTCAATACCCGGCACTGCCGCCGGCACTGGGAACCGGAGTGTGCAGCTGAATGTATTTCTATGCAGCTGAACTTTCCGGTCCGAGTGTCGGTGGCAGTGCTGGGTATTGAGGTGCGAGACTTACACGAGTTTCTCGCAAGTGGGACCCCGGCTATTCTGTCCCCGGGGCCTGTGGCTGTAAATATGGCTCTGTGAGATGCCGGATCTCTTTCACCCTACTTACAATTGGCGACGATCGCAGATAGCTTAACTCAGCTGCCGGCACACATTTTTATGAAGAATCCAGAAGAGACTTTGATTTCTTTAAGAATTCTTGTTGAATGCATACAAACAGCAGCAGGTAAAAAAGACTTTCTTCAGACAGACTGAAAACACATGTGAATCTGATAAAATCAAGATGGAGAATGAAACACAGGATAAAGAAGAAGGAAATGACATCACACCAGAAGAGGGAGACAGAGAGACAGAAGGGACAAACTTGATGTAAAGGGAGGATTTCAGCTATGCAAACACAGGGACACATAGCAACAGTAAACAATATGAGAGACTGCAATACAGAATGTAAAATACACAGGACAGTCTGTAAAATGTCTCATTCATGGGACATAACACTCCCCGTCTGAAATCTATAGATTTCATAATTTTATGATGTCCACTGGAGATGTCACTGTAGACCTGAAAGACAAAAGGAAAAAACAAGCATGCAGGTAATAACAACAACAGTTGAAGTCTAATTGGCATGGTCCAATGTTCAGTTGGAGGCATGAAGTTCTCAACAGCGGAATAGTCCGAGTCCAAACGAAAACCCATCTTCGGATTGGGGAAGCCGCAACGTGCAAACACTTCCGCCAACCCAATAATCCGCTGGAGAAAGTTAAAATATTACAATGTTCCAACACAGCTGGAGGAGTATATGGCGGTAGGCTCCCCGCCGTGAGCTGTGTCCAAAGACGAGGCTAAGATCATGTGACTCCTGCTCGAAGGAGCCAGCAGATGATTTGCCTGAAATGTATGTCAGCAGATAGGATGGCTGACCAGCTGAAAGGATGTCCAGGGTAAAGAGAGCTCAGCCTCTGTACCTTTTTGCCGGTTCCTGAAGCGCTGGGAGAGGCTCCTGCAGCTGTAGTCTTCGTAGACACATCGTAGGAAAGGTAGACTTGTCTCTTGATGACTGTTGAAAGAGTCTTTACAGAACTACGGGGCAGGACTTGTTGTAAGGCCTTTAGAGACTTCTTCGCCGTCTCCCATCTTTGCTGTCTCTGAGATGGCAACATAGTGTTCCTGTTGATATCCTGAGTTGCAAGCTGTCTCAGTGGTACCCTGCCTAGAACTGCGATGGGTGTCTTAAACCCGAGAGGACCGTCGATGCTGTTTTCAACAGGCGAGGCTCCTCGTTCGATAGCAAGTTCCTTACAGGGTGATGCTTGGGAAGTGAACGTGTCTTGTTCAACATCCGCCAGTGAGCTGAGGCTGAATTGCGTGGGGAAAACGCTGGCACCATCGGTCAGAGGTAGGCTGTTGAGAGAGGGGCTCTCACTCTGAGCACTGAAGTCTAGCACGGCTTCAGTTTGACCAGGCTTGTGATGGAGATGGGTATCAAAGGTTGGGAACTTAGCAGTTACTTGCTGTGGATCCCTTGGCAACTTAGTCCTTGCTGGAAGAGAAGGTGAGGGAGCTACCCAGCTGTTATAGTTGTCTTCGGTGGGTTTGATGCTCATGACCCTGATGATCACTTTGTCTCCCTCTGTAGGTAGTGAGTTGTTGTCCTTGGTTGAAGGATCGAATGCTGTTATCTCAAGGTTGTAGTCTCGAGGATAAAGCGGACTTGAAATATCGAATGGTTGCCGTTGACATGTAGTGTCGTTTGACTTATCCTTCATCCATTGGTGACGTGAGTATGACAGGGAGGACAAGTCATTGTCATCTGATGTGATAACGGTTTTGTAAGAGGAGATGTCGTTCTGAGTGTTTGTCTGGTCACTACAGACATTGCCAATGATGACCCAGCCCAGCTCGAGGCGCTGGGCATATGGTTCATTGAGTAGTCCGTGGATTTGTTGACGCATCTTGTGCAGTCGTATAATGTCTCTGCCGAGGAGAATTAGGATGTCTGCCTTATCATCCAGGGTGGCATCTCTTTGGCTATCATTCTGAGATGAGAATGCTGAAGAGCGACTTCTGGTGTTGGGATTTCTTCCCTATTGAATGGTATTTGGTTACACTCTACAAGCGTGGGTAGTGGTATCTCCGTGGCGCCTTTCTCAAGAGAAGTTATTATGAGGCCACTGGCCCTTCTTCCAGAGGTTTGTAAAACGCCGCTGCAGGTGCCCAAGGTGTAGGGATAGACGTCTCCTTTTAAGTCAAACAAGTCAAAGAGTTCTGACCTGGCTAATGATTTGTTGCTCTGGTCATCCAGGCTAACGTACACCTTGACTGCCTTTCTCTGGATGGCCCTTAGGATACACCCATGACAGGCAAATCTTCGCACAGGACTTGTCTCGAAGACCTTCTCCACAGACATCGGTGCATGAGGAAGATACCGCAACATGGCTTGTCACTTGGTCTGTACTCTCCCCGCCATGGCTTGTGGTGGGAGAAGGTGAAGACGCAGAGTCAGGCTGTGATGGATGGAGCGCCTGTACGTGGTCTTCGCTGTCGCACTCTAGACACTTGATGGGGATGACACAGTCCTTAGCAAGATGTTCGGTAGAGGCGCAGCACCTGAAGCATACTCCAAACTTCTTCAAGAGCTCCTTTCGTTCTTGAAGGGGCTTCTTCCTGAAACCGATGCACTTCTTCAGGGGATGTGGCAGTTGGTGAATTGGACACTGGCGATTAGGATTCTCAACCTTCTCACCTTTGTCGCTCTTATCTTGTGATACTGAAGGTGCCGGAAGAACATCAGTCTTCTTGATGGACATTGGAGCTTGGTGGCTCCTGTAGTTAAGACGTGGACTGTCGTGTTTAGTAGATGAAACAGGGTCGCTGTGTTCTCCATAGGAAAAACTTGGATCGGTCTTACACTCTGCAATATTTTCGATGAACTCGCAGAAGTAGGAAAATGGAGGGAAGGAGACTTGGTTTTCCCTTTTGTATTTTGATCCAAGCATAGCCCACTTATTTTGGATATTGGGTGGCAGCTTGGAAACTATTGGGGTTACCCCATGAGCAGTGTCCAAGTAGCTGAGGCCAGGAAGGTACGGGTCTGCTTTGGCCAGCTGAAGCTCTAACAGGAGGTCGCTGAGCTCTTGGAACCTTGTACTGTCCTTATTAGATACCTTTGGAAAATCCTCTAGTCGTTTGAACAGGGCCCTTTCTATGACCTCAGGACTGCCATAGCTTCTTTCTAGCCTCTTCCATGCAGCAGTGAGACCAGCAATGGGATTACTGATGTGGACAGATTTAAGTCTCTTGACCCGATCCGTGGATTGTGGCCCAAGCCACCTGATTAGCAGGTCTAGCTCTTCAGCGGCGGTGATGCCGAGATCACTGATCGTGGTTTCAAAGGTACACTTCCAACCCCTGTAGTTCTCAGGTTTATCGTCAAACTCTGTAAGACCAGTCTTAGTTAGATCGCGCCGAATCATGTACCTTGCGAGGCCAGTCATATCAGCATTCTCAGATTTTGGAAGGACCGATGCTGGCTGGATAGCTTTGTTCATACAGTCTGTGATTTGACCTGGGAATGCAGGTACGTATGGGGCAGCGTAGGCGTTCAGTCCATTAACTGGCTTAATGAGCTTAGTTTCTGCCACACATGGGACTGGAATTGTGTGATTGACCGGAGTGTGGTGACTGGCCTGCATATTGGCCTGTACGTAGGATTCTGAGTATAAGATTTGGTGATTTGCAGGTTTCTGGTACATTTCGGTGCACAGAGGTGGATCAGGATACAAGATTGGCAGCGTATTGTAATTGTACTGACCTTGGGTGCAGGATGGGAATAAACGCTCTGTGTCCTGTTGTCTCAGGGGAGCATCAGTGTGGTCAGGAAGGATTGCAGGAGCAGGGATAGCGCTGTGTTGGCTTTGTACATAGTCTCTAGTACGCTTAAGAGGGTCTTCAGTATCAAAAACACTTAAACTGATACTGTCTCTTTGGCTCCCACTGATGGCTTGTTCCAGGACCTTTAACTTTGCCATGGCTATGGCGTGTTGGCGTTCCTTCTCTAGGGCCTCTAGGGCAGCTTGTATTTTAGTGGCCTCAGTTTTCATCTCAGTTTCTTTCTCTAGGGCCTCTAGGGCAGCTTGTATTTTAGTGGCCTCTAGGGCAGCTTGTATTTTAGTGGCCTCAGTTTCCTTCTCTAGGGCCTCTAGGGCAGCTTGTATTTTAGTGGCTTCTAGGGCAGCTTGTATTTTAGTTGCCTCAGTTTTCATTTCAGTTTCCTTTTGAGCAAAGGCAGCTTGTATTTTAGTGGCCTCAGCTTCCGCACGTGCTTTTATGAGCTGTTCGCTGAGGGTTGAGGATTTTGAAGAGCGTGACTTAGATGTTCGCTTTGACTGTCTGGCAGAGCCAGAAATGCAAGATGACATCTCGGCTATTAGTGCGATTCTTGCCTCTGTTTTGGCTTTTATATTGCGCACCATGCTTTCTCTCTCAGAGTTAAGTTTTTGGAAAGCTTGCAGCTCTTTGCAGGTAACTGATGGGTTAAGTCTTTTTAACACTGCGATATATTGGTCTGTTATTTCTGCATAACATTGATAATCTGAACACAGTTGTGCGAGAGCTCCCTCCAGTGGTCGTTGGAGAGAAGCAGGCTGAGATAGGCTATTTATGTGGCATAAGAGTTTTTACCATAGCTCTGCTGTTGCACGGAGAAGATCATGTTTACTGGATTCTAGATTCTCCCTTATTTTCCAAGTTGGCTTTGTGAGACGTCTAGCCTTCTCACTAAATGGTGGATCAGGGTCTATGCACTCTTCCTCTGACAATGGGTCTGGCAGAGACCGTGTAGTCATTCCTTCAGCCATCCTGCTGCACAGGGAGAAGGAGAGCTGTATAGACTCTTATATGTTGAGAGCGGATGCTCTGCAGGAAGTTCTGTAGCTTTATAGAAGCTGTGGGTTTTACAGATGAATCTGAAGAGTCTTTTTTACTATTCTGTCCCCGGGGCCTGTGGCTGTAAATATGGCTCTGTGAGATGCCGGATCTCTTTCACCTTACTTACAATTGGCGACGATCGCAGATAGCTTAACTCAGCTGCCGGCACACATGTTATGAAGAATCCAGAAGAGACTTTGATTTCTTTAAGAATTCTTGTTGAATGCATACAAACAGCAGCAGGTAAAAAAGACTTTCTTCAGACAGACTGAAAACACATGTGAATCTGATAAAATCAAGATGGAGAATGAAACACAGGAGAAAGAAGAAGGAAATGACATCATACCAGAAGAGGGAGACAGAGAGACAGAAGGGACAAACTTGATGTAAAGGAAGGATTTCAGCTATGCAAACACAGGGACACATAGCAACAGTAAACAATATGAGAGACTGCAATACAGAATGTAAAATACACAGGACAGTCTGTAAAATGTCTCATTCATGGGACATAACACCGGCCTTAGAGTCAATGACAGCTTTTCAATATTCTGTAGCTGGCATCAGGTGTGTGTAGATCTGAGCAATATCACTTGATATTAGGAGAACTTTACAACTCTGTCCTGCGGTGGAGGAGCAGAATCTTTTCCATCCCCATAATCTCATGATTTATAATTATAATCTGCAACCCATGAAATTATCAGTTTATATTATATACATCTTACATTGAACTTCACAGATTCAGGCAAGAAAAGGGCTTGTCAAGAAATATCACCTGCTGGACAGAGAATGTGTATATGGTGAACTGTGCATCGTAGATGGTCCTTCAAAGCATTTTATAATTAAAGGTCAAAACAAATGGAAAAGCGGTGTATTGTGAAATGATTTAGGTAACCTCATTTTCTTGTCTCCTTACTGAAGCTTTATTTGTAAGCTTGGAGCTATTGTATTACTTTCAGGAAAAATGGCCAGACTTTCATTGGCTTATTCAATATAATGTATCTACAGTATGCAGAAGAAAAAAGTATCCAGAAAATTGTATCTATCTTATCTATCAATCTATCTGTCGTACACTTGTACACAATTTTTGAAGAAATTTGGCAAGGAAGTTGTTCCAAAAATCTTGGAGAGCTAACAACAGATGTTCCATGGATGAAGGGGCACAAGTCCTTCTCTCTCTACATCTAATCCCACACAGTCGATGTTGTTGAGATCAGGTGTCATGGTATAGGACATGGTTAATGTCCTGTCCATTCAGGGTTAACTTTTGCTGGCCTCCCTTTGGATCTGGGAGGGTATTTATACCCAGTCCAGAGGGAGATTCTCTGTCAGCTATACTTTCGTTGTGACTGTGTATTTGACTCCCCTGGTTTGCGTGTATACTGCTCTGCTTGTTTGATTCCCGTGTATGACCCGGTCTGTTTGCTCACTCTGCTCTCTGTCTCACGTTTTGCTTATAATGTCTTCTCCGGTTCTGACCTCCTGGCTTGGCTATCGATACTCCGTTACAGTTTTGTCCCTATTGTACTGTTGTGGCGCTTCCCACGGCTGTGGGGCGTCGGGACATGGCATAGTTTGCCTAGCTAGCCAATGCTCCCACGCCGCCAGTCCACGACGACGTGAGGCATGGGTCCCAGATGGTAAGAGAATGTGGACCCACTGGACCACGGAGGGAGACCCGGGCCTGCCCGGACTAGGGAAGGGCAGCGACCGGGATCCGTGGCAGCTGAGCATGTGGGCAAGGTGGCGACCTGCAGGACTAGACAACACCGCACAACTTCAGGTAAGAAGAAACATAAAGTTTACTTAAAGAAACAAAGTACATAAACAGAACATAAGACCGGGCTCCCGATTCCGCACATCAGAGAAGGGTACACAACTCAGGATCACAGACGAGTGCTGGAGGACATCACGGGTAGATGCAGTCCAGGGTTATCTGGCACAGGCATACTTGGACGGCCTCTCTCTCAGGCCTTAGGCGTAGCACAGGCTCAGCAGGAGAACATCAGACACCGACCTCAGACAGACTTCAGACGATGGCGGGGTCATCACAGGTTGATGAAGTCCAGGATCATCTGGCACGGGCATACTAGTATGGCCTCACTCTCAGGCCTTGGGCGTAGCACAGGCTCAGCAGGAGAACATCAGACACCGGCCCAGGACGAACGTCAGACGATGGCGGGGTCATCACGGGTTGATGAAGTCCAGGGTCATCTGGCACGGGCATACCAGGACGGCCTCTCTCTCAGGCCTCAGGCGTAGCACAGGCTCAGCAGGAGAACATCAGACACCGACCCAGGACAGACGTCATCACAGGGTAGACCAAGGAGGAACTGGCAGGACAGGCAGGTTGTCACGGCAAGTGACCAAGGCAGTCTCTGGGACAGGCAGGTTGTCACGGCAAGTGACCAGGCAGTCTCTGGGACAGGCAGGTTGTCACGGCTAGTGACCAGGGCAGTCTCTGGGACAGGCAGGTTGTCACGGCAAGTGACCAGGGCAGTCTCTGGGACAGGCAGGTTGTCACGGTTAGTGACCAGGGCAGTCTCTGGGACAGGCAGGTTGTCACGGCAAGTGACCAAGGCAGTCTCTGGGACAGGCAGGTTGTCACGGCTAGTGACCAGGGCAGTCTCTGGGACAGGCAGGTTGTCACGGCAAGTGACCAGGCAGTCTCTGGGACAGGCAGGTTGTCACGGCTAGTGACCAGGGCAGTCTCTGGGACAGGCAGGTTGTCACGGCAAGTGACCAAGGCAGTCTCTGGGACAGGCAGGTATATACGACCTGATATGGTGGAGCCTCCAGGTAGGCTGCAGTCGGATGGCAGATGATCGCTCCCAGGTGAGCAGGCAAGAGCCGGGGATCTCTGCAGATGATGTCCGAACTTCCGGATGGAGCTGCAGTCTGATGGCAGATGATCGCTCCTAGGTGAGCAGGCAAGAGCCGGGGATCTCTGCAGATGACGTCCGAGCCTCTGGATGGAACTGCAGACGGATGGCAGACAGGCAAACCGACAGATAACAGGCAGGTAACTGGAATCAGGAGCTGATGGCTGAAACAGAGTTAGACTGCACAGGAACAACCGGGACACGGATTGGATCTCAGGGAGTCAGGAACACAGACAGGAACATGGATTGGATCTCAGGGAGTCAGGAACACGGACAAGAACATCAGGAACATGGATTGGGTCTCAGGGAGTCAGGAACACGGACAAGAACATCAGGAACACGGATTGGGTCTCAGGGAGTCAGGAACACGGACAGGAACATGGATTGGATCACAGGAACACGGACTGGAACACAGGCCTCAGACTCCGGACATCTGGCACCGATCAGCAGGCTCCGGACATCTGGCAATGATCGGCAGGATCCGGACATCAGGCAGGAAGGATAGGATCCGGACATCTGGAAGTGGTCGTCGGACATCGGACATCAGGCCATGGTCATCAGGCATAGGATCCGGACATCTGGCAGCGACCTGAAAAGGAACCCCAGCGGTCTGGTGCAAGCCCCGCCAGGCTCAACGGGAGCTGGCCGGGGATTGCACAGAGGCTGAGCACAGAGTAACAGAAACTCAGCACACACCGGACTCCTTCTTCCAAGATGAACTCAGGTTATATAGCAAGGATTCACAGTCACTGGCACAGGGTTCTGGACACAGCAGGATTTCAGGAACATAACACAAAGGACACAGTTCAGACAGTCAGGTACAGGATGCGATCCAAGATCAGGGATTCAGGTAATTAGACACAGCAGTAACAGGCCTGGATATACAGCCTCCAGGAACGGCGATCTGGGTAATCAGCCCCCGCATAGGCGGAAACACAAGACACAATTCAGACATTCAGGTACCGGGTTTGATCCAGGATCAGGGAACAAGACACAGCAGGAACAGGGAATCAGCTCTCCAGAGCTGATCAACTTCAGAGCAGGAGCTGAACACACAACCACATACGGCTAGGTTCAGGGATTCAGTGTGGATTCAAAGTGAAGCTCTGGCAACGCCCACTAGGGCTGGGGAACTTTATATATGAACTGCTTCACAGCGATAGGCTGGAGCAGTAATTCTAGTAAACACCCAATCCACATAAAAGCAGGACAGGTGTGGGCCGCGCCCCCTATGCAGAGCCAGACAGCACAACACAGAGGGAACCCAACAATGGCTGCTGCCAACCACGCAGTAAGTCATGCACCACTGCAGAGGACTTTGCAAGCTACGGACGGCTTTCACAGCAAGTCAGGAACCGCACATGCGGGCGGTCATGCAAAGCAGCGGAGCCACTCACGCAAGTACGGGTACGCAGCAGAGCCGGGAACTGAGCAGCATCCATATAGGTAACAGACAACAGTATCCCAGCTGGTTAGGGGGAAAGGAGCAAAAGGGTTAATGCAAAAAACATGCAGAGTAACGCTGGAAAACAAAGTACAGACAATACCAGCGTTACAGTATCCCTCTCCTCAGGCCCCCTCTTCTGAAGACCCAAGTAAAAAAAAAATTCCCCAGAAAAATTCACTTGGGTTTGGCGGTAAGTCCCATAGTTCACAATATGGCAGCAGAGTTAATAGCTCGAAAAGTCCGAACCGCTGACCAAGCGGGGAATCGAGCCATCTAGTCCACTTACCCTGTGGGGACCAAGTAATCTAGTTCGCACATCAGGTGGAGCTTGGAGAAAGTCCTGCAGACCGCACATGCTCAGCGGAGTCCATGGCCAGAGCTTTCTGTGGCGCTTCCCACGGCTGTGGGGCGTCGGGACATGGCATAGTTTGCCTAGCTAGCCAATGCTCCCACGCCGCCAGTCCACGACGACGTGAGGCATGGGTCCCAGATGGTAAGAGAATGTGGACCCACTGGACCACGGAGGGAGACCCGGGCCTGCCCGGACTAGGGAAGGGCAGCGACCGGGATCCGTGGCAGCTGAGCATGTGGGCAAGGTGGCGACCTGCAGGACTAGACAACACCGCACAACTTCAGGTAAGAAGAAACATAAAGTTTACTTAAAGAAACAAAGTACATAAACAGAACATAAGACCGGGCTCCCGATTCCGCACATCAGAGAAGGGTACACAACTCAGGATCACAGACGAGTGCTGGAGGACATCACGGGTAGATGCAGTCCAGGGTTATCTGGCACAGGCATACTTGGACGGCCTCTCTCTCAGGCCTTAGGCGTAGCACAGGCTCAGCAGGAGAACATCAGACACCGACCTCAGACAGACTTCAGACGATGGCGGGGTCATCACGGGTTGATGAAGTCCAGGATCATCTGGCACGGGCATACTAGTATGGCCTCACTCTCAGGCCTTGGGCGTAGCACAGGCTCAGCAGGAGAACATCAGACACCGGCCCAGGACGAACGTCAGACGATGGCGGGGTCATCACGGGTTGATGAAGTCCAGGGTCATCTGGCACGGGCATACTAGGACGGCCTCTCTCTCAGGCCTCAGGCGTAGCACAGGCTCAGCAGGAGAACATCAGACACCGACCCAGGACAGACGTCATCACAGGGTAGACCAAGGAGGAACCGGCAGGACAGGCAGGTTGTCACGGCAAGTGACCAAGGCAGTCTCTGGGACAGGCAGGTTGTCACGGCAAGTGACCAGGCAGTCTCTGGGACAGGCAGGTTGTCACGGCTAGTGACCAGGGCAGTCTCTGGGACAGGCAGGTTGTCACGGCAAGTGACCAGGGCAGTCTCTGGGACAGGCAGGTTGTCACGGTTAGTGACCAGGGCAGTCTCTGGGACAGGCAGGTTGTCACGGCAAGTGACCAAGGCAGTCTCTGGGACAGGCAGGTTGTCACGGCAAGTGACCAAGGCAGTCTCTGGGACAGGCAGGTTGTCACGGCAAGTGACCAGGCAGTCTCTGGGACAGGCAGGTTGTCACGGCTAGTGACCAGGGCAGTCTCTGGGACAGGCAGGTTGTCACGGCTAGTGACCAGGGCAGTCTCTGGGACAGGCAGGTTGTCACGGCAAGTGACCAAGGCAGTCTCTGGGACAGGCAGGTATATACGACCTGATATGGTGGAGCCTCCAGGTAGGCTGCAGTCGGATGGCAGATGATCGCTCCCAGGTGAGCAGGCAAGAGCCGGGGATCTCTGCAGATGATGTCCGAACTTCCGGATGGAGCTGCAGTCGGATGGCAGATGATCGCTCCTAGGTGAGCAGGCAAGAGCCGGGGATCTCTGCAGATGACGTCCGAGCCTCTGGATGGAACTGCAGACGGATGGCAGACAGGCAAACCGACAGATAACAGGCAGGTAACTGGAATCAGGAGCTGATGGCTGAAACAGAGTTAGACTGCACAGGAACAACCGGGACACGGATTGGATCTCAGGGAGTCAGGAACACAGACAGGAACACGGATTGGGTCTCAGGGAGTCAGGAACACGGACAAGAACATCAGGAACACGGATTGGGTCTCAGGGAGTCAGGAACACGGACAAGAACATCAGGAACACGGATTGGGTCTCAGGGAGTCAGGAACACGGACAGGAACATGGATTGGATCACAGGAACACGGACTGGAACACAGGCCTCGGACTCCGGACATCTGGCACCGATCAGCAGGCTCCGGACATCTGGCAATGATCGGCAGGATCCGGACATCAGGCAGGAAGGATAGGATCCGGACATCTGGAAGTGGTCGTCGGACATCGGACATCAGGCCATGGTCATCAGGCATAGGATCCGGACATCTGGCAGCGACCTGAAAAGGAACCCCAGCGGTCTGGTGCAAGCCCCGCCAGGCTCAACGGGAGCTGGCCGGGGATTGCACAGAGGCTGAGCACAGAGTAACAGAAACTCAGCACACACCGGACTCCTTCTTCCAAGATGAACTCAGGTTATATAGCAAGGATTCACAGTCACTGGCACAGGGTTCTGGACACAGCAGGATTTCAGGAACATAACACAAAGGACACAGTTCAGACAGTCAGGTACAGGATGCGATCCAAGATCAGGGGTTCAGGTAATTAGACACAGCAGGAACAGGCCTGGATATACAGCCTCCAGGAACGGCGATCTGGGTAATCAGCCCCCAGCATAGGCGGAAACACAAGACACAATTCAGACATTCAGGTACCGGGTTTGATCCAGGATCAGGGAACAAGACACAGCAGGAACAGATCAACTTCAGAGCAGGAGCTGAACACACAACCACATACGGCTAGGTTCAGGGATTCAGTGTGGATTCAAAGTGAAGCTCTGGCAACGCCCACTAGGGCTGGGGAACTTTATATATGAGCTGCTTCACAGCGATAGGCTGGAGCAGTAATTCTAGTAAACACCCAATCCACATAAAAGCAGGACAGGTGTGGGCCGCGCCCCCTATGCAGAGCCAGACAGCACAACACAGAGGGAACCCAACAATGGCTGCTGCCAACCACGCAGTAAGTCATGCACCACTGCAGAGGACTTTGCAAGCTACGGACGGCTTTCACAGCAAGTCAGGAACCGCACATGCGGGCGGTCATACAAAGCAGCGGAGCCACTCACGCAAGTACGGGTACGCAGCAGAGCCGGGAACTGAGCAGCATCCATATAGGTAACAGACAACAGTATCCCAGCTGGTTAGGGGGAAAGGAGCAAAAGGGTTAATGCAAAAAACATGCAGAGTAACGCTGGAAAACAAAGTACAGACAATACCAGCGTTACAACTGTCTATTGCCCGCTCTGGTTTACTGATCTATTGCTACGTCCTGACTATCCGTTCTGTCTAACCCTTTGGTACTGTCGTGCTATCTTGTGCTCTGATCTCGGCCTGTCCTGGTTTTCGTCCCTGTCTTTGCCCCTTGGTAACTTTATCTCGTAGTTACCCTGCTAGGAGTTTTCCTGCAGTTCCTAGATCTCTGGAGCTTAGGCCACGCCCCCAGCAGTCATGTGCTGCAGGTCCTGTTAGTCTGCAGTACACATCATTCATTACTGCTGCCTCTGAGAGAAGTGTGGCCGGCTCCGCCCCTTGGCTGTCACATGCTGCGGAAGGTCCTGTTACACAGAAACACACGTCTTCCCTGCTGTGGCTCTGCTTACAGGTATCTTGGGGCACAGTTGGTTTACTTAGGACACGTGCACTGGCTCAGTGAGCATGTGCAGTGCGGTGTCCTTGACATTATAGCTGAACATTACAGTCTTTCCCTGGTGGTGGGTGTTAGCACATTATGGATCCGGTACGGGCTCTCACTGAACAGGTTAATGAGCTCTCCCAGCTTATGCAGAAACTGTCTATGGAGCAGCAAAATCTGGTTCAGTCGCATCAACAGGTACAGAGAGATGTGGCAGACGCTCTAATGGGGTCTGTTCCGTCGGGGTTCCAGGAGGGGGGCCCCACTGATGTATCTCTTGCGGACCCCGACCCCCCTGTAAAATTACCCGACAATTTTTCTGGAGATAAAAAATTGTTTAGGGTTTTTAAGGAGGGATGCAAGTTGTTTTTTGAATTGCGTCCCCGGACCTCTGGAAATGAAAGGCAGAGGGTGGGGATCGTAATGTCCTTATCAAGGGGGGCTCCGCAAGCATGGGCTTTCTCTCTCTCTTCCTCTGCTCCTGAACATATGTCTGTGAACCTGTTCTTTGAGGCTCTGGGGCACATTTATGACGAGCCTGATAGAGTGCGTCTGGCTGAGGACATGGTGATGAGTGTGACACAGGGGAGGAACTCTGCTGAATGGTTCTGCTCAGAGTTCAGACGTTGGACCTCGGAAGTATCCTGGAATGATGCCGCCCTGAGGGGGTTGTTCCGCAGGGGCCTATCTGACCGTCTGCAAGACGCTCTGGCATTACATCCTCCTCCCGATACTCTGGAGGACGCCATGATGCAGGCGGTCCGTATGGACCGGAGACTCCGTGCTAGGGGAATGATGCAACAAGAGACTCCCTTGTACTCCAAATTGTGTTACACCGCACCCGCATCTGAGCCCATGGAGATGGAGGCTGTCTCAGGAAAGGAATGAGAGAGAAGACACCGTAAAGACAACAGTCTATGCTTTTACTGTGGAGCCTCTGGACATTGGAAAAGGGACTGTCCTTCCTGCCCTTCTTCTGTAAAATCATCAGGAAAACGACTGAGTCTGGACGACAATCGTGGAGGTTGCCCAGACTCCCAGGTACATTTTTTTTCGCTTGCTAAAATGGTGCTCCAGGTTGAATTGGAACTTGCTGGCGGTTATATTATGACCACCGCCTTTGTTGACTGTGGTTCCTCCATTAATCTTATTGATGCCCAATTTGTGACTCTTAATAAGATAGGGACAGTCAGGTTGAAAGATCCTGTTAAAATTGTGGCAGTGGATTCATCCCCTCTTGCCCGGGATGGAATTTGTTTTATGTCTGAAGTTTTTTCTATGAAAGTGGGTTCCACTCACGTGGAAAAATTAAGTTGCTTTATTCTGAATAATCTGCCTGCAGGACTGGTATTGGGGATGCCCTGGCTGCAACGCCACAATCCTCTAATTGATTGGGCAAAAGGGGAGATCACCCGATGGGGATGTAATAATAATGGTCTGTGTTGTAACTCCGTTTCTCTTGTCAAACCTATAAAATCTATATCTGTGTCGTCTGTCAGTCTGGAGGGTATTCCGGAGTACCTGAAAGACTTTGAAGACGTATTTCCGAAAGTGAGGCTGAGGCGCTCCCACCACATAGACCCTATGATTGCGCCATTGATTTGTTACCTGGAGCCAAATTACCCAAGGCTCGTTTGTTTAATTTGTCCGGGCCTGAGCGCCAAGCCATGAAAGAGTACATCAAAGAAAGCCTTCGCAAAGGGCGTATTCGGCCCTCGGTGTCACCCGTGGCAGCGGGGTTTTTCTTTGTAAAGAAAAAAGATGGTGGGTTGCGACCGTGACTCGACTTTCGGGAACTGAACAAAATTACCGTTAAGAACACGTACCCTCTCCCGTTGATTCCCGATCTATGCAATCAACTCACGGGGGCCAAATGGTTTTCTAAGCTCGATCTACGAGGAGCTTATAACCTTATAAGGATCCGGGAGGGGGACGAATGGAAAACAGCATTCCTGACAACTGAGGGGCTATTTGAAAACCTGGTTATGCCCTTCGGTCTCACTAATGCCCCTGCTGTTTTTCAGAACTTCATCAATGTTGTTTTTTCTGATTTAATTGGACGTTATGTAGTCATTTACCTGGATGACATTCTGATATACTCAGAAGACAGTCAGTCACACTTGCATCATTTACGTGCGGTTCTTATGAGACTCCGGGAGAACCATTTGTATGCTAAGCTGGAGAAGTGTTTATTTTTTATGCAAGAACTGTCTTTTCTGGGTGTAATTGTATCCAGGGAGGGATTCCGCATGGATCCAGGGAAGGTTCAGGCCATTACAGATTGGGTGCAGCCTCATGATCTGAAGGGGTTGCAACGATTTTTGGGCTTCGCTAACTATTATAGGAAGTTCATTAAAGGGTTTTCACAGGTAGTGAAACCTTTGACGGACCTCACTCTTAAGGGGGCAGAGGTAAAAAATTGGTCCGTGGCCGCAAAAAATTCCTTCCTTACATTGAAGAAATGCTTTACTTCAGCCCCTGAGTTGGTACAACCCGATTCATCAAGACCTTTTATCGTGGAGGTCGACGCTTCGGAAGTGGGGGTGGGGGCAGTGTTGTCCCAGGGCCCCTCTACCCTGAATAATCTTAAACCCTGTGCCTTTTTCTCTAAAAAGTTCTCTTCGGCGGAGAGAAACTATGATGTTGGCAACAGGGAATTGTTAGCGGTCAAACTGGCCTTTGAAGAATGGAGGCATTTTTTGGAGGGGGCCGCT
This sequence comes from Oophaga sylvatica, assembly GCA_033576555.1. Classification (NCBI taxonomy): domain Eukaryota; kingdom Metazoa; phylum Chordata; class Amphibia; order Anura; family Dendrobatidae; genus Oophaga; species Oophaga sylvatica. Next base: position 56,878,895 of record JARQOD010000002.1, read on the forward strand.
CATCCCATTACGGTCATCACTGATCATAAGAACCTGGCCTATATCGAGTCCGCTAAGAGAATGACCCCCAGACAGGCTCGGTGGGCACTTTTTTTTTCTCGCTTTCATTTTACCATCACATTCCGACCAGGGTCTAAAAATGTAAAGGCAGATGCCTTATCCCGAAGTTTTGATTCTGTGTCCCCTCCAGAACCTCCTTCCTCCATTCTTCAACCGGGAGTGGTTGTAGCCGAAGTCTCCTCTGAGTTACAGAGAGAGATTCTGGAAGCACAAGCACAAGCTCCCAGGAATAAACCCCCAGGTAAATTGTTCGTACCCGAACAGCTCCGTCTCACACTCCTGCAAGAATTTCATGATTCTGTGTTAAGTGCACACCCTGGTATTGCAGCTACCCGGGGGGCAGTGGCTAGAGGTTTTTGGTGGCCCTCTATGGGTACTGATATAAAAAAATTTGTTAATACTTGTGGGGTGTGCGCTCGCTCTAAAAGCTCTCAGGTCCGGCCGGCCGGGGAATTGGTGCCTTTCGCCAATTCCGGATAAACCATGGACACACCTGTCCATGGACTTTATCACTAATCTTCCCTCATCCAAGGGCAATTCAGTGGTATGGGTAGTGGTTGATAGATTTTCTAAGCAAGCCCACTTTGTGCCGTTACCCGCGTTGCCGTCTGCTGAAACCTTGGCCCGTTTGTTTATACAGCACATAGTTCAGTTGCATGGAGTGCCTGTGAATGTGGTGTCGGACAGGGGTGTGCAGTTTGTGGCCAGGTTTTGGAGAGCGTTCTGTAAGAAGTTGGGGGTCACATTATCATTCTCCTCTGCCTATCACCCGGAATCCAACGGACAGACTGAACGCACCAATCAGTCGTTGGAGCAGATTCTGAGATGCCTGGCCTCCTCCAGACAGGAAGATTGGTGTGAGGTTTTACCCATGGCAGAATTTGCGTTCAACTGTCGTATCAATCAGTCTACCGGAAAGTCTCCTTTTCAAGTCAATTATGGGTTTGTTCCGCAGTTTGGGGAATTTTCCCGTATGGATTCTGGTTGTCCTGGTGCCGAGGGGATGGTTCAACAGTTAAAAAACCTTTGGAGGGAGGTGCAGGGGAACATCTCCAAAGCCCAGAAGAAGTACAAACATTTTTCGGACAGGAGGAGGGGGTTGGGTCCTGTGTTGACAGTGGGGGAAAAGGTCTGGTTGTCCACCCGTAACATCAAACTTAAGATACCCTCTATGAAGCTGGGCCCCAAATTTATTGGCCCATACAAGATTGTAGAGGTGATCAATCCAGTGGCGTACAGGCTTCAGTTGCCCACCTCCTTCAAAATATCTAACGTCTTCCACAGGTCCCTATTAAAACCTGTGGGGACGGTTAGAGAAGATCCCTCATCCGTGGTTCCACCAGTATGGTAGAGGGTCAACTGGAGTATGAGGTAGGGCGCATCATTGATTCGCGGTGGGTGCGCCGGAGACTTCAGTACCTTATTCATTGGAAGGGATACTCCATTGAAGATCGGTCATGGGTTCCGGCCAGTTCGGTACATGCCGATCGACTGGTACAGGCTTTTCATGCCAGATATCCTGAGAGGCCTGGGGGTCCAGTGGCCCCCCATTAAGGGGGGGTACTGTCATGGTATAGGACATGGTTAATGTCCTGTCCATTCAGGGTTAACTTTTGCTGGCCTCCCTTTGGATCTGGGAGGGTATTTATACCCAGTCCAGAGGGAGATTCTCTGTCAGCTATACTTTCGTTGTGACTGTGTATTTGACTCCCCTGGTTTGCGTGTATACTGCTCTGCTTGTTTGATTCCCGTGTATGACCCGGTCTGTTTGCTCACTCTGCTCTCTGTCTCACGTTTTGCTTATATTGTCTTCTCCGGTTCTGACCTCCTGGCTTGGCTATCGATACTCCGTTACAGTTTTGTCCCTATTGTACTGTCTATTGCCTGCTCTGGTTTACTGATCTATTGCTACGTCCTGACTATCCGTTCTGTCTAACCCTTTGGTACTGTCGTGCTATCTTGTGCTCTGATCTCGGCCTGTCCTGGTTTTCGTCCCTGTCTTTGCCCCTTGGTAACTTTATCTCATAGTTACCCTGCTAGGAGTTTTCCTGCAGTTCCTAGATCTCTGGAGCTTAGGCCACTCCCCCAGCAGTCATGTGCTGCAGGTCCTGTTAGTCTGCAGTACACATCATTCATTACTGCTGCCTCTGAGAGAAGTGTGGCCGACTCCGCCCCTTGGCAGTCACATGCTGCGGAAGGTCCTGTTACACAGAAACACACGTCTTCCCTGCTGCGGCTCTGCTTACAGGTATCTTGGGGCACAGTTGGTTTACTTAGGACATGTGCACTGGCTCAGTGAGCATGTGCAGTGCGGTGTCCTTGACATCAGGGCTCTTTGGGTGATATTTCATCACTTCTGGCCCAAATTCTCTAAACGATAGATGGGTGTAGTTGGGTCCTTTAATGTATGTGCCCCAGCGTCTCCTGTTATGTATATGCCCCAGCGTCTTCTGTGATGTATATGCCCCAGCGTCTCCTGTTATGTATATGCCCCAGCGTCTTCTGTGATGTATATGCCCCAGCGTCTCCTGTTATGTATATGCCCCAGCGTCTTCTGTGATGTATATGCCCCAGCGTCTCCTGTTATGTATATGCCCCAGCTTCTCCTATGATGTATATGCCCCAGCGTCTCCTGGGATATATATATGCCCCAGCATCTCCTATGATGTATATGCCCCAGCGTTACCTATGATGTATATGCCCCAGCATCTCCTATGATGTATATGCCCCAGCATCTCCTATGATGTATATGCCCCGGCGTCTCCTATGGTGTATATGCCCCAGCATCTCCTATGATGTATATGCCCCAGCATCTCCTATGATGTATATGCCCCGGCGTCTACTGTGATGTATATGCCCCAGTGTCTCCTGTGATGTATATGCCCCAGCATCTCCTATGATGTATATGCCCCGGCGTCTCCTGTGATGTATATGCCCCAGCGTCTCCTGTGATGTATATTCCCCGGCGTCTCCTGTGATGTATATGCCCCGGCATCTCCTGTGATGTATATGGCCCGGCATCTCCTGTGCTGTATATGCCCCAGCGTCTCCTGTGCTGTATATGCCCCAGCAATTGTAATAAATGATCCGGTCATCAGCCAGTGTGTTTAAGTGCAATTATCAAGTGCAGTTATCGTGTGCATGGAGGGTACGGAGACAGATGAATAGGAGGGAGCAGATGCTGAACAATATTTAGAAGGAGGGAACAGGGAAGAGTTAGATTAGTGAGTTGAGGTGATAGGCTTGTGTAAAGAGAACAATCATAAAAGTAAGATACCTTTATTATTACTTATATTGGTAAGTGGTAGCACCATACACTAAGGTGCACACACAGTTAAAATATAAAATATAGTACAAATATTAAAAAAATGTAAATGATCAAAATAGCCACCAAGTGAAAGATATATCACTAATTACAAAAAAGTATGCCAAATAATATATCACATTTTATCCATCTGACGAAGGACTGTATGTCTGAAACGCGCGTCGGGGTGTGCCAGACGGTGATCCACCAGCCTCCCAGATAATTACATATCTATATATACCCTGCTCCATGTGGCAGTCAACTTCATTATTGCGCATTGCACTTTCTTTTGCCTCTCAGTGAACTCTTACAGGTCTGGCTCAGCACTATTTACTTTTCAAGCACTATGGTCACCTCTTCATGTGTATATCTAGCTGCATCCAGCCATGATATTTGGCATATCATTTAATGACTATTATTTGACATAACTATGTATTTTGTAGCAATGGTTCATGTTGTAGCCAATTTCATCATTGCACACTGCACCTTCTTATGTACACTATTTAGCTGTATCCAGCCATGATATCTGGCATTCTGTTCAGTGGCAATTATTTGAGATAACTGTGTATTTGGTAGCACTGGATCTATTGTGATGTATTATTTGATATACTTTTTTTGGAATTAGTGTGATATATCTTTCACCTGGCTATTTTGATAATTTACATCTTTTTAATATTTGTACTATATTTTATTTTTAACCTTGTGTGCACCTTAGTGTATGGTGCTACCACTTACCAATATATATAATAATAAGGGTATTTTACTTTTATGATTGTTCCTACTCTTTTCTGACCTCATGTCCGGCTTTCTTTGTTTGATCTTCACGATTTTTTCCGTATGGTCTGCCATTCAATCCGTTTGCAGATGTATGTCACCACCACTATAAAGTTCTGTATACCACGTCGGCTCAGTGTATATACAGTTATATGAAAAAGTTTGGGCACCCCTATTAATCTTAAGCTTAATGTTTTATAAAAATTGGTGTTTTTGCAACAGCTATTTCAGTTTGATATATCTAATAACTATTGGACACAGTAATGTTTCTGCCTTGAAATGATGTTTATTGTACTAGCAGAACATGTGCAATCTGCATTCAAACAAAATTTGACAGGTGCATAAGTATGGGCACCTCACCAGAAAAGTGACATTAATATTTAATAGATCCTCCTTTTGCAAAAATAACAGCCTCTAGTCACTTCCTGTAGCTTTTAATGAGTTGCTGGATCCTGGATGAAGGTATTTTTGACCATTCCTCTTTACAAAACAATTCCAGTTCAGTTAAGTTTGATGGTCGCCGAGCATGGACAGCCCTCTTCAAATGATCCCACAGATGTTCAATGATATTCAGGTCTGGGGACTGGGATGGCCATTCCAGAACATTGTAATTGTTCCTCTGCATGAATGCCTGAGTAGATTTGGAGCGGTGTTTTGGATCATTGTCTTGCTGAAAGATCCATCCCCTGCGTAACTTCAACTTTGTCACTGATTCTTGAACATTATTGTCAAGAATCTGCTGATACTGAGTGGAATCCATGCGTCCCTCAACTTTAACAAGATTCCCGGTGCCGGCATTGGCCACACAGCCCCAAAGCATGATGGAACCTCCACCAAATTTTACTGTGGGTAGCAAGTGTTTTTCTTGGAATGCTGTGTTTTTTTGACGCCATGCATAACGCCTTTTTGTATGACCAAACAACTCAATCTTGGTTTCATCAGTCCACAGGACCTTCTTCCAAAAAGAAATTGGCTTCTCCAAATGTGCTTTTGCATACTTCAGCCGACTCTGTTTGTGGCGTGCTTGCAGAAACGGCTTCTTTCGCATCACTCTCCCATACAGCTTCTCCTTGTGCAAAGTGCGTTGTATAGTTGACCGATGCACAGTGACACCATCTGTAGCAAGTTGATGCTGCAGCTCTCTGGAGGTGGTCTGAGGATTGTCCTTGACTGATCTCATCATTCTTCTTCTCTGCCTTTCTGATGTTTTTCTTGGCCTGCCACTTCTGGCCTTAACAAGAACTGTCCCTGTGTTCTTCCATTTCCTTACTATGTTCCTCACAGTGGAAACTGACAGGTTAAATCTCTGAGACAGCTTTTTGTATCCTTCCCCTGAACAACTATGTTGAATAATCTTTGTTTTCAGATCATTTGACAGTTGTTTTGAGGAGCCCATGATGCCACTCTTCAGAGGAGATTCAAACAGGAGAACAACTTGCAAGTGGCCACTTTAAGTAGCTTTTTGTCACGACGTATAACAGATATATTCAATGATAGTAACCTATATCTAATGTGACATCATTCTATATTTCATATAATAGAGAAAATCAACATGTATACATAGTATCTGCCAGCAATGTCTTACCTGACATAATATCCTATGTATTGTGGGTCAATACTGTGTACGTGTCACGCTGTCTCTGGATTGAGATGGACCGGGGTCTATGCTGACCCTGAACTGGGGTCCTGACTAGTCCCTCTACCTGGAGGTACTGTTAATGGTACAGAGGTCCAGGCCGCCAGCGTAACCCTGTCTCCTGTAGATCCCTGACCACTGTAATCTAGTCCTGAGAAGGACCCTGATTACCACCACAGGGAATGGGCAGGTCACAGCTTACACACAGTCTAAGACAAACGAGACAGACAAGGGGTAAAGGAAACACAGCCTTGCATACAAAACTTCCACTACAGAGGAACACAAAAGGTTAAGGAGATAAACAATAAGCGAGGAGAGGAAAAACCACAACAGGCACTCTTAGCTTAAGTCTTCTCAGAAAGGATCCGCTCTGCTGGTCTGAATGAATGCTTTCACCGGCAACTTCCCCAGCAGACCAGCAGGTATAAGAAGGAAGCTAATTAACAAAACATCAATCGCAGCTGGGCGAGGCTGGTCAGTCCAGCACCGAGAGAGAAAGAATTAACTCCCTCAGTGCCGAAAAACACCCAGCACCAGAAACTCAGCTGTGCGAAGTCAGGGTGTGTAATCGCGACGATCTCCGCCGCGACACACCCGTGACAGTACCCCCCTTCTACGAGGGGCCTCTGGACCCTCAGGGCCTGGTCTATCTGGGTGAGTAGTGTGGAAGGCCCGAACCAAACGGTCTGCGTTAATATCCGACGCAGAAACCCACATCCTCTCCTCAGGACCATACCCCCTTCAATGAACAAGGTACTGAAGGGACCGGCGATTCAGACGTGAGTCAATGATCTTCGATACCTGAAACTCCAAATTACCATTGACCACCACTGGAGGAGGAGGTAGAGGTGACGGTATAACTGGTGCCACGTACCTCTTAAGCAACGATTTGTGGAACACATTGTGGATTTTAAATGTAGGAGGGAGGTCAAGACGGAAAGCCACCGGATTAACTATTGAACTGATCCTGTATGGCCCGATGAACCTGGGACCCAGTTTCCAGGAGGGAACCTTAAGTTTTATATTCTTGGTAGACAACCATACCAGATCGTTCACACTTAGGTCCGGACCAGACACTCTCCTCCTATCAGCCATACGTTTGTATCGGTTCCCCATAGTGCTCAGATTATTAAGCACTCCTCTCCACACTGAAGCAAGTGACGACGAAAATCGTTCCTCCTCAGGAACCCCAGAAGAGCCCCCCCCATTGAAAGTACAAAACTGGGGGTGAAAACCATATGCCCCAAAAAACGGGGACTTACCAGTGGACTCGCTCCGCCTATTGTTAAGAGCGAACTCTGCCAGAGACAAGAAAGAAGACCAGTCCTCTTGGTTCTCTGAGACAAAACACCGGAGATATGTCTCTAAGCTCTGATTCAGACGCTCTGTCTGACCATTGGTCTGCGGATGAAAAGCCGAAGAAAATGACAACTGCATCCCCGACGAGAACAAAATGCCTTCCAGAATTTGGACACAAACTGAGACCCCCGATCCGACACCACATCGGAAGGCAACCCGTGAAGTCTCACAATCTCCCCAATGAACACCTGCGCCAGAGTTTTAGCATTAGGAAGAGCAGGAAGAGCAATAAAATGTGCCATTTTGCTGAACCTGTCAACTACAACTAGTATGACAGTTTTACCTGAAGACGGAGGAAGGTCCGTAATGAAGTCCATAGACAGATGGGTCCATGGACGCTCCGGGATTTTCAACGGTAAAAGGGCCCCAGACGGACGGGTATGTGGGGTCTTAGAGCGCGCACATACCCCACAGGACGCGACAAAAGTTACCACCTCTTTATTTAAGTTAGGCCACCAAAACCGGCGAGAAACGAGATCTACAGTTGCTTTACTCCCTGGGTGTCCTGCCAAAGCAGAATTATGATGTGCCTCGATAACTTTTTGTCTTAACTGATCTGGAACAAACAGTTTCCCTGGAGGTCCTACAGGGGCGTCCCCTGAGCCTCCAATACCTCCTCCTCAAGCTCAGAGCATACAGCCGACACCACAACTCCCTCCTGAAGAATAGGAACCGGGTCATCCGTCTTCCCGGCCCCCGGGAAACTACGAGATAAGGCATCAGCCTTTACATTTTTTGACCCAGGACGATATGTGACGACAAAATTAAACCTGGTAAAAAACAACGACCACCTAGCTTGTCTGGAATTCAGACGTTTTGCAGACTCTAAATACAGCAGGTTCTTGTGATCAGTAATGACGGTGACCGGGTGGACTGCCCCCTCCAAAAAGTGACGCCACTCTTCAAAAGCCAACTTAATGGCCAAGAGTTCCCTATTGCCGACATCATAATTCCTCTCGGCGGACGACAATTTTTTAGAGAAGAAAGCGCACGGATGCCATTTACCAGGGGACGGACCTTGAGATAATACCGCACCCACTCCTACGTCAGATGCGTCTACCTCCACAATGAACGGTTGTGATGCATCAGGTTGGATGAGTATGGGTGCTGAAGCAAAACATTTTTTCAAGGAGGAAAATGCTTGACAAGCTTTGTCAGACCACCTAGAAAAATCCGTCCCTTTTTTTGTCATGTCAGTGAGAGGTTTGACAACGGATAAGAAATTACGAATACATTTCCGGTAGTAGTTAGCAAACCCCAGGAAACGCTGCAGTGCTTTAAGATCCTCTGGCCGATCCCATTCAAGCACAGCCTTCACTTTCCCAGGGTCCATACGGAAACCGGAGGCTGACACCAGGAATCCTAAAAACTGAAGTTCTTGTACGGCGAATACACACTTCTCCATTTGGCGTACAGTTTATTGTCTCGCAAGATCTGCAACACTTGTCTCACATGCTCCTGATGAGACACAAGATCCGGCGAGTAAATTAAGATGTCATCTAGATAAATGACAACAAACTGTCCCACTAGGTGGCGAAAGATGTCATTAACAAAATGTTGAAACACCGCCGGGGCAGTAGTCAGACCGAAAGGCATGACAAGGTTCTCATAATGTCCCTCCGGAGTGTTAAACGCCGTCTTCCACTCATCCCCCTCCTTTATCCTAATCAGATTATATGCCCCCTGAGATCCAACTTAGAGAACCATTTGGCGCCCACAATCTGATTGAAGAGATCAGGAATAAGTGGGAGCGGATACGGATCTCGGACCGTAATCCGATTAAGCTCACGGAAATCCAGGCAAGGGCGTAGGCCTCCATCTTTTTTCTTCACAAAGAAGAACCCCGCGGCCACTGGGGAAGATGAAGGTCTAATATGCCCCTTGGCCAGACTTTCCGAAATATAATCCTTCATAGCTTGCCTCTCAGGACCAGAAAGGTTATATAACCTAGATTTTGGTAACTTAGCATCAGGAAGCAATTTTATAGCACAGTCATATGCACGATGAGGAGGTAATTCTTGACACCCTTCCTCTGAAAACACATCCTCAAAGTCCTCCAGAAAAGGAGGTAAGGTTCTAGGCACGACCGTACCGATGACCGTGTTCATGCAGTTACTATTGCAAAATTCACCCCACTGGCTTATCTCTCTGGATTGCCAATTAATAACTGGGTTATGTTTAGTTAACCAAGGAAGTCCCAACACAATAGGAGTGGGAAGGCCCTCCAACACATAACAAGACAATAGTTCTTTATGTATTGCCCCCACTCGAAGGTCTATGTTATGCACGGCTTGCACAAAGCTACCTTGACCGAGAGGCCTGGCGTCAATAGAGAATATAGGGATAGGTTTGGCCAATACACTCAGTTGCATACCTTGCACCTGGGCAAACCGAGCGTCCACCAGATTAGCCGCGGCCCCACTATCCAGAAGAACAGAAATCCTCTCAGTTCTCGTACCTACCACCACCTCCGCTGGTACGAGAAACTGAGACGGACTTGGGGGCGAAATACATACTCCCAGATTGTCGTCCACCACACAACCTGGGATTAATAGTTTTCCGGCGACTTCTTGCTCAGTACAGTATGGGATGGACACCCCTCAATAAAATATCCCTTTCTCCCGCAGAAGAAACACCTTCTTGTTTTGCGGCGCACCGCCGATCCCCTCCCTCGGAATGATGTCCCTCCCAACTGCATAGGTTCCTCGGAACAAACCAGGGGAACCTCAATATTAGGGACTTTAGAAGGAGGTGGAGTCATCACAGGGGGCGGAGTTACCCCACACCTCTCCCGAAGCCGTCTATCAATGCGAATTGCAAGAGCCATAGCGGCCTCCAGTGACGGGGGAGAATCATACTGAGCCAACACATCTTTTAATTTGTCAGATAAACCTTGACAAAACTGGCTCTTAAGAGCCGGGTCATTCCACTGAGTATCCGTGGCCCACCTACGGAACTCTGAAGAAAATTCCTCCGCCGGACGATCTCCCTGCTGTATCCTACGTAACTTCATTTCAGCAAGGGAGACCCGATCCGGGTCATCATATACCAGACCCAGGGCTGTAAAAAATCGGTCCACTGACTGGAGAGCCAGGGAGCCCGGGGGAGAGAGAACGCCCAGGATTGAGGGTCCCCTTGTAAGAGCGAGATGACAATTCCCACCCTCTGATCCTCACTCCCGACGACTGCGGCCGCAGCCGAAAATACAATTTATATGCTTCCCGGAAAGTAAAAAACTTGTCCCGCCCACCAGTAAACCTGTCCGGGAAAGCCACTTTAGGTTCAGATCTGGCTTGCTCTCGGGGGTACAAAACCTTGGATTTAACGTCCGTCAGCTCCATGGACAAACTCTGCAACTGCTGAGCTAAATGGGCTACTGGATCCATGGTGGCTGGGGAGAATCTTTAGTTGGGCCGGTGAAAATGTCACGACGTATAACAGATATATTCAATGATAGTAACCTATAACTAATGTGACATCATTCTATATTTCATATAATAGAGAAAATCAACATGTATACATAGTATCTGCCAGCAATGTCTTACCTGACATAATATCCTATGTATTGTGGGTAGAGTTGAGCGATACTTTCCGATATCCTAAAGTATCGGAATCGGAATGGTATCGCCGATATCACTAAAATATCGGCGATACCCGATACCGATACCGGAAGTCCCATGTAAGTCTATGGGAACAAAATATCGAAATTAAAAAAAACCCATTCTTGCCTTGTTGGTTAATTGTACATGAAGGAAAACAAGAAAGAGTAATGTAGAATGTATTGGGGAAGGTTGAGGAGACATTAAAGGCATAGATGTTTAACCCAATCAAATGGAATAGCATAAATATTTTTTTTTTTAAAGATGTTCGGATTGACGAAGAAATTGACAATGTTAACGTTTTTTATATTTTGGCAAATATGTATATTACACAACTTCCATGCTCTTCATCTTCACCTTTTTAACTTTTCACACACTTTCTCCTTCATAATCTTCTGCAGCATCATCTTTTTCATCAAATTATTCTTCATCTTCACCTTCTTTATCTTCTTCTTAAACTTCTTGCTATTCATCTTTGTTAACATTACTCATATTCTTCTTATTAAACTATTATTCTTATTAATATTCTGCTTCATCTTCTTCATCATATTCTTATTTGTGACAGAGAATCCTGTACTTGTAATCTGTCAAAGTATGAATTTTTCATCCTTCCGTTCTTGCTGTCACAAAAGATTTAAATTACAACAGTATTTGTCCGTGTTCAGTTTAGCCTGCAGCAGCAGGCATTTTCCAGGGGCACCACGAGGAGGAACGGACTCACCCCCATACACTGCTTAGTCTTCTTCTGCTTAGAATTTAGAGCATATATTTTGCTCTTCATTTTGGTCTTATACTTCATGTTCTTCTGCTTTTAGATCTTCTGCTTATTGTTCTTGTGTCTCTTGTTCCGTATCTTGTATTTGTAGCACAATCTTGTACCAGCTGATGTTACTGGGACACGGTTACTAAGCAGGAGGTACCTGTGCTCCAAAGCACTACCAAGGACCAGCAGACGTTGCTGGAACTCGGATACCGAGATGGAGGCACCTAGGCCAAAGGCACTGCGGAGAACCAGTTGACGGTACTGGAACCCGGAGGGGCAGCAGAAGGAAAAGAGCCAATGGCACAACCGAGGACCAGCTGACGTTACTGGGACACGGTTACTAAGCAGGAGGTACCTGTGCTCCAAAGCACTACCAAGGACCAGCAGACGTTGCTGGAACTCGGATACCGAGATGGAGGCACCTAGGCCAAAGGCACTGCGGAGAACCAGTTGACGGTACTGGAACCCGGACGGGTAGCAGAAGGTACAAGAGCCAATGCAAGTAACGAGGACCAGCTGACTGTGCTGGAACCCGGAGGGGCAGCAGAAGGAAAAGAGCCAATGGCACAACCGAGGACCAGCTGACGTTACTGAACCCCAGTAACACAGGAGCAAGTGTTGACTGTGCTAACAGCACTTCCGAGCAACAACTGGCGGTGTTGGAGCCCAGGGTCAAGGAGGATGTTTAAATACTAGATCAAGTAATTTCCTTGTTACCTGTCAATTTTAAATGTCTATACTTCAAACAAGAGAAAGATAACCTTTACTACCATAAGATGATGATTTCATTTAAACTAATATCTAGATAAATAAAGAATTGACAAACATAAACACATACATTAACATGTTGAACAGCAATGCAAACCACAAAATAAATTAGTTAAGGAATCTGCTATACGGTTGTACATAAAAGCATACAAGTACATATCTGAATCCATTAATGATGGATAAGTAACAGTATGTACACCATTTTTATTGTATAGACAATGAATGTCTGACTTCAAAACATCATCAGCATTACAAGTTATCTGTGACATTACTAAAATGTTACATTTGCTGAATAATGTCACTAAACAGTTTATACAAAATTATACAATTTCCATCATGTAATACTCATAATATGTGGCAATAATCATGTTTATTAACAAACATAACCTTTAAAAAGTGCATAGTGCATAGTGAAAATTGCTATTTATGCCTGACTGTCGACTTGCAAGCATGACAACGGATAGATAAGGTATATATAGATGAGACTGCATAGCCACAGATGGTGAATGGCGATGTAATACTGTACCTCAATAAAGTGTGCGTCACTACTACATAATTTTTTTTATATAGCTTTATAAACAGGGTACGTGGATGTATGCTTGCGCCTTTGTTTTGACGCACAGACTGCCTTCCTGCTGAGACGCGTTGGGTAGTGAACAGTTGTGTGCAGTGTTCACTGTAGTCTGAGGTTTTCCTTTTTGGAGTGCAGATCACGCTCCAGTTAGTTCTTCAACCACTGCTGGTTGTAGTCTGCTGAGCGTGTGTCACTGGCACATCCTTGAAATTTTTCTCTAATTGTTGCTGCTCCATTCTATTACAAATAAATAAAATCTATTAGTGTGACGCGCTTCCATCCGTATACAATACATTGGTTGCAAACACTATAGAAGTACACAAAGGGGCCTTTCACACCTACTGAACAGTTGTGTGCAGTGTTCACTGCAGTCTCTGCGGAATAACCACACTTAGGCCTTATAACTTTTCAGACTTTCTTTATCAATCTACCAAGATGAAGAAGGCAGGGAGTAAGGCACGTGGTCGTGGAGTTTCTTCAGGGAGAGGACGTGGGGATTCTGTGGCTGCTGCGGCCCCCAGTGACACAGCATCCACCAGTTTTCCCCGGGCCGTGAGCGTTCCTTTATGCGCACTTTTGTAGGAGCTCGGAGTACCCCCCTGCTGCGGGAAGAACAAATTGAAGCCGTTGTTGTTTGGATCTCAGCCAATGCATCGACTTCAATTGCTTCCACCTCCTCTCAGGACCACAGCACTGTTGGGCAACCATCTGTCTCTTCACCGCCTGGCAAATTGCCCAGGCAGTCAGAGAGTTCTGTACAGGAGCCAGCTGAGTGTCTGCTTCTGTTCTCATAATCTATTGGCTTGCAAACAGGGGCCCAGCCAAGCAGCATTCTGTAATGTGAAGAAGAGGGAGTATGCAGTGATGCGCAACAGCTGTGTCTCTCTGAATCTGAAGAGGCGGGTGAGACAGTGCCGATGGTCAGCACACCGCAGAACGCATCTGATGATGATGATGAGACCCAGGTGCCAGTTTCTGTTGAGCATGGTGCTGGCCAGACCACCCAACAGCAGGTGTTGGAAGAGGGTAGTGGAGATGATGAGGTCCAATACCCAACATGGCATGAAGAACAGGAAGGTGGTGGGAGCAGCTCAGAGGAATAATAATAATATTTATTTATATAGCGCCATCATATTCCGCAGCGCTTTACAGTTTAGCAGTTTCAGAACACAAGTCATAAGTAACAACGTTAACAATACAATAATTTAAGCTAAATAAGTCGCCCCTGCTCGTGACAGCTTACAATGTACAATGAGATGGGGGAGATACAAAGTATAGGTGTTTATATACAATGGTGCATTTACAATGATGTTCCAGCCATCTTAAGGGACTGAGGGATGGAGATAGTGAATGGGCTAGAGACACACACACACTTACACAGAATACATAGAATGACTTTGATTAGTGAATGTGATAGGCCGCTCTGAACAAATGTGTTTTGAGGGACGCCTGAAACCATGCAAATTGTGGATAGTCCTAATTTCTTGGGGTACAGCATTCCAGAGGATTGGCGTAGAGCAGGAGAAGTCTTGGAGTCGGGAGTGGGAGGTACGTATTAGTGCAGAGGTTAGTCGAAAGTCGTTTGCAGAGCGCAGCAGTCGGTTAGGCCGATAGATAGAAATGAGGGAGGAGATGTAGGAGGGGTGCTGCACTGTGGAGAGCTTTGTGGGTGAGAACCAGTACTTTGGTTGAAAGCTGGGAGAGGCCTAGAGAAATGGTTAGTGATAGAAGGAAGATAGAGGAAGACATTGCCCCAACGGTACAAACAGGAGGGAGAGTTAGGCTGCAGACTCGGTTGCCTGTAGCCTCCAGTTTGGCACCTGTTCGGAGCAGTTGTCTTCCAAAAGTCAAAACGTGCGCTCCCAGGACTTGCACTGCGTGGTCCTTTTTTCACACACTTGCACATGATATTTGCTATGTGAAATGCAAGCTGTGTAATCAAAAATTAAAAATAGCTAAAAGTGTCAGTCACCTCAATACCACAAATATGTGGAAACATGTGCGGACAAAGCACGTAGTTGAGTTACAAAGACACACTGGAGATGTAGGCCAACCTACAGCAGCACCTACATCTTCAGGTTGTGTTGAAGCCTCTTCATCGAGCTCACACACAGCTGGTTATGCTTCCTCACAGGATCGCCATGGAAGAACCTCGGCCACTGTTGTCCAGAGACAAACTGTTATTCCACACACAGCAGCAAGTTCCCTGTCATCCTCACACTCCCAGGCCACAAAACAGCCAGCGGTAGCACAGGCATGGGATAAAAGACGGCCATACTCCGCAAACCATGCACGAGCACAGGCTCTGAATGCTGGCATTGCAAAACTCCTGTCCCTTGAAATGCTGTGATTCAGGCTGGTGGAGACAGACAGTTTCCGTAACTGAATATCATTGTCAATCCCACAATACAATGTGCCAAGCCGATTTCATTTCAGCAGGCAAGCCGTCCCTGGTCTGCAAAAGCATGTTGAGGGAAAAATTAAACATGCGCTACTAAAAGCCCTCAGTAGCAAGGTCCACCTGACCACCGATGCGTGGACCAGTACCCATTGTTATGATCTGCTACAACCAGTAAGGAAAGAAGGGAATTCTGTCCCTACAATACAACTAAGCTGAATCCCTACGATGTAACGGGGAACCTGATCCTGCGACCAGACCCGCTAAAGTCCTCATCTAGTGTGAACGAAGACCTATAGTTGCGAGGGAGTAATCCCTACAAGATCTAGGGACTGGGAGAAAAGGTGGACACCTCCTAACATAAATTGTAGCATGGATAATTAAACAGAAAAATAAATACTTTGTGATCCTAACATCAAGCAAAACTCACAGATTAAGGCACCTAAGCACCCGGCTAGCTTAACAGTAGATAATACAATGAAGTCAAGCAAAGCCAGAAGGGCGGAGCCAGACTAAATAGGGAAAAAAGGTCATGTGACCAGCAAACTGAAACAAAACCTAACAAGAGGGTTCTAACACCCATGGCCAGGGACAATACCTTTCCCTCACTGCCCATTGGGTCAATGTTGTGCAGCCGGGTACTGATCTTGCGAGTGGCGCTGTACGTGTTCTGCCAACTCCAAGGATTGCAGGAATCAAGTCTGTACACATTGATTCCTCCTCCTATTCCAGTTCCTCAGAATCATCGCTGCAGGAGCCGTCACGGTCTACCTCCACATGGACCCGTGAACGTTTACCTGTTGCGACCGATATGAGCACAGCCGTGTCCAAATGTCAACAGGCCATCCTGAAATTAATTTCCATGGGGAATCTTAGCCACACAGCGCAGGAGCTCTGTAATGCCATAAAGCAGGAGAGCGACGTGTGGTTTTTGGAAGAGAATCTACAGGCAGGCTTGGTAGTGTGTGACAATGGCCGAAATCTGGTGTCAGCTCTGGGCCTTGGCAACCTCACTCACATACCATGTCTGTCATATGTGCTCAACTTGGTCGTGCAGAGTTTTTTGAGGGACTATCCGGATCTTGATGCACTGCTGCACAAGGTCCGCCTAGAGTGCGCTCACTTGCGACGTTCCAGCATGGCCAGATCGCTGATTGCAGCTCTGCAACGCAGATTTCACCTTCATGAACATCGCATTATATGTGACGTACCCACCAGGTGGAATTCCTCGTTACATATGTTGGAGCGGTTGTGTGAGCAGCAGCCAACAGTAATGGAGTATCAGCTGCATCAGGCGCAGTCAACTCGCAATTTGCGGCGTTCACACTTCACCACTACTGAGTGGGCCTCTATAATAAGAATAATAATATTATTTATTTATATAGCGCCATAATATTCCGCAGTGCTTTACAGTTTAACAGTTTCAAAACACGAGTCATAAGTAACAACGTTAACAATACAATAATTAAAGCAAAATCAGCCGCCCCTGCTGGTGAAAGCTTACAATCTACAATGAGGTGTGGGAGATACAAAGTACAGGTGTTTATATACAATGGTGTTTTTACAATGATGGTCCAGCCATTTTAAGGAAGTGAGGGATGCATGGAGATAGTGAATGGGCTACACACACAGAATTACACATAGAATGACTTTGATTAGTGAATGTGATAGGCCACTGTGAACAAATGTGTTTTGAGGGAGCGCCTGAAACCATCCAAATTGCGGATAGTCCTAATTTCTTGGGGTAGAGCATTCCAGAGGATTGGCGCAGCGCGGGTGAAGTCTTGGAGTTGGGAGTGGGAGGTACGGATTAGTGCAGAGGTTAGTCGAAGGTCGTTTGCAGAGTGCAGCAGTCGGTTAGGCCGATAAATATAAATAAGGGAGGAGATGTAGGGGGGTGCTGCGCTGTGGAGAGCTATGTTGGTGAGAACCAGTAATTAGAATTGGATCCTATAATGAATGGGCAGCCACTGCCAGTGTAATGAGTGGCGAATAACTCTATGAAGGATATCTGCCACGTTTTGCGTGCGTTTGATGAGTCAACGCGGATGGCGAGTGCAGATGATGCACTAGTCAGCCTGACTGTCCCCCTTATCTGCCTGCTTCAAAAAACACTGCAAGCACTAAGGCATGAGGTTTTGGAAGAGGTGGAGGATGAGGAGTCACAAATTCCATCACCTTCTGGACAGTCAGCGCAACGTGGTTCCTCACAAAGGGCTGGAGGACTTTCAAAGTACCATGCTGTATCAACAATTGAACCTCCAGAGTCGCTGTCTATATTTTCATAACCATTACAAACTTTTAATGTATTTACAAAGCACATAATGTACATTTTTTGTCTATCCTTTTGTAATGCTATTGTGTTTCCATAAACTGATGTTACAGAATTATGATACAAAGTTTTTAAATTTTGAGTTTTAAATTTTGTAAATTTATATGTATTTGAAGGACTTTGTGAGGAGGATGAGGAGGAGTCAATGGAGGAGGAAGACATCGCTCCAGAGGGAGGTAGACAATGCTCTAGTCAGTATGTAGACCAAGGGTGGGGTGATGCACAGCAGGCGGAGATGACGCCTCTTGCAGGGGACAACGTTTCTTGGCCAGTTGGGAGTCTGCAGCACATGGTTGATTTCATGCTGCAGTGGCTGAGAAACGACCGCCGCATCGAACACATTCACACCACGTCTGATTATTGGGTGTACACCCTCCTAGACCCTCGCTACCGGGACAACTTACAAAGCCTCATCACACCGTTGAACCGGGAGCGTAAAATGCGGAAGTACCAAGACACACTGGTGCAATCCATAATGTTCTCCATTCCAGCCGAGAGCACTGCTGCTGCTACTGATTTACAAAGCAGCTCTGTGCGTCGAGGCAGTGGAGACAGCTCTGCAACAAGAGGGAGCACAAGCAGCGCCTCTGCACAGGGCAAGAACAGTATGTTCCAAATGTGTCGAAGTTTTGTGGCAGCGCCACCAATGTCTACACCATCCGAGACGGCTCCAGTCAGCAGGAGGCAACATTTCCGTAAGATGGTGACAGACTACATGTCTTGCCCTCTCAGTGTACTCCCAGATGGCTCTTCCCCATTCAAGTTTTGTGTCTCTAAGCTGGATACATGGCCAGAGCTTAGCCAGTATGCATTGGAGGTGCTGGCTTGATCTGCTGGCAGTGTATTATCGGAGCGCGTCTTTACTGCTGCAGGTGGTGTACTAACAGACCGTTGCATGCGACTATCCTACGATAATGTAGAACGGCTTACTTTTCTGAAAATGAACTAGGCATGGATCTCGCCTGAATTTGCCTGTCCGGTTTCAGATTAACTAACTGGTTGACAACGTTTTCCATGTCTCCTGTTATGTTCATCTTTCTACCACCTGAGCTATACTCCCTGGGCTACAACACTGCCAGTTGCTGCTCAGAAGTGTCGTGTCCACAGACCAATACACAAGCTATAGTGATAGTGGGGTTCAGTAACGCCTGCTGTTCCCCTGCTGTGTGTCCGGCAAAAATTACTGCTACCTAGCTACACATGTTTAAAAAAACATGACATGTTAAAGTGGCTAGTGCTACACATAGATATCAGGCTACACCCTTATTTCTAAGCTGTAAACAAGTGAAACGTCAAATTTAAAACCATTCAATGATTAGTGTTGGTAACAAATCTGTAACTAAATAATTGTGACATATTATGGCAGATATCCACATGTCTAACACAAATGCTAACACAAAAGCATACTTATGCTATAGGGTACTGATGGTGAACCTTCTCACTCCATAACTTTGACCAATCCAACTCACATCATGCCTCAAATGCTGCAATGTTGGAAGTGCATAATGTGGGTTGAACTTTGACAACAGCTGCAGTGCGAAGGTTATCCTTCTGTGTTCTTGGCTTTTAAATAAAAGCATACAAGTAAATATAATAATACATTGTTGATTAAGGGACATGATGTACACCTGTAATATTGTGCAAACAATGGATGTAGGACTATTCCTCTTCAACATTACTTATATTTGTGTCATTTGAAAAAATACATATTTTAGTTAAAAATTAAAAACCCATGTTCAGTAGCTGTGAAAGGCCCGTTTGTGTACTTCTATATTGTTTGCAACCAATGTATTGTATACGGATGGAAGCGCGTCACACTAATAGATTAGATTTATTTTAAATGGAATGTAGCAGAACCAATTGGAGATAAATGAAAAGGATGAGCCACTGAGACACGCTCAGCAGAGTACAAGCAGCAGTGCTTGAACATGTAACTGGAGCGTGATCTGCACTAAAAAAAGTAAAAAACACAGACTGAAGTGAACACTGAAACACAACTGTCCACAATCTGTGAAAAGCTCCTTTCTGTACTTCTATAGTGTTTGCAACCAATGTATTGTATACGGATGGAAGCGCGTCACACTAATAGATTAGATTTATTTTAAATGGAATGTAGCAGAACCAATTGGAGATAAATGAAAAGGATGAGCCACTGAGACACGCTCAGCAGAGTACAAGCAGCAGTGCTTGAACATGTAACTGGAGCGTGATCTGCACTAAAAAAAGTAAAAAACACAGACTGAAGTGAACACTGAAACACAACTGTCCACAATCTGTGAAAAGCTCCTTTCTGTACTTCTATAGTGTTTGCAACCAATGTATTGTATACGGATGGAAGCGCGTCACACTAATAGATTAGATTTATTTTAAATGGAATGTAGCAGAACCAATTGGAGATAAATGAAAAGGATGAGCCACTGAGACACGCTCAGCAGAGTACAAGCAGCAGTGCTTGAACATGTAACTGGAGCGTGATCTGCACTAAAAAAAGTAAAAAACACAGACTGAAGTGAACACTGAAACACAACTGTCCACAATCTGTGAAAAGCTCCTTTCTGTACTTCTATAGTGTTTGCAACCAATGTATTGTATACGGATGGAAGCGCGTCACACTAATAGATTAGATTTATTTTAAATGGAATGTAGCAGAACCAATTGGAGATAAATGAAAAGGATGAGCCACTGAGACACGCTCAGCAGAGTACAAGCAGCAGTGCTTGAACATGTAACTGGAGCGTGATCTGCACTCAAAAAAGTAAAAAACACAGACTGAAGTGAACACTGAAACACAACTGTCCACAATCTGTGAAAAGCTCCTTTCTGTACTTCTATAGTGTTTGCAACCAATGTATTGTATACGGATGGAAGCACGTCACACTAATAGATTTGATTTTTTTCTAATATAATGGAGCTGCACCAATTCCACTAAATAAAATAAAAAAAAAAAAAAAAAAAGTGACACGTGCAGATGCCTACAAACAGCGGTGGATGCAGAGCAAACTGCAGCGTCACCTGCACTGTCACACACACACCTTGCACAGAGCTGTTAAAACAACACTGGCAAAATGAAGCTTTACACAGCGGTTGGTAAACTAGCCTGCCTCAAGCACAGTAGTACACAAAATCGCAATATCTAACTGTCCCTCAGAGTCAGCACAGCAGCGTTCTGTCCCTAACTGAGTTCACAGCACAGTGACGCTAAAATGGCTGCGGCGCCTTTTATAGTGCATTCTGACATCATTTCAGCAGCCAATCACAGCCATGCCATTAGTTAAGATGACCGCATCATTACAGGATGTGCCCACACTTCGTAGGATTCCTCATTGGCTGACTAAAATCACATTGCCTCTCAAAGAATTATGGGAACTTCCGATTCCGGTATACGATATGGAAAAAGTATCGGAATTAAGTATCGGAATTCCGATAACGCGAATATCGGCCGATACCCGATACTTGCGGTATCGGAATGCTCAACACTAATTGTGGGTCAATACTGTGTACGTGTCACGCTGTCTCTGGATTGAGATGGACCAGGGTCTATGCTGACCCTGAACTGGGGTCCTGACTAGTCCCTCTACCTGGAGGCAGGGTGGATAAAAATCATGATTTTTTAAAAAAAAATCGGATTTTTTTGATTTATATCGGATTTTTTTGATTTAAATCAGATTTTTTTGATTTAAATAGGATTTTTTAATCAAGTTGTACACAAGCAAAACTTTGTCTTTTTGCAAATCAAATTATTTTACACAAATAAAAATATTAAAACAGTTGATAATTATGAAACCTAATAATTTTTATTTGCACTATTAAACAATCAGAATTGAACTACAGAGAGTAAGTACTTTTTAACAATAGCCTATCTCTAACGTTTGAAGTAAGCAAACATCTTCAGTGAATACATCAGTCCTTTAAGCCTACTGTTTATTTAGGACTTTTAATAGGAAAACTAGTTGTCCTGCTTTAGCAGTTCCTAAGTGGTTTTGGACTGTTGTGTGCACAAAACCAAATGAAGAAAACAATCTCTCTACTCCTGCCGATGAAGCCGATGCAGTCAGTAGCTGAGTAGCTACATTTATTATCTTCGCTGGAAGAACAAGTGATTGCGACTTCCACCAGTCCAGTGGTTTTAGTTCATTAACGACGTTATCTGCAAACATGTATTTTTGAAATGGTGCAGATTCACACTTCAATTTCAGCACAGTTGCCACAATGTCATGGTTAGTATTGGCGAGCCACTCCATTGCAGAGTTGATTTCCGCCTCAGATAGTTTTTTCCCTCTGTAGATGGGATGCAAGATATTGGCTAAATAGTGTTCTTCTTTTAATGCTTGGTCCTTGCGGTGGTGTATTGCAACCTTTACATTGTTTGAGAGGTTCAAGCGATCTAGCGAACCTTCTAAATCTTTCCAAACTTCTGTGGCATCAGCTATGGTTGCAGTATCTTTCTGCATTTTATCCAACGCAATAGATATTGGCTTTAACCTTTCCAAAAGGTCCTCGGCATTTCTCTTCACACCAAGATTTAATACTTTGCTTCGTATATTAGCAGCAATTTTATCCCGATGTGTTTCGCAAATGGACACTAATTTTGACCAGTTGTTAATAAACAGTTCCAAGCATTCAGCCAAGGTATTCCATCTAACATCTTGTGGTAGAACCAACTTCAGTCCTCCCATTTCCTTGTAGGTTGCATGTGCAAAATGATTATTGCGGAAATATTTAACAATTTCTACAACATGTTCCTTGACACCCGAAATATGCAGGTCTTTTGCCAAAAGATGCAACAAATGGGCAGAACAACCGTATGTAATGACATTTGTGTCATCCTCATGTGCCAGTTCCGCTCGCATTTTTGCCACATTGCTTGCGTTAT
The DNA here is from genome assembly GCA_033576555.1 of Oophaga sylvatica. NCBI lineage: Eukaryota > Metazoa > Chordata > Amphibia > Anura > Dendrobatidae > Oophaga > Oophaga sylvatica. The sequence continues at coordinate 56,901,335 of JARQOD010000002.1, forward strand.
CAGTAACTAAGCTCCTTACTTTACATCCAAACTGTTCTTGGCATTGGTGAATTGAGTTCACGTAAATATTCAGCAGTATGTGAATTTCCAGATGTGTCGATTGTGTCTGTAAGGTAAGTTTCACCATCTTCTGTTGTGACACAAGTGCAAATTATGGGGTCGTTGTGGATGTTGCTCCACCCATCCAAGCTCATGTTAACAACTTTGTCTTTCAAATATTTTGTACAAGCCGCTCTTTCTTTGTCATATGCAGCCTGAAGATGTTTTCCTGAGATATCAAATCTACTTGGTAGTTTGTAGTGGTTTGTAGCCTGGTCTTATTCCTTCGATCATTTGTACAAACAATGGGTGTTCAACTAGTCGGAAAGAAGAATTGGTTGCAAATATGAATTTAGCAATTAATTCATCAAAATGTTCTTTCTGGCTCGTCGTAGTCTTTAAGAGGAATTTTTCTACACTTTGCACGCAAAGTTTTTTGTTGGGCTGCTTTGTTGAAGTTGTACCCAGATATTGATTGTCACGTGCAGCACAAGCCATATTTGACCCTGAAAGCACAGTAATTAAAAATATAATTCGACTGCGTATTTGAAGAAATATAACGAAAATATTTTGAAACAAACTTTTTGAACAATGTAATGGTCCTCGTCCTATAAGGGCTGTCTCAAAAGTTATGCTACTCAAGTTTCCGGTGAAGTTGCTGTAATACTAGTAATATCAGAGCAACTGAAAAAAATTATGTCACAAAAGTTTTAAAAATGTTTTTTTTTTAAAAAAAAATGGTCAATTTGGCAGACTTCAAAAGTGAATTGTAGCCTACAATAAAAAAAAAAATAGGCGTATACACACTCTTTTATTTTTACTTAACGTTAATCTTCTGTGAAATATTGCCTTAACATAAATTTAAATTCTATACTCCAGAACTAGTGCTAGAAATTTTTCTTTTCATAGACTTTAACCATCCCAGTAAAACGTCTGTTAAAATAGGTTGTAATTGTCAGACTTACCACTAGTGCTAGGGTCCTGGTGCATAAGAAGCTGTGGGGGTTCATTGACATTAGTTGTATCACTATCAACATCTTCATTTCCCTTCTGGTTGCAGTTTTCATAATGTGATTTCAAACGGCAAACAAGTCCTTGGATATCCTTTTGACAGTATTTGCACTTTGCTCTCCCACCTTTCTTTCCAAGCTCTGCTGGCATCTCAACAAAATGAACCCAAATAGGGTCTCTCTTACGACCTGCCATGGCTCACGCAGATCACTTCTGAAGTTTGATTGTTACTACAGCCAAGTACTGCTGACTGACTATCCAACAAGTTTGGGCATGTCAACTGAATGGAAAAAGAAACTGAAACCAAGCTACAGAAAGTGAAACCAAGCTAGAAGTGTGGAGTTAATTGAACAATGATTGAAAGTTTTAGATTTTAATCGTGATTTATATTAAAAAAATCTTTTGATTTAAATCAGTGATTTAAATCATGATTAAAATCACGATTTAAATCGATCTGATTTAAATAGAAAAAAATCATTTGATTTAAATCATGATTTAAATCGTTGATATAAATCGGCGTGATTTAAATCAATCCACCCTGCCTGGAGGTACTGTTAATGGTACAGAGGTCCAGGCCGCCAGCGTAACCCTGTCTCCTGTAGATCCCTGACCACTGTAATCTAGTCCTGAGAAGGACCCTGATTACCACCACAGGGAATGGGCAGGTCACAGCTTACACACAGTCTAAGACAAACGAGACAGACAAGGGGTAAAGGAAACACAGCCTTGCATACAAAACTTCCACTACAGAGGAACACAAAAGGTTAAGGAGATAAACAATAAGCGAGGAGAGGAAAAACCACAACAGGCACTCTTAGCTTAAGTCTTCTCAGAAAGGATCCGCTCTGCTGGTCTGAATGAATGCTTTCACCGGCAACTTCCCCAGCAGACCAGCTGGTATAAGAAGGAAGCTAATTAACAAAACATCAATCGCAGCTGGGCGAGGCTGGTCAGTCCAGCACCGAGAGAGAAAGAATTAACTTCCTCAGTGCCGAAAAACACCCAGCACCAGAAACTCAGCTGTGCGAAGTCAGTGTGTGTAATCGCGACGATCTCCGCCGCGACACACCCGTGACACTTTTCTCATGATTGCAAACACCTGGCTATGAAGTTCAAAGCTCAATGAGGTTACAAAACCAAAAAAAGTGCTTTAGTAAGTCAGTAAAAAGTAGGTAGGCGTATTTAAAACAAGAAAATGATAAGGGTGCCCATACTTATGCACCTGTCAAATTTTGTTTGGATGCAGATTGCACATTTTCTGTTAGTACAATAAACCTCATTTCAAGGCAGAAACATTACTGTGTCCAATAGTTATTAGATATATCAAACTAAAATAGCTGTTGCAAGAACACCAATTTTTATAAAACATTAAGCTTAAGATTAATAGGGGTTCCCAAACTTTTTCATGTAAATGTACAACTATTGCAACGTTCAGCACGCATTAAATCAGTGTCAACTGCAGCAGAGAGATGCGGGAGAATCAGCAGGGAGCAGTGACCATTGGATTTAGCTGTAAATAGATCGTTAGAGACTTTAGTGAGGGCAGTTTCAGTAGAGTGTAGAGAATGGAAACCACATTGTAGAAGGTCAGGAAGAGAGTGATCTGAGTTTGAGGCCGGGATCCCACATGCAAGAAACACGGCTGAGTCTCGCATGTGAAATCCCAGCTCTGGCGCCGGCACTCGGGAGTGGAGCGAGCGGCTGCATAGAAATACATGCAGCCATACACTCCACTCCAGAGTGTCGGCGCCAGAGCTGGGATTTCACATGCGAGACTCGGCCGTGTTTCTCGCATGTGGGATCCCGGCCTAAATGTTTCACCTGTGACATTCGTTCGTTTGAATGTCTGGGGCAGCTTACCTGCCTCCTGTCCTGTCCAACTGCCATGTATATCTGCAGATACACTTTAAAAGTATTGCACTTAAAATGTATTGCACACGTGACCCAGCACATGTTTCTGCTAGGATCTAGCACCAATTGGCCTCATTGAATAATTAAGCAATTAGCACAAGACCAGAGCCGGAATTACTATGCAATCGGTTAAGTGGCACCTTGAAGCAAATGCTTAAGATGTTGGTCGAGTCCCACGGGAGAGATTGGGAGCAATACCTCCCACACCTGTTATTTGCCTACTGGGAGTTTCCACAGGCCTCAACTGGGTTCTTCCCCTTCGAGATTCTGTAGGGGCGACATGGGCGAGGGCTCCTGGCTATGGTAAAAGAGGCATGGGAAGGGGACTTGGCCACCCCTGGAGTGTCGGTCATCGCGTATGTTGTGCACTTCCGGGACAAGATGATGGCCTTGATGAGGCTGGTGCATGACAATATGGATAAGCCCAGACTGACCAGAAGCAGAAGCATTGGTACGACCAGAATGCTTGTGAGAGGACCTACCAAGTGGATCAAAAGGTGTGGGTACTGGTCCCCGTACCACTGAACAAGCTTCAGGCAGCCTGGTAGGGCCCATACCTTATGCACCAGCAGCTCAACGCCGTCACGGTGGGATGAAGCTAATACTCATCTTTCTTCTCTTCATCCATCCTTCTGTTTGTGTGTTTTATCTGCCATGTGTGAACATCATCATTTCATTTTGCACGATTCCTGATTGGCATTTATTCATCTTTCTGCTTGTGTTTTTGGTGCTTATTCAAAAGAGCTTGAACAGCACCTCTAGAAACCTCAGTCTTCTTTGAAATCTTTCCCTGGGAGAGACCTTTCTGAGGCGGTATAACTACTTTGTGTCTTGTTGCTGTGGTCAGCCGTGCCATGGTGTATGACTTGTGACTTGAAGCTGTCTTCCACAACCTCACCTTTCTAGCAGAGTTTTATTGTTTCTGTTTCAGTTGATAACTGGTTCAACCTACAAATGAAAATGGTGATCATTATCACCTGTTTGGTAGAATTGGCTACTTATACACTTGACTATAATCCTACAAAATCCTTGACTTTGTGCAAGTGTACCTGGAAGAATGATGAAAGTGGCCCCACGCAACCCTGATTTCATCATTGAGTCTTTCTGGAATTTTATGAAGAGACAGAAGGATTTACACAAGTGACATCGACAGAAGATGTGTGGCTAGTTCTTCATGATGTTGATTCACTTTGTATTTTGTTAATTGACAACCATTAATAAGCCCATTGATAGCAGGCAAGGCTGTAAGAGAAGAGATTTCTGCACATGGGACTCATATTCGATACTGAATAAATCAAGCTGTTTTGAAAAATTTGTTTCCATTTTTTCATCATTTGCATATCATTAACATGTCTATCCATCCTGCGCTTGTCATAATTCTAAGACTTTTCCTTCTTGTAGTAATTTAGATGCTGAAGAGTGTATTATTCATGAAGGCTGTTTTTTATGTTTGATTTTATGTAAAATTACAAAATGTATAGTAAAAAGCAATAAATTACAGAGGTTATATTTGCATTGTTAGATAAGTTACAATGAAGTGTAATTATCTACAACCGTTATAATATTGTAGACATAAAAGAAAATGAACTGACGGTACAATAAGCTAATTATACAGTAACGCAATTACGTAAGTAACATACAGAAATGTAATTATGAAAAGTGTTTACAAAACGGTATCAGTCAGTGAATTCATACACAATGTTTTCTTAACTATTTCCGGATCGCCTATGGACTATAAACATCCCGCGATCCGTGTTATACTCCGCTGTGATGTTCTAAAGCATCACTGCAAAGTAGAGCAGCTGCATACAATCATGCAGGAGCAGGGAGCCGGCTGATAGACACAGCCAGACTCCCAAAAGAGAAGGCAGAAATGGTTTATTGCCATCTCTGGCTGTGACAACCTACTTCTTAAAATGGGTAATTTAACCTTTTATATTTAAACTTATGCTTCTATCATCACCCATGTTATTGATAGCACTTGCACAGAGAGTACAACACAGTTGTTTTTGATTGAATTAGTATGCCCAATACGGGTATGGGAAAACTCTGTATCTATACTATTATGTACCTGTGCTCCTAATACATGATGTGGCATTTTTAGTAGGTACCCTTGGTGTCCGTACATGTTACTTTGTTTGGTGGATCACAATATCCGTATTTATATACAATTTCTGAATATGTGTGGATAATTTTTGTACTTTTATTGATATATACAATTATTTAATAAAATATATTTTTGAGATACTTTTTTTACTTTTTGTTCTCCTGATATTCCTAGTTATTTAATAAGTCAGTATCCTTCTGTGTTATTTTGTTTTTTTTTATAATCATAGGTCTCTTAAAATGGTTCCTTTTTTTTTTTTAACAAAGTTTAGATTTTTTTTACCACTTAAATAAAAAAAGAACCTAGACATGTTTGGTGTCTATGAACTCGTAATGACCTGGAGAATCATAATGGCAGGGCAGTTTTAGTATTTAATGAACATGGTAAAAATCAAAAAACAACTGTGGAAATGCACTTTTTTTGCTATTTCACCACACTTGGAATTTTTTTCTTGTTTTCCAGTACACGATATGTTAAAACCAATGGCGTCGTTCAAAATACAACTTGTCCTGCAAAAAACAAGCCCTCATACGGCCATTTTAACCAAAAAATAAAAAAGGTATGGCTCTGGGAAGAAGGGAAGCAAAAAACAAAAACGCAAAAATGAAAATACCTCCGGTCATGAAGGGGTTATGCAGTTTGTGGGGGAAAAAAACTGAAAATGTGTCTGGTCTGGAAAGGGGGTAAATGGCCTGATATTGAACTAGTTACTTGTAAATCTATCTCTAATATGTGGTGAAACACAAATTTATCACTTTACGAAAAAGAAGATCTATGATGATATAAGAGATAATAAGTGACCAGGACGGGGTTAATAGAAATAGTAGAAATTACATCTAATCGAAATTAAAATCTCTTTAGCTTGTTAATGTGCATCCTACACGAAGCCGCTCAGATAATTTCCTTACCTTACATAACCTCACATGCACTGCTTTAATTAAACATGTTGCAGGCTCTCTGCAGTACAAGTGGCCTGCACTGCCGGTAGCTGCTGATAGTCCCTGCTTCACTGCCCACGTGCCTCAATCGGACCTGACTGCTTTACTTCATTATTGTGTTTTTACTAGTTCCCCAAATGACTTCAGTCTGGCTCCGTGCTCAGTCTATTCTGCTTGTTAGGTGTCTTGCAGAAAGCATGTCATTGTTTTTAGGATACAGCCTTATGTATTCTTTTCAGTTTTTCTCTTTAAGTAGTTTTGCTTACTTTATGTAACTGAGAATATAAAAATTCAATGTAGTATAATGTAGATGACGGATGATGTCGGGGGAGAGAAAGATTTGTCCATTGGAACCCCAGCGACCGATAATTTCATTTTCAGGGGAGATAAGCTGCTGCCGGAGGTTTCTGGCAGCAGCTTTCTTCTCTCTCCCAATTGAAAACACCTGAATCTTTGACTGTGCCGAGTGCTCATGTTTAATAGGGTATCCAGGACTATTACATTTTTTCACTATGGTTCTAAGAATTTACAGGCAGGCAGTTGCTACAGTTGCCACCTACCTGCCTGTTGTGCCCTGCGCCGATCTCTGCCGTCAAAGAACGCTACTGCCAGCAATTCAGCGGCTTCTGCTGACGTCACGTTAACAGAGCAACGGCTTCTAATCTGCTCTGCTTTGTCGGCACAGCGCAGTCACAGAACGCTCCTGCCAGAAATTCAGCAGCTTCCGCTGATGTCACGTTAACAGAGCAACAGCTTCTAATCTGCTCTGCTTTGTCGGCACAGCGCAGTCACAGAACGCTCCTGCCAGAAATTCAGCAGCTTCTGCTGATGTCACGTTAACAGAGCAACGGCTTCTAATCTGCTCTGCTTTGTCGGCACAGCGCAGTCACAGAACGCTCCTGCCAGAAATTCAGCAGCTTCTGCTGACGTCACGTTAACAGAGCAACGGCTTCTAATCTGCTCTGCTTTGTCGGCACAGCGCAGTCACAGAACGCTCCTGCCAGAAATTCAGCAGCTTCTGCTGACGTCACGTTAACAGAGCAACAGCTTCTAATCTGCTCTGCTTTGTCGGCACAGCGCAGTCACAGAACGCTCCTGCCAGAAATTCAGCAGCTTCTGCTGACGTCACGTTAACAGAGCAACGGCTTCTAATCTGCTCTGCTTTGTCGGCACAGCGCAGTCACAGAACGCTCCTGCCGGAAATTCAGCGGCTTCCGCTGATGTCACGTTAACAGAGCAACAGCTTCTAATCTGCTCTGCTTTGTTGGCACAGCGCAGTCACAGAACGCTCCTGCCGGAAATTCAGCGGCTTCCGCTGATGTCACATTAGCAGTGCGGGGGCTTCTTATCTGCTCTGCTCTGTTGACATGACGTAACTGACGATGCCATGCTGATTGACAGCCGGCTAACTGCTGTCAGTAAGCATTATGTTGTCAGTCACACTCCATCATTAGGCTATCCCAGAAGAAGAAGAGCTGCTCTTTTGATGTGCAGCAGCTGATTCGCTGGTTGGAACAGTCCGTTACAATTCTGAGCTGGCACCAGGTTGAACAGTCAGGTAGTTTAGTCACCAGTGTTAGCAACTTCCTGCCTGTTAGTCTTTATGCCCATAGTAAAAAAAAAAATGTCCTGGATAACTTCTTAAACGGGGAGTCAGTTGAGATAGCTGCCACCAATAACGAACAGCCAACAGCTGATCTACTTTGTATGGCCAACGAGGGTGCAAAAGTGGAAGGTTGTTGACTTGGAGGTGGTGACCCTTGGCTTATGAGAAACAGTAATAGAGGATTTCTGTGGGATCTAGTGGGTGAAGGCTGCTGAGCGTAAGATGATCTTAATCAGCTCTTAGACCCTTTCACGCGTCAGTGGCTCCAGTATGTGTGGTGACAGTTTTCTCACGTATTGGAGACACTGACACACGTAGACCCACTCAAATGAATGGGTCTATCTACATGTCAGTGTTTTTTCACGGACCGTGTGTCCGTGTGCAAAACTCGCAGACATGTCCGTAAAACGTGCCGCACACGTGCACACGGAGAACAGTGCACACTGTCCTCCGTGTACACGGACGGCCGCCGGGGAAGAAGCGGCTACTGTAAGCCGTTGTCCGCCTGCGGCTGGTGCTGAAGCTGCCTGTCATTCTCCCTGTTCTGCCTGCGAGCAGAGGAGAACGATGAGCGGTATATTAAAGTCCGAACTACAGCAGGTGGGGGCTTTTGGGACTGTTACCCCCACCATCCGACACCTGCTGTCGCTAATAACGGTGACTGTAGGTGCCGATGATCGGGGTATTCTACAGTCCCCGCCTGCTGTCGTTCGGACTTTAACAACTTTACCCCCAAGGGTGGTTTGCACGTTAATGACTGGGCCAATTTTTACAATTCTGACCACTGTCTCTTTATGAGGTTATAACTCTGGAACGCTTCAACGGATGTTCTCGATTCTCAGACTTCTTTTTTGTGACATATTGTACTTCACGTTAGTGGTAAAATTTCTTTGATATAACTTGCGTTTATTTTTGAAAACAACGCAAATATGGTGAAAATTTTGAAAATTTTCAAACTTTTAATTTTTATTCCCTTAAAACAGAAATATGTCACACTAAATAGTTAATAAATAACATTTCCCACATGTCTAGTTTACATCAGCACAATTATGGAACCAAAATTTTTTTTTGTTAGGAAATTATAAGGGTTAAAAAGTGACCAGCGATTTCTCATTTGTACAAAAAAATTTACAAAGCCATTTTTTTTAGGGACCACCTCACATTTGAAGGCACTTTGAGGGGTCTATATGGCAGAAAATACTCAAAAGTGACACCATTCTTAAAACTGCACCCCTCAAGGTACTCAAAACCACATTCAAGAAGTTTATTAACCCTTCAGGTGCTTCACAGGAGCTGAAGCAACTGGAAGGAAAAAATTAACATTTAACTTTTTAGTCACAAAAGTGATCTTTTACAAACATGTTTTTTATTTTCACAAGGGTAAAAGGAGAAAATGGACAGATAAAGTTGTTGTGCAATTTCTCCTGAGCACGCCAATACCCCATATGTGGGGGAAAACCACTGTTTGGGCGCACGGCAGGGCTTGGAAGGGAAGGAGCGCCGTTTGACTTTTTCAAACCAAAATTGGCTGGAATTGAGATTGGACACCATGTCGCGGTTGGAGAGCCCCTGATGCGCCTAAACAGTGGAAACCCCCACAAGTGACACCATTTTGGAAACTAAACCCTATGGAACTTATCTAGATCTGTTGTGAGCACTTTGAACCCCCAAGTGTTTCACAAAAGTTTATAATGCCTGGGTGTGAAAAAAAAGAATTCTCAAAAATGATTTTTTAGTCCCCAATTTTTGATTTTTCCCAAGGAATTTGGACCCCAAAAGTTGTTGTTTAATTTGTCCTGAGTACGCTGTTACCCCATATGTGGGGGGAAAAACTGTTTGGGCGCACGGCAGGGCGTGGAAAGGAAATAATAACGTTTTGGAATGCAGATGTTGATGGGTATCATGTTCCGTTTGCAGTGCCCCAGATGTGCCTAAACAGTGGAAACCCCCCACAAGTGACCCTATTTTGGAAAGTAGACCCCTAAGGAACTTATCTAGATCTGTGGTGAGCACTTTGAACCCCCAAGTGCTTCACACAAGTTTATAATGCCTGGGCATGAAAATAAAAAATCCTATTTTTTTCCCACAAAAATTATATTTTGGTCACCAATTTTTTATTTTCCCAAGGGTAACAGGAAAAATTGGACCACAAAAGTTGTTGTCCAATTTTTCCTGAGTACGCTGATACCCCACATGTGGGGGGGGAACCACTGTTTGTGCGCACGGCAGAGCTCGGAATGGAAGGAGCGCTATTTGACTTTTTCCAACCAAAATTGGCTGGAATTGAGATTGGACGCCATGTTGCATTTGGAGAGCGCCTGATGTGCCTAAACAGTGGAAACCCCCCACAAGTGACCCCATTTTGGAAACTAGACCACCTAAGGAACTTATCTAGATTTGTGGTGAGCAATTTGAACCGCCAAGTGCTTCACACAAGTTTATAACGTAGAGCCGTAAAATTAAAAAATCATATTTTTTTCCACAAAAATTATCTTTTCACCCCAAATTTTATTTTCCCAAGGGTAACAAGACCCCAAAAGTTATTGTGCAATTGGTCCTGAGTACGCTGATACCCCATATATGGAGGTAAACCACTGTTTGAGTGCATGGCAGAGCTCGGAAGGGAAGTAGCGCCGTTTGACTTTTTCAATGTAGAATTGGCTGGACGCCATGTCTTGTTTGGAGAGCCCCTGATGTGCCTAAACAGTGGAAACCCCCCACAAATGACACCATTTTGGAAACTGGACCCCTCAAGGAACTTATCTAGATGTGTGGTGAGAACTTTGAACCATCAGGTGTTTCACTAAAGTTTATAACGCCCGAGCATGAAAATAAAAAAAATCATATTTTTTCCACAAACATGATGTTTTAGTCCCCAACTTTTTATTTTCCCAAGGGTAACAGGAGAAATTGGACCACAAAAGTTGTTGTCCAATTTGTCCTGAGTACGCTGATACCCTATATGTGGGAGAAAATTACTGTATGGGCACACGTCGGGACTCGGAAGGGAAGTAGTGACGTTTTGGATTGCAGACTTTGATGGAATGGTCTGCGGATGTCATGTCGCGTTTGGAGAGCCCCGGATGTGCCTAAACAGTGGAAACCCCCCACAAGTGACCCCATTTTGGAAAATAGACCCCCCAAGGAACTTATCTAGATGTGTGGGGAGAACTTTGAACCCCCAAGTGGTTCACAGAAGTTTATAACGTAGAGCCATAAAAATAAAAAATCATAATTTTTTTCCACAAAAATAATATTTTCACCCCCAACTTTTCATTTCCCAAGGGTAACAGGAAAAAATTGGACCACAAAAGTTGTTGTCTAATTTGTCCTGAGAACGCTGATACCCTATATGTGGGAGAAAACTACTGTATGGGCACACGTCGTGGCTCGGAAGGGAAGTAGTGACGTTTTGGATTGCAGACTTTGATGGAATGGTCTGCGGGCGTCATGTCGCATTTGGAGAGCCCCTGATGCGCCTAAACAGTGGAAACCCCCCACAAGTGACCCCATTTTGGAAACTAGACCACCCAAGGAACTTATCTAGATGTGTGGGGAGAACTTTGAACCCCCAAGTGCTTCACAGAAATTTATAACGTAGAGCCATAAAAATAAAAAATCATAACTTGTTTCCACAAAAATTATATTTTTGCCCCCAATTTTTTATTTTCCCAAGGGTAACAGAAAAAATTAGACCCCAAGAGTTATTGTGCAATTTTTCCTGAGTACACTGATGCCCAATATGTGGGGGTAAACTACTGTTTGGGCGCATGGCAGAGCTCAGAATGGAAGGAGCACCATTTGACATTTTCAACGCTGAATTGGCTAGATTTGAGATCAGATGCCATGTCATATTTGGGGAGCCCCTGATGTGCCTAAACAGTGAAACCCCTCAATTCTAACTCCAACCCTAACCCCAACACACCCCTAACCCTAGTCCCAACCCTAACCATAACCCTAACCACAAACCTAACCCTAACACACCCCTAACCCTAATCCCAACCCTAATTCTAACTTTAGCCCCAACCCTAACTTTAGCTCAAACCCTAACCCTAACCCTAATGGGAAAATGGAAATAAATAAATTTTTTTAATTTTATTATTTTTCCCTAACTAAGGGGGTGATAAAGGGGGGTTTGATTTACTATTTATAGCGGGTTTTTATGTTTGGCAGCTGTCACACGCTAAAAGACGCTTTTTATTGCAAAAAATAGTTTTTGCATCACCACATTTTGAGAGCTATAATTTTTGCATATTTTGGCCACAGAGTCATGTCAGGTCTTATTTTTTGCGGGACGTGTTGACATTTTTATTGGAACCATTTTTGGGCATGTGACATTATTTGATCGCTTTTTATTACGATTTTTGGGAGGTTAGAATGAACAAAAATCAGCAATTCATGAATTTCTTTTGGGGGGGCGTTTATACCGTTCCGTGTGTAGTAAAATTGATAAAGCAGTATTATTCTTTGGGTTAGTATGATTACAGCGATACCTCATTTATATCTTTTTTTATGTTTTGGCGCTTTTATACAATAAAAACTTTTATATAAAAAAATAATTATTTTTGCATCGCTTTATTCTGCGAGCTATAACTTTTTTATTGTTTCGCTGATGATGCTGTATCACAGCTCGTTTTTTGTGGGACAAGATGACGTTTTCAGTGGTACCATGTTTATTTATATCCGTCTTTTTGATTGCGTGTTATTCCACTTTTTGTTCCGCGGTATGATGATAAAGCAGTTTTTTGCTTTGTTTTTTTTTTTTTTAAGGGTTCACTAAAGGGGTTAACTAGTGGGACAGTTTTATAGGGCGGGTTGTTACGGACGCGACAGTACCAAATATATGTACTTTTATTGTTTTGTTTTTTTATTTACATGAAGAAATTAATTTATTGGGGAATATTTTTTTTTTTTTATTTAGGAATTTTTTTTCACATATGATTTTTTTTTTTTTTTACATTTTTGCTTTGTCCCAGGGTGGGACATCACTTTACAAGGTCAGATCGCTGGTCTGACACTGTGCACGGCACTCTGTCAGACCAGCGATCTGACAGGCATTGCAGCAGGCTTTCTGAGCGCCTGCTCTCAGCAGGCACTGAGGAAGCCGGTTCCCTGCAGGACCCGGAAGGACCCCACGGCCTTCTTGGATCCGGGGTCCTGCAGGGAGGAAGCTCTCAGAATAGCGCGATCACATCGTGCTGTTCTGAGGGTCTCAGCACGGGTCTCAGGGAGCACGCATGGAGCCCCCTCCCTGTGCGATGCTCCTCTGTGCCCTGGTACACTGCAATCATGTTTAATCGCAGTGTGCCAGGGGTTAATGTGACGGGAGCGGTCCGTGACTGCCCTGGCACATAGTGCCGGTTGTCAGCTGTGATAATCAGCTGACACCCGGTCGCGATCAGCCGTGCTCCCCCCCGGGAGCGCGTCTGATCGCTGAGACGTACTATCCCATCCATGGTCATACGGGCCCAGGTACCATGGACGGGATAGTACGTCCGATGGCAGAAAGGGGTTAATATACCGCTCATCATTCTCCTCTGCTTACAGGCAGAGCAGGGAGAATGACAGCCGGCTTCAGAACCAGCCGCAGGGGGACAACGGCTTACAGTAGCGCTACTTCCCCGGCGGCCGTGTGTGTGGTACTGATGCAGCACACAGGTGTCACACGGTTGCCACATGTGTGACGCACTTAGTACACACCGGTTTTTCCGGTGCCGGAAATATCAGGATGTGTGAAAGGGGCTTTACAGAGTGTTAGCGCATTCCCTACAAATTTCTGAAGGGATGTCACAGTGTAGAGCAAGGGTGGGCAATTATTTTTCCTGAGGGGCCATATGAGAGACTGTGACTGTTGTGGAGGGCCGAACCAATAGGCTGAAATTAATTCTGCTCAATATTAATATTGATATATTAGAATTGTTATATTATTGATAATTATATTAATATTAATTGTATCACTTAATGTTAAGCAGACTTAAGTATGCAGACATCCCCTATATATCATTTGAACCCGAGTACAGCCCCTTCTGTATATCATATGAGCTCCACACAGCCTCACCATATACTGCATGAGCCCCACACAGCCTCACTATATACACTGTATAAGCCCCACACAGCCTCACTATATACACTGTATAAGCCCCACACAGCCTCCCTATATACACTGTATAAGCCGTACATCCTCCCTACATACACTGTATGAGCCCCACACAGCCTCACTATATACACTGTATAAGCCCACACAGCCTCCCTATATACACTGCATGAGCCCCACACAGCCTCCCTATATACACTGTATGAGCCCCACACAGCCTCCCTATATACACTGTATGAGCCCCACACAGCCTCCCTATATACACTGCTAGCCACAAGCCTCCTAATACACTGATGAGCCCCACACAGCCTCCCTATATACACTGTATGAGCCCCACACAGCCTCCCTATATACACTGTATAAGCCCCACACAGCCTCACTATATACACTGTATGAGCCCCACACAGCCTCACTATATACACTGTATAAGCCCCACACAGCCTCCCTATATACACTGTATAAGCCGCACATCCTCCCTACATACACTGTATGAGCCCCACACAGCCTCACTATATACACTGTATGAGCCCCACACAGCCTCACTATATACACTGTATAAGCCCCACACAGCCTCCCTATATACACTGTATGAGCCCCACACAGCTTCCCTATATACACTGTATGAGCCCCACACAGCCTCCCTATATACACTGCATGTCGCCCCATATGCTGCACCATGTGCAGCGTGTCGCCCCCATATGCAGCACCATGTGCAACATGTCACCCCCATATTCAGCACCATGTGCATGTCACCCCATATGCAGCACCATGTGCACCATGTCACCCCCATGTGCAGCACCATATGCACCCCCTTGTGCAGTTCCATGTCACCCCCCCTTGTGCAGTACCATGTCACCTCCCTTGTGCAGCACCATGTCACCCCTCCATGTGCAGCATCATGTCACCCCTCCATGTGCAGCACCATGTCCCCCCCATGTGCAGCACCATGTCACCCCCCATGTGCAGTTCCATGTCACCCCCCTTGTGCAGTTCCATGTCACCCCCTTGTGCAGTTCCATGTCACACCCCCATGTGCAGCACCATGTCACCCCCTTGTGCAGTTCCATGTCACCCCCCTTGTGCAGTTCCATGTCACCCCCCTTGTGCAGTACCATGTCACCCCCCTTGTGCAGTTCCATGTCACAACCCTTGTGCAGTACCATGTCACCCCTCTTGTGCAGCACCATGTCACCCCCCTTGTGCAGCACCATGTCACCCTCCTATGTGCAGCACCATGTCACCTCCCCATGTGCAGCACCATGTCACCCCCCATGTGCAGCACCATGTCATCCCCCCATGTGCAGCACCATATCACCCCCTATGTGCAGCACCATGTCACCCCCCATGTGCAGCACCATGTCACCCCCCCATGTGCAGCACCATGTCACACCCCCATGTGCAGCACGATGTCATCCCCCATGTGCCGCACCATGTCACCCCCCATGTGCAACACCATTTCACCCCCCATGTGCAGCACGATGTCATCCCCCATGTGCAGCACGATGTCATCCCCCATGTGCAGCACGATGTCATCCCCCATGTGCAACACCATGTCACACCCCCATGTGCAACACCATGTCACACCCCCCATTTGCAGCACCATGTCACCCCGCATGTGCAGCACCATGTCACCCCCATGTGCAGCACCATGTTACCCCCATGTGCAGAACCATGTCACACCCTCATGTGAAGCACCATGTCACACCACCATGTGCAGCACCATGTCACACCCCCATGTGCAGCACCATGTCACACCCCCATGCCCACCCAAACATCGCATACACATGAAAGTAAAAAATGAACACCACATACTCACCTCGGTCCCGCTCCCTGGCTCTCTGCCTATCTCCCTACGTCTGGTGCGCTGACTCTGCGCAGCAGTACACAGCTGATGTGATGAAATGATGTCATCGCTTCAGCTGTTTCACGCTGATTGGTGGAGGAAGTGGCCACCAATGCATGGAGACAGTGTGTGGCCTCTGGTTTCCAGCCCCACGGCAGTCTTGGTTCGCAGGCCGGACTGAGACAGCCGGAACGCCGGATGTGGCCCGCGGGCCGCACTTTGCCCAGGTCTGGTGTAGAGGGTTCATCATTATTCTCATTTGCACATGGAAACAGGAGAAGCAATGGAAAGGGAGAAGATACAGATTAGATATTAGAAAAAACTTTTTGACAGTGAGGGTGATCAATGAGTGAGGCTGACACGAGAGGTGGTGAGTTCTCCTTCAATGGAAGTCTTCAGAGGCTGGACAGACATCTGTCTGAGAGGGTTTAGTGAACCCTGCATTGAGCAGGGGGTTGGACACGATGACCCTGGAGGTCACTTCCAACTCTACCATTCTAGGATTCTATCCTATCTGTAATTGGTCAATTACATATTCCTATTAGTGATTGTGCTCCCATATGATCCTGGGCTAATCTTATACCATCCTTTAACATGGCATCGGAAACAACCACTTACCATCATTATGTGCTTAAAGTCACGGCCAACACTATACATGAGGTTACTCCACAATTTACTATTAGCACACGCGCCAATATTGTGTATATTTTAAAGGAACAGTGGACCAAATACTTAATGCATCCAGTTGTTTATGGCATATTACTACTAAATAACATGAATGGCCCTTCAAAGCATAGCAAGGGATAGCTTCATATAAGAATACAAAATCTATCTTCCATTTTCTGCAGATTAATAAAGGCACATGCAAAACAAATATCCAACTACAGTTTTATTATGGTAAAGTAAAATGCAAACAGCAGAAATAACGCAGTCGTTATCGACCCCAATTTGATTTGAATATAATTTGTATTTGTTGTATTTTTGTCAAGATGCTTCCATATTTCTACATTCTTAAGGCATCAAATATTTGTGTGCAGATTTTTCTGCTATTTTTTCCTATGGGATCTATGATGAACTTCTATCGACCCTGATAATGTGATTCCATAATATTCAGATCATACATCTATAATATGGAAATCTCACTTGTCACAAATGCTTAGGATAAAGCAAGGTCGTAAGATTTTATACAGGTTAGGGAATTTGTCATGAGCTGCTTGTTTGTGGGATTAGGTAGTTCAGAGGTTAATCTGGACGGCCTCATTGTGGGATTCTGGGAGGCTTCTTGTAGCCTCATTGTGGAGCCATTCCCTGTCGCTTGTACTTTGACCCTTGGCCGAGTGTGTGTGACCCTGTGCTTTGTGCTTGTGCTACTTTATGCTTGCTTAGTTTTGACTTGGTTCTGTTCCCGTTACGAGTTCTGCCTGCCCCTCCTGTACTGCGTTGATATCTGTGTATGACCCCTGGCCTTTGTTCTGACCATTCTCTGCTTATCCCTCCTGTACTGCATTGCTATCTCTGTGTATGACTCCTGGCTTATGTTCTGACTATTCTCTGCTCGCCCCTTCTGTACTGCGCCGTCCTCTCTGTGTATGAACACCGTTTGTCTGACCTGAGTTTCCCTCTTCACTAATACAGGGTCCCTGTGGAGTCCTGCACTCACCTCCAGCAGCAGGACGCTAAGCCCCGCCCCCTGTGGTCACATGATCGCAGGTCCTTTTGCTTACTGCTACCTTCAGTGTCTCCTCTCACCACGCTGCTCAGGTCCCGTCTGCCTGAGCCTCCCCTGCGGCATCTGACCCCGGGCCCTTCCGCAGTGTGGGTGAGTCACCCTGCTCAGCCGTGTATCACACTGTATAGCAGATATATATATATGTGATGACAGTAATCTATATCAAAAGGGCAACATAATATAACATGCGCATAGATATATGATAACATAGAATTACCTGACAGAAAGTCCAGTGGGTCAATACGGAATCCGTTATACGCTGTCTCCGGCTAGAGGGTGACCGGGTCTATGCTGACCCTAAACTGGGGTCCTAACTAATCCCTCTACCTGGAGGTACTGTTAAAGGTACAGAGGTCCAGGCCACCAGCGTAAACCCTGTCTCCTATCAATCCCTGCCAACTGTAATCTAGTCCTAAGAAGGACCCTGATTACCAGCAAAGGGAATGAACAGGTAACGGTTAATGAACAGAAAGACATACAAGAAAGACAAGAAATAAAGTAAATAAAGTCTTACATACAACACTCACACACAGTAGGAACACCTAAGGTCTCAGAGATAAACTATAAGCTATAAGAGTAAAAACAACTAAGGAGCTCTTAGCTTAAGTATTCTCAGAACCGATCCAGTCTGCTAGACTACATGAATGCTTTCACCGGCATCTAACAAGCAGACTGGCAGGTATATGAAGGAATCTAATTAGAACATAATCAAAAGCAGCCGGGCGAGGCTGGACCTAGTCTTAGCAAAGAGCTAGGTAAAATTAACTCCCTCATTACCAAACACAAAGAAACAGCAACTCAGCTGTGAGAAGTCAGAGTGTGTAATCGCGACGATCCTTGTGGCGATACACCCATGACAGTACCCCCCCCTCTACGAGGGGACTCCGGACCCTCAGGGCCAGGTCTGCCCGGGTGAGTTGTGTGAAAGGTCCGAGCCAATCGATCTGCGTTAACATCAGACGCAGGGACCCACGTCCTCTCCACAGGACCATACCCCCTCCAATGAACCAAGTACTGAAGGGATCGGCGACTGAGACGTGAGTCAATGATTTTCGACCCATGAAATTCCACGTTATCATTGACCACCACTGAAGGCGGAGGTAGAGGTGACGGTATGACTGGTGCCACATACTTTTTAAGTAATGACTTGTGAAACACATTATGAATTTTAAACGTAGGAGGGAGGTCCAGACGAAATGCCACAGGATTAATTATGGAACTGATCCTGTACGGCCCGATGAATCTGGGACCCAACCTCCAGGAGGAAACTTTAAGTTTTATATTCCTGGTAGACAACCAAACTAGATCGTTCACCTTCAGATCTAGACCAGAAACTCTCCCCCTATCAGCCATCCGTTTGTAACGGTTCCCCGTAACCTTCAGTCTTAACCGATCTGGAACTATCAGTCTCCCTGGAAGTCCCACCGGGGCGTCCCCCTGAGCCCCCAATACCTCCCCCTCAAGCTCAAAGCATACAGCTGACACTTCAACTCCCTCCTGAGGAATAGGAACCGGATCATCCGTCTTCCCGGCCCCTGGGAAAGTACGAGATAAGGCATCAGGAAGCAACTTTATTGAGCAGTCATATGCGCGATGAGGAGGTAACTCTTTACACCCCTCCTCTGAGAACATCTCCCCAAAGTCCTCCAGAAAAGGAGACAAAGTCCTAGGCACAACCGCACCGATGACCGTGCTCATGCAGTTATTCCTGCAAAATTCACCCCACTGGCTTATCTTTCTGGATTGCCAATCAATCACTGGGTTATGTTTAGCCAACCAAGGAAGTCCCAACACAATAGGAGTAGGTAGACCCTCCAACACATAACAAGACAATTGCTCTTTATGTATTGCCCCTACTCGAAGATCTATGTTATGAACAGCTTGTACCAAGCTACCTTGACCGAGAGGTCTAGAATCAATAGAGACTATAGGGACCGGTTTGGCCAATACACTCAGTTGCATACCATCGCCTGGGCAAACCGAGCGTCCACCAGATTAGGCCCGACCCACTATCAAGAAAAACAGAAATCCTCTCAGTTCTAGTACCAATCACCACCTCCGCAGGCACGAGAAACTGAGAGGGATTTGGGGACGAAATACACACTCCCAGGTTAACTCCTTTGCTCAAAGAGGCCCGGGATGGACACCCCCCAACAAAATGTCCCTCTCTCCCGCAAAAGAAACACCTTCTAGTCTTGCGGTGCACCGCCAATTCCCTCCTACAAAAAAATGTCCCTCCCAACTGCATGGGTTCCTCAGAACAGACCAGGGGAACCTCAGTATAAGGGACTTTAGTAGTAGGTGGAGTCATCACGGGAGGCGGAGTTACCTCGCGTCTTCCCCGAATTCGTCTATCCATGCGAATAGCGAGGGCCATAGCAGCCTCCAGTGATGGAGGAGAATCATACTGAGCCAACACATCTTTTAATTTGTCAGACAACCCTGGACAAAACTGGCTCCTAAGAGCTGGGTCATTCCACTGAGTATCTGTTGCCCATCTACAGAACTCAGAAGAATATTCCTCCGCTGGACGATTTCCTTGCCGTATTTTACGTAACTTTGTTTCAGCAAGGGAAACTCGATCCGGATCATCATATACCAGACCCAGGGCAGTAAAAAATCGATCCACTGACTGGAGATCTGGGGAGCCTGGAGGAATAGAGAACGCCCAAGATTGAGGGTCCCCTTGTAAGAGCGAGATAACAATTCCCACCCTCTGCTCTTCACTCCCAGATGACCGAGGCCGCAGCCGAAAGTACAATTTACATGCCTCCCGGAAAGTAAAAAATTTGTCCCGCCCACCAGTGAACCTGTCCGGGAGAGCAACCTTAGGTTCAGATCTGGTTTGCTCCGGAGGGAAGAAAACCTTGGACTTAATGTCTGCAAACTCCATGGACAACCCCTGCAACTGCCGGGCCAGCTGGGCTACTGGATCCATGACAGCTGGAGAGAATCTTTAGTATGGCCGGTGAAAATATCACGCTGTATAGCAGATATATATATATGTGATGACAGTAATCTATATCAAAAGGGCAACATAATATAACATGCGCATAGATATATGATAACATAGAATTACCTGACAGAAAGTCCAGTGGGTCAATACGGAATCCGTTATACGCTGTCTCCGGCTAGAGGGTGACCGGGGTCTATGCTGACCCTAAACTGGGGTCCTAACTAATCCCTCTACCTGGAGGTACTGTTAAAGGTACAGAGGTCCAGGCCACCAGCGTAAACCCTGTCTCCTATCAATCCCTGCCAACTGTAATCTAGTCCTAAGAAGGACCCTGATTACCAGCAAAGGGAATGAACAGGTAACGGTTAATGAACAGAAAGACATACAAGAAAGACAAGAAATAAAGTAAATAAAGTCTTACATACAACACTCACACACAGTAGGAACACCTAAGGTCTCAGAGATAAACTATAAGCTATAAGAGTAAAAACAACTAAGGAGCTCTTAGCTTAAGTATTCTCAGAACCGATCCAGTCTGCTAGACTACATGAATGCTTTCACCGGCATCTAACAAGCAGACTGGCAGGTATATGAAGGAATCTAATTAGAACATAATCAAAAGCAGCCGGGCGAGGCTGGACCTAGTCTTAGCAAAGAGCTAGGTAAAATTAACTCCCTCATTACCAAACACAAAGAAACAGCAACTCAGCTGTGAGAAGTCAGAGTGTGTAATCGCGACGATCCTTGTGGCGATACACCCATGACACCGTGGCAGTTCGCTGGCGCTGACAGGATCATGATATTATAAGCGACCGCACATTTTTTTATTTTCTTGGGGATAGTTGTGTGGATCTTCTGAGCATATTTGCAGCATGGATCCCCTGCAGGGTTTGGCCGATCAGGTCAAGCATCTAACCCAAATGTTCCAAAAGCTCAATGTGGAACAGTGCACGATGGTCCATACCCAACAGCAGTTGATGGACACCGTGCAGGGGGCCGTTGTGACAGGGTCTCCAGGTTCCGGGAGTTGGGACGTATGTGTGGTATCCCCTGAATCTCCGGTCAAATTGCCTGATTTCTTTTCAGGGGATAAAGAGGAGTTTAGGTCCTTCAGGGAAGGATGTAAGCTTTTTTTTTTCTTTAAGGCCCTGTTCCTCTGGGGACGAATTTCAGAGGGTGGGGGTTATTTCTCTACTGCGTGGTGCCCCTCAAGCTTGGGCTTTCTCTCTGTCTTCCACCGCCCCCGAGAGAATGACAGTCGATGCCTTCTATGAGGCCCTGGGCCGCATATATGATGAGCCTGACAGAGTGCGTATGGCTGAAGATAATGTCATGAGTGTGTGCCAGGGTAAACGCTCGACTGAGTGGTTTTGTGCAGAGTTCCAACGCTGGGCAGCAGAGGTCTCATGGAGTGATGCCGCCCTTCGGGGCTTATTCCGCAGAGGCCTATCCGAACACCTCCAAGATGCTCTGGCCTTCCATCCACCACCTGACACTTTGGAGGATGCCATTACTCAGGCTGTGCGTATGGACCGCAGGCTGCGGGCTAGGGGTGTCATGCATTCCGAGACGTCCCTATTCTCCAGCAGCAAAGAGACCAGTGTCGCTCCTGAACCCATGGAGATTGGCGCCACTTCGGTCAAGGAGAACGAGAGGAAACGCCAACGGGAAAAACAGCTCTGTTTTTATTGCGGGGAGGCTGGTCATTGGAAAAAGGATTGTCCCTCGTGCTCATCGTCCTCTAAAGCGACGGAAAACGACTAGGTCTGGGTAGTGGTCGAGGAGGCTGCCCAGCCCTTCAGGTACTTTCTTCCTCATGTCCTAAAGTTTTTCTAAGGGTTGAACTGTTGGTAGACAACGTCCGTTTTTTCTCTACAGCACTGGTGGACAGTGGTTCATCACTCAACCTGGTCAGCTTTGATGTTGTTTCCCAACACCAGATAGGGACAGTCAGGCTTCCTACACCACTTAAAGTCGTGGCCATTGACTCATCTCCTCTTACCCGAACTGGGATCATTTCTGTGTCTGAAAAGTTTATGTTGAGATTTGGTTCTTCCCACACGGAAGAAATTGAATGTTTTGTCATGGACAAATTACCCGCAGGGCTGGTACTGGGAATGCCGTGGCTTCGGTGCCATAACCCAGTGATTGACTGGGAATCTGGGGAGATTGTTAAGTGGGGGTCCAAGTGTGCTGACTGTTACCATAAATCTATTTGTTGTATGAAAATCGCAAAATCTGTCTCTGTGTCTTCTAGTCTGGAGGGTAATCCGGAGTACCTGAGAGACTTTGAGGACGTGTTCTCTGAGAGCGAGGCTGAGGCGCTGCCCCCTCATAGGCCATTTGATTGTGCCATCGATCTGATTCCTGGAGCCAAATTGCCTAAAGCTCGCCTGTTCAATCTGTCTGGCCCCGAGCTCCTTGCTATGAAACAATCTAGTAATGCCGTTTGGGCTCACCAACGCACCTGCAGTGTTTCAAAATTTTATCAATGTGGTATTTTCGGATCTCATAGGCCGTTTTGAAGTGGTATACCTAGATGATATCCTGATGTATTCTGTTGATAGAGCTTCCCAATTGTTGCATGTTAAAACTGTACTTCAGAGGCTAAGAGAAAACCAATTGTATGTCAAACTCGAGAAATGTTCATTTTTTGTTCAGGAGTTGTCATTTCTAGGTCTGATAATTTCACCTCAGGGTTTTCGCATGGATCCCAAGAAAGTGCAAGCTATTGTGGAGTGGGTCCAGCCCGGGGACCTTGGGGGATCCAGCGCTTCTTGGGATTTGCGAATTATTATCGCAAGTTCATTAAAGGTTTTTCTCAGGTGACTAAGCCTCTCACGGACCTGACTCGTAAAGGGGCAGATGTCAGAAACTGGTCCTCGTTAGCTAAACAGTCCTTTCTTACGCTTAAAAACTGTTTCTCATCTGCTCCTATCCTGGTCCAACCGGATCCTTCCAAGCCATTTGTGGTTGAGGTGGATGCTTCCGAGGTTCGGGTGGGGGCAGTTTTGTCGCAAGGTCCAGCTTCTCTGACTAATCTCAGGCCCTGTGCCTATTTTTCTAAGAAATTTTCTCAGGCGGAGAAAAATTATGATGTAGGCAACAGAGAGCTTCTGGCTATTAAGTTGGCGTTCGAAGAATGGAGGCATTTTTTGGAGGGGGCGGCTCACCCTATTACGGTTATCACTGACCATAAGAATTTGGAATACATCAAATCAGCTAAAAGACTGACTCCCAGGCAAGCCCGCTGGTCACTTTTTTCTCCAGGTTTCAATTTTCTATTACCTTTCCGGCCCTGGTCTAAGAACATAAAGGCTGATGCCTTATCACGTAGTTTTAAGCCGTTATCCGCCCACGATCCGCCACAACCCATTCTTCAACCCAGTCTCGTGGTTGCCGAGGTGTCGTCGGAATTGGAGCGAGAGATTTGTGGGAGCTCAATCTTTGGCTCCAAATTCCAAACCTGTTGACAAGTTGTTTGTCCCGCAGCATTTGCGCAACAATCTCCTGTGGGAGTTCCATGATTCGAAGTTGAGTGCACACCCTGGTATAGCCGCCACATGGGAAGCAGTGGCAAGGGTCTTCTGGTGGCCTTTAATGACTTCAGATATCAAGAAACATGTCGTAGCATGTGGTATATGTGCCCGTTCCAAGAGCTCTAGTTGCCGGCCGGCCGGGGAATTGGTGCCTTTGCCAGTCCCTAGGAAGGCCATGGACTCACTTGTCCATGGACTTCATCACCAATCTTCCATCATCTTGTCGTAATACTGTAATTTGGGTAGTGGTGGACAGGTTTTCGAAGTTGGCACATTTTGTACCCATGACAAGTTTACCCTCAGCAGAGACGCTCTCTAGGCATTTCCTGTCCCAGGTGGTACGCTTACACGGGGTTCCCACTAATATTGTGTCAGACAGAGGGACTCAGTTTGTGTCTAAATTCTGGCGGGCCTTCTGCAAAAAACTGGGGATATCTCTGTCTTTTTCCTCAGCGTATCACCCTGAAACCAACGGACAAACGGAGCGCACCAACCAGTCGCTTGAACAGATTCTTCGGTGCCTGACTTCTACCCTGCAAAGCGACTGGTCGGATGCCTTACCATTAGCAGAATTCGCCTTAACAACCGGGTAAACCAATCTACCGGTAGGTCACCATTTTTGATTAATCATGGGATGAACCCTCATTTTGGCGAATTTCTGGGGAAAGAGGACGGGGTCAATCGTCTCAAGGATCTTTGGACAAAGGTTCGTTTAAATATTTCTAAGGCTCAGGAGAAATATAAACTTTTTGCGGATAGAAAAAGGGACTCTGCTCAGACGCTGCTTTGTGGGGATAAGGTGTGGCTGTCTACACAAAATATAAATCTTCGATTGCCCTCCGCTAAACTGGGGCCTAAATTTATTGGTCGCTATGAGGTCATTGAAGTAGTGAACCCCGTAACCTACCGCCTCCGTCTTCCTTCCTCCTTAAAACTCCATAATGTTTTTCATAGGTCTTTACTTAAACCCTTGGGTGCTGTGAGGGAGGAGACTGAAACTGCTCCTCCTCCAGTCTTGTTTGAGGGACATATGGAGTTTGAGGTACAACATATTGTGGATTCCAGGCGGGTTCGGGGGTCTTTGCAGTATTTGGTACATTGGAGGGGGTATGGTCCGGAGGAGCGGTCATGGGTACCAGCCAGATCAGTACACGCTGACAGTCTGGTTCGTGCGTTCCATGCCCGGCATCCTGGGAAGCCTGGGGGTCCGGAGGCCCCCCGTTGAGAGGGGTTACTGTCATGAGCTGCTTGTTTGTGGGATTAGGTAGTTCAGAGGTTAATCTGGACTGCCTCATTCTGGGATTCTGGAGGCTTCTTATAGCCTCATTGTGGAGCCATTCCCTGTCGCTTATACTTTGACCCTTGGCCGAGTGTGTGTGACCCTGTGCTTTGTGCTTGTGCTACGTTATGCTTGCTTGGTTTTGACTTGGTTCTGTTCCTGTTACGAGTTCTGCCTGCCCCTCCTGTACTGCGTTGTTGTCTTGTGTATTACCCCTGGCCTTTGTCCTGACAACTCTCTGCTTACCCCTCCTGTACTGCATTGCTATCTCAGTGTATGACTCCTGGCCTATGTTCTGACTATTCTCCACTCGCCCCTTCTGTACTGCGCCGTCCTCTCTGTGTATGAACCCCGTTTGTCTGACCTGAGTTTCCCTCTTAACTAATCCAGGGTCCCTGTGGAGTCCTGCACTCACCTCCAGCAGCAGGATGCTAAGCCCCGCCCCCTGTGGTCACATGATCGCAGGTCTTTTTGCTTACTGCTACCTTCAGTGTCTCCTCTCACCACGCTGCTCGGGTCCCGTCTGCCTGGGCCTCCCCTGCGGCATCTGACCCTGGGCCCTTCCGCAGTGTGGGTGAGTCACCCTGCTCAGCCGTGGTAGTTCGCTGGCGCTGACAGGAGCATGATAGAATTACTGCCTGACCAGATCTGACACTGTTTTCATTGGATGCTTCTAGGTGATGACATTGTTGCAGGGTGAACATCTCTAGAGGAATAAGGTGCATGTACAATATGACTTTACATTTATATTTTAGAATGATTAGATGTTACCTATGTCATATCTACTCATTACAATGGTTTACACAATGGTTTATCACAAATGCTGCCCTATCATTTCTATATAGTATATAGAAAATCATAATATCTGCATTTTCAGCTATAAAGAATATTCTAATTTATTTTAATTTTTAGTATATTCTGACTTTCTTTATTAGCTATGTGCTGTGACTAGTCTGTTTTAATCTATTTATATAGATGTCATTGTTTTTTTCCCCTTGTGCAGTGATTTAGGCTGGGTTCACTTTGGCACGCAATAAGTCCAATGTCTGTTCTGTTTTACAAACAGATAAAATCATGTCCAAAATAGATCACTTGCATGGCTAATGCAAACAGAAGCATGAGGGCTCCACTGACTATAATGGGGCTTGTCTGGTTTCCGTCATGTGTCAGTTTTTAGAACAGAAAAACAGCGTATCATACAAATCTTTCCTTTGTAAAGGTTGACATAATGAAACTCTAAGTGGTCAATGGGGCCCTTCTGCTTCAACTCATATCAGTTACACAACTTATTCTTTTTGAGCATGAATTCCATTTGTCTTTTCTATTTCTAACATAGGAGAAACATCTTACCGAATGCAGATGTGAACCTGATCGAAAACGTGTGACATTGTGGCTTTACCTCTGCATTGTTACATCACTGTACACATTCTCCAATTTCCATGTTTTTTTAACTTTATTGTATTTTTATCCTTGTACTTTGCCTTCAATGTGTTTATTATCCCTGTACTGTGATATCACTGTGTTTATTATCCCTGTACTGTGATATCACTGTGTTTGTTATCTTTGTTCTGTGACATCATTGTGTTTATTATCTCTGAACTGTGACATCACTGTGTTTATTATCTCTGAACTGTGACATCACTGTGTTTGTTATCTTTGTTCTGTGACATCACTGTGTTTATTATCTCTGAACTGTGACATCACTGTGTTTGTTATCTTTGTTCTGTGACATCACTGTGTTTATTATCTCTGAACTGTGACATCACTGTTTGTTATCTTTGTTCTGTGACATCACTGTGTTTATTATCTCTGAACTGTGACATCACTGTGTCTATTGTCCATTTACTTAGTCTACGATCTCCCCATTCATTATTTCTATACTGGGACATCAATATGTTTATTATCCCTGTACTGTAGGATCACTGTGTATTATCCCTGCACTGTGACAACACTGTTTATTATCCCTCTGTTGTGAGATGACTGTGTATATTATCCCCATACTGTAATATCACTGTTTATTATCTCTGTACTGTGACATCACAGTGTCTATTATTCCTGCACTGTGACATCACTGTGTTTATTATCCCTGCACTGTGACATCACTGTGTTTATTATACCTGTATTGTGACATCACTGTGTTTATTATCTCTATACTGTGACATCACTGTGTTTATTATCTCTGTACTTTGATATCACTGTGTGTATTATCCCTGTACTGTGACATCACTGTGTGTATTATTCCTGCAATGTGACATCACAGTGTTTATTATCCCTGTACTATGACATCACAGTGTTTATTAACCCTGCACTGTGACATCACTGTGTGTATTATTCCTGCACTGTGACATCACTGTGTTTATTATCCTTATACTATGACATCACAGTGTGTATTATCCCTGTACTGTGACATCACTTTGTTTATTATCACTGTACTGTGACATCACTGTGTTTATTATCCTGCACTGTGACATCACTGTGTTTATTATCCCTATACTATGACATCACAGTGTGTATTATCCCTGTACTGTGACATCACTTTGTTTATTATCACTGTACTGTGACATCACTGTGTTTATTATCCCTGCACTGTGACATCACTGTGTTTATTATCACTGTACTGTGACATCACTGTGTTTATTATCCCTGCACTGTGACATCACAGTGTATATTATCACTGTACTGTGACATCACTGTGTTTATTATCCCTGCACTGTGACATCACTGTGTTTATTATCTCTATACTGTGACATCACAGTGTGTTTATTATCTCTGTACTTTGATATCACTGTGTGTATTATCCCTGTACTGTGACATCACTGTGTGTATTATTCCTGCAATGTGACATCACAGTGTTTATTATCCCTGTACTATGACATCACAGTGTTTATTATCACTGTACTGTGACATCACTGTGTTTATTATCACTGTACTGTGACATCACTGTGTGTATTATCACTGTACTGTGACATCACTGTGTGTATTATTCCTGCACTATGATATCACAGTGTTTATTAACCCTGTACTGTGACATCACTGTGTTTATTATTCTTGTACTGTGACATCACTGTGTTTATTATCCCTGTACTGTGACATCATTGTGTTTATTATCCCTGTACTGTGACATCACTGTGTTTATTATCCCTGTACTGTGACATCATTGTGTTTATTATCCCTGTACTGTGACATCACTGTGTACATTATACCTGTATTGTTACTTTTTTGTTTATTATCCCTGTACTGTTACTGTGATATTAATGTGTACATTATCCCTGTACTTTGACATCATTGTGTACATTACCCTTGTACTGTGACATCACTGTGTTTATTGTCCCTGTACTATGACATCATCGTGTTTCTTATCCCTGCACTGTGACATCACTGTTTATTGTCCTTGTGCTATGACATCACTGTGTCTATTATTTTTGTACTGTACAAATATAGTAGTAAAAAGTATATAAAAGGACTCTGACGTTGGATTCATGAAAAGTTTTTTTTTTATTTTTCAACATTGGTAGAATAAATAATAAGGTCTCAGTAGTTGAAAAATAGGAAGCCCTGATATAGAGAAAAATAATACATGAAATCATCTGTAGAGGATCTTAGGATGACTAAATGTATCCGGTTAGACATGTGGAACTTTATTTGGGTTATGCACAGTATATTTTGGGGCTATAATTGTGACCAGGTATCATGTACTTTTCTCCCTTTTGTCACAAATATGGAAATTATTAGTTGTTACCTATTAAGATATTCCAATAATTGTGGTGAACCCTCTACTGAACAAACATGATAATGGCTATTAATCCTAAAAAATAAAAGCTAACAGCATTAATAGTATGAAATCAAGGACTGAGCTCCCATCATTGGGGCTAATTTACTAATCCAGTCTAATATATACACAGCAAAAGCTTAGACTAAACAGTCCGAATATGCACCAAACACGTCTTTACACACACTTGTCTAATCTTACCCGAATATGCACCAAACACGTCTTTACACACACTTGTCTAATCTTACCCGAATATGCACCAAACACGTCTTTACACACACTTGTCTAATCTTACCCACATTTTTAGTGTTAAAATGTTTTGCAGTTTGGGGAATCTTAAATGATGCTAATTTCCAGCTAATCCACACCCTTCCCATAAAACCATACAATGTGGTATCGTGACTGTGAACAGTGTTAAACACACTAATAGATAAAAAAATAAATGCGACAGTTTGCACCAAAATACACCAAAATGCCTTAAGGCTGACTCATAATATTAAATCCACCCCATTGTCTTTTTATACTGTATGTCTCCATTCATAAACATGGTTACATCTCGACGTTTTGAACATTGCTCAAAATTAATACAGTTTCCTTTTTTTTTATTGTAATCTTAAATAATCAAAGCAAATAGAACATTACCATTCTGAAACTTAAAGAAGAAAGGGAATGCAAAATCAATTATAATTTATTATCCTTGATGAATATATTTTATTCTGAATTCATTTGACCTAATTAGATCATCCCAGGAGATTACGTCACATGAAGATAGCGTTTGCCCCGAGGAGTCTTTGATCATAAAATTAGGTTAAAATAAAAAATAAGTGAAATGCATATTATTATCTGCAAGAAGCAACTACTAGAAGACACACTACAATGTAAAACAAGAGTCTTCACAAACTATACACATCCACTCCAGTAAACGATATCTCGTGTTCTTCAGAATTGTATATTTGCATACAGGACATGTTGGAAAGTCCGTTGAAACTTTCTGCAGCCTCTCGATGACTTTTTCTTGCATAATGATTAGATGAAAGGTGCACTGATTCTAGAACAGTTTTTCTTCTGTGATCCTCCATTCCAAAGTTAGAACCCGCGGTAATAAAGAAGCTAATTTTGCCTTCAACCAACTGGGCGTAAACCACAGAACTTTCCATAAGCGTTTGCTTTTTCTCCTCAATGCCAGAAGTTCTATTGTTTACACCCCAGTGGGCCGCAGGCAAAATTTGCCTCTTTGTTCCCGGAGTTCACAAATTTGGAACGGAGGGGCCCCGAATTAAAAATAAGAACTGTTCCAGGATCAGTAGAACTGCAGCAATTAGAAGACGTATTCGGTTTAAATTTAAAAATCCAGTGAAAGGTTCTCTTTAACTCCTTCAGGGCCTTGGGATTTTCCATTTTTGCTTCTTTGTTTTTTTTTGGGCTCCCCTTCTTCCCAGAGCCATAACTTTTTTTTATTTTTCCGTCAATATGGCCTTGTGAGGGCTTGTTTTTTCCAAGACTACTTGTACTTTTGATTTTACCATTGATTTTACCATTTAGTGTACTGGAAAACAGTGCAATTCTATAATTTTTTTTACCATGTTCGCTAAATGCTAAAACTGACCTGACAATATGATTCTCCAGGTCATTGTGAGTTTGCAGATACCAAACATGTCTAGGTTCTTTTTTTTTTATGTGGTGAAAATAAATGTATACTGTAGTTTGTTAAAAAAAAAAAATTGCTCCATTTTCCGAGACCCGTAGTGTCTCCATTTTTCATGACCTGGGGCTGGGTAAGGGTTTATATTTTGTGCACCAAGCTCACATTTTTATTGATACCATTTTGGGGTAGATACAATGTTTTATCGCTTGTTATTGCATTTTATTGCAGTGTTGGGGCAACCAAAAAAACCGTAATTCTGGCATTTTGATTTCTTCTCTCGCAACGTCGTTTACCGATCAGATTAATTCTTTTAAAATGTTCATAGATCGGGCAATTTACCAAATATGTGTATTTTTTATTTATTAATTTTTTTTATTTTGAATGGAGCAAAAGGCAGGTGATTTGAACATTTATTTTTTTTTTTTACACTTTTTCCTTGATTCAATAGTTCCTTAGGAGAATTGAACCTGTGATCTTCTGATCGCTTGTGCTACACATAGCAAGGCTTCAGCCTGAGGCAGAGTGCTCAACTCTCCTCATGGTAGGTGCGCCCCTGCCCATAGGAAGAGACCAGTCGATCCATATGAGTGGGATGGGGAGAAGCTGTCGGTGACGTACCTTTTGAACTAGTCATCCAAGTTGCATTTTCCCTGGACAACCTATAAAAATGTTTCAGAATTAAACCTACTTGGATACAGCAACAGAGTCATTGTCTACCCATGGAACAGACAACATGAATAGATTCCCTTTAAGTAACACTTAGAGAAAAACTGATATACTGTGTATTGCCTAGTTAAGGGCTCATGACCTTCTCTGAATCCCTGTGCAAGCGCTGCCTCCTTAGGATTTGCACCAGGTATAACACACTGAATCAGCTTTACTTGGAATATATTTTCTTTGCTGGAAACAATCTTCATTTTTTGCCTCCAGAAGCAAGAGCATGAATCTCTAAATTGTTCCCCGGGATCCTGTTTTTCCTCCTTGTTCCCATAATGTATTTTTTTAAGGAGAAATGGGAAAAGATTTCCCCAAACAGAATTCCTGCCTGTCAGAAGTATAATCCCGTTTTAAACATAGGCTGTGAGCACAAAGATGACTGTTCAAACCAAGCACAGGCACTTGGTACACCCCTGACCTTGCTGTACAGTCCAGTGTACTTTACCGCCTACTCGTTTTCCATCTATCTTGGTTTGAACAGTCATTTTGTGCTGACAGACTCACTGTAAGAGAAAAACGTACGAGACGACTATGGATCGTGAGTGCATTTACATTCACGTCGAAAGCAAATGAATAGTTGCCTATTATAAATAGAGGACAAATCTGGGAATGTTCCAAGCAAATAAATAAGTGGCTGCAGGAAAAGATTGAGGACAAACAGCTAATCCCGGATCCCAGGATTGTGTTGTAAATAAAAACGACTTATTAAATCAATTTCTGGCCTGAAGATCTGAAGGATGCACTGAAATTCAAAGCTTAAGGGAAAGGAATTACCAAAATGAGATATTTTCAATGAAAAGTTGGTTTTCCATCAAGTTTACGATAATTAACTTCAGTCTTTGCTTTATTGTGTCAATATTTTGATTTAGAACGATTAATTTTCCTTTTGATTCAAAAACATAAAATGTTCTTCTAAAAGTAAAAAACGCTCAACACGAATGAAACATTGTAGTGATAATAACAATAGTAATTTCCCCAAAGTGAATGTCCGCACGTTTGCTTTTTTAATCTAAACAGAAATTAAATTTTGTGTCCAATTCATTTCTTATGTCTGTTTATCATTGTTAATGAAACAGAAATCAAAATCTCCTGCGCTGGGCAGTATTACAGCATTCTCCTACCCAGGCGATAACTTAGGATCTTGTTGCATACTTTTTATACATTGAGCTCAATAATAATATAGTATGCAGTAAGCTCATTATCTCCCCCTAGTGGAGGCTACACAGCAGCCAGCATTTTATTATTTAGCTTTATGTCTATACAGGATGAAGCTGCCACCATTAAAATGAGATCAAACCCAAACACGACATGGGTTTTAAAGGGTCACATTCACTTTAAAAAGGACCTATTGGTTATGAGAGAAATATAAAAAGTGATAGTAGGTGAAATTATAAGACTTTTTTCAAATATGTCATTAGTAAATCAGAAACTTTCCCTCAGTATTACAGGTGTTAGGGTTCGAGTTCCCACTGCTGCACAAGGGGAGTCTCAAATCAGTCCCGCTGCGGTCCCCCATTCATCTCCGTCCGCAGTGGAGCCTGCTCAGCTTAGACGTTGGTCCCATCGTCTCGCCCAGTCTGGCAGTGTGCAGAGGATTACTGCTGCTCCTCCAGGCTCTGCTATTGTGGCCAGTACTGGTTAGCGCTAGCAGACGTCTTTAGGACAAAGTCCTTGTTTTCCACTTCTGAGCATGTCCAGGGTGAGATCTCTCATTGGAGATCAGGGGTCACATGCTCAGGTACTGCAGCAGCTCCTATTGGTCCGCCAGGAAGGTCCTGTGACTACTGGTGTTCTGGAACAGTTTCATTGGTCCTTGTTTCTGGCAGGTCCTGTAGCTGTTACTATAAAAGGGTGGCATGGCTGGGCCGCCATGCGCTAATATCAATCGTTATATGCTTAGCGCCAGTGTGGTCATGCGTGTGTGTGGCTAGGGCGGCTGAAATACGCCATTACAATACCGACTTAATCGGTGAGGAGTTTGGTATGCTAGCTGGTCAGGGTCGGTGTCCTAGATGCCCTAGATTACCGGCATAACCGGTGAGGAGTTTGATTGCCGTATTCAGGGTCTGGCGTTCAGACGCCATAGATTGCGGGTGACTCCTGCGAGGACATTAGCGCATGATCACGTTCTATGTTCACTTAGCAGTCAACTGTGTACCTGGGTGCCTGACAGGACACAGAAGTTTGTCTCAGCGGCTCTGTGATGTAACAGGGTTCGCTTTCAACGCTAGACAGCGCCCTAGCGTGTTTATTTTGCGACTCAGTTGTGTTAAGTGAGTTCGCACACATCGCCATGTAGCGCTGTGGTACTTCTTCTAGCGGCTCTGTGGAATAACAGAGTTCGCACATACTGCCACAGCGCATTACGGCGTTTATTTTGGCGACTCTGCGGTATAACAGAGTTCGCTTCTTGCGCCATTTTACTAGCAGCAGGTTCCATCTGCACGGTGGACCCCGGGTTGCGAACGCACCTCTTTACATCATATATTTGGTGCGTTCCGCAGACCCTAACAACAGGGATGCAGGTTTTACTTTCACTGTACGCAGGGCCGGCGTTAGGAGCAGGCAGACCAGGTAGCTGCCTAGGACCCCCGCTCCTCCAGTGGCCACCAGCCAGTGTTGTGCTGCTCTGAAGAGTGGACCTTATTTCAGGAATAGTGAGACACCAAAAAATGGAAGCCAAATGCTAACTTTTTTTTCATCGCCGCCATGCAGCCTTTTACAACCCGTGCCGTTACATTTCCCATTTTCTGCCCCCTGAATTTGCATTTGAATTCTAGTCTGATGATGAAGTATCCCGGTACCAATGTCACGGGTGTATCGCCACGAAGATCGTCGCGATTTCACATTCTGACTTCTCGCAGCTGAGTTGTTGGTACTTTGTGTCTGTTGGCAGTGAGGGAGTTAATT
The DNA here is from genome assembly GCA_033576555.1 of Oophaga sylvatica. Classification (NCBI taxonomy): domain Eukaryota; kingdom Metazoa; phylum Chordata; class Amphibia; order Anura; family Dendrobatidae; genus Oophaga; species Oophaga sylvatica. The sequence goes on from JARQOD010000002.1 coordinate 56,935,428, forward strand.
CTACCTTTCTCTGTGCTTAGACTGGGTCCAGCCTCGCCCGGCTGCTGTGTATTAGGCACTAATTAGCTTCCTTCAAATACCTGCCAGTCTGCTTAAGGAGTTGTCGGTGAAAGCATTCATTCAGACCAGCAGAGCGGATCGTTTCTGAGAAGACTTAAGCTAAGAGTGCCTGTTGTGGTTTATCCTCTCCTCGCTTATTGTTTATCTCCTCTACCTTTTGTGTTCCCTCTGTAGTTGAAGTTTTTGTATGCAAGGCAGTATTTACTTTACCCCTTGTCTGTCTCATTTGTCTTATACTGTTTGTAAGCTGTGACCTGCCCATTCCCTGTGGTGGTAATCAGGGTCCTTCTCAGGACTAGATTACAGTGGTCAGGGATCTACAGGAGACAGGGTTACACTGGCGGCCTGGACCTCTGTACCATTAACAGTACCTCCAGGTAGAGGGACTAGTCAGGACCCCAGTTTAGGGTCAGCATAGACCCCGGTCCACCTCTATCCTGAGACAGCGTGACATTTTCACCGACCATACTAAAGTTTCTCCCCAGCCACCATGGATCCAGTAGCCCATCTAGCTCAGCAGTTGCAGAGTTTGTCCATGGAGCTGACGGATGTTAAATCCAAGGTTTTGTACTCCCGGGAGCAAGCCAGATCTGAACCTAAAGTGGCTCTCCCGGACAGATTTACTGGTGGGTGGGACAAGTTTTTTACTTTCAGGGAGGCATGTAAATTGTATTTTGGACTGCGGCCTCGGTCGTCGGGGAGTGAGGATCAGAGGGTGGGAATTGTCATCTCGCTCTTACAAGGGGACCCTCAATCCTGGGCGTTCTCTCTCTCCCCGGGCTCCCCGGCTCTCCAGTCAGTGGACCAATTTTTTACAGCCCTGGGTCTGGTATATGATGACCCGGATCGGGTCTCCCTTGCTGAAATGAAGTTACGTAAGATACAGCAGGGAGATCGTCCGGCGGAGGAATTTTCTTCAGAGTTCCGTAGGTGGGCCACGGATACTCAGTGGAATGACCCGGCTCTTAGGAGCCAGTTTTGTCAAGGTTTATCTGACAAATGAAAAGATGTGTTGGCTCAGTATGATTCTCCCCGTCACTGGAGGCCGCTATGGCTCTTGCAATTCGCATTGATAGATGGCTTCGGGAGAGGTGCGGGGTAACTCCGCCCCCTGTGATGACCCCACCTCCTTCTAAAGTCCCTAATATTGAGGTTCCCCTGGTTTGTTCCGAGGAACCTATGCAGTTGGGAGGGACATCATTCCGAGGGAGGGGATCGGCGGTGCGCCGCAAGACAAGAAAGTGTTTCTTCTGCGGGAGAAAGGGACATTTTATTGAGGGGTGTCCATCCCGTACTGTACTGAGCAAGAAGTCGCCGGAAAACTATTAATCCCAGGTTGTGTGGTGGACGACAATCTGGGAGTATGTATTTCGTCCCCAGGTCCGTCTCAGTTTCTCGTACCAGCGGAGGTGGTGGTAGGTACGAGAACTGAGAGGATTTCTGTTCTTCTGGATAGTGGGGCCGGGGCTAATCTGGTGGACGCTCGGTTTGCCCAGGTTCAAGGTATGCAACTGAGTGTATTAGCCAAACCTATCCCCATATTCTCTATCGACGCCAGGCCTCTCGGTCAAGGTAGCTGTTTGCAAGCCGTGCATAACATTGACCTTCGAGTGGGGGCAATACATAAAGAACTATTGTCTTGTTATGTGTTGGAGGGTCTTCCCACTCCTATTGTGTTGGGTCTTCCTTGGTTAACTAAACATAACCCGGTTATTAATTGGCAATCCAGAGAGATAAGCCAGTGGGGTGAATTTTGCAATAAAAACTGCATGAACACGGTCATCGGTGCGGTCGTGCCTAGAACCTTACCACCTTTTCTGGTGGACTTTGAGGATGTTTTTTCAGAGGAAGGGTGTCAAGAATTACCTCCTCATCGCGAGTATGACTGTTCTATAAAATTGCTCCCTGATGCTAAATTACCTAAATCTAGGTTGTATAACCTTTCTGGTCCTGAGAGGCAGGCTATGAAGGATTATATTTCGGAAAGTCTGGCTAAAGGGCATATTAGACCTTCATCTTCCCGGTGGCCGCGGGGTTCTTCTTTGTGAAGAAAAAAGATGGAGGCCTACGCCCTTGCTTGGATTTCCGTGAGCTTAATCGGATTACGGTCCGAGATCCGTATCCGCTCCCACTTATTCCAGATCTCTTCAATCAGATTGTGGGCGCCAAATGGTTCTCTAAGTTGGATCTCAGAGGGGCGTATAATCTGATTAGGATGAAGGAGGGGGATGAGTGGAAGACGGCGTTTAACACTCCGGAGGGACATTATGAGAACCTTGTCATGCCTTTCGGTCTGACTACTGCCCCGGCGGTGTTTCAACATTTTGTTAATGACATCTTTCGCCACCTAGTGGGACAGTTTGTTGTAATTTATCTGGATGACATCTTAATTTACTCGCCGGATCTTGTGTCTCATCAGGAGCATGTGAGACAGGTGTTGCAGATCTTGCGAGATAATAAACTGTACGCCAAATGGGAGAAGTGTGTATTCGCCGTACAGGAACTTCAGTTTTTAGGGTTCCTGGTGTCAGCTTCCGGTTTCCGTATGGACCCTGGGAAAGTGAAGGCAGTGCTTGAGTGGGATCTGCCAGAGGATCTTAAAGCACTGCAGCGTTTCCTGGGGTTTGCTAATTACTACCGGAAATTTATTCGTAATTTCTCGTCCATTGTTAAACCTCTCACTGACATGACAAGAAAAGGGACGGATTTTTCAAGGTGGTCTGACAAGGCTTGTCAAGCATTTTCCTCCTTGAAAAAATGTTTTGCTTCGGCACCTGTACTCATTCAACCGGATGCGTCACAGCCGTTCATTGTGGAGGTGGATGCGTCTGACGTAGGGGTGGGTGCGGTATTATCTCAAGGTCCGTCCCCTGGTAAATGGCATCCGTGCGCTTTCTTCTCTAAAAAATTGTCGTCCGCTGAGAGGAATTATGATGTCGGCAATAGGGAACTCTTGGCCATTAAGTTGGCTTTTGAAGAGTGGCGTCATTTTTTGGAGGGGGCAGTCCACCCGGTCACCGTCATTACTGATCACAAGAACCTACTGTATTTAGAGTCTGCAAAACGTCTGAATCCCAGACAAGCTAGATGGTCGTTGTTTTTTACCAGGTTTAATTTTGTCGTCACATATCGTCCTGGGTCAAAAAATGTAAAGGCTGATGCCTTATCTCGCAGTTTCCCTGGGGCCGGGAAGACGGATGACCCGGTTCCTATCCTTCAGGAGGGAGTAGTGGTGTCGGCTGTATGCTCTGAGCTTGAGGAGGAGGTATTGGAGGCTCAGGGGGACGCCCCTGTAGGACCTCCAGGGAAACTGTTTGTTCCAGATCAGTTAAGACAAAAGGTTATCGAGGCACATCATAATTCTGCTTTGGCAGGACACCCAGGGAGTAAAGCAACTGTGGATCTCCTTTCACGCCGGTTTTGGTGGCCTAACTTAAATAAGGAGGTGGTAACTTTTGTCGCGTCCTGTGGGGTTTGTGCACGCTCTAGAGACCCCACATACCCGTCCGTCTGGGGCCCTCTTACCTTTGAAAATCCCGGAGCGTCCATGGACCCATCTGTCTATGGACTTCATTACGGACCTCCCTCCGTCTTCAGGTAAAACTGTCATACTAGTTGTAGTTGACAGGTTCAGTAAGATGGCACATTTTATTGCTCTTCCTGCTCTTCCTAATGCTAAAACTCTGGCGCAGGTGTTCATTGGGGAGATTGTGAGACTTCACGGGTTGCCTTCCGATGTGGTGTCGGATCGGGGGTCTCAGTTTGTGTCCAAATTCTGGAAGGCATTTTGTTCACGGCGGGGGATGCAATTGTCATTTTCTTCGGCTTTTCATCCGCAGACCAATGGTCAGACAGAGCGTCTGAATCAGAGCTTAGAGACATATCTCCGGTGTTTTGTCTCAGAGAACCAAGAGGACTGGTCTTCTTTCTTGCCTCTGGCAGAGTTCGCTCTTAACAATAGGCGGAGCGAGTCCACTGGTAAGTCCCCGTTTTTTGGGGCATATGGTTTTCACCCCAGTTTTGTACTTTCAATGGGGGGGGCTCTTCTGGGGTTCCTGAGGAGGAACGATTTTCGTCGTCACTTGCTTCAGTGTGGAGAGGAGTGCTGAATAATCTGAGTACTATGGGGAACCGATACAAACGTATGGCTGATAGGAGGAGAGTGTCTGGTCCGGACCTAAGTATGAACGATCTGGTATGGTTGTCTACCAAGAATATAAAACTTAAGGTTCCCTCCTGGAAACTCGGTCCCAGGTTCATCGGGCCATACAGGATCAGTTCGATAATTAATCCGGTGGCATTCCGTCTTGACCTCCCTCCTACGTTTAAAATCCACAATGTGTTCCACAAATCGTTGCTTAAGAGGTACGTGGCGCCAGTTATACCGTCACCTCTACCTCCTCCTCCAGTGGTGGTCAATGGTAACTTGGAGTTTCAGGTGTCGAAGATCATTGACTCACGTCTGAATCGCCGGTCCCTTCAGTACTTGGTTCATTGGAAGGGGTATGGTCCTGAGGAGAGGACGTGGGTTCCTGCGTCTGATATTAACGCAGACCGATTAATTTGTGCCTTCCACACAACTCACCCTGATAAACCTGGCCCTGAGGGTCCGGAGGCCCCTCGTAGAAGGGGGGTACTGTCACGGGTGTATCGCCACGAAGATCATCGCGATTTCACATTCTGACTTCTCGCAGCTGAGTTGTTGGTACTTTGTGTCTGTTGGCAGTGAGGGAGTTAATTCTACCTTTCTCTGTGCTTAGACTGGGTCCAGCCTCGCCCGGCTGCTGTGTATTAGGCACTAATTAGCTTCCTTCAAATACCTGCCAGTCTGCTTAAGGAGTTGTCGGTGAAAGCATTCATTCAGACCAGCAGAGCGGATCGTTTCTGAGAAGACTTAAGCTAAGAGTGCCTGTTGTGGTTTATCCTCTCCTCGCTTATTGTTTATCTCCTCTACCTTTTGTGTTCCCTCTGTAGTTGAAGTTTTTGTATGCAAGGCAGTATTTACTTTACCCCTTGTCTGTCTCGTTTGTCTTATACTGTTTGTAAGCTGTGACCTGCCCATTCCCTGTGGTGGTAATCAGGGTCCTTCTCAGGACTAGATTACAGTGGTCAGGGATCTACAGGAGACAAGGTTACGCTGGCGGCCTGGACCTCTGTACCATTAACAGTACCTCCAGGTAGAGGGACTAGTCAGGACCCCAGTTTAGGGTCAGCATAGACCCCGGTCCACCTCTATCCTGAGACAGAGTGACAACCAAGCATAGGAAATCGTCTGGAAGTTCTGCTTTTCAGGAAATGTTGTGGCATCCTGGAGATTTGCCAATTCTTGTGAGATCTTGCATTCAGCTATATTTGTTATCATTCTTTTTTTTAGATGTTACATTCCAATTTTTGAAACTGGCAAGCAATAGTAGTCCAAATTACATGTTAGGCTCACCAGGTGAGGTGGGTTCTCTAGGCCTTAGGGTGGCTGGACACTCGGACGCGGGGCGTTGATGCAGCGAGCAGGAAGGCACATGGGCTGGGAGTACTTGGCACACACAGGGGTCGCAGGAGCGACAGGACAGATGACGTGGATCCAAGCAAGCAGGAATGAATACAAGCACAAACGCAAAAAGCACAGATGGTGGCGTACACCTAACATAGGACTGGAGTCTCAATCCTAAGACACAGGTTTGTATCTTAAAGGCCTTAAATAGATATAGGGAGGCAATGTCATTGATCCACTTCCAAAGCCTGACATGGAGCACAGCATAGGGCAGCAGACCAAGGGGAAGGAAACAAAGCTTGGTATACCCGGGACAGGTGAGTAATATTATAGCCCTATAGGACCGTTGTGTGAAATCATATGGGGTCTCTGTGTTAATGCATTATTATGCTTTATATGAGCGTATGAAAAAAAGTAAATACAGTATATATATATGAGACTCCTTATGACATTGGAGGCTTAAGGAAGTGCAGTATCCACAGGCTAATGGGGTTGAATTAATTATAGGCACAATACAATATCAACATGCATGAAACCTAATTTGTTTTTTTCTTTAATTTTAGTGGAAATGCTTGTCAAAATTTCTGAAAAGCCTGTCGTCCAAAGTAGCATATTGATGTAGACAAACAAAAATGAACTGGCAGTGTAAGTGAATGATCTGTCATGCGGGGTGTGCATCTCAGGCCATGCCATGTGTTTGTTGTGTGGATATATAAGCATTGCAGCCACTTGCCTGGATACCTTGTACATGGGTCCTGGCATATGACAGCTGCTGGCTTGGCATTGCAGTCTATAGAGAGCAGAAGGCAGGACAAGAGGCTAATCAAAGACAAAAAGTGAAATCTGGAACTTCACTAAATATGCCACAGGGATCATTGTGACCTGCCAAATAACAATGAGGACGGGAGGAATGAACCATGTGAAGAATATGTCGTCTAATGTCACTGACTCATTTCCCACATAATGACAAGTGATGGCATTTATGCTCTTATGTCACAGTCAGATTTTTGTTTTCAGCTTCATTTTTGACATTTATATCCACTTTTTGCCCATTGCGGAATCAATGAGTGGAGTTACAGAATTTCTTACAAAGAAGCAGCAAAGAAGTCTCTTCTGTATCCAGATATGTCACATGAAGCTTCTGGGCCCTAGTACATAGTCTGTAATATGGACACGACTTACCATGTACCATTCACAATAGTGGTGTCTTACGTGATAGAGGGGCCATCAGACCCTCCCAGACCCCAGGTATGACTGCTCCATGTGAACCTCCTCATTGTTACCCTCTTGTGTGCACCTCCAAACTACTATTGACTGAAGTATTTCATAGATAGTATAGAGCTGGCACAGGTGAAACTTGTTTCTTCTGGGCATTAATGCAAAATCTGTAAGATGCCTACACTTACATACATACTGACATTTATCATTCAAAATCTGGGTTATTTTATACCCTCTCAGTAGTGCCATGGAGTGCCCAGAAAGGACCACTTTTGGATGTTGTTTTGGAAATCCTCGATCTTTTCGCAGACCATTTCACTGGACGTCCCAGCAAAACTGGAGTTGTAACTACCATATACCAATTACACCGTGTTCCAAATTATTAAGCAAATGCTATTTTATATTTTCTGGTTGATGCAGATGAGTCAGTGTAATGTTCAAATCATCAATCGTTAGAGTAGAAATCACATGTCATTGGACAAACCTCCCAATAAAAACTTTTTTTTTTCAAAGCTAAAAAATCTCACAATGCACGGTTCCAAATTATTATACACAACAGAGTTTCCAAACATTGTATAGGTTGTAAAGAACTGAAAATGGTCATTTGTTGAATTTGTAGCATTAAGAGGTCACATTTATTGAAAAGCTTTTTCAATCAAAAACATCTCAACAGGCCCAGTCACTTGTAACATAGGACCTCTTCTTTGGTAATCTCCTTCACAATTCTTGCATCAATTGAACTTTTGAGTTTTTGGATAGTTTCTGCAAATGCCTCCCAGAGCTGCTGTTTTGATGTGAGCTGCCTCCCACCCTCGTAGATCTTTTGCTTGAGGATAGTCCAAAAGTTCTCGATAGGGTTGAGGTCAGTGGAGGATGGTGGATACACCATGAGTTTCTCTCCTTTTATGCCCATAGCAGCCAATGAGTCAGAGGTATTCTTTTCAAAAATAGAGGGTGCATTGTCATACTTAAAGATCATTTTGCTACGGATGGCACGGTTCTTCTTTCTGTACAATGGAAGAAAGTGGTCAATAAAAAACTCTGTATACTTTGCTCATGTCATTTTCAGACCTTCAGGGATCCTACATGGGCCTACGATCTCTCTCCACATGATTCAGGCCCAAAACAAGACTTTACCCCATACTTGCTGATGTTACAGCCTTGTTGAGACATGGTGGCCATCCACCAACCATCCACTACTCCATCTATCTGTAGCATCCGGGGTTGCACGGCACTTATCAGTAAATTGGACTATTTTAAAATTAGTCTTCATGTATGTCTGGGCCTACTGCAACCATTTCTGCTTGTGAGCACTGTTTAGGGGTGACTGAATCGTAAGTTTATGCACAACTGTAAGCCTTCAGATGATCTTACCACATGAGGTTCGCAGGACTCAATAGGCACCAGCAGCTTCAAATACCTGTTTGCTGCTTTTTAATGGTATTTCAGCAGTTGCTCTCTTAATCCGACTAATTTGTCTGACAGAAACCTTCCTCATTATGCCTTTATCTACACAAACCCATCTGTACTGTGTATCAGCCATAAATCTCTAAGTATGACGATCACGCTTAATGTTTTGTGAAATATCTAAAATTTTCATGCCTTTTCTTAGGCATTGCACTGTTTGATGCTTTTAGGCAGCAGAGAGATCCTTTTTCTTTCCCATATTGCACAAAACCGGTGACCTACTTAATAATGTAGAACATCCTTAAGTAGTTTTCCTTTAATTGGGCTCACCTGGTAAACTAATTATCACAGGGGTTTTAGAATGATTTCAGTGATCCAAAGAGCCCTGAGATACAATACCATCCATGAGTTTATTTGAAAAAAAAAATTCATCTTTATGACACTTAACTTCAGTTTGCATAATAATTTGTAATGCAGTGTAAATTATTGGTACACTTATACTTGGCACAGGGCCCTTTACTCTCTTGATGACATATATCTGATTTTCCCAGGATGACTGAATGGAGAAGGTGGAGAAACTTTTCTTTTTTGTCTCTCCACCTCCAAGAAAAATTGAATCCCATCTCTGAGAATAATGACTCCGACTCTGATCAGAGTCTAGTTAGCATTAAACGGTCTTACCACACCCTTTGAGATTTGGCAGGCCTGAAGACTTAAACACCTTCCTTACTGTAGCATAACAGGGCATCGGTGTGACTTTTTTCTCTTCCTCCAATACAGGCTCAAAATTCTGAAAACTTAGTTTATATTGATTTTAAATTGGTTCTCTCTCCTCAGCCACTTAACGACCAGAGGTATTTTTGTTTTTGCATTTTCATTTTTTGCTCCCCTTCTTCCCAGAGCCATAATGTTTTTATTTTTCCATCAATATGGCCATGTGAGGTCTTGTTTTTTGCAGGAAGAGTTCTACTTTTGAACGACAACATTGGTTTTAACATATCAAGTACTGGAAAATGAGAAAAAAATTCCTAGTGCAGTGAAATTGCAAAAAAAAAGTGCAATTCAACGGTTGTTTTTTTTTTTTTTACCATGTTCAATAAATGCTAATGTGACCTGCCATTATGATTCTCCAGATCATTACAAGTTCACAGACACCAAACATATCTAGGTTCTTTTTTATTTAAGTGATGAAAAAAAATCAAAAGTTTGTTTAAAAAAAAAAAAATTGCGCCATTTTCCGATAGCCGTAGAGTCTCCATTTTTCATGATCTGGGGATGGGTGAGGGCTTATTTTTTGCATGCCGAGCTGACGTTTTTAGTAATAGCATTTTGGTGCAGATATGATCTTTTGATCGCCCGTTATTGCAATGTTGCAGCAACCAAAAAGAAACGTAATTCTGGCGTTTTGACTTTTTTTCTGGTTACGCCGTTTAGCGATCGGATTAATTATTTTTATAGCTTGATAGATCGGGCGATTCTGATCACGGCAATACCAAATATGTGTATGTTTATTTCTTTTTTTATTGTTTTATTTTGAATGGGGTGAAAGGGGGGTGATTTGAACTATTTTTTAAATATTTTTAAAAACTTTTTTTTAAACTTTTTTTGCATGCTTCAATGGGAGACTAGAAGCTGTAGTACTTTGATCGCCTCTGCTACACACAGGTGATGATCAATCGCCTGTGTGCAGCAGAAATGCTCACTTGCTATGAGCGCCGACTAGCAGGTGGCGCGCCTAGCAATCCGACAATGACAACCATAAAGGTCTGGTCTGATGGAGACCTCTGGTTGTCATGCTGACCCATCGGTGACGCACGATCATGTGACTCATGCACCGATGGGTGACATTTCAGATGCGATTCCGGTAAGCATCAGTTAAATGCCGCTGTCAGAGATTGACAGCGGCATTTAACTAATTAACAGCAGCGGGTGGATCTCGATTTGGTTAATCTTTTTGGCAACTCGGCCAATACATGATATTACACAAATGACTATAAATCTGAAGGTTACCACAGTGCAAGAACTGATGACTGGGTAATCCCATATTCTAGCAGATCATTGTAAGTTTTGGAAGCAGGGGCTACAAGCGTTAGATGATCCAATGACCAGTTAATGTCAAAGAGGGGTTGTCAAGAAGCCTCCAGTCGAATTCACAGATTTCTTACTGTCGATCCCTCATTTCAGAATTCAGGTGAAGCATGCACCATAACCAGACCTGACGCCATACTTGACCACAAGCAAAGTATTGATTGAGGCTTGAACTTGGATTAGGAAATACATCCAGTCTGCTCAAAACTTTTCCTAACTTTCCAACTAATGATATTCTAAGGAGCAGTTGCCCGATTTGCCTCCCTTCTGTGTTCACCCTACAGATTAGGGAAGAGTATATTAGTAATTGTGTAATGTTATCTCTTACTTTGAGCTATGACTGATTTTTAATCCCGATAATTCCATGTTCCATCTTTTCTAAACCCAGTAAAAAGGACATCCCACGAAATAAAAAATTACATGTATCCTATATCCAACTAAAGCGGTCTTTACATTTTAATCTGACCTTCACAAGCGGCAGGAATTGTAAGATATCACATACAACCTAATACAGCCTTTTGATTAATGCAAGCCAATGTTCTCTTTACAATAGGAGAGAAAAGAAAGCGGATACAATATGCTCACTTCAATTAAAACCACTGGATACTTTCCAGCTCTTGTAAATTAGTCAAGGATATAAATAATCTTTCAGACACAGGCCCTTATTCCAGCCAAAAGGATTGGAGACAGTTTATCAGCTGAAGCAGAGTTGTTTGCCTGGGCAATGATGTCCTATGGAGTGTTAACATAAGTAGTGTGATGAACAAATTCATGTAAAAATGAGGCATAATAAACTTGTGACATTTGGTTTATTTTTGGGGTGTACCTAACTTTAGAAAAAGTTTACACACTTAAGATGGCAGGTTTTTGTCATGTGAAAATACAACATCATACCAGAAAGAATCATTTCAGAACTTTTTCCACCTTTATTATCACCCATAAACTGTACACATCAGTTGAAACCTAAACTGATATCTTTTATCGTGGAAAATAAAAAACTAAAGTAATGTGGTGGCATAAATATGCATACCCTTAACCTAATATTGTGTTGAAGTACCTTTAGAATTTATGACAGCATTCAACCTTTTTGGGTAGGAGTCTATCAGCATGGCACATCTAGAATTGCCAATCTTTGCCCTTTCTTCGTTGCAGTAGTGCTCTAAATGAGGGCATCTCCTGTGTATAGCGCTCTGTTCAGGTCAGTCAACAGATTTTCAATTCGATTAAGGCCTGGGCTCTAACAAGGCCATTTCAAAATTTTGATCCTCTGACAAAGCCATTTTTGCTTATTTAGAGGTATGCTTAGGGTCATTGTCATGGTAATAAATGAAATTACTCTTCATCTTCAGCTTTTTACCAGAGGTCTGAAGGTTTTGTTACACAATTGATTAATATTTGGAACTGTTTATAATTCCCTATACTGTGACTATTTATTTCCCCAGTTATAGCTGCTGGCAAACGACCCCAAAGCAAAATTCTGCCTCCACCTTGCTTCACTATAGGTATGATGTTCTTTTGGTGATGTGCAGTGCTGGCTTTGTGCCAACCATACTTTTTGGAATCATAACCAAAAAGTTCAAGTTTGGTCTCATCAGACCATAACACATTTTCCCATGTGCTTTTGGTAGACTTGATGTAGGTTTTGGGAAAACATAGCCCAGCTTGCATCTTGCCACCCTGTCCCACAGACCAGACATATGAAGAATATGTGAGATTGTTGTAAGATGCAGTACACAACCAATACTTGCCATTAATTCCTACAGCTCCGTTAATGTTGCTGTAGGCCTCTTGGCAGCCTCAAAAAGGCAGCAAAACTCACCTGCCCAGGTCTTAGAACAAATGCACTACAGGGTGCAGCCAGCCATAAAGCAAGATGTTAGCTACACAGGTGCAAAATACCAGATCAACAGCCACTCACCACATACCCATTCAGGGAGGGGGTGACTGCCCAGTATACAATTTCACAATGAAGGCCCACATAGGGTACCGTTCACACAAGGTTAATGCATAGTGTCTGGTTCACAGCCTATTAGTCACGCCCTTACTATTCGACTAGGTGGGCTGGCCAGCACACTCTCAATGCATAGCAGTGTGAACACCTCTCATGCGAGACCAGACGTGTTTGGGCTTGGCTGCACCCTGAAAAACAGTGCAAAAAACAAATTTTTTTGTGAGGTATTAGTTGATATTTTGGCCAAAATACGTAAGCTTGTAACCTGCGCCAAAGGTCCTCACGCTTACGAGTCCCTACTCTAAACTATTCAGCAAAGCCACTAAAAAAGACTCAACGTCTCCAAAAATCCAATTGAAACAGCAAGCAAAAAGGCAGCAAAACTCACCTGCCCAGGTCTTGGAACAAATGCACTACAGGGTGCAGCCAGCCCATAAAGCAAGATGTTAGCTACACAGGTGCAAAATACCAGATCAACAGCCACTCACCACATACCTATTCAAGGAGGGGGTGACTGCCATGTATACAGTTGCACCATGAAGGCCCACATAGGGTACCGTTCACACAAGGTTAATGCATAGTGTCTGGTTCACAGCCTATTAGTCACGCCCTTACTATTCGACTAGGCGGGCTGGCCAGCACAATCTCAATGCATAACAGTGTGAACACCCCTCATGCGAGACCAGACGTGTTTGGGCTTGGCCGCACCCTGAAAAACAGTGCAAAAAACAGTGTGGGGCAGGCCCTTTACCGCCCTAGCACGACTGTGCCTCAGTGCACACAGCAAGATCCAAGGTTGGGGAGTGTTGTGTGGAAGCACAGACCCCCGACGTCAATCCAATCGAACATCGTTGGGATGAACTAGCATGGAAATTCTTAGCCCGGCCGTCTCCTCCAACATTGGTATCTGATCTCACCAATGCTCTACTGGGTAAATGGGCAAAAATTCCCACAGACACCTCCAAAATCTTGTAAAAAACTTTTGCAGAAAAATGGAAGCTATTGAACAGTATGACATTAAAAGCTCCTGTAGGTGTAACGTGGCAATGTCCTGATACATTTGTCCATATACTGTAGTGTATCTACAATATAGCTACCAATACTCTCCTGCAGAATGCATTGGTTAAAACTTGAAAGTGCTGATAGCATATGAGCAACACTTACTTTTAGCAGCTCAGTTATACTGGTTTGCATCAGAGCTAGATGATCCATCATGGTTACCTCTAGTGGCCTGCTGCTAGACATCCGTCTTAATTCATTTGAAGGCTGACTAACAAGCTCAAGGCTTGCGTAAATGATAATTTTTTAGGACTCCCTGGTGAACAATCAGTGCAGTAAATTCAATTGGGTCCATCAAGAGACAAATACACTTAGAAGAATATCTATAAGATGCTCATCAATAGTTAATAAGGACTTGTCTCCACTCCTGACATATCTAGCTTAGTAAATACTTGTACTCCATATAAAAAAGCAATCCTGGAGCAACTTTAAAGAGTAACAGTCATTTAAGTCATTTAAGAGTAACAGTAACATAATAATAATAATAATAATAATTACATCCTGCGTAGAAGTGAAACAGCATTTCATAAAAGGAACATCATACCAACAGTTAAATGTGGTGGTAGGGTCATGGTCTGGGGCTGCTTTGCTGCTTCAGGACCTCGAAGACTTGCTGTGGTAAATGGAACTATGAATTCTGTTGTCTACCAAAATATTCTGAAGGAGAATGTCCGGCCATCTGTTCGTGACCTCAAGCTGAAACGCACTTGAGTTATACAGCAGGACAATGATCCGAAACACGCTAGCAAGTCCACCTGTGAATGGCTTAAGAAAAACAAAATTAAGACTTTGGAGTGGTCTAGTCAAAGTCCTGACCTTAATTCAATAGAGATGCTGTGGCATGACCTTAAAAGGGCAGTTCATGCTCGGAAACCCTTCAATGTGGCTGGAATTACAACAATCCTGCAAATATGAATGGGCCAGAGCATTGTAAAAGACTCATTGCCAGTTATTGCAAATGCTTGATTGCAGTTGTTGCTGGTAAGGGTGGCCCAACCAGTTATTAGGTTTAGGGGGCAATCACTTTTTCACACAGGGCCCTGTAGGTCTGGATTTCTTTTCCCCTTAATAATATAGACCTTCATTTAAAAACTGCATTTTGTGATTACTTGTGTTATCTTTTTCTAATATTTAAATGTGTTTACAGATCTGAAACATTTAAGTGTGACAAACATGCAAAAGAATAGGAAATCAGGAAGGCGCAAACACTTTTTCACACAACTGTATACTGTAGACTGAGTGCAGAGATGCAGTGTGCATTTAGCCTAAATGCTATATTTTATGGCTGTTTCAACTGGATGGCTGAATTATAAAACAATTACATAAAATATAATTATCAGTTCACCCAAGGCTAAACGTAACTCGCAGATTCAAAATAGAAAGTGAGGGATGCATGGAAGGAAATCTCAGCTTGTTCCTGGGTTGAGTAGCACTGAAGAAGCAATAGCTTTAACCCAGCAATCCCATAAGAATTACAAATATTATTTAATCCAAATCTTAAAAACATGGTGAAAAAAGAAAAGCAAAAAATTAAAATCATATAGATAAGATGACACATTTCAAACCACAAAGGATCTTAATCATCATAACCTATTTCTGAAGTGGCAGCCATGCCTATTTATATATAAACGGAAGAGGAGAGGCAAAACAATTTTATTAACTTTATATATATTTTATATATATTTTTTATGTATTTGAGAATAGAAAATATATTTCCCTAATACAAATATATTAAATCTGTTTTGTAATTAAAACCTGCTTGTGTGCAGGTTTCCATACAAAAAATCCAGCGCGCTGCACACATTTGAAGTTCATGTCTCCACTCCAGTTATCGCCTTGAGCTGGTCTGTTAACCCTTTCTATCACAAAGGCACAAAAATGTGTTAGATCTCTAGAATTAATATTCAAAAATTGACGTGATGCTTCTGATAATGATTTTTTTATGATATTATTTTGTGGCTGAGAACTATAAATATTCTTAGAAATAAGCTTTTTTATCGCCTTTCTGACGTAACGGTATGTCATATGCCGCCTCCCTGATTTTGATGCAGGCTCGCACGCCGCGTCTTTTACTGGACATGATGGCTGATTAATCATTCATCATGTGCTTTAAACAGCCATGGATGGAGCGGAGCTCTGCTGCGGCTGTTAACCTGTTAAATCCAGCTGTCAATCTCTGACAGCGGCATTTAACATATGTCGACAGGGGCACACGTCTTTCATTGCTTTCATCGCAACGTCCATTACATTATCGCAGGGCACTAATAGGTAGTCATGACCGCCAAGAATCTGCTGAATACCCCTGTGTCTTTCATTACGATACTCCTGTGAAAGTCAGCCTGATTTCCACTATACATAGCACAAGTGTTTGGATGGCTACAGCTTCAAGTCCCCTAAGACTACTATTGGACTACTGAATCCAGTAAAAAGTGAAAAAAAAAGTTTTCAAAAATATGAAAAAAAACGAGTTCAAATCACCCCCCTTTTGCCCCATCCTTTTGCCTAATCTGATCTTTAAACAGCGTAACAAAAAAAAATCAAAATGCCACATTTTTGGAAGGCGCAACATTTAAATAAAATGCAATAAGTGACAATCAAAACATCATATCTACCCCAAAATGTTATCAGTAAAAATGTCAGCTCAAGGTGAAAAAAATGAGCATTCAAACAGCCCCATACCCAATAAATAAAAACATTAT
Organism: Oophaga sylvatica; assembly: GCA_033576555.1. Classification (NCBI taxonomy): domain Eukaryota; kingdom Metazoa; phylum Chordata; class Amphibia; order Anura; family Dendrobatidae; genus Oophaga; species Oophaga sylvatica. The sequence continues at coordinate 56,951,398 of JARQOD010000002.1, forward strand.
GGGTCTCGGAAAATCACAACAAAAGCAATTTTTTACTTACAAATTGAGAGTGAGGACTCCCCTTCCTCCTGCCATTCAGTAAGGCTATTTGTACCTTCTAATCTGCGCTGCAAAGTAATTAAGGAACATCACAACTCTGTGCTTGCTGGTAATCCAGGTGGTAAAGCAACTGCAAACCTCATTTCTCATCATTTTTGGTGGCTGGGGTTACATCGGGATGTGGTTGAACACGTATCTGCTTGTAGTATCTGCGCGCCTTCTAAAGTATCGCATACCCGTCTGTCTGGCATTTCTCTTCTGCTACCTATTCCTAGCAGGCTATGTACACACTTGTCCATGGATTTTATTACTGACCTACTGGTATCTGCAGGCAAGACTGTGGTTTTGGTGGTTGTAGATAGGTTCAGTAAGATGGTTCACTTCGTCACATTACCGGCACTTCCGAATGCCAAGAGTCTTGCTCAGGTGTTTATAAATGAGATCGTGAAGCTTCATGGGGTTTCCTCCTATGTGGTGTCAGATCTGGGGGCCCAGTTTGTTTCCAAGTTCTGGAGGGCGTTTTCTTCTCAACTGGGGGTGCAGCTGTCCTTCTCCACTGCCTTCCATCCCCAGGCGGGAAGGCGACTACAGAGCAGGACGAAGGTTGACGCATTCTCCTCAACTACTGCCACTGATGCCAGCCCTTTACAGACTGACCGACTCTTAAATCCATTACCGGGTGCCCCTCCACGTACCGGGCCCATAACGTGCTGTGCAGCAGACGTCCCGTCTTTTCCTGAACCTTGTGATTCCATGCGAGGCCTTGTCACTCTTGCGGCCTGTACGGCGTTGTGCTCCCAGTGTACTGCGTCACTCGATGAGCCAGCAGAAGGAACTGTATCCATGCGTCAACGCACCCAAAATCAACGGACCCAAGGCCAACAGATCCGGATACTTCGGTACGGTCAGGAGACAGTGCATCTCGTTCCTATGCAGCAGAGCCAGAGACTTTGTTCACGGATTGCGATGCCGTCGGGAGTTGTTCCAACCGTTCCCCAACAAGAACTCTAATCGATAAGTCATTATCTTCATTTCTCCCCTTCTCATTTCATTTATTGTGTATCTGTTTATGTGAGTTCAGTACTTCCCTGGTGTTTTATTTGCCTAATCATCTCCCTGCGTGGAGGTTTCCCCGAATTCCTACTCAGAAATTGTTTTCTTGTTAACACCTTCTCTGCCTCCTGCTCTTTACTGCATCCGACGAACCTTTACATTTTGGCGTAGTCAGCAGGATGCAGTGCAGCAGCATGCAGTCGGCGGAACAGACAGCTGGGTCCAGGACCAGTATCTCCTTTGGGGCCATGTTAAGTAATTTGCCAAAATTTACAGAGTCTAACACCATGTTGTGGAGCTGGACAGAGCGCATGAGGGGTATGTTGAGAATGCACCCAATGACTCCCGTGCTAGAGGCTGAGGTGGCCATTATGACCCCGGACGGAGAGGCTAGAGACTCCGTGATGTTATGTGCCCCCCGAGACCGTGACACGTTAACCAAAGTACTTCAGATTTTAGAAGCAACCCATGAGGACCCCACTGACGTAGGGGAACTTAGGACTCGCCTGTTTAGCCATATGCATAGGGAGGGGGAAACAGTGACGCAGTATATGAATGCCCTACAAGAGTTGCATACCGCCATTGTCAGAAAGGACGGTGTAGTAATAGGGCCGGCAAATGTTGTGTTATGTGACTTTGTGACTGGGCTACTGGACATCCTGACCAAACAGACCCTGAGGGAGGGGGTGCGGGCGGACCACCGCATCACTTTTGCTGGCATAGGAAGTGAGGCCCGCTTACGTGAACAAGATCAGAGGGTGACAGTCCCGGTAGGGAAGGTCCCGAGTGGGGAAGCAGCAGTAAATACAGTCACTGAACCCCCTGGGTTGAAGAGATAAGGAAAGAGTTGCTGAATATCCAAGGAGAATTGGCTCAGATGAAGGAAAAAGTTGAGACTGGCCCGAACGCAGCTGGGGGCCGAAGTGGTGTGGACGCCAGTAATGACGCCAGAAGGTCCCGCCGACCGAGGTCTTTCACCTGCTTCAAGTGCGGAGAGATAGGACATATAGCTCAGGAATGCCCGTGGCGGGGCGGACCTCGGCCACGCCGGTCGTTAAACTAGAGGGCTCCGAGCATTGGGGATGTCGCCTGGAGCCACAATGGAAAGGAAGTAGTGGTGAAAATCCCACAACCCTGGTGTCCACGTGCCCGCTGGTCTGGGCTCAATTTGATGGACGGGCAGTTCATTGTCTGGTGGATACTGGGTCTTAGGTGACCACGATGCCCGAAGCATATTTCCATCGACACTTTGTGGAGACAGCGGCAAACCACCTGCCCATCCCGGTTGCAGGGGTGGTGTGGATGCAAGTTTCTCTGTGCGACCAAGACCTTGGACGGAAAGGTATAGTGTTGACACAGGGCGAAGCCGGTCTCAGCCATACTGTCACCCTGGGGATGAATGTCCTGAAAGAATTCGGAAAACTGCTCCTGGATGAACCTGCTCATTCGTCCCTGAAACAGTGGAGCACACATACCCCCCAGCGACAAGTATTCCAGCGACTGCTTTGTTCCGCTCAAGCTCAGGAGTCGTCTAGCCATGGAGAAACTTTGGGAAAGCTGACAGTGCCGAACTCCGCTAAACTCACCCTACCACCGGGACAAACAGTGCTGACCCTGCCTGTTTGAGCCCACGCCCCATTGGAGGGGGTGGAAGTACAGCTAGAACCCCATTTAACTGAACCACTGCCAGCAGGACTGTTGGTGGCACGAACTCTGGCCGTTGTATGAGATGGAACAGTGCTTGTATGCTGCATTAACTTGACAGATCAAGAAGTAGTAATGCCACACAGGAGCGAGGCAGCACGGATAGTAGGTATGCCTGAGGAAATCTTTCTGCCCCAGGCCAGTTAGACAGGAAGACCTGTGGTCAGTGACGGTCACCACTTCTCCAACTCCGGAGCCCCAAAACATCCACGAGGGGCGACGCGTATTAGATCAGATACATGCCGAACTGTCCGAACTCACGCCTGTTCAAGTACAACAAGTGGAGGCAGTACTGGGGCAATACAGGTCCGTGTTTGCGAGTCATGAGGACGATTTTGGCTGTACTACGGCTATTACTCATGAAATACCAACAGGGAAAATTACCGACACATTCCCACTCAGTTATACCAGGAAGTTTGAGAGATGCTTGGTCAGATGCTACAGGCTGGTGTCATCAGGGAGAGCCAAAGTCCGTGGGCAACCCCCATCGTGTTAGTACGGAAGAAGGATGGAACATTGAGGTTCTGTGTAGACTATCGTAAACTTAACGCCTGCACCGTGTGGGACTCTGCCTCGGACTGAAGAGTCATTATCCGCTTTGATGAAAGCCAAATTCTTCTCGACGTTGGATCTCGCTAGCGTGTACTGGCAAGTGCCCATGTCGCAGAAGGACCGGGCAAAGACAGCTTTTATTTTCCCTACAGGTCTCTTTGAATTAAACAGAATGCCCTTCGGCTTGACCAACAGCCCGGTACGTTCCAACATCTGATGGATAGGTGCTTAGGTGACCTGAACATTGAGACCACGCTCATATACTTGGACGACATCATAGTGTATGCTTCCTTGTTTGAAGATCACCTGCGGAGACTAGAGCAAGTGCTGAGCCGACTGCAGAAGTATGGACTGAAGGTGAAACCCCAGAAGTGCCACTTGTTCCAGACTCAGATTGAGTATCTTGGTCATGTCGTCTCAGCGGACGGAGTGGAACTGTCCTGGGAGATCAGGGTGATTCAGGACTGGCCAACCCCTGAGACCATGAAATACGTTCGAGCGTTCCTGGGATTGACGGGGTACTACCGTCGTTTTGTGAAGAACTTTTCCCTTGTGTTGCAGCCCCTGCTACAGCTTTTGAAAGGGGCACCCCCGAATGCAAAAGGCAAGCCAATCCGCTGGGAAGAAAAACAGGAAAAAGCTTGAAAAAAGCGCTGACTGAAGCCCCGGTGCTGGACTACCTATGCGGACTTTTCTGTGCCATTCATTCTCCACACTGACGGAAGCTTACATGAGTTGGGGGCCTCGTTGTCACAGGAGCAGGATGGGAAAGAGAGGGTGATCGCTTACGCTAGTCGGTCCCTTCACGATTCCGAACACAACCCAGACAACTACAGTTCTTTCAAGCTGGAGTTGCTGGCGTTGGTGTGGGCTATGACGGAGGGGTTCGTGGAATATCTGTCTGGCTAAATTAGGGGCCCTTGAACAACCTGGGTAGCCCGGATGGCGAAGTTTCAGTATAAGAAACTATATTGCCTACAGGAGGGGGGCTGAAAACACCTATGCCGACGCCTTGTCCAGAGCAAGACATGGAACATGGAAAACCTTGAAAGAGCAAAGATGAGATGCTGGAGGATGAGAAAGTTCCCCGATTTCGGAAGACTGCTGGAACGGTGGCAGTTACGCTGGATAAAATTTGGACCTCCCCACTTTAAGGAGTGTTGGGAAGGTCCAGGGATGAGTGGGTCCGCTTACAGCAGGAGGACGGTGAACTCGCTCTGTTTCGTCAATGAGTGACTGTGAAACAATTGCCCAGACAAGAACAAAGAAGCACTCTTACTCCAGAAGCGCTGAAAATACTCTGACAGTGGGAGCGACTCCAGATGAGAAATGGGCTGCTATATCGAAAGGTCCAGCTACAGAAAGAACTGGGGGCCTCTTGGCAGGTGGTGATCCCAGAGACGGTGCTATCTAAAATCGCTGCTGAAGCTCATGAAAAAGGAGCTCACTTCGGTACTGAGAAAACCTTTCAATGGCTACAGCGTTTTGTCTACCATTCTCGGTTAAGAACAGCGGTTGAAGAAGCTTGTAAATTCTGCCAGGCATGTGAATTGGCCAAATCTCCAGAACAACGTGCCCCGACACAGACTATTGTGACGTCAGCACCCCTGGAACTACTGACCGTTGACTACTTGACCATCGGACCTACGCATCAGGGATATGACCATTGTCTAGTGATGATTGATCATTTCTAGAAGTTCGCTGTAGTAACACCCACTCAAGATCAAACTGCGGAGTCAGCTGCCCATGCCATCTGTAAAAACTTCATTCAGGTCTATGCATGCCCGCAACGGGTCCACTCTGATCAGGGAGCCTGTTTCTTAGGGAGAGTCATGGATGAGCTACAACAGATCTATCAGTTTGACCAGTCTCACACAACACCGTACCATACGCAAGGAAATGGAGCCTGTGAACGATTTACCGTACCCTGATACAGATGCTGAGAACCTTGGAGGAGGATCGGAAGGCTCGGTGGCCTGAGTACGTGTCTGAGCTGGTATGGATCTATAATAATCGAGTGCACCAGACCACCGGTTTCACGCCCTACTGTATGTTGTTCGGCCACAAAGGGAAAGAAGTCGCTAGAATTGGACCCGGAAGACGACTCCCCACGGACTGGGTTGTCTACCTAGGTTTGAGAACATCGTCATCGTCTGCAGACCCTACATCGTCTGGTACAGACTCGACTTCAAGAGCTGGAGCACACTGAGAAACTTCCTCTGCGAGGGACAGATCGTTGGGTTGGGGACCGAGTGTTGGTAAGGGAAAAACGTCCGTGGGACAAACTGGAGAATCAATGGGAGAGTCGGCCATACCGAGTGAAGCGTCGGGTCTGTGAAAAAGGACCCGTCTATGAGATCCAACCAGAAGGAGAGGGGAACGCCCCCACCCGGGTAGTGCACCGAAGTATGCTCCGGCCATGCTTCTCCAAGGATCCCTTACCAGAGGAAGAAACGCCTGAGGCTCCTGAGGTGATCCCTCCCACAGTAGAGGAAGATGAAGAGGAAGAAGGTCCTGAGCAACAGCTTGAGAACATGTCCCAGAATCAGAACCCTGGAACCTCAGAAGGAAATGTTATGGTGGGCACGGACCTGGCTTCTTCAACATCAGGACAGCCGGGTACAACCTCACTCGAGGACTCCACTACTCATTCCAATCTACGTCGCTCCGAACGTACAACGGCTGGACAGCCCCCCAACGGTACAACCAGGATCAATTAATTTGGCAACAAGTTGCTGAGAAAGATCAACACAGACATAACGTATTCCAGGATGCCTCGCCAGTGGAATGGCGAGTGAAAGGAAAGGGGGAGTATAGGAGATGAACAGGAACAGTGTTGTTGGTTCGAGATACGCTCTGGAGCCAGGACTATCGGGGCTGTCATCACTGTTGCAGGGGGAAGACTTGTCTGTGTGGGTAGGGCCTGAGCACCTGACAGAAGGGGGTGTGGGGGACATAGAAGGGGATAATCGTGGGAAAAAGGGGGACTTGGCGGGAAGGCGACTATAGAGCAGGATGAAGGTTGACTCCTTCTCCTCAACTACTGCCACTGACGCCAGCCCTTTACAGACTGACCGACTCTTACATCCATTACCTGGTGCCCCTCCACGTACCCAGCCCATAACGTGCTGTGCAGCAGACGTCCCGTCTTTTCCTGAACCTTGTGATTCCATGCGAGGCCTTGTCACTACTGCGGACTGAACGGCGTTGTGCTCCCAGTGTACTGCGTAACTCTTGATGAACCAGCAGAAGGAACTGTATCCACGCGTCAATGGACCAAAGATCAACGGACCCAAGGCCAACAGATCCGGATACTTCAGCACGGTCAGAAGACAGTGCATCTCGTTCCTACGCAGCAGAGACTTTGTTCACGGATTGCGACGCCGTCGGGAGTTGTACCAACCGTTCCCCATCAAGAACTCCAATCGATAAGTCATTACCTTCTTTCCCCTTCTCATTTCGTTTTTTGTGTATCTGTTTATGTGAGTTCAGTACTTCCCTGGTGTTTTATTTGCCTAATCATCTCCCTGCGTGGAGGTTTCCCCGAATTCCTACTCATAAATTGTTTAAGTAAATTCTTGTTAATCCCTTCTCTGCCTCCTGCTCTTTACTGCATCTGAGGAACCTTTACATGGGCAAAAGGATTTAATCAACAGATCTTCCTTTATGCACTGTTGCTGAGCTTTCTAATACTGGGGAGCAGTAAATAGTATGCAGATGCCTCTGAATTATAGTTGAGATCTGTATGATTGGCACTAAAAGCTCAATCAGACTTTATTGATTTCTCTTGTATGCAAAATACAATACGAGTTTCATCAGTATTTTTGATCATCAGGGTTTGGTCAGTGTCAGTTTTTACCATCAGAGTTTCAGGGTTTCATCGGTTTTTCTCAGATGAACAAATAAAAAAAAATTGATGGAGGATTCTCAAGGTTCTGTTATCAAGCAGACTTTGAAAAAAGAACAACATGCAAGTATTGGATTGTATATTTTTTTTCACGGAGCCATAGACTTGCATTGGCGAGTTTGATCAGACACTAGATCAATATCAGATAAGTCTCCGCATTTTTTTTTTAGACCACTCGGTCCGAGGAAAAAAATTGGATATTTGAAGTACCCCATAGACTATAATAGGTATGAGTGCTGTCTGTGAAAACCACAGATAGAAAAAAATGACATCTGCATGAGCCCTAAAAAAGTTTCACTTTTTTTTATTTTTTAATTAAAATTGGCACCAGATCCATCCTTCATTTTAGTCCTAGAGGGCACAGATAGTTGGATTTCTGATTCAGTTTTAGTCTAATTGTCTGCTACATCAGATGATTGTTCCCACATAAGTTCATATGGACAGATTAAAAACAGATACAAAATCACATATGTTTCCTAAACCATGAAAGATCAGTAATAAAAAACTGGAGCAGAACAGATGCAAGCGAAAACATATCAATTTGTACAGGGAATTAATTTTTTGCTAATTTGATATTTGCCTGGACGTGTTTTAATATCTTAAAATAGATTAGTGAAGCTGAATCAAGCTGCTGCACATTGATGGTGGCTGTGACCACTAGAAATTTGTAAAATAAATGGGCTATATACAGCAATCAAACCTCTTAGGAATTCCATATGAAATACTCAGAAATGTGATTGCATTTTATGATTACTTTTCTCCATACTATAGAGGAAATATTTTTGATAATAACATTAGTGGTGAGGATTAATGCTAACTTCATTAACCGCCTCTAAACACTCCATATTATTCTCCACCACCAGTTCTGGACCACTATATGCTAAAAAACTGAGCCCTCGTATCCTGTGAGATTCACATAGACTCATGTTGTGGCAACTTCACCGGGTAATATCATATACTCAAAGGTTATTTATTTGGACATTGCACCAACATAAGTCTCAGAAAGCCTATGTCGAATGGACATTGCCTCCACATAATCTTTACAATGTGTATGCATGTGAACTAAACCTTGGAAATTCTTTACAGGTAGGCAATGCTTTCTCATATAAGCATAGTAAAGTCTTTGCAGGTCAACATTGCTTACATATTTTAACGTAACAACCTGCAGAAAGAGCACACAGATGAACAATGTCTGAATGTAAGCTATGGAGAGTCAATAAAAGTGGACAATGTTTTCACAAAAGACTCAGAAAGCCTATGTTGGTGGAAATTTTTTTTCGCATAATCCCCAAAATGTTTTTAGTGGTGGATGCTGCTTATACATAAGTCTTAGAAAGTCTATAGAGGTAGACACTGGCTATGTCTATGGAGTGGACATTGTCTCTACATAAGCCTTAGAAAGTTTATAGAAGTAGAACCCGCTTCCACATAAGCTTCAGAAAGTCTATTGAGGTGGACACTGCCTCCACAGAAGCCTCAAAGTCTTTAGAGATGGACATTACTTCCAAATAAGACTTAGAAAGTCTATCGTGGTGGACATTGTCTCAACATAAGCCTTAGCAAGTCTATTGAGGTATGAACTGCTTCCAAATAAGTCTTTAAAGTGGCGACTGCTGCCACATAAGTATCAAAAAGTCTTTAGTGGTGGACATTGCTTCCAAAAAAGCCTCAGAAAGTCTATAAAGTGGACATTGGCTCCACAGAACTTTCCTCATGCCTTTTCACCTATTTGTTTGAGGGTCTACAGGTGACAGGCTGATTACAGAGAGCCATGCAGCTAAGATCTCCAGAGTTCTACACCTGTCAACAAGTGTTCGATTACCTTGCAACACCACCAAAGGGGAAAAGTTTTAGATAGTGTCCCTTGAAATCACTTGGTTTTGTGAGTTAAGGGTATGCCACACTAAGCGAGATCGCTAGTGAGATCGCTCAAGCGTCAGCAATTTTATGACGCAGCAGCGACATCGTTAGCGACGTCGCTGTGTGTGACATGTAGCAGCGATGTGGCCCCTGCTGTGATGTCGCTGATCGTTCACGAACGTTCTGGACCGTTTTTTGATCGTTGGCATCCCGCTGGTGAGCCTGAATCGCTGTGTTTGACACCTTTTGTGAACGACGAGCGACCTCGTTGGTGACGCATATGTCAGCAGCGCAGGCGGGACTAGGTTTTTTTTTAGCGGCACAGACTGGATCGCAGTAGCTGCAAAAGCATGCAGGCAGGACTAGGTTTTCTTTAGCGTCACAGAGTGGATTGCAGTAGCTGCAAAGCAGGCTAGCAGGACGCAGGAAGCAGGAGCGATGCTGGAAATTCCTATGAATCAGAAGCGCTCGAGAACAATGAAAGGGAGCGCTATATGCCGTCTTTCATGACGCGGTCAAAACATTAATTATAACTAGAGTTGAGCGATACTTTCCGATATGCTAAAGTATCGGAATCGGAATGGTATCGCCGATATCACTAAAATATCGGCGATACCCGATACCGATACCGGAAGTCCCATGTAAGTCTATGGGAACAAAATATCGCAACTAAAAAAACCCCATTCTTTCCTTGTAAACACTAAATATACACACATAGAATACATATATATATATATACATGTCATTGTGACATATATATATACATATATGTATAGTTTATACACTTCTACATAGTAAAATATCCTTTGATTCAATTGCCGGGTAAAGCCGGCTTCAGTGAAAAGACAGAAGCACCCGACATGAAATGACACTTGGTGTACATAGGGTTAAACATTTCTTTTCATGTCCTTTGCTATCTAATTTACACAAACAATTAAATCAGACTATGTGTGCAAAATTTCACACCTGTAGGGGTTAATTAAAGGTGTAAATTCGTTGTAAAAAAAACGGACTTTTTTGCTACGAATTTACACCTTTAATTAACCCCTAGAGGTGTGAAATTTTGCACACATAGTCTGATTTAATTGTTTGTGCAAATTAGATAGCAAAGGACATGAAAAGACATGGTTAACCCTATGTACACCAAGTGTCATTTCATGTCGGGTCACCCGACATGAAATGACACTTGGTGTACATAGGGTTAAACATTTCTTTTCATGTCCTTTGCTATCTAATTTGCACAAACAATTAAATCAGACTATGTGTGCAAAATTTCACACCTCTAGGGGTTAATTAAAGGTGTAAATTCGTTGTAAAAAAAACGGACTTTTTTGCTACGAATTTACACCTTTAATTAACCCCTAGAGGTGTGAAATTTTGCACACATAGTCTGATTTAATTGTTTGTGCAAATTAGATAGCAAAGGACATGAAAAGACATGGTTAACCCTATGTACACCAAGTGTCATTTCATGTCGGGTTCTGCATTTTCACAAAAGCCGGCAATTGAATTAGCGGCTATTATACTATGTAGAAGTGTATGAACTACAAATATAAATATATATATATGTGTCACAAATTCAATGACATGTATATATATATATGAGGTGTAAAATTGCTGAAAAAAAAATGCGTGGGCTCCCGCCCTATTTTCGCAACCAGACAGACAAAGCCAGTGAGTGGGGCAGATAATAATAGCCCAGAGAGGGACCATTATTTTTGCCCCCCCCCGGCTACTAACATCTGCCCCCAGACACCCCAGGAAAGACAAATCTATAATTAGATTCGCCCTTTCTGGCACTTTGCCCGTCTATTCCCATTGCCCTGTAGCGGTGGCGAATGGGTTAATATGGGGTTAAAGCCACCTTGCTATTGAAAGGTGACCTTAAGCCAGGTTAATAATTGAGAGCTGTCAATTAGACAACTATCAATTATTAATCCTATTGCATGAAATAAAAATAAAACACACACACTTTAATTAAAAATCATTTTAATGAAATAAAGACACATGTTTTTGACCATCTTTTATTTTACTGCAAAAACCATTTCCTGTAATAAAAATAAAATAAAAAAGCAAAATTATTCTTACCTATCCCATGCACAGTCAGGTCCCACGGTGTAATCCTTCAGAAAGGGTTAATGTTTACTGCAGGGACCGCAGCTAATGCTGCAGCCTCACAGTAAACCCCAAATGAATGAGTTCCTCTCCTGCCTGACAGGAGAGTAAAGGCTGGGTGTCACATAACGATACACCAGCGATCCCGACAACGATATGCACTTGTCAGGATCGCTGGTGTATCGCTACATGATCGCTGCTGAGCTGCCAAACAGGCAGCTCAGGCAGCGATCTGGGACAGTGACACTGCGGGTAACATCGCTTAAGGGCCCGTCTCACATAGCGATATCGCTACCGAGATCGCTGCTGAGTCACTAGTTTTGTGACGCAGCAGCGAGCTCACCAGCGATATCGCTGTGTGTGACATTCAGCGACGATCAGCCCCCCTGCCGGGTATCGCTGATCGTCGCAGAAATGTCAGGACCTTTTTTTGATCGCTGGTTTCCCTCTGACAGGCACGCATCGCTGCGTGTGACAGGCGGGAAACCAGCGATCAAAGGTCCTGACATTTCAGCGACGATCAGCGATACCCGGCAGGGGGGCTGATCGTCGCTGAATGTCACACACAGCGATATCGCTGGTGAGCTCGCTGCTGCGTCACAAAACTAGTGACTCAGCAGCGATCTCGGTAGCGATATCGCTATGTGAGACGGGCCCTTAAGTGGAAAGCTTAATTGATTGCTTTCCACTTTCACTTCAGGTCAGCCAGGGACACAATCAGTGACGTCAGAGGGAACTGATTAACAAAAATAGGGGTTCCCTTCGAAAAAAAAAATGGCGTGGGGTCCCCCCTATTTTTGTTAACCAGCCAGATGAAGCAGACCGCTGAGGCCTGGATTTTCAGGCTGTTAAGGAGCCAAGATCCATGGACCTTGCCAGCCTGATAATACCAGGCCACAGCAGTCTGCATATCTTGGCTGATTAACAAAAATAGGGGATCCCCTCGAAAAAAATTGGCGTGGGGTCCCCCCTATTTTTGTTAACCAGCCAGATGAAGCAGACCGCTGAGGCCTGGATTTTCAGGCTGTTAAGGTGCCAAGATCCATGGACCTTGCCAGCCTGATAATACCAGGCCACAGCAGTCTGCATATCTTGGCTGATTAACAAAAATAGGGGATCCCCTCGAAAAAAATTGGCGTGGGGTCCCCCCTATTTTTGTTAACCAGCCAGATGAAGCAGACCGCTGAGGCCTGGTTTTTCAGGCTGTTAAGGAGCCAAGATCCATGGACCTTGCCAGCCTGATAATACCAGGCCACAGCAGTCTGCATATCTTGGCTGATTAACAAAAATAGGGGATCCCCTCGAAAAAAATTAGCGTGGGGTCCCCCCTATTTTTGTTAACCAGCCAGATGAAGCAGACCGCTGAGGCCTGGTTTTTCAGGCTGGTAAGGATCCAATATCCATGGACCTTGCAAGCCTGATAATACCAGGCCACAGCAGTCTGCTTAGCTTGGCTGGTTAACAAAAATAGGGCATCCCCTCGAAAAAAAAACGGCGTGGGGATCCCCCCTATTTTTGTTAACCAGCCAAGTAAAATGCAGACTGCTGCGGCCTGGTATTAAAAGACTGTCAAGGCCCATGGATTTTGGCCCTCAACAGCCTGATAATACCAGGCTACAGCAGCCCCACATTTGGCGCATCAAAAGATGTGCCAATTGTGGCACTTTACCCGGCTCTTCCCACTTGCCCTGTAGCGGTGGCAAGCGGGGTAATAAGGGGTTAATGTCACCGTTGATTGCACGGTGACAATAAGCCCGGTTAATAATGGAGAGGTGTCAATAAGACACCGATCCATTATTAATCCCAAAGTTATTAAATGTGTAAAAAAAAGACACAGCAAGAAAAAAGTCTTTTAATGAAATAAAAGAGACAACACAGTTTTCATTTCTTTTATTGTACTCTCATTCCTGCGACGCCATCGATCTCCTGTAAAAAAAGAAAAAAAACAAACCAACAGTATACCACCTGTCCGACGCAGTCCATAACGATAGTCCCACGACGATCCAGCTCTGCTACATCGCAATGACAGGCAGAGCCTGTCATTGCAACGCAGCACAGCTGATTACCTGCTTCCCCGGCGGTGACGTCATCGGACTGACTGCTTTACGGCCGGGATTACCCAGCAGTCACTGCAGTTATCGCGAGAAACTGCATGTGACCGCCGGGGAGAAGAGGATGGCGGCCATGAAGCAGTCCAGGACGTGACCGCCGGAGATCTTCTGCCGGGTAAGTGCCGCTGACTCCTGACAGACCCGACAGACGGACACTGACAGTGACAGTGACATCCCGATTCCGGTATCCGATAAGACGAAAATATCGGAACTCGGAATCGGAATTCCGATACAGCTAATATCGGCCGATACCCGATATTTGCAGTATCGGAATGCTCAACACTAATTATAACATACATATATAATTATAAAACATATACAGTGATCACTAGTGTTGAGCATTCCGATACTGCAAATATCGGGTATCGATTCCGAGTTCCGATATTTTCACTGCGGGTAACATCGCTTAAGGGCCCGTCTCACATAGCGATATCGCTACCGAGATCGCTGCTGAGTCACTAGTTTTGTGACGCAGCAGCGAGCTCACCAGCGATATCGCTGTGTGTGACATTCAGCGACGATCAGCCCCCCTGCCGGGTATCGCTGATCGTCGCTGAAATGTCAGGACCTTTGATCGCTGGTTTCCCGCCTGTCACACGCAGCGATGCGTGCCTGTCAGAGGGAAACCAGCGATCAAAAAAAGGTCCTGACATTTCTGCGACGATCAGCGATACCCGGCAGGGGGGCTGATCGTCGCTGAATGTCACACACAGCGATATCGCTGGTGAGCTCGCTGCTGCGTCACAAAACTAGTGACTCAGCAGCGATCTCGGTAGCGATATCGCTATGTGAGACGGGCCCTTAAGCGATGTTACCCGCAGTGTCGCTGTCCCAGATCGCTGCCTGAGCTGCCTGTTTGTAGTGACCCGACATGAAATGACACTTGGTGTACATAGGGTTAACCATGTCTTTTCATGTCCTTTGCTATCTAATTTGCACAAACAATTAAATCAGACTATGTGTGCAAAATTTCACACCTCTAGGGGTTAATTAAAGGTGTAAATTCGTAGCAAAAAAGTCCGTTTTTTTTACAACGAATTTACACCTTTAATTAACCCCTACAGGTGTGAAATTTTGCACACATAGTCTGATTTAATTGTTTGTGTAAATTAGATAGCAAAGGACATGAAAAGAAATGTTTAACCCTATGTACACCAAGTGTCATTTCATGTCGGGTGCTTCTGTCTTTTCACTGAAGCCGGCTTTACCCGGCAATTGAATCAAAGGATATTTTACTATGTAGAAGTGTATAAACTATACATATATGTATATATATATGTCACAATGACATGTATATATATATATATGTATTCTATGTGTGTATATTTAGTGTTTACAAGGAAAGAATGGGGTTTTTTTAGTTGCGATATTTTGTTCCCATAGACTTACATGGGACTTCCGGTATCGGTATCGGGTATCGCCGATATTTTAGTGATATCGGCGATACCATTCCGATTCCGATACTTTAGCATATCGGAAAGTATCGCTCAACTCTAGTGATCACCAATCTGTGCTGAGGGGCGTGGAAAAGGTTGCGCTCAGTACATGCTGTGACAGATCCTAACGACCGCCAAAGTCGTTATACAGACCGCTGACCGCTGATGTGTCGTTGATGAGATCTCCTGTTTGGAAGCTACTAGCGACCTTAAAGTGATCACACCAACGATCTCGTTAGCTTGCGTCGTTGTTGTGATCGCTAGTGTGATCGCTTAGTGTGGCATACCCTTAATGCACAAAAGTGAAATAAGCCTTTTGTAACAACTCCCTGCTGTGGCTAATTAATATTCTTAATGAGAGAGTCTCCCCTATTAACTTGATCCCCCTCTAAGGCTATGTGCACACAGCGTCCTTCAGACCCGGGCTCAGCCGCTGAGTTTACCCAGGTGAAGCCGCTTCATGAAAAAGTTGGCGGTCATTTTCCTGAAGCGTCTTCGCCAGTAGTTTTGCTGTCGATTTTGCAGCAGCTTCGTCTCTGGCATGTTTTACTCTGTACTTCTTTTAACCACTTCATTGTTTCTTAACATTGAAGCAGTTAAAAGATGTGACAGAAGATGGAATATGTACACAGCAATGCTATTATGACATTGCTTTGCATTATGTCTATTTATTGGGGTGCTTTTGCAGCGTCTTTTCAGGACGGAACCTGGCTGGAAAGGCGCCGAATGTACAAAGCTTAGTAGAGTATTTAGCAATGGGTTTTCTGAAGCAGAGAGCCCCTTAAAATTTAGAGCTACATTTATAGGTGTAGCAGAGCTGATTTTCCTGTACTGTATGACACAACTGTGCTGTCTGTGGTTTTCCATAGTATTACAGGAAAACCTGCTGAGTTATCTAAACCTTGTGAGTGATCACAGCACAATAAAGAAACAGTTCAATGACAAATCATCCAGCTACATCTGCAAATCTCGCGGTCCAAAACGCATCTCTGTTGACTTTAATGCAGTCGCTTTTGCAGAATGGCTTCAACTTAAATCTTCAGCTTACTTATAAAGCTTATTAAATGTGGAACTTTCCGCTGTTAGTGGATACAATTTTTTGGAGATTAGAAAGTGAGTAGACTTTAATAAAATAAATTGGATAATACTAATCTGTACAGTGCAGTTACTGAAAATGTAAAAGGAAAGAAGAAATACTGTATAAGGGATGTACAATATAGAAGTGTGTGGCCCAGCTATGTAAGGCACACATAAAAATCCAGGAGAGTGCACAGGAAGGTAATCGCAACGCTTGATATCCATTCACTGCCATTCACTCTTTCAGACACACCCATCTGAGATATAAGAGGGAGTGACACGTAGCATAGGGAGTTGTGTTCCGTTTGACTTCAGTCAGTTAGCTTCTGTCTAAGGACAGAGCAGCCATTCAGTCTCAGTCCAGTCTGGACTTGGAGGATACTGAGAGCTGTGCAGCGAGCTCTGGGAGAAAGCTGACATTTCCCTAAAAAGCTACAAGTGCTTATGTTAAGAGCGGGAAGCAGGGCGAAGGGCACAGTGGAGAAGATAGAGAAGTGCTTTAGGTATTGGATTGCCTGCACTAAATTGCCGGACACCGGGGTCCGAAGCGTTGCTACAGTTTCAAGCTTAGTAACAAGAAAACCGGAGGCATCTGGACTACAGGTCGCAGAGAGCAGCCCAAAGTGTCAATACGTAACCGGAGTCAGGGAGAACGGGGACTTTGAGTCAAGCGCAGACAAAAGTAAGGACTTAGTTCTCACCACTCAGAAGGCTCCACCACAATGTTGGCCGGGCATGACAGCTATTGAGAAAGCTGGAGAGTTCAGAGTTAACTTCGCTTCAGGCAAGTTGGACTCACATGTATCTGGAAGTAAAGGAGGCCTCTAACCTGCTCAGCGGTTACCCGAATGTGCACTCTCCACCCCGACCAGCTCCCCGGGACCTGCTTGAACCATCTACCAGTAAAAGGTATGAAAAGAAGCTGCATTGTGTGTGACTGAATTCTTATCTACACCCTGCATCACCACCATAGACTTCCAGGGACCCGTCTCACCTGTGGGAGACTTACCACCCAGCTGCCCCATAACATCCCCTGTGAAGATCATTATAGCAGCACTGGTCCAACTAACCAGATACCACAGGTGGCGTCACGAACTACCTATCCTAATAATCCCCTGTAAATATCCCCCATTGCACGACCGCCAGGGCCACGGACCGAGTCCCGCTGCCAGTGACAACTCCCATAGAAATCAATGGGCTCGGCTCCGAGTACCCCATAGCCCTGGTATCCACAATTGTGGTGCGTGTCGAGACAACTTGTCGTCACGAACAGGATGCGAAACTTGCAATTGTGAGTCCTGTGTGCCTATATTGAACTGTTGGTGAAAAAGACTGTTTGCTGCATTTGGCGCCAAATACCGCCATTTTACCGCCATATTGGCGCCCTGAGGCGCTGGTGAAGAAGGTGGGCGTGCATTCGTGGGCGTGTACCCCCCCTGAGGCGCGAAAGCTATGGCCGCCCTCTCCAAATGCTACTATAATGTGCGGTCCTGCCCCACTGCTAAAGAAATCCGCCTCCTCTTCATCCTCTATACGAAGAGGAGGAGATGCAAATCCCGCCTCCACGGAAGAGACCAGACTGTTCCTGATGGAAACTACAGTCTGGCCTGGGACGAGATGGCGGAAGGACAGGAGAATCTGTGCAGAGGACCGGAGGCATACAAGCCCTGCTTACCGGAAGATTTCCTACCTGTGCCGGAGCTGTCCCCAGATCGGGACACTGACCCCGCCATGCTGGAGCTGCAGAAGGAGAATGCAGAGCTCAGGAAACAAATCCAGCGTCATGCCGACCTGGAGAAGACCGAGAGACGCTGGCGTGCCCAGACACAGCGGCTGCTGTGGGACGCAGTGTTCTCTCCCACGGATATCACCCCATCACTGGATTTCCCAAAATCACTGCTGAAGAAGGCTGAGGGACGACCGGAGGCTGCCACCAAAAGTGCTGTACCTGATCCCACCGATGCGGAGGTGGAGGAGAAGGAGGCTGAGGAGGTCCTGCCCGGTCCGGAGTGCCAGCAAGGCCAGGAGGCCACAGCAGAGTACGGTTCCCCGGTAAGGTCACCGGAGGGGTCCCAGCCATCTTTGCCGGAAGTCGACTGGGATGAGATGGAGCGTCTGGACGACGTGACTTACGACCTCCAAACCGGAAATGCCTGGCAGCACTGTGAGAAAGTGAGACAGCAGGAAGAGAAAGAGCGAAACATCCAGCGGTCCCGACAACGGCAGCATGAGGAGTTCATCGCTGATAAGGAAACCGTCCGCAGAGACAAAGGTACCCGACGGGAACCGCGGCGGCAGGGGTGCGTTACTGAGTTTCAGCTCCGCAAGGGCTGGGGCTTTATCCGCGAGCCGGGCCTCTATGCAGGGGTCTTTGTGAGCCGCCGGGACGTGGAGTCCCACTTGCCCATCGGTCATCCTGGGAGGGACCTGATAAATGGGGACATAGTGAGTTACACACGTCACTGGGGTTTAAAGGGGGGGTATGCCCTGAACGTCTCCATCGTTAGTGACCCCGTCCCCGACGCCAGTACCGAAGCGTCCCAGTCCGAGCTCCCACCGCACCAGGCCGTGCCCCGGCATCGCCCCCTGCATCGCAATCGGCGACCTACTCTGCATCGCAATCGGCGACCTACTCTGCATCGCAATCTGCGACCCACTCTGCATCGCGATCTGCGACCCACTCTTCATCGCAATCGGCGACTCATTCTGTATCGCAACCGGATGATGCGACCACAGTTAGATCGCAGCCCAAGCCTGCATCTTCAATGGAAAGTTTATATTTGCCTGAGACACCCGTTGCGCCCCTAGTGGTTCGCACAAGAACTGTGGCCACTCAAACGCTGATAGCGGGCCATGACTTATTTGTAATGCGTTCTAAGGAACATCGCGTCGTACCAGCCCCAGGAGTGGAAGACGTTATTGAAATTAGCAAGAAAAGTGAAGACCGGTAGGACCCAGACAGGGGTTTACCGTATCCAAGAATTGTATAAAGTTTGATAAAAGAAGGTTTGCCATTTTGCACTTTATTGCTGTGTATGATGATGTTTTATATATTAAGTAGAATACCCGGCTGGGTACAAGGGAAGAGAATTTGAAAAGTTAAAAAGTAATGTGTTGATTGCATAGTCGCATAGAATACCCTGGTTGGGTAAAGCAGGTAAAGTGAGTTATTGAGATATATATGAATACTTGAAATGTATATATGTGATTTAACCCTTCATGGACTGAGAGGCTGTGGACTGTGCCAGCCCAAGAACTTGCTTTGTAAATAGTTGCGCTTCGGTGCATTATCTTGGTTTTACATGAAACCATTGCTATCCACCTCTGAAGAAAAACCCGTATGGTGGGCCTAGAGTGAGGTCTGCAGTCAGAAGTCCTGCAGCCCACCCAGGACCCACGTGGGAGGTTTTTGGTGCGGGTCCTCCACAAGAATATTGTCTAATATTTATTGAAAAAGTATTTTGATATTTTGATACTTTTGTATTCTTCATTGTACAAATTGTAACGTTCAAGAAATTCTTACCTCCCGGATGGGATGAGTTAAAATGTTATGTTTAATGCAAAAAAAAAAAAATGTTTTCTTTTTCTCTTTTACAGCCTGGGAGTGCTGTGTTTAATCAAGGGGGGATGTGTGGCCCAGCTATGTAAGGCACACATAAAAATCCAGGAGAGTGCACAGGAAGGTAATCGCAACGCTTGATATCCATTCACTGCCACTCACTCTTTCAGACACACCCATCTGAGATATAAGAGGGAGTGACACGTAGCATAGGGAGTTGTGTTCCGTTTGACTTCAGTCAGTTAGCTTCTGTCTAAGGACAGAGCAGCCATTCAGTCTCAGTCCAGTCTGGACTTGGAGGATACTGAGAGCTGTGCAGCGAGCTCTGGGAGAAAGCTGACATTTCCCTAAAAAGCTACAAGTGCTTATGTTAAGAGCGGGAAGCAGGGCGAAGGGCACAGTGGAGAAGATAGAGAAGTGCTTTAGGTATTGGATTGCCTGCACTAAATTGCCGGACACCGGGGTCCGAAGCGTTGCTACAGTTTCAAGCTTAGTAACAAGAAAACCGGAGGCATCTGGACTACAGGTCGCAGAGAGCAGCCCAAAGTGTCAATACGTAACCGGAGTCAGGGAGAACGGGGACTTTGAGTCAAGCGCAGACAAAAGTAAGGACTTAGTTCTCACCACTCAGAAGGCTCCACCACAATGTTGGCCGGGCATGACAGCTATTGAGAAAGCTGGAGAGTTCAGAGTTAACTTCGCTTCAGGCAAGTTGGACTCACATGTATCTAGAAGTAAAGGAGGCCTCTAACCTGCTCAGCGGTTACCCGAATGTGCACTCTCCACCCCGACCAGCTCCCCGGGACCTGCTTGAACCATCTACCAGTAAAAGGTATGAAAAGAAGCTGCATTGTGTGTGACTGAATTCTTATCTACACCCTGCATCACCACCATAGACTTCCAGGGACCCGTCTCACCTGTGGGAGACTTACCACCCAGCTGCCCCATAACATCCCTGTGAAGATCATTATAGCAGCGCTGGTCCAACTAACCAGATACCACAGGTGGCGTCACAAACTACCTATCCTAATAATCCCCTGTAAATATCCCCCATTGCACGACCGCCAGGGCCACGGACCGAGTCCCGCTGCCAGTGACAACTCCCATAGAAATCAATGGGCTCGGCTCCGAGTACCCCATAGCCCTGGTATCCACAATTGTGGTGCGTGTCGAGACAGAAGATTTACAGTATATCCATAATACTAATCTGTATAGTACAGTTACTGAGAATGTAAAGGGAACGAAGAAATACTGTATATATTGCTGTACAATATAGAGGGTTTACATCCAGAATAGTAATCTGTATAGTACACTTACTGAGAATGTAAAGGGAACAAAGAAATACTGTATAAGGGATGTACAATATAGAAGATTTACCTCCAAAATACTAATCTGTATAGTACATTTACCGAGAATGTACAGGAAAAGAAGAAATACTGTATATGGGATGTATAATATAGAAGGTTTACATCCAAAATACTAATCTGTATAGTACAATTACTGAGAATGTAAGTTAAAGAGGAAATACTGTATAAGGGATGTACAATATAGAAGGTTTACATCCAAAATGCTAATCTGTATAGTACAGTTACTGAGAATGTAAGTTAAAGAGGAAATACTGTATAAGGGATGTACAATATAGAAGGTTTACATCCAAAATACTAATCTGTATAGTACAGTTGCTGAGAATGTAAGTTAAAGAGGAAATACTGTATAAGGGATGTACAATATAGAAGGTTTACCTCCTTCAGTCCTTCAGTTATTGCTGCTCCTTTTGAGTTTTACTTTCTTTGGGATATTGGTGCATTCTTTTGCATTTTTCAATTTGATTTTATTAATGTATATTTGCATAATAAAATTCCAACAATTATCAGGTTTTGCAGATTAATTACCTACAGTGATTAATCACTAATATATATGATTACAGCTGTTATGTGAACATAGGAATTAGTACTGTACACCTTTATCAAAGTATAAATTTGAAATAATTATCAGGTTTTTGGGGATTAATTTTCCAAAGTCTTACTCTTTAATCATCAGCAGTTCCAGTGTGAGAAGCGTGTGACTAAACCTGCAGATAGAAAAAAGCCTCAATGTGCCAAGAAACACATGGTATTTTTTTCAATATTCAAAAAGGGCCTATTTCTTACCACAAGTAAGTGCTTTTCTCCAGAATCTGCAGAATCTGGCCATGTTTTTTCGTATGTTTTTTCGCCTCTTCATTGCTTAGATAAAGCGTCATCTATGTACAGTAAATCTGTTTTTTTTTTTTAATGAATAGCATGTGATCTGCAGAAGATTCTCATATAAGTTTAAAAATTGAGGATCCGCCCACTTGACTAACAAGACTAGATACCTAAGTAATGGAGAGGCTCAAAAAAAAATCAGCAGAATTCAGACCGTGTAAAAATATACATATTTATGGTAAGAGACAGGACCCCTTTAAGGCTCCTCCATTGAACCCAAATTATGTCACAGCTGTAAGACCCAGTAGACCAACAGAAGAGAACGCATTTAATGTGGATTTGGAGCCCGTAATTTGTAGTTGGGGGACACTTCTTATGGTTTCATTGACTAATAATTTATTAAACGGAATCTATGTTATCTTTTTGGTAGTGATTTTTTTTCCAATGTTTTATTATTTTTTTATTGTAGAACATTTACTCTATTTTCTGACTATGATTCTATTACAATTATCTATTATTTTGAGGGAGGATTCCTAGAAACATTCGTTTTTATCTCCTTATATTGTGTTTTTTAATGGAGTGGTGACTGAAACGCCTCAATTCTGGCATTTCAATTTTTTATTTTTTTTTATGGCATTTACAATGTAGATTAATTAATGTTATATTTTAATAGACTGTACTTTTATATATGCGGCGATATCAAATATTTTTACGTTTTTAATTGTTTTTACATTTCTTTTCTATATTTTTTATGGGGAAGTAGGAAGGTGATTCAAATTTTTATTTTTACTTTTTATATTTTTAAAATCTCTTCAGATTTTTTCCTCCTTTTCTATTTTCAGTATTTTTAGGCGACTTGAACCTACAATCGTCTCATAGATTGCTCTGTATACTGAAATACCACAGTATTCCAGTATATAATGTAAATTTCAATTTGTTACAAGACAGGTGTACTAAGACTGCAGCCATTGGGGCATACGGCTGACTTCTGGCTGTCATAATAAGCCATCGATGCCCCAAAATGGCATCAGAGATTGACGGCTTGATCTAAATGCTAACGGCAGCGAATGGCGCTCAGCTCTGATCGCTGCTGTTACAGACATTTTGCCCGTGTTGTGGGAGTTCCATCACCCGGGCCACTTCCACATTTGACAATAGGTCATTTTTTTGACGACACATGGCTTTAAAATGTATTAACCCCCTTCCTGTCCTGATTATTAATTATTTTTCTACCCATTTTTGTGCTTTGCTCCCATTTCCGCTCTGCCCTTAGATCCCCTATTCATGGCTTGATGTCCCTATGTCTTTCTTTGTTTTGATACCTCCCTTTCTTATCCCATGCTATTCCTCTTCTTTAGGGTCAATCTAGATCAGGCCTGGGCAAATTGCGCCCCACGGGCCACATCCGGCCCCTGAGTGTTTCTGTGCAGCCCGCTGACACTCACAGCCAGAGTAGGTGAGAGTAAACCCTTACCTCCCTCTTTGCTCCCAGCTTGTACTGTCACATGTCCTGTGCAGGAGAGGTAAGGGTTAGGCCCCCCATAGTGCTCCCCCTGTGATCTGGGGCTTATCACATCCACTCCATAGACTGCAGTACGGATTCTCAACCCCTGCCTGTCAGCTCCTGCCCCATATGTGATGTGGATCTCTGCATGTGGAGTAGAGGTGGGAGAATAACTTTTTTCCAATGTTCCCAATTTGTTGCTTGATCAACAGCTATTACGGGTTACGATAAGCTTCATTGCAACAAGTATTGTCAGGCTATGTTCACACAACTGTAATATTTGTCCAAGTGCTGCTCGTGAAAAAAAAATAATCCCCACCTCAGACAGAGCACTTGGAGCAATGTTATGGAATTGGGCTATCCAGATTACAGCTTGAAAATGTCTGTGTGACAAATGTCACAGCACCCTCCGGTCTCTTCTGTATTTCGGATCAGACTCGCCTGTTGAAATCTATGTGTGTGCAAAAATAAAAAAAATTGGATCCCATATGAATCATCCATATAGCATCCGATTTTTACGAATACATTTCCATTAGTAACACAGGACCCTGTATTTGTTCTTTTAAATTTTATTCACTTCTCATGTATAAAAATGGATGCCATACAGATGACGGTACAGATGGAAAATCTTCTTTGTGGATGAAATTAACAATTTTTTTTATACGCTCATGTAAACTTCATCACATAAACAACTGCTTTTTATAAAGTGATAAAATTATAATGCAGAATTAAAGGGTATCCGAAACCAAAGGTGACTTTTAGGCTGGCTTTACACTTACCGTGATTTTTGCGGCCCGTTACTGTGGGCCTCTTTTGCGGGCCGTATCGCCCCAATTTTCAAGGTCTGCCGCAATAACGGACCGCAAAAAACTTGTGGATCGCCGTTTCCAATACAATAGAAAAGTATTGGAAAGAAAAAAACGGCGTCAGGTCATTAATTTTCTATGGGGGCCATGTCCGTAAGCTCGATATTTTTTCACGGCCGTATATACGGCCCTCACGGCCTTACGGCACACGGCCCTCAGTAGAATTTTTGCGGCCCGTTTATGCGGCCCCATACAAATGCACTGGGGCCACAAAAACGAGCCGAAAAAACACGGCAAGTGTAAAACCAGCCTTATACTAAATTTAATTCAATTAGCTAATCACTTCTCTAATATACAGGGTGGTCCAAAAGTAGGTGGACAGTATGTGTAATAGGGCTATGAAGGGGGAGATTTATCAAACATGGTGTAAAGTGAAACTGACTCAGTTGCTCTTAGCAACCAATCAGATTCCACTTTGCATTCTTCAGACTCTTTGGAAAATGAAAGGTGGAATCTGATTGGTTGCTAAGGGCAACTGAGTCAGTTTCACAGATCCAGTTTTCACAGATAAATCTCCCCCAAAATGGCAAATAATTTAAATACAGATCAAAGAAAATGGATTTTAAAAGAGTATTAGAAATCTCAAAATGCTGAAACGGGAGCAAATTGGGTTGAAACATTTGGTACTCAAGCCCCAAAGAGACGAAACATTTACCGCATTCGTGACAAATTCGATGCCACTGGCTGAATCCTTAATGCTCCAAAAACTGGTCGACCCAAAACAGCCTGTACAGAAAATAATAAACAACTTGTAGCTGAAACATTTTTCAGAGTCCAAAAAAGTCCACCAGAAGAGTCTCTTTAGAATTGGGAATTTCACGAGCTTCCATCATGCGAATCCTGAAATCTATTGGGTGGAAAGTTTATCATCCACGTCTAATTCATGGTTTATTGGAGGATGATCCAGACATTTAGTGAGATTATGCTTAATCGAAATTGAAGAAAATCCAGTAATTTTAGATAACATTATGTGGAGAGATGAAGCTTCTTTCACATTATCTGGCCTTATTAACAGACATCATTGTATTTACTGGTTAATGAGAACATGTATTTAACATTAGAGCAACAACTGGATGAGCCTGGTGTCAATGTTTGGGGTGGTATTTCAAGTTTTGGTGTTTTGGACCATTTTTTTTTGATGGAACAGTCACAGGAGAGATGGGGCCCATTATATATGGAGCCCATTATATATGGAGCATCATATGGGGCCCATTATTTATGGAGCATTATTTGGGGCCCATCATACACTGGATTATCATATATGGGGCCCATCATATACTGAAGCTTCATATGGGGCCCATTATATATGGAGCATCATATGGGGCCCATTATATATGGAGCATCATATGGCGCCCATTATATATAGAGCATTATATGGGGCCCATTATATATGGAGCAAAATATGGGCCATTATTTGGAGACTATGGGCCATATATATCTGTTATATGGAAGGACTATCTTTGTCGTGTGCCCATAATACTGTATGGAAGACTATACTGTCCGTTTTCTGAGCTATTGTAGAATTTACAATAGATATCACTCATGTAATGTAAGAAGTGAAGTATTTGGCATTGTACTATATCTATGTTTATCTGCCGTATCTGTGCATCATGAATTGTGGTATGTGTTAAAGGGGCCCACTGAGACTCTTTCGCCCGGGGCCCATGAAATCCTGGAGCCGGCCCTGCTTGTGGCCACGTGATAACTGCTCCAGCAAGCAACAGGGCCAAATGCCACTTACTGCACACTGTCAGAATTCGGCAATCTGTAGTCACACAGAGTGTCTGTACAAATTTATGTGGAGCTTAGAAAATCCCTTTTAATAGTAATATTTGTCAAGTGATTTATGGAGGTGAAGACAGTATAATCTAGCTGTATTTTAACCATATCGTGCCTGAAGAATAATAACTTTGATGACAGATCTTTGCCATTCTCTTCTTTCCACACAGGAAATAAATATTGTAGATATATCATGATTTATTTGTAAACTATTTATCCCCAGTTGCTACTATTGGCTTTTCTTAATAATAATGTAATGTTAATAATATATAGCATATAAAATTACTGCCCCACAGTCGTTAAAAACCTAATTTATATTCCACCCACAGTTCTCAGAAAGCCTTATGGCCGCCTTCTCTACACCAATTGGTTGATCATCTTTTCGCAGACCTGGTAGACTATAGAACCAGATCTCTGTATTCATTTGAGGTCTTTAAACCTACCTACCACCCAAATCATTGCTAGTACCATTATCTCTAGATTTGTCACTTTGCCACTAATCTTTTCTAGGATATACAGGTCTCTGTTCCAATATCTCACAGTCCTGAGTATCAAGGTAAAAAGTCATGGATTGTTCACTTTAGCTCAATATTTATTTTACTCGCCATTATTTCCACGGCCCTTTACAATCCTCATTATTGCTGTCCCTATTGGGGCTCACAATCTACATTCCCTATCAGTATGTCTTTGGAGGGTGGGAGGAAACGGCGTACCCAGAGGAAACCCACGCAAACACGGGGAGAACATTCAAAATCCTTGCAGATGTTGTCCTTGGTGGGATTTGAACCCAGGACCTCAGCGCTGCAAGGCAACTGTGCTGA
Organism: Oophaga sylvatica; assembly: GCA_033576555.1. NCBI lineage: Eukaryota > Metazoa > Chordata > Amphibia > Anura > Dendrobatidae > Oophaga > Oophaga sylvatica. The sequence continues at coordinate 56,977,967 of JARQOD010000002.1, forward strand.
TCACTGAGCCACCCTGTGTGGTATTGATTGCATTTAAAGGGGCTTCCCTACCAACAAAATGTATCACCTATCCACAGGATAAGAGATAACTATTTTATCTGTTGGGTCTCAACCACTTGAACTGACATTAACAACAAGAATGGGTCCTGTCTCCCCATGTTAAGAAACAGCAATCACCCTAGTTATTGTGTATTGAAGCGGTGGTCACACATGCACACTTCCGATCCCATAGACACATAAAAATGAAGGTGATCAAGCGTGTGCACTACCATTCCAATAACAGAGGATTTGAGCACCTCCATATTTTGTATTAGTGGAGTCCCAATGTTCGGATCCCCATCCGTGGTACTCAATAATGAGTTATGGATAGAGATGAGCGAACCCGAACTGTAAAGTGTCTGGCGCTGAACTCCAAACATGGACTTCTCCTGAATGTCTGTTTTACAGCTTGGGATTCTGGGGAGGAGAGAGATAAGGAAAGAGATTTTCCAGCACCAAAGTTTGGGTCACCATTGGTTTAGGATCTAGTTCGGATACAGTTCTGCACGAAAATTCTGTTGAATCAGACGAATCCCAACTTTCATGGGTCCGATCATCTCTAGTTATGGATAGTAGCAGGGATGCAATAGATTTATAGCTTTAGAATGGGAAACATAGTTAAATAGTTGGGATGAATTGTAGGAATTTTGAGACTGCGGGGAGTAGAAGTGACAAAAAAACAGGTAGACAGTGCAGGAAAGCAGTCATTCATGACAGTGTTGGCAATACAACATGATGGGACATAAATCACAAACTGTTCTGCATATTTTAGTAGACTGCAACTAGTTCTGGTACCCTAATGGTGTCAGAGGTGCATCCTCCATGTATGAAGCAGATAACACCACTGGCAGGTTGGAGGTGAGGTCATTACACTCAACTCACAGTTAACCAATTCCTTGGTTTTCAAGTTGTCTTCTAGGTTGTTATAACCTTGTTTTTAGATGATGCTAAAAGCTTTTTCTACAAGTCTATAACGGAATCCAAAATCCAGACATATAATTCCAAAATAACACTGGAGACAATCAGCAGTGTGCAAGAATAATAGGCAATCATGACGAGATTAGCGCTATTCATGCCAAAGGAAAGTCTTGTAGAATGAGCTGCTGACAAAGCAAAATCAAGATGACAGATTGCTCCACGGGCTGAAATATGATCTTTCCAGAACAGAAACTCGACAACCAATTTTCATTATTGCTTAATTTACCTTTTAGTTGTTACCTTATCACCAGGTTAATAAACAACAATTTTAGCGTCCTAAGTATACTACGGTATAGTAGAAGCGTAGAGGGGTCATCAAATATACAAAATCTGTTTTTATGTCTTGTAAATAAATATTACAGTCGAGGTCCACAAATGTTTCTTCTACGCAAATGTGTATATATATGGTTCATTCACACAGCTGAAACATGTCGCCCATAGAAGTCTATGACACAAGGCCGTAATGTCATGTGGAATCATTATATGTAATAAATGACTGCAAGGTGGGTTTTTTCTCTTGAACGTCCACCCAGGGCTTGCTCACACCACCGTATACATCGGACGACTTTTATTTAATTTTTTATTGGACCAATGTTATCCAATGGTGCAGTGCTGATGCACAATTTTTTGAAAAAAAATCTCAGCATGCTGTGATTACACGCTGAAATCAGACGCCACTCACCCATTCAAGTCTGAAAACATTGGACTGCACTCAAATGACAACTCCGATTTCCGCGGAGTCACAGAATTGAGAAAATGGAGAAATTTTGTTCTCCATCTTCTCCTCGCGGTGTTCTCCCATTCTTTTATCCGAGAGAATTGGATCACATTATACTCGGATCAGAATTTAATCAGTAACACAGTTTGTAAGTAAAAAAAGGTCAATATAGCCAAGACTGCTCTCCTCCAATGTTGACCTTGCTGTGACACACAGACTGACATTGTGGGTTACAGATTTTGATGCATTGTAAATAATGTTTTTGTAAAGTTATTTTTTTTCAGAAGAATCACCCAACTGGACAAAGAGTGTCAAAGAGAGCAATTTTCTAGGGACACTATAGTGTATACAACCATACAGGCTCCATGCCTCCCCAGTGATGATTACACTATGGGCCAAAGTGAGACATCCTTTCACCCTTCTCCTGAATAATGGAACCTCTCAGATGTCTGCACCTTTGATAGGAATACATTTTAGAGTAAGAAATATACCAAGCCAACTAACAGTGCATTTATACCACCCGATTTTGTGGCATTAAGTGACTGCCAATGGGAGAATATTTACCAAGCAGCAGACGTTTAACAGCCTGATTACACATGCAGCCCGCTGTAAGCGATTGTTCTTTTTAGACAGGACAATGTTCTGCCAAGAATGATGATATTTTATGCAGGATAACAGACCATTTCGTCCAATGAACAAGCGTTTTACTCATTTGCAGGGTGATCAGCAGCCTGTTTAGTCCGGAAGACTGTTGTGGACACTTATTCAAGGTAATTTTGTAGAGTAATTGGACCTTTAAAAGTTGAAAAAAATAGAGATGTGCAAATAAGTTCTCCTCAAAGGAAAGAAAGCTACCTAGTCGCTCTTAGAAGTAGATAACATGCAAAACACTGATTTAAAAGGTAGATAACTAGTGACGAGCAAGTATGCTCATTACTTGAGTTTTCCGAGTACGGTATGTTCGGGTGGTCTCCGAGTATTTTGGGCGTGCTCGGAGATTTAGTGTGTGTCGCCACAGCTGCATGATTTGCAGCTGCTAGACAGCCTGAATTCATGTGGGAATCGCCTGTTTGTTAGGACATCCCCACACGTATTCAGGCTGTCTATCAGCCGTAAATCATGCAGCTGCTCCGACACACACTAACTCTCCGAGCATGCCCAAAATACTCGGAGATCACCAGAGCATGCTTGGAAAACTCGAGTAACGAGCATACTCGCTCATCACTATGATAACTCTACTAAGTGGCACTAACAAGATCACTAGCGCTAACTAGGAAAATAGAAGTCAAAGGGGACCTAAACTTCGGTGCTGTAAAATGGTCATAAGTAAGAGCGAGGGGGCAACCAAAGCAAGCAGAGTACCCCCACAGAATCAATCTCTCTCCCCGAACACTAAAACGGACTTCCAAGAGAAGTCCGTGTTTGGAATTCAGCACCTAGTGTCCAGTACGAACCCCGAACTTTACAGTCCGGGTTCAATTATCTCTACTTACAATCTATAAAGGTATGGATGACATTCTATTACACCAAAATGTGGGGTTCATTGTTTGTCAAATGGAAATGAACAGTGTAGCAAGCCAGCTAATACAAAACTTCATGTTACCGTCTATGCCCGCCTTCACAACCAATTGTTTTATTAACTTAATGATTCCTAAATAAGAAAACTAAGCAACCCTTCTACATGCAAGTGGCGGTGGTGTATCGTCCTCCGGGCCTCTCCCATCAGTTTCTAGATCACTTTGCCACCTGGATTCCACACTATCTCTCCTGTGACATCCCCACCCTCATCATGGGAGACTTCAACATTCCATTGGCCTTCCCCTCTCACCATCTACTTCTCACCTTTTATCTCTAACCTCCTCTTTCGGCCTCTCGCAGCATACTAACTCCCCCACGCATGAAGATGGAAACTCCCTCAACTTGGTCTTCTCCCTGCTTTTCTCAGTGGATGATTTCACAAACTCCTCTCTCCCACTCTCTGACCACAACCTTCTATCATTTTCTATCAAGAACTGCCATCCCGCTCAGGTCACCATCACTTTCCACACTTTTAGAAACATACAGGCCATTAACACCCAGAAGTTTATGAAGAACTTGCAGTCATCATTGGCCCCTATCTCCTCCCTCTCATGTCCTGATTCTGCACTGAAGCATTACAATGAAACACTTCAAAGTGCCCTGGATGAAGCTACACCTCCTATACATAGAACAACTAGGCACAGATGGCGACAACCCTGGCACATACTGCAAACACGCTTCCTACAGCAATGCTCCAGGTGTGCTGAATGTCTGTGGAGAAAATCTAATCTACCCGAAGATTTCATCCATTATAAGTTTATGCTTAAAACATACATTGCCCTTCACCTCTCAAAACAAACCTATTTCAACACCCTCATCACCTCACTATCCAATAACCTGAAACGTCTCTTTGACACTTTTCATTCCCTACTCAACCCAAGATTGCAGGCCTCAACCACAGATCTCCACGCTGACGATCTGGCTAATTATTTCAAAGAAAAAATTGACCATATCCGACAGGAAATTATCTCCCAATCCCCTCATACCATGCACTGTCCTCCCTCCCCCACTGCATCTAGCTCACTCTCTGATTTTGAACCAGTATCAGAAAAAGTAATCAGGCTCCTTGCATCTTCTCGCCCTACCACTTGCACCAGTGACCCCATTCCATCACATTTCCTCTAGTACCTTTCCCCTGCTGTCACCACTCCCCTAACTAAAATATTTAACCTCTCTCTCTCTTCCGGTATCTTTCCCTCATTTAAGCATGCCATCATACATCCATTATTTAAGAAAAACATCTATCAACCAAAACTGTGCCGCTAACTATAGACCGGTCTATAATCTTCCCTTCATCTCTAAACTCCTGGAACGCCTGGTCCACACCCATCTTATCCGCTATCTCTCAGATAACTCTCTCCTCGACCCTCTACAATCCGGTTTCCTCTCTCTACACTCTACTGAAACTGCCCTCACTAAAGTCTCTAATGATCTATTGACTGCTAAATCTAATGGTCACTACTCCATGCTAATTCTCTTGGATCTCTCCGCAGCATTCGACACTGTGGACCATCAGCTCCTCCTCACTATGCTCCATTCCATTGGCCTCAAGGACACCGTTCTCTCTTGGTTCTCCTCCTATCACTCTGACCGCTCCTTTACTGTATTTTTTGCTGGCTCCTCCTCCTCTCATCTACCCCTTACTGTTGGGGTTCCTCAAGGATAGGTTGTAGGCCCCCTCCTCTTCTCTTTGTATACTGCCCCTAATGGTCAAGCAATCAGTAGATTTGGGTTCCAGTACCATCTCTATGTTGATGACACCCATTATACACTTTTTCTCCTGATATCACGCCTGCCTTTTTGGAAAACACCAGTGATTGTCTTACCGCTGTCTCTAACATCATCATGTCCACCCTCTATCTGAAACTGAACCTGTCAAAAACTGAACTCCTCGTGTTTCCTCCCTCTACTAACCTATTTATGCCCGACATTGCCATTTCCGTGTGTGGTTCCACCATTACTCCCCAGCAAAATGCCCGCTGTATTGGGGTCATACTTGATTCTGAGATTTCATTTACCCCCCACATCCGATCACTGGCTCGCTCTTGTTATGTGCACTTCAGAAACATTTCTAGAATTCGACCCTTTCTTACTTTCGACTCTGCAAAAACTCTTACTGTTTCTCTTATCTATTCTCGTCTGGACTATTGTAACTCTCTACTAATACCCACAATTTTAAGCGTGCCCTAAAAACACATTTGTTCAGACTGGCCATATCGCCTCAATGCATTATCCTAAATATCCCTGTGTGGCTCATTCAAAATTTTTACCATAACCAGGTTCCTCGCATCATGTTCTCACCCGCTTTATGCATCTAATAGCCCTCTGTGTCTGTACTGTTACATATTTAGACTGTTAACTGGTTCATGCAGTACCAGGAACACCCGATTCGTACACTATGACTGGTCCAAACATAAAAGCAATTGTTACCATCCACCTTTTGTGTCTCCCCTTTTTCCTCATAGATTGTAAGCTTGCGAGCAGGGCCCTCATTCCTCTTGGTATCTACTTTGATCTGTGTTTATTGTTATGCTGTAATGTCTATTGTCTGTAGAAGTCCCCTCTATAATGTAAAGTGCTGCGGAATATGTTGGTGCTATAGAAATAAAATTATTATTATTATTAAATAGTCTGCATCGAAAAACGTCTAGTGTTTTGTTTCTACAGCTTCTATTCAGATATGTGTCTCCATGGTAACAGACTACAAACAAACTTCATGCAGTCTGATCTTGAAGTCAGAGGCCTTGATTTTATTTCACCGGTTTTGATGAGTGAGCAAAGTGGAGCAGACACTACTGATTCACTAAGAGGCACGCTACTCTTAATGAGTCAAGTGAGGCGCGTAGTGGCGTGTGTGTAACCCTTGCCAGAAATCTTACTCCAGACCCTGGTTGTAGTATACTGGTCATAATGAATTTGACCATGCTCCGTCCCACCACATTCAGACCCAGCTCTGACAACTTTGTCAAAACTGGGCAAAAATGTAGTAAAAACGGGAAAAGTCGCGTGGCACTAAAAAATTCTAAGCTTTTTTTCGTCACAAATCTGGAGAACAAGCTTTGATAAATTGCCCCCCATACTTTCTTTCATCTGTCTTTTACTTCTTGTAACCAACCAAATGTAAGTTAACAGGTCAGGGACATGGAGATTGACTGATCAGTATACAATTCGTTACTACCCATTACCATGGAGACACATAGATCTGCATAAAAGCTATAGACACAAAACAGTAGAACATTTTCAATAAAGGCAATTGTAATTAAGACAATTTAGCTTCATATTTTATGCACTGAAGTAACATAACATTGGTTGTACCCTACCAGAATATGTGGCTTAATTGTTCGACAGCCCCGTGCCCCTCTTCTTGCTAAAAAAAAATATATAGCAACTCTACAATATTAATGAAAGCTTGTTCTGCAAGTGAGAAATTAGATTTATAGTGGACAGCACACTCCATAATGAGCTGCCCCCACGATAATTAAATTCCTTGTAAATCCAGCCTTACACTTGTACCCCATGTATTGTGCTAAGCTCCAGTTGTATCATCCTCCATCTGTACCGCGACGATGGGAACACAATCTCAGCACAGCATGATTCAGTATTAAATCTGCCGAGGGGCGGCTTTTTTCCCGTAGAGTTATTATTATAAAGCAGCATATGTAATGCAGCACGGACAGATATAATTACGTGTCTGGCCAATTTCATCCATAAAAAAGGAACATAACCGTTGGATACATCATATAGCGAAAACATAATTTACTTTATTTAAAATAACCTTCAATGTGATCCATCATTGATTCTGAGCGTATGGAAGAGAAGGTTTTAAGCCCTTACTGGTAAAAAAAAAATCCTTGATTTGTAAAGTGCTACGGAACATGTTGGCGATATATAAAAAAATATTATTCCACACAGGATAGGATGATTATTGTATATTGTAGCAGCAAAACAATTGTTCTGGGGCAAAACCATTTATAGTAATGTATGTTCTCAGGTGGCTTCTACCATTTCCCATTTGAAATCATTAAGCCTGTGTGCCCACGATGAGGTTTTGTCACTGTCGCAGCAAAGTGGAAGGCAATTATAGAAATCTCCTGCCCTCTGTGCATTTATTTTTATGCAGCATAAACTGACCTGCGGTGCTTCTTTCAACTCAGTTTTTCTCATAGAATTGCATTACATGCTGAAAATCCACAGGTAAAAAAAGTACATACATTTTTAGTTCTTTTTCATTGCAGAAACTCACAAAAACCACACGTAATCCACACATGACTGTACCAACAAATTTTTGGCAAATCCAAATACTAGGAAGTATCAAAAAATGCAGCTTTGTTTAAAACATGACACTAACAAGAGACAAAAAATGAAACGTCAAAAACGTGATAAAAACCCATGTAAAAAAACGCACTCAAAAACTAAATGAAAAAACGCAAGTAACCTAATTTACCTAATATATGTAGAAATTGTGCAGAAAATCTGCAACATCAAAAACTCTCCAAGTACTCATCATGGGAACATAGTCTAAAGTAATTGCAATGTAATAATGGTGAAATATTATGAATTCCTTTTGTTTAAAGGGAACCTGTAACATGAAAAATACGCTAATAACCCGCAGATATGGGGTTAATCTCCAGGCTAATAGTGTTCTGAACCTGCCCGATGCACGCACTGAGAGCCTCGCTGCCTGGAGGAAATTAACTTTATTCCTCCTCCCCCGGCAGCATTCGGGTTTCAGTCATGGGGGAGGCGCTGTCGTGGATTCCTATGTATAGAGATCTGCAGCTGTAACCGTGCCTCGGTATTGACTGACAGATGGCCCTAATACTGAGCATGATGTCAGTCAATGTCGGGAGCTCAGTTACAGCCGCCGCTCTCTATTCACAGACTGGTGATTGAACCTGCTCCGGCGCCGCCCTCTTGACTGAAACCAGGAGGAATAAAGTTAATTTCCTCCAGGCAGAGGGACTCTCAGTGTGAGCGCCTGGCAGGTTCCCTTTACATTATCAGCCATGACCCCCAGACAATGAGGACATTCTTAGCTTGGTCACTCTTTGGCACTATGGATAGGACAAGACTTGGTGCCCAAGGAAATGATTTCAAAGTATGTCTCCTCCTTCGGTCATTTAACAAGACAGCAGTCTAATGGACAGTCATCCCGCAAACAGAACTCAGCCCGATGCCGGTTAACATGCATGTCAAGCCTTTGCATATAAGATTCATATATCTAGCGTCAAGTGTAATGCAGGTGACGAATGCAACACACAGATAACACAAGGCGGGAACATCTGTGAACAATATTTTAATAATAATCTTATATAGCGCTAACATATTCCGCAGCGCTTATAGTTTGCACGCATTATTGTTGCTGTCCCCGAAGGAGCTCACAATCTAGATTCCCTATCTGTGTGTTTTGGAATGTGGAAGGAAACCGGAGTACCGGAGGAAACCCACGCAAACACGGGGAGAACATACAAACTCCTTGCAGATGTTGTCCTTGGTGGATTCGAACTAGGACTCCAGCGCTGCAAGGCTCTAGTGCTATCCACTGAGCCACCGTGCCGCCCAACAATATAATTTTGTTTGAATACAATAGTAATTTACAGCAATTCTAAACAGTTGGTGATAGTAACAAGGCAAATCAAACAATAAACCAGATACTTTTATGCGGAAATTAGCAACGGAAGTTCTTCACTATGCAATGCTAATGTTGTCTTCATGAAGGTGGTCCGCCCATTCACAGGAGTTACCTCTTAGATTCTCTTGCTTGCTCTCTGGAAGAAAGGCCCTAGCGGGATGTCAGCGGGTTTTCCCGCTATGCAGCAACTCTCTCTGACCCAGACTATTAAAGCGCCGTAAGGCGGCCAGGGTGTCAGTGGTGGCAACGGGCTTTACTGTTCCCTCACCCTGGCGTCCGACAGATAAAACACAATGTTCCTTCTGCTGCAGGTGCAGCGTGCGCAGCAGAACACTTACAGTCACTGTCAGTCTTTTCCAGTTCTGTCACTCTGGCTCCACAAAACATCACAGAGTTACAGTTCTTTTCTAACAGCTGAACTTTACTAAGAAGCAAGGCATCCATCACGTTGACAGCACAGGCTAAACACAGAGATGCCTTCTTATCTTTCCCTGCCGTCTGGGCAGGCCCTATCCTCTCTATCAACTTCCTTTTCCCGGCAATCCCTGCCGTTATTTCTGGACAATCCATGTCCCCTCCGTGTCCTCAATGTCACCAGCTCCCTGTCAGCCCCTCGTCCGGTTGCAATTGGGAAAGGTGCCAGAATGGCCATCTCAGCTGCTCCCACCCAAGTCGTAGACCCCGGATCCTTTTTAGGGATGGTCCCATTGAGCTCGTGCCCGACTACTATTCTCAGCCTGGGGCACCTTACTGCCATAGCAGCTTCATCCCCACGGCCAGCCGTCTGCTTCATCTACTGCTCACATCTTGCCCTGGGCAAGCCTGCCCAGGCTTCTGCTCCCTATACAGGAAGTGTCTCTCCAACATCCCTTTGACTCTGCCCTGCTCTGCTCTAACTCCTCACCGAATAACCCCTTGCTGCCTGTACATAAACTAACACACTTATCCTATTCTCTATGATGCCCCCTCTACTCTAATTCCCCTATGGTCCTATACTATCTAAGATCCTATCCTAGCCCTAAGCCTATACTGTTATGTTTCGGTAACTGAGGAGAAATAGCAAAAAATAGCAAAAGCGGTAATACACCAGAGAGGCTGAAACCTATTGGATTGCAGTAACCTGAACTAACCACACAACTAGAAGTAGCCGTGGAGCGTTCCTACGGTGATCCTAGACGCCTCGTCACAGCCTGAGAGATAACTACACCTAAAGGCAGAAAGATGAAAGCTATCTGCCCCGGAGCAGATCCCCAAAGAAAATAGGAAGCCCCCAAACATGTAATGGCGGTTAGACAAGAAGAAAGCACGGACACAGACAGAAAATAGAATGAGCAAACGCTGGGGCCCAATCTGTCTAGACAGAAAAGTACAGGAAAGAATTCTGACTGCAATCCAAAAAAACCCTAACAAAAATACCAACACTTCTGATTGCCAAAAAAAACTGAGATCACACGATCTCCTCCACCTAAATCAGATCTCTGGTGTAACAAAATGCTATTCAGCAAATAAAAAGTAACAAAGGAGCAAATCAAAAGTGCAGACACAAACGGAGCACAATTGCAGCGCAAGACCCCCAAAAGGGGACAGGCTGCAGTCCACTGCAAGCAGCAAACCAGCAGAGAAAATCAAACAGAGGAAAAAAAAACAGCAAACACTTATCTGAAGGAGAGCAGGAAACTAGCAGTGCTTCAAACAAGACCAGCAGGAACAATTGATAACCGGCAAGGCTGCTGGGAACTCAGGCCACTTATATCCTACCATTCAGCGCCAGCTGAAGGCCATTCGGTAATCAGTTCATTACCCTCAGCAACCACCGGAGGGAGTCCCAGCTCAGAAGCCGCCTCCAGCATATTCACAACACTATACACAGTACATGACATTACAGTACATAAACATTACATTTCACATTAATAATGAGGTGCTGCATGTAATATGTGTACAGTATCCAGAGGAGAGGAGGCAAGTGAGTATCCCCCGCCAGATCATTACACTCCTCCCTCCTAAAATATTGTCGTCCCTGACCATGGCGGCACCTGTAAATTTTAAAACTGTTCGAGTTTTTTTTTTTAAACATATGTACAATTAATACAGTCTTTATCTGATGACTTTGGTGGGTTGACTGTGACCTCGGCTCCACTCTGTGGGAGCCCTGGAATAAAAGAGTTCAAGTTCCTTCAGTGTGGGTCCGACCGACCCGGTCCCCTGGCTCCTGGGACCCGTATGCATACAGTGTCAAACAACAGTTTAGGCCCGTGGGCCAGTCCTTTCCTGCTCTGGGTAGCAGAACACAGAAAGTCACTCTAAACACCTGTCCTGACAGCCGCCTAACAACAGTCTATTTAGTCCTAACCCGGCTTGCTCCTCGGGTCCTCCTGCTCAGATTTTTCCCCCCTCCCTCCTGGAGTAGAGTACAAGCCCGTTAAAACAAGTGCGCTGCTTTTGTTAAGGGGTAACAATTCAGGGTTATAACAGGTAAAATTCAGGACTAATACAGGTAAAATACAGGGCTAAAACAGTTCAGTTATTAAAACAGCCACACACAGAGTCCATTTTTTCAAGGTGATTAACCCTTTCAGGGCTTCGGTCCCGTAATTCAGCAGGGGTACACAAACGTGAGCATATAAAACTTGGATGAAGGGGAGGAACGAAACTCAGTCGCTAACCGTGACCACACTGGTCACCTACCGACACCCAGTCCTGGTACCGTCCGGTGAGCACTGCCTTTCCAGAGACGCGGAACAGTCTCTCACTCGGTGCAACCGGTACAACTCTTATTTCCTTAAAGGGATGCTTCGTAGTCAATGCAGGATCGCTGACCAGCGTAGTGGGCCGCATTCTGGCCCTGAATTATGATGAATGTATGACCCGAAGACCCGCTGGAGGAGGACTTTCCAATTGGGAAAGGTGCTGGAATCGCCATCTCAGCTGCTTCCACCCAAGTCGTAAACCCCGGATCCTTCTTAGGGATGGTCCCGTTGAACTGGTGCCCGACTGTACTATTTTTAGCCTGGGGCACCTTACTGCCATAGCAGCTTTATCCCCACGGCAAGCCGTCTGCTTCATCTACTGCTCACATCTTGCCCTGGGAAGCCTGCCCGGGCTTCTGCTCCCTATACAGGACGTGTCTCTCCTGTATCCCTTTGACTCTGCCTGCTCGCTCTAACTCCTCCTCACTGAATAACGCCTTGCTGCCTGTACGTAAACTAACACTCTTATCATTTCTATTCTCTATGATGCCCCCCTCTTCTCTATTTCCCCTATGCTCCTATACTATCTAAGATCCTATCCTAGCCCTACGCCTGTACACAGTACATGACATTACAGTACATAAACATTACATTTCACATTAATAAACAATGAGGTGCCGCATGTAATATGTGAACAGTGTCCAGAGGAGAGGAGGCAAGTTAGGGTCCCCTGCCACCTCCTTACAGCGTGCTGAGCTTCCCAGTTCCAAACGGCCCTCTCCCAACCTGTTGTTCTGTCCCTAGCCAACCCAGGTACCATATGTCAAAACTGGAAGTGACGGCCCTGTTCACTCATGCTGTCTCTGTGGTCACAGGCGTGCCTCCTTCGCCGTCACCTCCTTGCGGATTTTCACTGCTTGATCATCTGCGAATATCTGGTGGGCCTGGAGCGTAGAAGACTGCGATACAGCTCTTGACTGGCAAAGCCTGGTCTCTGGGTCTCGCCGCCGTAGTGCACAGGTCCTTGTCTTTACTGGTGCAGCCGGAACTCTGAGTCTGACTCTTTACAGGCCGTGTCCAGCACCCTGGTGACACAGACTCCCTACTGAGGCCTGTTACGCTGGCCTCAATGCCACCCCTTGTCCACATCTCCTACTCTCTCTTTGGCTACAGATCTTCCCGTGGTTTGGCATGCAAGGTTTTTATATCCCAGGGCTCCGCCTTTCAAGTCACCTGACCAGATTCAGTTCATGAAGCTGCTCCCCCTAAAATCCTTCCTGTACAAATTGTTTCCAACTGATTGCGTCCAATCAGTAGATAGCGGTCCTTCCTTACTAAGATCACATCCTGCAAAGGCTCGTCAGGTGTATCACCATTTCCTCTTACACATGCAGGATTAGAAATACACAAAAAACGATGCCTGTATAAAACACTACACAACCAATTATAAAATATTTCAAAAATAGTATAAAAAAATGACTATTATAATGAAAGAATAATTCACACTTATGGATTGGATTAAAAAAAAATTCAAATATATAAAATATGCATCAACCCTGGTTCAGGATCAAGTCTGGACTCCTACAAGGACCCATAATGTAAGGCAGGAATAGTACGATGAAATCATACAAATCAGTAATAGTAAAAAGTCCAAAACAAGTCATCAGTAATAAATACCATAAATACAGATATAAATACTGAATTATCAAAAGAGGATAAGAAAAATAGCTAGTCACCCATTAACAGACCTAAGCATATATTTTCCCAAATGCAGGAATGTGTATTTTCTTTGGTGACTAGATATTTTGTTACGTTCTGCATTATTTATGGATCCCTATTAAGGGGAATCTATTATTGATGAATTGTTCCCTGATTTTTCACTATTACTGTTTCGTATGTTTTAATCTTAACATTACGGATCCTTGTGGGGGTCCAGACTTGACCTTGAATTTGATCCTGGATTAATAATATTTTATGCATTTTTTTACCTGTCCATTTGTGATGTATGTTTTCATTAAAATTACAGTAATTTTCTACTGTATTTTAGGGTACTCAGCATTTATCTATGCATACTTTTTTTGTGTATATTTATATGTTGTTTTGGCCCTCATTTATTTACTTTGCACCCTATTGAGTACTCTTCAGTGCTTTCTCATTATCATTTTATTAACAGTATGCATTTGGTTGTACAGATGTAGTAAGTGCCAAATGAACAGAAATGGCCCTCAATACTAGCATAGTGGGTCATTAGTTTTTTTTTAGCGCCTTCACCATCTGTAACAAGTAATTAAAAGGCAATGACGTCCCCTTCACTTATTGGTTCCCTACTCTACTTTTCCTGACTATCAGCATTACTTTGGCTCACATTACTGTTCTTCTATATTGTGATTGTGTGTAGCATCATAAAACGCATAGGGTTTATTGGGGATAATAAGGACAGCTATATTGTACGGATAAGCAAATTGATTCCATGGAAATCAAACTTGTGTCGAATTTTTAAGAATTCTCTGAACCTGGAAAATTTGAACAATTTGCTATTCATTTTGGGTTAACTGCCTAAAATGGCTACAGTTATATAACACAATGCGGCAAAAACTGCCTCAGCCAAAGAAGGATCGCATGACCTTCAGTGGAATTATTCCACATAATGTCTTTCAGCTATAACATTACATGGTATAGCACAGCCTATCAGAAATGTCTATCGTAGCTTGTATAAAAATAGAGGCAGTAAGCATTCTGCATTTTCTTGTGAACCTGGATGTGACATCTGTCTCGGTACCTGCACTTCCTGTCTCTGCACTTGCACTTCCTGTCTCTGCTCGTGCCGTCAGGTGGCGCTGCACTCTTATTACAGGTGATACAGGCATCAGTTCTAGTTTTGTGTCCTCTGACACTTGTACTTCAATCCAGAGTGGGAGACATAGAGTAAACTGTGTTGTACTTTTGGTGGGGCTTCAAGCTATTTAAGCTCCTGAACTCCTGCTGTCCACTGCCAGTTATAATCTGACTTAATTCTGTGTAACTTGTGCCTTGCTATTCTCCTAGTGGACATTCCTGACTTTTGATCTCAGTTTGCTTTTTGACTATTCTCCTGCTTTACGATTTTGTCCCTATTCTGCCCTCCTTATTCTGACTCAGTTACCAGACTAATCTCTTGCCTCTAGTCCTCTAGGTCGCTCCTCCAGATAGCATCTCTTCCATGGCAGCAATTCAGTGGACCCCGCTTTAAGACCAGATCCCTGTACAGATGTAAAGGCCGGGATTCCTCTGGAATCTACCACACGGAGTGGCTTGTGCCAAGTCTGTCCTAGGAAGCGTTTTTGAGCCTGTGGTTTGGCTGGAATCGATAGCAGAAGCAATGTTGCATTTGGAGAGCCCTAGATGTGCCTAAACAGTGGAAACCCCCTGCAAGTGACCCTATTTTGGCAACTACACCCCTCAAGGAACTTATCTAGAGGTGTGGTGAACACCTTGAGCCCATGGGTGCTTCACAGAACTGTATAAAGTTGAACTGTGAAAATGAAAAAATAAATTTTTCCCGCATAAATTTTGGTTTTCCTCACATTTTTAATTTTAACAATGCTAACAGGAGAAATGGACCATGCAATATGTTGCGCAGTTTTTCCCGAGTACATCGATACCCCATATGTGATGGAAAACTACTGTTTGTGCACATGGCAGGCTTGGAAGGGAAGGAGCGCTATTTGAGTTTTAGAGCACAAAATTGTCTGTAATAGATAGTGTGCCATGTCGTGTTTGCAGAGCCCCTAATGTGCCTAAACAGCATAAACCGCCACATATGACCCCAAAACTACAACTCTTGAGGAATTCACCTAGGGTGTAGTAAGCATTTTTAACCCTCAGGCGATTCACAGAATTGTATAACATTGGGCTGAGCCAATGGAAAATTACCATTTTTTTTCCACCAAAATGTTGCTTTGGCCCCAAGTTTTTAATTTGTAAAAGGGGTAATAGGAATAAATGAGCCATACAGTACAATTTGAAGGATTGCCATATTGGAGTTCAGATTTTGCTGAAATGGATTGAGGTGCCATGTCACTTTGACAGAGATGCTGAGGTGCAAGAACAGCTGAACCCCCCATAAGTGACCCCATTTTACAAACTTCTGCCCCCAAATTAATTCATCTATTCATGCAGTGAATATGTTGACACCACATGTGCCTCACAGAATTTTATACCATTGGGCGGTGAAGAAAGAAGAATTTAATTTTTACCACCAAAATGTTGTTTTAGCCCCAAGTTTTTAATTTTTGTAAGGGCTCATAGGAAAAAATGTACCTCTCAGTTTGTTGTGCAATTTCTCTTGAGTGTGCCAATACCCTATATGTAATCGGGAACTACTTTTGAGGCAGAGTGCAAAGCTAAGAAGGGAAGGAGCGCCATATTGTAGTGCAGATTTGGTTTTTATGGTTTGTGGGTGCCATGACTGAATGGAAGAACCCTGAGGTGCCAGAATAGCAGAACCCCCACATAAGTGATCCCATTATACAAACTACACCTAGCCTGAATTCCCTTAAGGGTGCAGTGATCATATTGACACTACTGGTGTGTCACAGAGTTTTATACCATTGGGTAAGTGAAGAAAAAATTATTACATTTTTACCACGAAAATGTTGTTTTAGCCCCAAATTTTGAGTTTTCACACCATGGATTTTAAAAATGTGCCCGCTCGATCGCCATGACTTACCCTTTCCCTTATATGACCTATGTGTATGTCAAAGGTTGTGAAAGAGTTAAAGAGAATGTGTTTTCAGAAAACAACCTGTTGTTTATATCAGGTTTTTGTGCCAAATGTATTTTATTTAAAATCTTGGCAATGTCTTTCTTTTTTTAATATGACCATTTTTATTAGAAAACAAAATCTTGCAATTTTCACATTGGCCCTTGGGGCTATTCTAGACTCAGACTTCCTGTCCTGTCAGGAACAGTTTACAGAAGTTTCATTTATCAACAGAGACAGGATTACAATGACAGATAAACCTGTATACAGTCATGGCCAAAAGTTTTGAGAATGACACAAATATTATATTTCACATGATCTGCTGCCCTCTGGTTTTTATGTGTGTTTGACAGATGTTTTTATCACAGACAGAAATATAATAATTGCAAACATATGAGTAACAAAAGCTTATATTGACAGTTAGAATGAGTTAATGCAGCAAGTCAATATTTGCAGTGTTGACCCTTCTTCTTCAGGAGCTCTGCAATTCTCCCTGGCATGCTCTCAATCAACTTCTGGACCAAATCTGACTGATAGCAGTCCATTCTTGCACAATCAATGCTTTCATTTTGTCAGAATTTTTAGATTTTTGTTTGTCCACCCGTCTCTTGATGATTGACCACAAGTTCTCAATGGGATTAAGATCTGGGGAGTTTCCAGGCCATGGACCAAAAATCTCTATGTTTTGTTCCTGAGCCATTTAGTTATCACCTTTGCTTTATGGCAAGGTGCTCCATCATGCTGGAAAAGGCATTGTTGATCGCCAAACTGCTCTTGGAGGGTTGGGAGAAGTTGCTCTTGGAGGACATTCTGGTACCATTCTTTATTCATGGCTGTGTTTTTAGGCAAGACTGTGAGAGAGCCGATTCCCTTGGCTGAGAAGCAACCCCACACATGAATGGTTTCAGGATGCTTAACAGTTGGCATGAGACAAGACTGGTGGTAGCGCTCACCTTGTCTTCTCCGAATGAGGCATTTTCCTGATGTCCCAAACAATCGAAAAGGGGATTCATCAGAGAAAATAACTTTACCCCAGTCCTCAGCAGTCCACTGCCTGTACCTTTTGCAGAATATCAGTCTGTCCATGATGTTTTTTCTGGAGAGAAGTGGCTTCTTTGCTGCCATCCTTGAGACCAGGCCTTGCTCCAAGAGTCTCCGCCTCACAGTGCGTGCAGATGCACTCACACCTGCCTGCTGCCATTCCTGAGCAAGCTCTGCACTGCTAGTAGCCCGATCCCGCAGCTGAAACACTTTTAAGAGACGGTCCTGGTGCTTGCTGGTCTTTCTTGGGTGCCCTGGAGCCTTTTTGGCAACAATGGAACCTCTCTCCTTGAAGTTCTTGATGATGCGATAGATTGTTGACTGAGGTGCAATCTTTCTAGCTGCGATACTCTTCCCTGTTAGGCCATTTTTGTGCATTGCAATGATGACTGCACGTGTTTCTTTAGAGATAACCATGGTTAACAGAAGAGAAACAATGATGCCAAGCACCAGCCTCCTTTTAAAGTGTCCAGTGGTGTCATTCTTACTTAATCATGACAGATTGATCTCCAGCCATGTCCTCATCATCACCCACACCTGTGTTAATGGAGCAATCACTGAAAAGAGGTTAGCTGGTCCTTTTAAGGCAGGGCTGCAATGATGTTGAAATGTGTTTTGGGGGATAAAGTTCATTTTCTAGCCAAATATTGACTTTGCAAGTAATTGCTGTTAAGCTGATCACTCTTTATAACATTCTGGAGTATATGCAAATTGCCATTAGAAAAAGTGAAGCAGTAGACTTTGTAAAAATTAATATTTGTGTCATTCTCAAAACTTTTGGCCATGACTGTACAGCATCCACCAATCACAACAGGCGATGCCACAGCTGACCCTGCTCTTCCTCCCTTTACAGTGCCCTCTGCACAATCTCATCAGATGCTTCATTACAAAAGAAAGTGTGGGAGTCTGTTCATTGTTCCTAATGTACATGTGAATTGAATGAAACAATAGGCAGCTAGAGTCTAAAAAAAACCCCGAGTGGCCAGTGTGAAAACTGCAAGATGTCTAATTTTTCGTTTTAATAAAGTTTGTGATATGAAAAATGCCAAAAGTTTAAAAAAAAAAACAATTAACACAAAAACCTTATTTAAACAATAGGTACGGTATCTTTTTTATATACATATTACCTTTAAATATTTAAGGTGACAGAATTAACCTCTATTAATATCATATGTCATGATTTGTCTAGCAATATAATACACTAGATGGAGGCCCGATGCTATCACATCGGGAGGGCAGTAATATCATGATGGGGGCAGGCTTTGCTGCGTTGAGAATCTCTCCCCCCATGTGCTCACCACCTATCCACTCTCTCTTTCCCCATGTGCTGACTTCTCCTGTCTGTGCTCTCTTCTTTGACCTGTCTACCCCATGTGCTATCCCCCTTGATTGCTGTCTCTCTCCTTCCTGTGCTGGGAGGTTTGAGCTGTCTCTCCCCGGTGCTCTGTCTCTCTCACCCCTGTGCGCTTTCTCTCTCCTCCATCTCGTGTCTTCTCCTCTCATGTCATCTCTTCTTTGACCTGTGTACCCCATGTGCTCTCCCCTTTGTCTGCTCTCTCTCTCTCCACCACTGTTCTGTCTTCTTCCCTCATGTGTTCTCTCGTTTGAGCTGTCTCCCCCCTGTGTGTCCTCTTACAGCAGGAAATCGCAGAGGATAAATTTTGTGAGGTAAATATATTAAAAACAGTCAGTGAAATATTTTACCTCACAAAATGAATCCTCTGTGATCCCCTGCTGTAATGTCAGTATTGTCTTTTGCTTCCTCCCCTGCCCAGGAGATGTGGTATGCTCTGTACATGGTCAGACACAGACAATTTTTAAAATGAACTTTCGTTCATGGGAAAACCCCTTTAATGTGACCGGCTTCTTCTGCCTGTAGACACGTCGCCCATCTGCTGCCGGGATCAGCCGAATGATTCACTGCGCCTGCGCGGAATTCGCATAGGCGCAGCAAATCAGACCGCTGCCATCTTTGTGCAGACAGATAGCGTCACATTAAAACTGCGCATGCGCTCTTCCTGTACAAGGATGGCAGCGGTCAGTGAATCATTCGGCTGATCCTGGCAGCAGCGTGTTCGCGACGGTGTTCCGCTAGGGGTACCGCGCAAGAAGCTGCATACAGCATATATAGTGTGTGTGTGTGGTGCGTACGGCATATACAGAGTGTGTGTGTGTGTGTGTGGTGCGTACGGCATATACAGAGTGTGTGTTTGGGTGTGTGGTGCATGCGACGTATACAGTGTGTGTGTAGTGCATACGGCATATACAGTGTGTGTTTGTGTGTGGTTCGACGGTGTTCCGCTGGTGGTACCGCGCAAGAGGCTGAGGCTGGTACCACCAGCAGTTTCCATATTGAGACATCCTTTACTTGGGTAGAAAATGAACTCGGCACTCAACTTTAGTATAGTGAGAATAAAGATTTTTATTCACAGTAGTAACACGAAACGTTTCGGTCCTATATCATGGACCTTCATCAGTCACAGATACTACTGGGAAGGGGTTGATCCACATAGGGAAGAAAGAAAGGGCTGGATATAGCCTGTGTTGGTGGGGTGAGATGAGGAAGAGGACAATGCCTCTATTGCACTAGTAACCTGTTGTGAAGGAGTCCGGCAGTGAGGATAGGTCTCTGCATTGGACGCGGTGTCCACCGCTAGTCTGAGTGGACTCTGTCCTCTTCCTCATCTCACCCCACCAACACAGGCTATATCCAGCCCTTTCTTTCTTCCCTATGTGGATCAACCCCTTCCCAGTAGTATCTGTGACTGATGAAGGTCCATGATATAGGACCGAAACGTTTCGTGTTACTACTGTGAATAAAAATCTTTATTCTCACTATACTAAAGTTGAGTGCCGAGTTCATTTTCTATTAGATACGGTTTGGGAACCTACTCTGGCACCTTCTTGGTTGTGCACACGGTTATTTTTTCATCCTTTACTTGGGTGTCCCAATATGACGGTCGGTGAATTTCCACTGTTGGGAACTCTGGGATCCGGACACATCTGGACGGAACAGGATTTGAAGACATTACAAGGTAAGTATATATTAGATACGGTTATTCTAGGATATGTATCACTATTGTTCGTGAAGTATTTGTTCGTAATTGAAAGCACCTCAAACAATATCATCCAAATTAAAATTACTTAGCAGTATCACAGACCTCCATCACATTAATAAGCAATTCAGCATGAAACTTCAAATGTAATTTGCAAAAAAATCTAATAAGTACGATCTTCGTTATGTACATTTTCACGATCCATGGCAGCGCATGCCAAGAATACTCCCTGTCATATAAAGTATTGGCGCTCCTTCCCTTCCAAGCCCTGCCATGTGCACAGTAGTTTTCCACCACACATGGGGTATCGATGTACTAAGAAGAAATTGGACAACAAATTGATTGGTCCATTTTCTCCTGTTACACTTGTGAAAATGAAAAATTTGAGGCTAAATCAACATTTTTGAGGGAAAAAGTTAAATATTCATTTTTTCCTTCCACATTGTTTTCGTTCCTGTGAAGAACCTGAAGAGTTAATACACTAATTGAATGTGGTTTTGAGCACTTAGAGGGCTGCAATTTTTGGGGGTATTTTCTATCATGTGGTCCCTACAAAAATTAGTTTTGTAAATTTTAACTATTTTGTGTGCTATAACTATTTGGTTTAAGGCCATAAAAATGTAAAGTTTGACATTTTCAAAATTTGTGCCACAATTCCGATATTTTTACAAATAAACGCAAAAAATATAGGCCTAGTTTTTCCACTTCCATGAAGTCCAATGTGTCGTGAAAAAACAGTGTCAGAATGACTGATATCCGTTGAAGGGTTCCAGAGTTATTACCACATAAATGCTGGTCAGAATTGCAAAATTTTGCCTGGTCAGGAAAGTGAAGACAAGCTGAGTGGAGAAGGGGTTAGATGGATTGTCCTATAAATAACATATAGAACCTATTCATCTGATAAATGTATAACTACTAAAGTCTGACTTCAGGGTCCCTCAACAATCACGGAAATGAGGGTCCCAAAGTCTACTGTGTGAATGAAGTGATAGGCGCTCCCTCAAAACACATTTGTTCAGAGCGGCCTATCACATTCACTAATCAAAGTCATTCTATGTGTAAGTGTGTATGTGTAGCCCATTCACTATCTCCATCCATCCCTCACTCCCTCAAGATGGCTGGACCATCATTGTAAATACGCCATTGTATATACACACCTGTACTTTGTATCTCCCCCACCTCATTGTAGATTGTAAGCTCTCACGAGAAGGGTCGGCTTATTTTGCTTTAATTATTGTATTGTTAACGTTGTTACTTATGACTTGTGTTTTGAAACTGTTAAACTGTAAAGCGCTGCGGAATATGATGGCGCTATAAATAAAGATTATTATTATTATTATTATTGTGAGCATGTGCGACCACTGCCTCATTATCTGTTGATAGTAGTAGTGGTCACACATTCTCATTACCACTCCATTACATAGGGACTTTGGGCCTCCTGTTATCGGAATTGTGGAGGTCTCACTTAGTGATCTTACCTTTTTCATCATCCCGTGTATAGGTAATAATTGCTTTTTATGGGATTTATTGCATGAGAATAAATACATAGTAAGCTGTCATAATCCTGGATTCTTAGCTTTATGCTTCCCTTTGTATGTGAAATGCTCATAAAGATGCATTCACATCTTCCAGTAGCTGCGTGAGGACAAAGCCGCGTCAACCTCCAGTGTCTGGGATATTCAAATAGCTTGGTAATTGGCTGCACAATTTTGTCAATAATCAAGCCGATTGGAGGAAAAAAAATGCAGTTTTACTAGCAAAATTGTATGTCCACTGCACATTTCTATGTTTTTGTAAAATAATGATAGACTCATCAAATAGATCGTACCCATTACTATAGGCTTGATGTAGATTTGATAGCACAATTCTAGGAAATATTGTATGATACATTAAATTATACTGCTTTCAAAGGAATCTGTTATCAGGATTTAATAAAACAAACTATTTACAGTATATGAGCAGGTATCTCTTTCAAAGACAAATCCAGCATTTTACATTTACATGGCAAGTTCGTTCCTCCATTACTGAAAAATCAGCATTTCAATTGATATATAAATGAGGCTGAAGATCCAAAGCCTCTGTCACTTCAGCTCTATTTCCCCCAACCAGCGGCATCCTCCTGCTTGACTTACAGCTCCTTTGCCTGAAGAAACAGTGCGCAGAGGCTGTCAGTCAGGCAGGAGGAGGCGGTATTGGGCAGGGAATAGAGCTACCGTGATGGAGTCTTCAGATTTTCAAATAACTGTTCAGCTTCATTTGTTCATCAATTCAAATGCTGATTTCTTAGTAACTGAGGAGTGAATAACGCATACATCACTTAGGATACACTGAGACTACTCAATATATATTGCATTGGATACACTGAGACTGCTCTATATACATCACTTAGGATACACTGAGACTTTTGTATATACATCACTTAGGATTAGAGTTGAGCGATACTTTCCGATATCCAAAAGTATCGGAATCGGAATGGTATCGCCGATACCATTAAAATATCGGCGATACCCGATACCGATACCGGAAGTCCCATGTAAGTCTATGGGAACAAAATATCGCAACTAAAAAAACCTCTTTCTTTCCTTGTAAACACTAAATATACACACATAGAATACATATATATATATATATATACATGTCATTGTGACATATATATATACATATATGTATAGTTTATACACTTCTACATAGTAAAATATCCTCTGATTCAATTGCCGGGTAAAGCCGGCTTCTGTGAAAAGACAGAAGCACCCGACATGAAATGACACTTGGTGTACATAGGGTTAACCATGTCTTTTCATGTCGTTTGATTTCTGATTTGCACAAACAATTACATCAGTCTATGTGTGCAAAATTTCACACCTGTAGGGGTTAATTAAAGGTGTAAATTCGTTGTAAAAAAAATGGACTTTTTTGCTACGAATTTACACCTTTAATTAACCCCTACAGGTGTGAAATTTTGCACACATAGACTGATGTAATTGTTTGTGCAAATCAGATAGCAAACGACATGAAAAGACATGGTTAACCCTATGTACACCAAGTGTCATTTCAAATGACACTTGGTGTACATAGGGTTAACCATGTTCTTTCATGTCGTTTGCTATCTGATTGGCACAAACAATTAAATCAGTCTATGTGTGCAAAATTTCACACCTGTAGGGGTTAATTAAAGGTGTAAATTCGTTGTAAAAAAACGGACTTTTTTGCTACGAATTTACACCTTTAATTAACCCCTACAGGTGTGAAATTTTGCACACTTACACTCATGTAATTGTTTGTGCAAATCAGATATCAAACTACATGAAAAGACATGGTTAACCCTATGTACACCAAGTGTCATTTCATGTCGGGTTCTGCATTTTCACAAAAGCCGGCAATTGAATTAGCGGCTATTATACTATGTAGAAGTGTATGAACTATAAATATAAATATATATATATGTGTCACAAATTCAATGACATGTATATATATATATGAGGTGTAAAATTGCTGAAAAAAAATGCGTGGGCTCCCGCCCTATTTTCGCAACCAGACAGACAAAGCCAGTGAGTGGGGGCAGATAATAATAGCCCAGAGAGGGACCATTTTTTTTGGCCCCCCCCCGGCTACTTAACATCTGCCTCCAGACACCCCAGAAAGGGCAAATCTCTAATTAGATTTGCCCTTTCTGGCACTTTGCCCGTCTATTCCCATTGCCCTGTAGCGGTGGCGAATGGGTTAATAAGGGGTTAAAATGACCTTGCAATTGAAAGGTCACTTTAAGCCAGGTTAATAATTGAGAGCTGTCAATTAGACAACTATCAATTATTAATCCTATTGTATGAAAGAAAAATCAAACACACACACTTTAATAAAAAAGAAGTTTAACCCCTCTCTGACATTAGACGTACTATCCCGTCCATAAAACCCGTGCCATTCTGACCATGGACGGGATAGTACGTCATAGGCGATTAGCTGCGCTCCCTGAGGGAGCGCAGCTAATCGCCGCCGGGTGTCAGCTGATTATCACAGCTGACACCCGTGACTGTGTGTCAGGAGCGGTCACGGACCGCTCCCGGCACATTAACCCCTTGCACACCGCGATCAAACATGATCGCGGTTGTACTGGGGGCACAGGGGAGGATCGCGCAGGCAGGGGGCTCCTGCGCGCCCCCCTGAGACCCTCAGACCAGCGCGATGTGATCGCGCTGCTCTGAGGGCTTCCTCCCTCCCAGGACCCGGATCCAAGATGGCGCTGGGGTCCTGGAGGGAGGCGGCTTCCTCAGTGCCTGCCGAGAGCAGGCATGAGGAAGCGTCCTGCACTGCCTGTCACATCGCTGGTGTGACAGAGTGCTATGCACACTGTCACACCAGCGATCTGATGAAATACAGTGATGTCCCACCCTGGGACAAAGTAAAAAAAGTAAAAAAAAGTAAAAATAAACATGTGTAAAAAAAAATCCAAAAAAAAAAAAAAATATTCCCCAATAAATTCATTACTTATTGTAAATAAAAAAAATAAAACAATAAAAGTACACATATATGGTATCGCTGCGTCCGTAACGACCCCCCCTATAAAACTGTCCCACTAGTTAAACCCTTTTGTGAACCCCTTAAAAAATAAAAAATAAAAACGAAGCAAAAAATCAGTGCTTTATCATCATACCGCTGAACAAAAAGTGGAATAACACGCGATCAAAAAGACGGATATAAATAAGCATGGTACCGCTGAAAACGTCATCTTGTCCCGCAAAAAACGAGCCGTCACACAGCATCATGAGCGAAAAAATAAAAAAGTTATAGCTCGCAGAATAAAGCGATGCAAAAATAATTATTTTTTATATAAAATTGTTTTTATTCTATAAAAGCGCCAAAACATAAAAAAATTATATAAATGAGGTATCGCCATAATCGTACTGACCCGAAGAATAAAACTGCTTTATCGATTTTACCACACGCGGAACAATAAAAACGCCTCACCCAAAAGAAATTCATGAATTGCTGATTTTTGTTCATTCTAACCTCCCAAAAATCGAAATAAAAAGCGATCAAAAAATGTCACGTGCTCAAAAATGGTACCAATAAAAGCGTCACCTCGTCCCGCAAAAATTAAGACCTCACATGACATTGTGGGCCAAAATATGCAAAAATTATAGCTCTCAAAATGTGGTGATGCAAAAAACTACTTTTTGCAATAAAAAGCGTCTTTTAGCGTGACAGCTGCCAATCATAAAAACCGCTATAAATAGTAAATCAAACCCCCCTTTATCACCCCCTTAGTTAGGGAAAAATAATAAAATAAAAAAAATGTATTTATTTCCATTTTCCCATTAGGGTTAGGGTTAGGGTTTCGGCTAAAGTTAGGGTTAGGGTTGGCGCTAAAGTTAGGATTAGGGTTAGAGTTAGGATTAGGGTTAGGGTTGGGATTAGGGTTGGGACTAGGGTTAGGGGTGTGTTGGGGTTAGGGTTGGAGTTAGAATTGGGGGGTTTCCGCTGTTTAGGCACATCAGGGGCTCTCCAAATGTGACATGGCGTCTGATCTCCATTCCAGCCAATTCTGCGTTGAAAAAGTCAAACGGTGTTCCTTCACTTCTGAGCTCTGCCATGCGTCCAAACAGTAGTTTATCCCCACATATGGGGTATCAGCGTACTCTGGACCCCAAGAGTTATTGTGAAATTTGTCCTATTTCTTCTGTTACCCTTGGGAAAATAAAAAACTGGGGGCGAAAATATTATTTTTGTAAAAAAAATAAGATTTTTTTGTTTTTACGGCTGTACATTATAAACTTCTGTGAAGCACTTGGGGCTTCATAGCGCTCACCACACATCTAAATAAGTTCCTTGTGGGGTCTATTTTCCAAAATGGGGTCACTTGGGGATTTCCACTGTTTAGGCGCATCAGGGGCTCTCCAAATGCGACATGACGCCCCCAGACCATTCCATCAAAGTCTGCAATCCAAAACGTCACTACTTCCCTTTCCGAGCCCTGACATGCGCCCATACAGTAGTTTTCTCCCACATATTGGGTATCAGCGTACTCAGGACAAATTGGACAACAACTTTTGGGGTCCAATTTCTCCTGTTGCCCTTGTGAAAATAAAATATTGGGGGCGAAAAAATCATTTTTGTAAAAAAAAAAAGGATTTTTTATTTTTACGGCTGTGCGTTATAAACTTCTGTGAAGCACTTCGGGGTTCAAAGTGCTCACCACACATCTAGATAAGTTCCTTGTGGGGTCTATTTTCCAAAATGGGGTCACTTGTGGGGGGTTTCCACTGTTTAGGCGTATCAGGGGCTCTCCAAATGCGACATGACGCCCCCAGACCATTCCATCAAAGTCTGCAATCCAAAACGTCACTACTTCCCTTCCGAGCCCTGACGTGCACCCATACAGTAGTTTTCTCCTACATATTGGGTATCAGCGTACTCAGGACAAATTGGACAACAACTTTTGGGTTCCAATTTCTTCTGTTACCCTTGTGAAAATAAAATATTGGGGCGAAAAAATCATTTTTGTAAAAAAAAAAAAGGATTTTTTATTTTAAGGCTGTACGTTATAAACTTTAGTGAAACACCTGGGGTTCAAAGTTCTCACCACACATCTAGATAAGTTACTTGAGGGGTCTAGTTTCCAAAATGGTGTCATTTGTGGGGGTTTCCACTGTTTAGGCAGATCAGGAGCTCTCCAAACACGACATGGCGTCCAGCCAATTCTGCGTTGAAAAAGTGAGATGGCGCTCCTTCCCTTCCAAACTCTGCCATGCACCCAAACAGTGGTATACCCCCACATATGGGGTATCAGTGTACTCAGGACAAATTGCACAATAACTTTTGGAGTCTTGTTACCCTTGGAAAAATAAAAATTGGGGTGAAAAGATCATTTTTGTGGAAAAAATATGATTTTTAAATTTTACAGCTCTACGTTATAAACTTGTGTGAAGCACTTGAGGGTTCAAATTGCTCACCAAAGATCTAGATAAGTTCCTTAGGGGGTCTAGTTTCCCAAATGGGGTCATTTGTGGGGGGTTTCCACTGTTTAGGCACATCAGGGGCTCTCCAAATGCAACATGGCATCCAATCTCAATTCCAGCCAATTTTGGTTGGAAAAAGTCAAATGGTGCTCCTTCCCTTCCGAGCTCTGCCGTGCGCCCAAACAGTGGTTCCCCCCCACATATGGGCATCAGCGTACTCAGGACAAATTGGACAACAACTTATGTGGTCCAATTTCTCCTGATACCCTTGGGAAAATAAAAAATTAGTGACTAAAAGATAATTTTTGTGGGAAAAAAATAGGATTTTTTATTTTCATGCCCGGGCATTATAAACTTGTGTGAAGCACTTGGGGGTTCAAAGTGCTCACCAAAGATCTAGATAAGTTCCTTAGGGGGTCTAGTTTCCAAAATGGGGTCACTTGTGGGGATTTCCACTGTTTAGGCTCATCTGGGGCACTGCAAACGGAACATGACCCCCATCAACGTCTGCATTCCAAAACGTTACTACTTCCTTTCCAAGCCCCGCCGTGCGCCCAAACAGTTTTCCACCCCCACATATGGGGTATCAGCGTACTCAGGACAAATTGGACAACAACTTTTGGGGTCCAATTTCCTTGGGGGAAAAATTCAAAAATTTAGACTAAAAAAAACATTTTTTTGGAATTTTTTTTTTTTTTTTTCACACCCAGGCATTATAAACTTTTGTGAAAACACTTGGGGGTTCAAAGTGCTCACAACAGATCTAGATAAGTACCTTAGGGGTCTAGTTTTTCCAAAAAGGTGTCACTGTGGGGGTTTCCACTGTTTTGGGCGCATCAGAGGTCTCCAAGCGCGACATGGCGTCCAATCTCAACTCCAGCCAATTTTAGTTTGAAAAAGTCAAACGGCGCTTCCTCCCTTACGAGCTCTGCCGTGTGCCCCAAAACAGTGGTTTTCCCCCACATATGGGTTTTTGGCGTATCAGAGAAATTGCATAACAACCTTATCTGTCCATTTTCTCCTTTTACCCTTGTGAAAATAAAAAAAAGTTTGTAAAAGATCATTTTTTGGCTAAAAAGTTAAATATTCATTTTTTCCTCCACGTTGCTTAGTTTCCCGTGAAGCACCTGAAGGTTAATAAACTTCTTGAATGTGGCCTTTGAACACCTTGAGGGTGCAGTTTTTAGAATGGTGTCACTTTTGGGTATTTTCTGTCATGTAGACCCCTCAAAGTGACTTCAAATGTGAGGTGGTCCCTAAAAAAAATGGCTTTGTAAATTTTGTTGTAAAAATGAAAATCGCGGTCAACTTTTAAAACCCCTTTTAAAATTCCTAACAAAAAAAAATTTTGATTCCAAAATTGTGCTGATGTAAAGTAGACATGTGGAAATGTTATTTCTTAACTATTTTGTGTTTTCATATTTCTCTGTTTTAAGG
>JARQOD010000002.1:57006926-57051537 GCA_033576555.1 Oophaga sylvatica
TTACAGTGTGGGTTCTTTCATCTCTAATCCTGGCCTAAAGTACGTGCACACAATGTTGCATTATAGCGAATTCCGCCTGTAACCCTTCTGAAAAAACGCTAAAAAAAAGCACCAAAAAGAATGAAAACTTGCACAGCAACGTCAAAACAACTTGCTGTTGATATGTTTTGGCTTTTTAAACTTCTTTTAACTGCTTCAGGCATCCAAAAATCAGCAAAATAAAAGATGTGACCTGACAATTCTTCTAGGTGGCTTGGAAGCCGATCACTTTTAATAAAGACAATTTTTAAAAAATGCCAGTGGAAAAGCTGCCGTGAAAGTCATCAAAAAAGTGCTTACAATTGCTTATTTTACCTTTCTATCTAGCTAATTCTTCTTTTTTCTCTGCTTTATGTAGAAATATATGAAGTCTCTCGTCCCTGCATTTACCATTCCCCTCTTCAACTCCTGACCAAGCTACTCCCTCCTCCTCCCTGCCTTGACTTTTGCAGTGACTTATGACTCATTCAGGGAAAATTGACCTCCTGTTTCTATATAGAGTTTAGAAGGATTCAACTCATCAGTTATTAATCACATGATGTCATAGACCTAATGGAAAAAAGAAGAATTATCTGGGTAGAAAGGCAAAATGATCAATTGTAAGTTCACAGTGCTGTATAATATGATCACTGTAATATATTAAGAGGATAAAGATTTTGAAAGGAGGAGGAGTGCTTCTTTAAGGATTTGTTAAAGTTTTCCAAAGCATCAAATGTTAGCCATCCATGACTATTTTTTTTAATAAGCTGTATATAGATGATAAAAAAAAATCAAGTTGGCAATTTCGATCTCAGCAGATCGCCAGAGTAAGGGGCTTGGGTACCCCATCTTCTCCTTGCTGCTCTTCTGCTCTGCTGCTTTTTTCAAGTCTATGCACACTTAAACACTTGATTCATCATTGCGTAACGGCGTTGGAAGAAAACAAATTTGCAAGACGACTTACTGCATTCAAACAAGCAACACTCTCTTTCAAATCTGCCCTCACCTAAACAGGCCTACTTTACAACCCTCGTTTCTTCCCTATCCTACAACCCCAAACAGTTATTCAAAACTTTTAACTCCCTCCTCCGCCCACCACTGCCCCCTCCTACCTCCCTCATCTCTGCTGAGGACTTTGCCACACACTTCAAAAATAAGATTGACCAAATAAGGCAAGTCTTCATTGTTCAACCAGCACAACCCCTTTGTATAGCAGACCAATGCCCAAACCCCATAACCTCCCTTTCCAACATCACCGAAGGGGAGATTAATTGTCACCTCTCCAAATCGCACCTCACAACCTGTGCACTTGACCCCATCACAACCCACCTCCTCCCCAACCTCACCACCACTATTATCCCATCCCTAACTCACCTCTTCAACTTATCATTAACTTCTGGTACCTTCCCTTCTGCTTTCAAACATGCCACAATCACGCCTATCCTTAAAAAGCCAATCCTCGACCCAATTGCTATGTCCAGCTATCGCCCAATATCGCTGCTCCCATTCGCTTCCAAACTCCTGGAGCTGCATGTCCACGCTGAGCTTTCCTACCACCTCTCATCTAACTTGCTCTTTGACACTCTACAATCTGGTTTCCGCCCCCATCACTCCACTGAGACTGCCCTGACCAAAATTACTAATGACCTACTTACAGCCAAAGCGAACGGACAATACTCTATATTCCTTCTTCTTGACCTGTCCTCTGCTTTTGACACGATTGACCACTGCCTCCTACTACAGATCCTCTCCTCCTTTGGCGTCAAGGACCTCGCCCTATCCTGAATCTCCTCATACCTTTCCAACCGCACATTCAGCGTCTCCCACTCCCACACTACCTCCTCGTCCCACCTCTCTCTGTTGGAGTCCCCCAAGGCTCTGTTCTAGGACCCCTACTCTTCTCAATCTATACACTTGGCCTGGGGCAACTCATAAAGTCCCACGGATTTCAGTACCACCTTTATGCTGATGACACTCAGATATACCTCTCTAGCCAGACGTCACCTCTCTGCTGTCCAGAATCCCGAGTGTCTATCAGCCATATCCTCCTTCTTCTCCTCTCGCTTCCTCAAACTCAATGTGGACAAATCTGAACTCATCATCTTTCCACCATCTCACAGATTTTCCTTACCTGACCTATCTATCACAATTAACGACATCACGCTTTCCCCTGTACTGAGGTCCGCTGCCTCGGAGTAACCCTTGACTCTGCCTGTCCTTCAAACCGCACATCCAAGCTCTTTCTACCTCCTGTCGCCTTCAGCTCAAAAATATTTCCAGAATCCGTCCTTTCCTCCAACCTCAATCTACTAAAATGATTGTGCACGCCCTCATCATCTCCCGCCTCGACTACTGCAACATCCTTTTCTCTGACCTCCATGCTAACACCCTCGCACCTCTCCAGTCCATCCTTGCTGCCCGACTAATTCGTCTCTCTCCTCGCTACTCCTCCGCTTTCACCCTCTCAAATCTCTTCACTGGCTCCCATTCCCTCAGCTTATCCAGTTCAAATTACTAATACTGACCTACAAGGCCATCTATAACCTGTCTCCCCCATATATCTCTGAACGAATCTCCCGATATCTTCCCTCACGTAATCTCCGATTCTCCCAAGACCTCCTTCTCTCCTCCACACTTATTCGCTCCTTACCCATCCGCCTCCAAGACTTCTCCCGAATATCCCCCATCCTCTGGAATTCTTTGCCCTAACACGTCCGACTATATATCAACCACATTCGGATCCTTCAGACGAAACCTGAAAACCCACCTCTTCAGGATAGCTTACAGTGTGCAATGACCCCGCTGCCTCCTCACCACTACCGGAGATATCGCCTCAACCAACACCGGAACTGCTGCAACCCACCAACCTGCTGTCTCCTTCCCCGCCATCCTGTATAATGTAAGCCCGAAAGGGCAGGGTCCTCTCCCCTCTGTATCCGTCTGTCATTGCTAGTTTGTTTACTGTAAGTGATATCTGTAATTTGTATGTAACCCCTTCTCATGTACAGCACCATGGAATCAATAGTGCTATAGAAATAAATAATAATAATAATAATCATATCCGGGTGAACATGGGGTGACCCAGTAATCATCAGAATGGAATATCCCTCTAAGCAGTGAGAAAATCTCCAGACTAAGAATTTGGTAATCTTCCTTTGCTTCTGCAGGTAAAATTAGACTAACCGATCTGCATTGTAATTTAGCTTATTACTCTTCCCTTTCAGTATTAATGATACGGATAGAATTGCCAAGATGCACTTACCAATCCACGTGCAGTTTTCAATGTGAGTGATATTTCATTAAGCAGTCATTGTTAGGGAAATGTGAGTGACTGCGCAGAGGAACGCCATCTACATTAATCACACAGAAGAAAAGGGTTTCTTTTTCAGACTCTTGTTCTATTGTCTGAATTAAGTCTTACTACAACTTACCCTATTCACAGCACTTTTGAGTGACAGGTCTGGGGAAAGAGGTATTACAAATTCTGACCTGGATGTCAAGATTTGTCAGTGCATGAAATGCTGCAAAGAATTTGGGAGTAGAACGGATTATAAAATTAACGTTATTTATTATGTGATGACAAGTTGTACAGCTTTCCAACATACTTTCTGCATTAATTCATTTTTCTGCTTGGAGTTTTTGACCCTTTTTTTTTCACCCGTTTTTGGAAAAAGCGCAACATTTTACAGCATCAGCAATAACGATGAGATTTGTAAAATCTCATGCACACAGTATGTTTATTTTCATTGCATATTAGCAGAAAAAACACGGTGTATTTGTCGCAGCATTTTTCCTGCCAAGACACTGGTTTTTGGTGCAGAAAAATAAGCTCAATTCTCATAGTGTGGACATAATCTAGGGGTAGTTTGACACATATTAAACTTGTGGAGCATCTTGAAAACCCCCCAAAAAGCTATATTGATCTCCATTGATATTACCTTGCTAATATTTCTCTGGTGCTCCCACAGTTCCCGGTATCAGCAGCCTCCAGCAATGATGTGTTACTGCATGTGATTGTTGTAGTCTGTGAATGTCTGCAGTGGTCAGGTGCATACTTATTAGGCCGTGGTCAGACATGCAAGAAACTCGCACGAGTCTCGCATGTCAATACCCGGCACTGTCGCCGGCACTCGGACAGGAAGTGTGCGGCTGCATGTATTTCTATGCAGCTGCATGCTCCGGTCCGAGTGCAGGCGGCAGTGCCGGGTTTTGACATGCGAGACTCGTGCAAATTTCTCTCATGTCTGACCCCAGCCTTAACATTAGCATTAGTGCTCGTGCACCAGCCGTAAAAATTGGACAAGTGCTATCGTCGTTTTGAGGGATAGCACTTATCCCCATGTTATTCTGTGTGGCAGGGCACATGATACAATTTTTTCCTCAAGTCGATCTGAGGAAGTAATCGCAGTAATCCCAAGTTGCATCCTATTATCGCACTCGGCCATTCAGTCTCTACTTGGAAAAATTGGACCATGTTCGGATGAAATCCAATTGAGGATTTTCACGGAAAGACTGAATGGAGAATAATTTTTTTTTTCTTTTATTCTCCTTATCTGAGAAAATCGGATCACTTTCTGATGTAACTCTGATCAGCGTGTGATTAGCAGAACATAAGGGCTCATACTCACTTGCGCCGAAAACGGATGATATTCAGCCGAAAAAAAATCGGATTCAAATCGGACCAATGTTATTCAATAGGTGACATCTCATTTGCAATTTTTTTCTCAGCCAAAATTGGTGTGAGAAAAAAATCGCAGCATGCTGCGATTTGATGCAATTTTGGCATGATAATCGCCAATGCAAGTCAATGGGTGCGAGAAATCATCGCACAGCACTCGCACCATGCGAGTGCTGTCCGATTTATACGCACCAGTGTCCTTTGAAAAGCCGGCAATTCATCCCTGGCTACTGTAAAATCACACTGACAGCTCACAAAACACTAGATACATACACATAGAATGCATATATATATATATATACATGTCATTGTGACACATACATATATATATATTTAGAGTTCATACACTTCTACATACTGCAATAGCCGCTAATTCAATTGCCGGCTTTTGTGAAATCACAGAAGCTGACATGAAATGATACATTGTTTACACACAGTTAACCATGTCATTTCATGTATTTTGATATATGGTTTTAACTTACAATTACATAAGTGCATGTGTGCAAAATTTCAGACATGTAGGGGTTAATTAAAGGTGTAAATTCGTTGAAAAAAAATGTGTGGGCTCCCGCTGTATTTTCTCCACCAGACAGACATAGCAAGCGAGTGGGGGCAGATAATAATAGCCCAGGGAGGGTACATTTTTTGTGCCCCCCCCCTGGCTACTAACATCTGCCCCCAGACACCCCAGAAAGGGCAAATCTCTAATTAGATTAGCCCTTTCTGGCACTTTGCCCGTCTATTCCCATTGCCCTGTAGCGGTGGCGAATGGGTTAATAAGGGGTTAAAGCCACCTTGCAATTGAAAGGTACTTTAAGCCAGGTTAATAATTGAGAGCTGTCAATTAGACAACTATCAATTATTAATCCTGTTGTATGAAAGAAAAATCAAACACACACACTTTAATAAAAAAGAAGTTTAATGAAATAATCAAACAGTTTTTGACCATCTTTTATTTTCCTGCTAAAATCCATTTCCTGTAATAAAAATAAAATAAAAAAGCAAAATTGTTCTTACCTATCCGATGCACAGTCAGGTCCCACGCTGTAATCCATCAGAAAGGGTTAACAGGTTACAGCTAGCAGAGAGCTAATGCTGCCTGCTGAGCTGTTACCCCCTGAATGAATAAGTTCCTCTCCCGGCGAAAGGAGAGGAAGTGATTAATGAGTGGAGCTTAATTGATTTATTGCCACTTTCACTTCAGGTCAGGTCACCCTGACCTGACCTAAAGTGAAAGTGGGACGCAATCAATTAAGCTTCATTCATTAATAACATCCTCTCCTGTCGGCAGGAGATAAGCTCATTCATTCAGGAACTTTCAGCTGAGCAGGCAGAATTACTTGCGCTGCTTGGCTGAAAGCTAGTTAACCCTTCGTGAAGGATTACAGCGTGGGACGTGACAGATCGCCGGATAGGTAAGAATAATGTTGTTTTATTATTTTTTCTTTATCATAGGAGATCAAGGGCTTCGCAGGGATTAAGAGTTAAATAAAAGATGGTCAAAAAATGTGTATTTATTTCATTAAAATTATTTATTCTTAAATGTGTGTGTGTGTTTTTTTTATTTACTTCAATAGGATTAATAATTGATAGTTGTCTAATTGACAGCTCTCAATTATTAACCTGGCTTAAAGTCACCTTTCAATTGCAAGGTGGCTTTAACCCCTTATTAACCCATTCGCCACCGCTACAGGGCAATGGGAATAGACGGGCAAAGTGCCAGAAAGGGCTAATCTAATTAGAGATTTGCCCTTTCTGGGTTGTCTGGGGGCAGATGTTAGTAGCCAGGGGGGCACAAAAAAAATGTACCCTCCCTAGGCTATTATTATCTGCCCCCACTCGCTGGCTTTGTCTGTCTGGTGGAGAAAATACAGCGGGAGCCCACACATTTTTTTTCAACGAATTTACACCTTTAATTAACCCCTACATGTCTGAAATTTTGCACACATACACTTATGTAATTGTAAGTTAAAACCATATATCAAAATACATGAAATTACATGGTTAACTGTGTGTAAACAATGTATCATTTCATGTCGGCTTCTGTGATTTCACAAAAGTCGGCAATTGAATTAGCGGCTATTTTGCTTGTAGAAGTGTATGAACTATAAATATATGTATATATATATATGTCACAATGACATATATATATATATATATATATATATATGTATTCTATGTGTGTATATGTATTGTTTCTATTCTTTATTAAAGCTGTCAGTGTGATTTTACAGTTTAGCCAGGGATGAATTAGCGGCTATTATACTATGTATAGGTGCATGAACTATATATATATATATATATATATATATATATATATATATAATTTTTGTGTACATTTTTTTTTACAATGTGATTTTTACATGACTTTTTACATAGAGATAACTGCTCTATGTAAAACTTCATGTTAAAATCGCATTGCATACAGATGGAAAACTGATGGAAAAGGACGCATGGTGTGATTTAAAATCGCATGCAAATCGCATGACATTTTACTAGAATCGTACTGTTTTTACCCTCCAGAAAACGGACCGATTTTTTTCCCACTAGTGGGTATGAGCCCTTAACCTGTTTTTCTCAGATGAGAGAAAACAATCATGTAATCCTAGCCTTAAGGGAATTAGGATGTTAAGTTCAGGATTGTCCAAATTAGACGGGACTAAGAATCTGAGACAGTCCCCGAAAATGCAGGACAGTTGGCAAGTATGCAGGTGTCAGGAATCTGACTTGTCGGTGGTGGAGGTTGGGATACAGAGACCCTACAGAAACATTGTCATTGACGAATCAGGCATGGGGAGTATGGCAGGTAATTCATAACAAAATTCTCAACTTGCAGATTTCTTATACCTTTTTTTAATTCAGTGGGAATATCTGCAACAAATCAGTTCCTTTCTTTAAAGCATAAAGTTACAGACCAATTTCATTGTGTAAAATTTTGTAACTTGTGGCTCCGGTTTGTTCAGATCTCACACATTTTACTGTTACTGCATTCCACTGCCTATTTCATATCCATAGAAAATTGATGGAAAACCCCCAGCACTTTCTTCCCATGAGTAGGCACTGTAACTGCATATGGGTAGCAATGCAGCTCTTATGGGGCCCAGGTAGGCTCAAATTAGGATAGCCTATCTTTTTTTCTCCTTCCATAGACTGAACATGGATAAGTCATTGGGGGCTCAACAAGAATGAAAAGCCACATCGTAAAAGTCTTAGGCAGTGAAATGAGCTTCCAATTAGAGTGGACCCCATTTTGCTCCTACTATGAAGCCCATTTTCTTCTATGTTTGTAGGTGACATAACCAGATGAAATTTGTTTTCCCCTAGAAGTAAACAGAGTAAATTAAATTTCTACCAATATATTTTTGCCATGTTTTGCACCCTTCTTATATAATCTTTCAATATTTCATCTTTTGTTGCAGGTTTTCCAGAAGTTTATAAATGCTGCGAATAAAACTAGGAACCTGATGAGATGACTGTAGTCAAAACAATCCAACAGTCTTCAGATCATGGACCACATTTACT
This sequence comes from Oophaga sylvatica, assembly GCA_033576555.1. Classification (NCBI taxonomy): domain Eukaryota; kingdom Metazoa; phylum Chordata; class Amphibia; order Anura; family Dendrobatidae; genus Oophaga; species Oophaga sylvatica. The sequence continues at coordinate 57,015,145 of JARQOD010000002.1, forward strand.
CCTTATATTAGACCTGGAGAAGCGTTTATGACTCTAGACATATTATAATGGATTTCATTACTATTTTATGTACGTAAAAAATTTGCCTCAAAGATCTGAACAAGTGCTACGGAAAGTGATCTACAACCATGAGTATCCCACTGGCTCCAAATAAGGCTTGTTCCACAGACCAAGAGGACAACAGCAATGAAGAGAAAAATGATAACGAAAGTGTGACCGGCTTGGGTGATACTAATGCCAATCAGATTTTCTCCACAATCACCGGTGAAAAGGATGAAATATATAGCAGGGAGGATAAAACAGGGATGTTGTGCACTTGGCAGGCTGAAAAACTTACATCGTTGAGTAAGGAGTCGTCTAGGCGGGAAGTAAACATCGGCCAAGAATCTCCTTCAAGACTCCATTCACCAACCAACAAGGACATCGGCAAAGATTACATGATGGATGATGCCAAGGACAGTTTGAAGTGTACGACTCATGGGCAATCTCCCTTAAATTCGAAAGTCAGCTTATATGAAAGAAGCTTCCATGTTCCCATTAGCAAAACACATGAATCGTCTATTAACATCCCTAGTAATAATGTCAGTAACATATCCCATGGTGAACGTTCCAGGATAAAATCAAGTATCCCTTCACCTAAGACAGACACTTTTGTAAAAGAGCATATTTCACCTACAACACCAATAAATTCACCCATTAGGTACTTGCAGTATGCTGATACATCTCTTTGCGGGATCAGGTCCACTGATACATCTTCGCCAACTGACCATCTATTCGGACTATCCTCTCATAATATCAGTAATACCTCAGAGGAAAAGACGATTGTATTTTATTCCAAACCACCTACCTCAATTATTACTGGGCCAGATTTTTCAACAGGTGATGGAACCTTAACCCATATTAGCAAGCAAAGCACATTGTCACATCCCGTTCATGTGGAAGATCATTCTCGTCTACCTTACAAACCTCAGGTAATTTGTACCATACCAGAAGCACAATTGTATCAGGGTCAAACAATAAAACCATCTGAATTGACTGATCCAAAAAATATTCAGTCTAAGTCAACATCTCCCCACAAATTGCAGATAACATTGGTTGAGGTTGCTGGATCTAAAAGGGGGGATGGAGTATTTGAAACCAGAAGATCTCCATTGTCTTCTCCATGTGGTCTGGCATCTGTTTCTCATCCCAACCAAGCAGGAAAGCAGTCTGGGATATATCTTTCTACCAGTCCTTCCAATACTAAGCAACATGATTATAAACTTGATGTATATTACAGTGACATGAAAACTCAAATCTCTCAGGTCTCTGATTTTCAAGCTGGTCATTCCCAAGAAGTGGAGTCTTCAAAAAACAAAGAGCTGAGCTACAAGTCTGCGATCAGAAAAACAACATCACTCAGTGACTCTCTGGATAATAAGATCCATGCGAGTAAAGACAGGTTTTCTGTACAAGATTATCTTTGTCAGGACAGTGACAATAATTTTCTTTCAAGCAGCAATGCGACTTCTTTGAAAGATAAAAATGCTTTCGTTGACAGTAAAAAGACATCTCTTGGTCGAAGACATCAGTCGGATATTCTAAAAAGCAATTTGAAAGAAAGCCATAAGGACCTAAGTGATTCTTTTTTTTTTACTTCTTCTCCCACATGCCCGGTGGTTAATATTAATGATCAGCGCGTAGCCTCACAGAGCAGCTTTAAGGATCTTAGTGCAGCTCTTGTTGACAGATTGTCACCTTCCTCAGTACTACCTCCAATAGAGAGTACACAGTTGTTTAACATATCCCCTAAAGCGACTAACATACCTCTTGCTAACAGTTGCATCCCGAAACCAATACTGGTACATTCCAAAACTTGCCCTACAAGTCAAGATGAAACAGAAACAAACCATAATGTAAAAATGGAGGAGACCATCGAACCTGCTATCATCGTACCCAAACCTAAGCATGTGCGACCTAAGATCATCACCTACATTAGGAGGAACCCTCAAGCAGTTGACAGAATGCCATTCGGACAAATGAGCATGCCATATGGACCCCCAACCTGTAATGTTCCTATACCCAAAGAGCATGATGCAATGAGCAGTGACATTAAACCCACAAACATGTTAGATAAGTATAAAGCCGACATACACAAACCCAGGATATACAGTGCTGGATTGATGGTTTCTGGAATCAGACCTCCGACACATCATTCATTAGAAGAGGTAAGACCACTTTTGACAATAACTTGACACTTTTCTACTTATATTTAGTATTGTTAATTGTGCTGAAATGTATGGTTTTCAAAAAGGGGCTTTGTCATGTTGTATATGTCAAAAGCATTGTATGGAGAAGAACGATGTCACGACACAGCTGTCGGGTGACCCGGGACCAGTGACTCCTTCCCTGTCCTACATTAGGGCACTAGGGGGCGCCCTAGCTCACCCTATTCCCCGGGATACTTCTGAAGGTGAAGATGCCGGGGCCTCCACCCTTGGTTTATCTCCTGAGTCAGCCCTCCGTCTGTTCTCTTCCCCAACCCAGGGAAGATGGGCGCTACTGAGCACCATAGTACACCAACCCTACAAACAAGGGTTAACAGAAAACTCCAGGCATACGAAATATTCACTCACATAGGAAGAGAGGAATGCACCGGGGCGTGGAGGTAGGGGAATAAACCAAAATAGAGAAGGATTGGAATTACCACACATACAAACCAAACAACAGTCACAGATAACGCCTCCAACTCTCCTTCTCATATGAACACCTCTCCCTCCGGAAGCCATGCAGCAAATGCTAGTTCTTACAAGGATTTGCATCAGAGCCCAGATTATAAAGGAGAAAGTAGTGGCTAACTGAGCTCAGCTAAGAGCACAGAGATTTCTAACATGGCTGATTAACCCCTGTTCTGCTAGAAGGAATAAACACCATTAAGATGATGGAGCAGTGCTACTTCTCAGCACTGGAGTAGGAGCAATCAGACTCTGCGGTCTTCTAGCTTCACACTGTCACGGTAACCCCATGACAAAGGAGATGAGAGGAGTGATAGATACTTTTCTGGGAAAAGATTTAGAACAATTGATATATTTAAATTTCTTTTTATTTTAGTAGTCCAGTGGGCGGTCCTGCATTTTGATTGACAGATATAACTGGGTAGAACCACCCACTGGACTCCTAAGAAAAAAAAAGTAGGGAATTAAATGTATAAAATGCAAGTTATACATAAATTTTTTCCATAAATCTATATGTCAATCTGCTAAACTCCTTCTGCTCTATAACATGCTGCCGTCAGAACTCATGTTCAGTTTTATAATTTCCCTTTAAAATGTACAGTACAGACTAAAAGTTTGGACACACCTTCTCATTTAAAGATTTTTCTGTATTTTCATGACTATGAAAATTGTACATTCACACTGAAGGCATCAAAACTATGAATTAACACATGTGGAATTAAATACTTAACAAAAAAGTGTGAAACAACTGAAATTATGTCTTATATTCTAGGTTCTTCAAAGTAGCCACCTTTTGCTTTGATGAGTGCTTTGCACACTCTTGGCATTCTCTTGATGAGCTTCAAGAGGTAGTCACCGGAAATAGTTTTTACTTCACCGATGTGCCCTGTCAGGTTTAATAAGTGGGATTTCTGGCCTTATAAATGGGGTTGGGATCATCAGTTGTGTTGTGCAGAAGTCTGGTGGATACACAGCTGATAGTCCTACTAACTAGACTGTTAGCTGCTTTTTTCTTGCCATAATACAAATTCTAAGTAAAGAAAAATGAGTGGCCATCATTACTTTAAGAAATGAAGGTCAGTCAGTCCAAAAAATTGGGAAAACTTTGAAAGTGTCCCCAAGTGCAGTTGCAAAAACCATCAAGCACTACAAAGAAACTGGTTCACATGAGGACCGCCCCAGGAAAGGAAGCCCAAGAGTCACCTCTGCTTCTGAGGATAAGTTTATCCGAGTCACCAGCCTCAGAAATCGCAGGTTAACAGCAGCTCAGATTAGAGACCAGGTCAATGCCACACAGAGTTCTAGCAGCAGACACATCTCTTCAGCAACTGTTAGGAGGAGACTTTATGCAGCAGGCCTTCATGGTAAAATAGCTGCTAGGAAACCACTGCTAAGGACAGGCAATAAGCAGAAGAGACTTGTTTGGGCTAAAGAACACAATGAATGGACATTAGACCAGTAGAAATCTGTGCTTTGGTCTAATGAGTCCAAATTTGAGATCTTTGGTTCCAACCACCGTGTCTTTGTGCGACGCAGAAAAGGTGAACGGATGGACTCTACATGCCCGGTTCCCACCGTGAAGCATGGAGGAGGAGGTGTGATGGTGTGGGGGTGCTTTGCTGGTGACACAGTTGGGGATTTATTCAAAATTGAAGGCATACTGAACCAGCACGGCTACCACAGCATCTTGCAGTGGCATGCTATTCCATCCGGTTTGCGTTTAGTTGGACCATCATTTATTTTTCAACAGGACAATGACCCCAAACACATCTCCAGGCTGTGTAAGGGCTATTTGACCAAGAGGGAGAGTGATGGGGTGCTACGCCAGATGACCTGGCCTCCACAGTCACCTGACCTGAACCCAATCGAGATGGTTTGGGGTGAGCTAGACTGCAGATGAAGGCAAAAGGGCCAACAAGTGCTAAGCATCTCTGGGAACTCCTTCAAGATTGTTGGAAGACCATTTCCGGTGACTACCTCTTGAAGCTCATCAAGAGAATGCCAAGAGTGTGCAAAGCACTCATCAAAGCAAAAGGTGGCTACTTTGAAGAACCTAGAATATAAGACATATTTTCAGTTGTTTCACACTTTTCTGTTAAGTATATAATTCCACATGTGTTAATTCATAGTTTTGATGCCTTCAGTGTGAATGTACAATTGTCATAGTCATGAAAATACAGAAAAATCTTTAAATGAGAAGGTGTGTCCAAACTTTTGGTCTGTACTGTACTTGTTAATAATGGCCTACTTTTTGGGAATTATTAGCTAGATTACACAAAACTTTTAAATCTAGAGTTGTAGCTTAAAGGGATTGTCTCATGATGGTCCGTACAAGAAGAACATATAGATATCATGGAAAGGCATCAAACTTTACTTCCAATGACAGAAAGCTGCAAATGCAGACATATCACACAGACAAAAGTGGGTCTGTCTGGGCCTTGAGTTCCCGTGATTGAAGAGGGTTCCATGTTTAGCACCAACGACAATCACAATCAAAGACTTATGCTAAGAATATAAAAGTACAGGTAATTTCCACTTCCCGCAGGTTATAATGTTTCAGTTCAGTTGAAGGGATGAAAGCAATAAAGGAGGTTGATAAACTGTAACACATAATGAGGTTTGGATCACGTCTCTTTACTTTATTCTTCTTTAATGTAATATATACAGTGAAGATTTAACTTTTTCTGAACATTTTATAAGGACTAATCTTACAGTATATAGATATTGTTTGCATATAACGTAAAGTAACTTTGTAAATGTATAACATGACTTTATTTTAATGAAACGTAAGTTTTAGCCTGTGTGATAGGCCTGAGCTGCCTTCTGCTGGCCAATATTGGAGACTTTTCCAACCCTTGTTGTCTGTAGACCGAGCTTTGTGCAACAATACGTGTAAGGCTATGTGCACACGTTGCGGAATTGCCATGGAAATTTCCGCGGCAATTCCGCACCTCCCTGCCGCGGGAAATACGCATATTATAGGTATGCTATTCCCGCTAAAAACTAGCGTTTTGCAAGCGTAATTAGCTTGCAGAATGCTAGCGTTTTACAAGCGATCTGACAGGTTGGTCACACGAGTCAAACAAGTGTTTGACAAGTGTGACCAACTTTTTACTATTGATGCCGCCTATGTTGCATCAATAGTAAAAAGATCCAATGTAAAAATAATAAAAAAAATAATAATGATATTCTCACCTTCCGGCGGCCCCCGCAGCTTTCCCGCCTCTCAGCGACGCTCCCGGCCAATCCCGTTCCCAGGCGTCCTTTGCGACCATCACCCCAATGACGTAGCATCACGCGAGACCGCTACGTCATCTGGGGTGATTCTCGCAATGCATTACTGGGAACGGGATTGGCCGGGAGCGTCACTGAGAGGCGGGAAAGCTGCGGGGGCCGCCGGAAGGTGAGAATATCATTATTTTTTATTTTAATTATTGTTTTTAAAGGGATATGGTACCCAGGGCCTGGAGGAGAGTCTCCTCTCCTCCAGACCCTGGGTACCATCTGCACATGAACCTCTTACTTTGCGCATGGTGGGCACAGCCACATGCGGAAAGTAATCGGTTCAATGCATTCCTATGGCGGCGGAATCGCCGCGGTTCCGCAAAAAAGAATGAGCATGCTGCGGATTCTCCCGCGATGCGGTTCCACCGCGGAAAAAACCCGCAGCATGTGCACAGCATTGCGGAATCCCATAGGCCATAATGTGTTGTATTGTGTAAGCGCTTTTGCCACGGTTTCGCGGCGTTTCCGCAGCGAAAAACCGCGGCAAAACCGCTAGGAATCCGCAACGTGTGCACAGGCCCTAAGTCTCAGTACACCAGCTTGATCTCCACAAGGAGACCTGCATCAAAGTCACCTCACCTAGCCAAAGGGAGCCCCAGTGTGTACCGATGAGGAGCCAAATTGTCCCTATCCCAGTCATTGGAATGCAAGCGTAAATATGCAGTGCGGTCTGGAGTCATGGGGACTCAGTCTTGCAGCACGGGTGAAGTGAGGCAACAGGCCATCTGCCCTGCTGGTGCATTGGCGCGGCTCCGCTCCGTTAGGGTTGGTCAGGACCCACTACGAGGTTTGCCGTGACGTGGCAGTGGGCTTCATACAGTCTGATCAGAATGTTAAACTAAGAACCCCATGTTCAGTTATATATATTTTTGCCGAGAGGCATTAGATAATTGTATGATTTTTGGAGGTGCTGCCCTTTCTCCTCTTTTTTTGCATATCGCATGATCTGTTTGTTTTTCTTTGGATGTGCTCTCCTCCCATTTGGCACAGGCGATTTTAATTAGCAGGAGACTGCATAGTAATGTGTCTAGCCCTTTTCTGCTCTCACTGAAGAGCTAGAGGAAGGTGAGCTTCAGTACTCCTTTCATTTTTGGTGTGGGTGCAGTGTGGCGGCCATTGTTGCTGTGGCTTTGTGCTTGTGGGGCGGTGCGGTCTGGAGTCATGGGGATCAGTCTTGCAGCACGGGTGCTGTGGGGCAACAGGCCGTCTGCTGTTGTGAATGTGTTAGAAATTAATTCTGAGCAGAGGCTCCCTCTGGTGGTTACAAACAGTACTGAACCATTCAATGATGATTGGCAATCAGGAGTTACAGACTGGTCTTATATAAGGGAGGTTCCCTCCCATCATGGTTGCTGGTGATCAATTGTTCTTGTCTCAACTGTGGTTCCTGGTTCACTTGGAAGCTTGCTTAGTCTTGCCTCTTCTCCTGCTCTCAGATAAGATATTTTCTGGTTTTTTTTTGTGCTTGCTTTTTGCATTGTTCCCTGCACTTCTGTGGAGGTCAGCCGGGTTCCCTCCGGGGTCTTGGGCTCCTCTCAGTTTATCTGAGCCACTGTTATTTGTTCATTTGCCTTCTCCAGTTTTTTCAGTGGCTGCGGCTTAGTTTTGTTACACCAGAGAACTAATTTAGGTGGTAGAGGTCGTGTGATCTCAGGTGTTTTTGCAATTAGTAGAGTTGGTATTTTTTAGGGTTTTTTGGATTGCAGTAAGTGTCCTTCCTATCCTTTTCTGTCAAGGAAGATTGGGCCCCAACGTTTGCTCATACTATTTTCTGTCTGTGTCTGTATTTCCTCTTGTCTAACCGCCATTACATGTTTGGGGGCTTCCTATGTTCTTTGGGGATCTGCTCCGGGGCAGATAGCTTTCCTCTTTCTATCTTTAGGTGTAGTTAACCTCTCAGGCTGTGACGAGGCGTCTAGGACCAACGTAGGAACGCTCCACGGCTGCCTTTAGTTGTGGTGGTTAGTCAGGGTACTGCAATCCAGTAGATTCCAACCTCTCTGGTGTATTGCCGTTTTTGCCTACTCTCCTCAGCTACCAAATCATAACAGTATCACCGGCCAAACTGAAAATTATATGGTACTCAACAGAAGGAAAAAATAGTAAAAGGAAAAAGAAAAGGGAAAGTTGTCAGAAATTTTTTATTTTTATTTCTCTGTTTGTTTCATTTTTTCCCTCTTTTTCTCTGGGTGCTGAGGAGGATTTTTTTTTCTCTCAATGGAGTTTGCACAGTTGTCTGGCCGTGTGGATCAGCTTGCCACTGAAGTTCGGAGTATTGCTACCTATCTTGCAGGGTTGCCGGTTGTGGAACCTAGGATCCCCATGCCAGATTTATTTTTGGGGGATTGAGCTAAATTTCTGAATTTCAAAAATAACTGTAAGTTGTTTTTTGCCTTAAAACCTAAGTCCTCAGGGAACGCAGCACAGCAGGTTCAAATTGTCATCTCTCTCCTGCGTGGCGATCCTCAGGATTGGGCTTTTTCCCTGACACCTGGGGACCCTGTTTTGAGTAATGTTGATGCATTTTTTTCTGGCTCTGGGGTTATTGTACGATGAACCTAATGTCACTGATCAAGCTGAAAAAACCTTATTGGCATTAAATCAGGGGCTTGAGGACGCTGAGTTGTACTGTCAGAAATTCCGAAAGTGGGCAGTCCTGACCAAATGGAATGATGATGCTTTGGCAGCCCTTTTTCGGAAGAGTCTGTCAGAGAAAGTAAAAGATGTTATGGTGGGTTTCCCTGCTCCCTCTGTTCTCAATAATTCTATGTCATTAGAGATTCAAATTGACAGACGTTTGTGTGAGCGTAAAGGTATGCGTGGAATAGTGTTGCCTTGTGAACCAGCTTCCGAATCCATGCAGTGTAATAGAGTGGCTTCTGGGGCACAGCGTCATGAGTTTCGAAAACGCAATGGGTTATGTTTCTACTGTGGTGACGCCTCTCATACTATTTCAGTATGCCCTAAGCGGGGAAGACGTTTTGCACGCTCAGTTGTCTTGGGTAGTGTTCAGACTAAATTTCTGTTGACTGTTACCCTGATTTGCTCCCTGTCCACATTTTCTGCTCAGGCTTTAGTTGATTCGGGAGCAGGTATTAACCTGATGGATTTTGATTTTGCTAAACGTTGTGGGTTTCCCTTGATACCCCTACGGAAGTCTATTCCCCTACTGGGGATTGATTCTACCCCTTTGGCTGAGAATAAACCCCAGTTCTCTACTCAGGTGATAATAAGGGTTGAACCTGATCATCAGGAGAGTTGCAAATTTTTGGTGCTGTATAATCTGCATGACATTATTGTACTAGGTTTCCCTTGGTTACAGTCTCATAATCCTGTTTTGGATTGGAAATCTGTGTCTGTAACCAGTTGGGGCTGCCAATGTGTTAATGCCAACACTCCTGTTTTTTCTGCCTCTCCCCAGGCTCAGGATGTTTCTGACTTTTTGACTGATTTTTCTGATGTGTTTAGCGAAAGTAAATCTGCATCCTTGCCCCCCCATAGGAGCTATGACTGCGCTATTGAATTAGTGCCTGGTAGTAAATTCCCTAAAGGTCGCCTTTTTAACTTGTCTGTACCTGAACATGACGCTATGTGGTCTTATATCAAGGAGTCATTGGAGAAGGGTCATATCAGACCATCCTCTTCACCCTTGGGTGCCGGTTTTTTCTTTGTGGCCAAAAAGGATGGTTCATTAAGGCCATGTATTGATTATCGTCTCTTGAACAATATCACTATGAAATATCAATATCCTTTACCCTTGATTTCTGACCTGTTTTCCAGGGTGAAAAGTGCTACTTGGTTTACCAAGCTTGACCTCAGGGGGGCGTATAACCTTATTCGCATTAAGCACGGGGATGAATGGAAGACGGCGTTTAATACCCCAGAGGGGCATTTTGAGTACCTAGTGATGCCCTTTGGGTTCACTAATGCTCCTTCCGTATTCCAGTCCTTCATGAATGACATTTTCAGGGATTTTGTGGATAAATTTCTGATTGTTTATTTGGATGATATCTTGATTTTTTCCAATGACTGGGACTCTCATGTGAAACATGTTCGGACTGTGTTCCAGATTTTGAGAGAGAATGCTCTGTATGTGAAAGGATCAAAGTGTCTTTTTGGCGTACAGAGGATCTCATTTCTGGGATTCATTTTGTCCCCATCTGTTATTGAAATGGACCCGGTCAAGGTTCAGGCCATCTGTGATTGGGTCCAACCTACTTCATTAAAGGCTCTTCAGAGATTCTTGGGTTTTGCCAATTTTTATCGTAAATTTATTGGTAATTTCTCTGTTATTGTTAAACCATTGACTGATTTGACCAAAAAGGGTTCTGATGTGGTGAATTGGCCTCCTGAGGCAGTCTCTGCATTTCAGGAACTTAAGCAGAGATTCACTTTTGCTCCTGTTCTACGGCAGCCTGATGTTTCTCTGCCATTTCAGGTGGAGGTTGATGCCTCTGAAATTGGGGCAGGTGCCGTTTTGTCCCAAAGAGATCCAGAGACCTCTAAAAGTAACCTTGTGCCTTTTTCTCTCGAAAATTTTCTCCAACTGAACGTAATTATGACGTGGGTAATCGGGAGTTATTGGCCATGAAGTGGGCTTTTGAAGAGTGGAGACATTGGCTGGAGGGAGCCAAACATCAGGTGGTGGTCCTCACGGACCATAAGAATCTGGTTTATCTGGAATCAGCCAAGCGACTTAATCCTAGACAGGCCAGGTGGGCCTTGTTTTTCACACGTTTTAATTTTGTGGTTTCCTTTCTTCCTGGCACTAAGAATGTTAAGGCGGATGCCCTCTCGAGGAGTTTCCTTGCGGACTCTCCTGAGTTATCTGATCCTGCTGTTATTTTGAAAGAGGGTGTAGTTCTTTCCGCCATCTCGCCCAATTTAAGACTGGCTCTGGAAGGGTGTCAGGAGGATAAACCCGAGCGCTGCCCTATTGGGAAATTGTTTGTCCCAGACCGTTGGAAAAAGAGTGTGATGTCTGAGATTCATTGTTCCACGTTGGCCGGTCATCCCGGAATTTTTGGTACCAGAGACTTGGTTAGTCGGTCCTTTTGGTGGCCTACTTTGTCTCGTGACGTCAGGGAATTTGTGCAGTCCTGCGGGACTTGCTCTCGCTCCAAACCTTGCTCTTGCTCTAGTGGTTTGTTGATGCCATTGCCTGTGCCCAAGAGACCATGGACCCATATCTCTATGGATTTCATTTCCGACCTCCCTGTTTCTCAGAGAATGACTGTTATCTGGGTGATTTGTGATAGGTTTTCCAAAATGATACATCTTGTGACATTACCTAAGTTGCCTTCCTCCTCCGAATTGGTGCCTTTGTTCCTTCAGCACGTGGTTCGGTTACACGGCATTCCTGAGAACATTGTGTCTGACAGAGGAGTCCAGTTTGTTTCCAGATTTTGGAGGACTTTTTGTTCTAAACTTGGTGTTCAATTGTCTTTCTCCTCTGCTTTTCATCCTCAGACCAATGGACAAACTGAGAGAACAAACCAGACATTGGAGACTTATCTGAGATGCTTTGTGTCTGCTGATCAAGATGACTGGGTCTCTTTTTTGCCTTTGGCTAAGTTTGCTCTTAATAATAGGCCTAGCTCTGCCACTTTGATGTCTCCATTTTTCTGCAATTTTGGGTTTCACCCTCGATTTTCTTCGGGACAGACGGAGGCTTCTGTCTGTCCAGGTGTTGACTCTGTTGTGGAGCGTATGCAGCAGATTTGGGACCAGGTAGTGGAGAGGTTGTCCCTCTCTCAGGAGAGGGCCCAGCGGTTTGCCAACCGGCATAGGACTGATGGTCCTCGGTTTGAAGTGAGGGACTTGGTCTGGTTGTCCTCAAGAAATATCCCTATGAGAGTTGCATCTCCTAAGTTTAAGCCTAGGTTCATTGGACCTTATAAGATCATGGAGATTCTTAATCCTGTTTCCTTTCGTTTACTTCTTACTTCTTCCAGGGACATTTAAGATCCATAACGTGTTCCACAAGTCCTTATTGAAGAGGTTTGTCGAGCCAGTGGTTCCTATGGCTGCACCTCCTGACCCTGTTTTGGTTGAGGGCAATCTGGAGTATGTGGTTGAGAAAATATTGGATTCTCGTTTTTCTAGACAAAAACTCCAGTATTTGGTTAAGTGGAGAGGTTATGGTCAGGGGACAATTCTTGGGTGTTTGCTTCGGACATCCATGCTAGGAGACTGATCCGTGCGTATCACAGAGCTCATTCTGACCGACCTGGTTGCCCAAATGAGGGTTCGGTGACCCCTCCTCAAGGGGGGGTACTGTTGTGAATGTGTTAGAAATGAATTCTGAGCAGAGGCTCCCTCTGGTGGTTACAAACAGTACTGAACCATTCAATGATGATTGGCAATCAGGAGTTACAGACTGGTCTTATATAAGGGAGGTTCCCTCCCATCATGGTTGCCGGTGATCAATTGTTCTTGTCTCAACTGTGGTTCCTGGTTCACTTGGAAGCTTGCTGAGTCTTGCCTCTTCTCCTGCTCTCAGATAAGATATTTTCTGTTGTTTTTTTTTTGTGCTTGCTTTTTGCATTGTTCCCTGCACTTCTGTGGAGGTCAGCTGGGTCCCCTCCAGGGGCTTGTGCTCCTCTCAGTTTATCTGAGCCACTGTTATTTGTTCATTTGCCTTCTCCAGTTTTTTCAGTGGCTGCGGCTTAGTTTTGTTACACCAGAGAACTAATTTAGGTGGTAGAGGTCGTGTGATCTCAGGTGTTTTTGCAATTAGAAGAGTTGGTATTTTTTAGGGTTTTTTGGATTGCAGTAAGTGTCCTTCCTATCCTTTTATGTCAAGGAAGATTGGGCCTCAACGTTTGCTCATACTATTTTCTGTCATTGTCTGTATTTCCTCTTGTCTAACCGCCATTACATGTTTGGGGGCTTCCTATGTTCTTTGGGGATCTGCTCCGGGGCAGATAGCTTTCCTCTTTCTATCTTTAGGTGTAGTTAACCTCTCAGGCTGTGACGAGTCATCTAGGACCAACGTAGAAACGCTCCACGGCTGCCTTTAGTTGTGGTGGTTAGTCAGGGTACTGCAATCCAGTAGATTCCAACCTCTCTGGTGTATTGCCGTTTTTGCCTACTCTCCTCAGCTACCAAATCATAACAGTCTGCCCTGCTGGTTCATTGGCACGGTGGCGGTGGTCGCCGCACGGCTCTGCTCCGTTAGGGTTGGTCAGGACCCACTGCGAGGTTTGCCGTGACGTGGCAGTGGGCTTCATACAGTCTGATCAGAATGTTAAATAAGAACCTCATGTTCAGTTATATATATTTTTGCCGAGAGGCATTAGATCATTGTATGATTTTTGGAGGTGCTGTCCTTTCTCTCTTTTTTTGCAATGCGTAAATATGTAACCACACATAGACCGCATTACTAAACTGTCACATTTTCAGACTGCTTGGACCGGGAAATGTTGTTTTTTAGGCTTGTAAAGACAGAAGCTTTCCGCAACCTCATGGTGGTGGCCGTCCCTCAGTGTTCGTTCCCCAGCCACCACTATTTCTCCTGCTGTGCCATCCCTGCCTTACACAAGCATGTGTACCATAGCATCAGCAGTGTCCTCACCAATGCTGTTAATGTGATGGTCCACTTAACCACGGACACATGAACAAGTGCTTATGGCCAGGGATGCTACATTTCCCTAATGGCATACTGGGTGAACATTGTGGAAGCTGGGACCCAGTCGGACCCTAAGACAGAACACGTGCTACTGACACAGAGGATTTTGGGTCCAGGTTCAGGATTTTCCCCACCTTCTACAACAGTTTCTGCACCTCCTCACCCTCCATGTCTGAAACGTCAACATCAGTAGCACGCTGGAAGCACTGCCTCGGCTAAGTGGTAACACAATCTACTAAAGCTAATATGCGTCAGTGACAAACCGCACACTGCCGCAGAGTTGTTGAAAGGTCTAATAGACCCGACTGATATATGGCCGTCATCCCCTGAACCTACAACCAGGCATGGTCATGTGTGACAATGTCCTTTACCTGGTACCGACTCTGAAGCTTAAAAACTCTGGCAATGCTGCAGCAGCGTTTGCAACTTTCAGCTCACTTACTGGTGTGCAATGTCATCATGCATTGGAACTCAACGTTACATATGTTGGCAAGGGTTTGTGAGCAGCAGAGGGGAGCAGTTGAATACCAGTTGCAACATGCCCGTCGGTATTCCTGTCAGCTTCTGCACATAACAGCTGATGACTTGTCATGGATGTCTGACATCTGTGTGGTTCTCCAAAACTTTGAGGATTCGACCAAGATGGTGAGCGGTGATGATGCCATAATCATCCCACTTCTTTGTCTACTGAAACACTGAAACACTCGCTGCTCACAATTAAAGAGATGACTTTGCAGGTGGAGCAAGCGGAGATTGAGCAAGAAACTATACAGCGTGATGCTACACAGCCCAGCCTCATCTCGTCTTCTCAACGTGGTTTGGGTGATAATGAGGAGACGGAGGAGAAATAGTAGCTGGTTGCCTGCGCTACAGACAGTACTACCCACACCACCTTCATCCTGTCTATTCAGTGTGGATGGCTTGAAGACGAAGGAGAGACGGGAGGATGAGGAGGAGGAAAAGGATAAGGAGGTGAAGATGAACAGTCGCCGTTTTGGTGGGGACAGGGAATTCTTGACTGTTGACAGTCTGGCATACATAGCTGAGTTTGTCCCTATAGACTTTCCCGTGACTCTCGCATTGTACACATTTTGGCCAAAACTAATTACTGTTTGGTCACCCTTATAGACCCAAGCTACAAGGAGAACTTTCCATCTCTCCTTCCCATGGTGGAGAGGTCTAATAAAATGTTGCAGTATCAGGAGGCTATAGTTGAAGAATTATTAAAAATTTTCCCATCTGACAACTCTGGCGGCTGAGGTCACAGTTCCTTGGACAACCAGGAAGTAGAGAAGAGGGAGACATCCACCAGATGTATCAGAGGCAGAGGAACACTCTCAAAGGTCTGGGATTAGACCCTCCCATTGCCCAGGTGCTCATGCACGGGGTACTCTGATAGGGAGGGGTAAGTATTGGAAGATGGAGAAATATAGGTATAGAACAATGCCAAATATTTCACTTCTTACATTACATGAGTGATATCTTTTGTAAATTCTACAATCGCTCAGAAACTGGCAAATCCTTGCAGTGCACAGTGTGTGCGCTGGGGGTATTCAAAGGTCTGCAGTCACACAGAGTGTGACTTTTCATTTTAGACCACACAGTATAGTTCTGCATACAGTATTATGGCCACCACATAGTCATTCATACAGTATTACATGCACCTCATAGTCCTCCATACAGTACTATGGGTACCACATAGTCCTCCATACAGTATTATGGGTACCACATAGTCATTCATACAGTATTAGGGGCACCACATAGTCCTCCATACCATATTATGGTCACCACAAAGTCCTCCATACAGTATTATGGGTACCATATAGTCATTCATACAGTATTATGGACACCACCTAATCCTCCATACAGTATTATGGGCACTATATAGTCCTCCAATACAGTATTATGGGCACCACATAGTTCTCCATACAGTATTATAGGCACCACATAGTCATTCATACAGTATTATGGGCACCACATAGTCCTCCATACAGTATTATGGGTACCATGTAGTCATTCATACAGTATTATGGGCACCACATAGTCCTCCATACAGTATTATGGACACAACATAGTCCTCCATACAGTATTATGAGCACCACATAGTTCTCCAATACAGTATTATGGGCACCACATAGTCCTCCATACAGTATTATGGGCACCACATAGTCCTCCATACAGTATTGTGGGCACCACATAGTCCTCCATACAGTATTATGGGCATCACATAGTTCTCCATGCGGTATTATGGGCAATACATATTCCTCCATACAGAATTATGGGCACCACATAGTCCTCCAATACAGTATTATGGGCACCACATAGTCCTCCATACAGTATTATGGTCACCACATAGTACTCCATTGAGTATTATGGGCACTACATATTCCTCCATACAGTATTATGGGAACTACATAGTCCTCAATACAGTATTATGGGCACCACATTATCCTCCCTACAGTATTAGGGGCACCACAAAGAGCCCCATACCTCATTATGGGCACCAAAGTCCTCCATACAGTATTATGGGTACCACATAGTCCTCTATACATTAAAATGGGCCCCATATAGTGCTTCATACAGTATAATGGGCACCACATAGTGCTTTATACAGTATAATGGGCCACACATAGTACTCCATACAGTATAATGGGCCCATATATTACTCCATACAGTATAATGGCCCCACAAAGTGCCCCATACAGTAATAATGG
The DNA here is from genome assembly GCA_033576555.1 of Oophaga sylvatica. Lineage (NCBI taxonomy): Eukaryota > Metazoa > Chordata > Amphibia > Anura > Dendrobatidae > Oophaga > Oophaga sylvatica. Next base: position 57,031,488 of record JARQOD010000002.1, read on the forward strand.
GCCTCATATATTGTGCCATACAGTATAATGGGCCCCAAATATTGCTCAGTACAGTATAATGGCCCCTCATAGTACTCCATACAGTATAACTGGCCCCATATATTACTTCATACAATATAATGGGTCCCATATATTGCTCCATACAGTATAATGGGCCTCATATACTGCTCCTTACAGTATAATGGCCCCACAAAGTGCTGCATACAGTATAATGACCCATTATATTGCTCCATATAGTATATTGGACCCTATATATTGCTCCATTCAGTATAATGGGCCTCATATATTGCACCATACAATATAATGGGCCCCATATATTGTTCCATACAGTATACTGAACCCCATATATTGATCCTTACAGTATAGTGGCCCCACAAAGTGCTGCATACAGTTTATTGGCTCAATATATTGCTCCATACAGTATAATGGGCCCCATATGTTGCTCTATGCTATAAAATGACCCCACATAGTGCTACATACAGTATAATGGGCCCCCTATATTACTCCATGCAGTATAATGGGCCAGCTGTATTGCTCCATACAGAATAATGAGCCGCCCCATATATTGCTACCTTCATAAAAAAATAGATAATCAAACACTCACCTCTCCCTGTTCCTCGCTGCTCCGGTCTCCACCACTCTGTTTTCCTCAGTGTCTTCTGACTCTCTGCAAAGAGGATGTGCTGTAGTGAAGTGATTGCTCCCTCTGCACTGAGACATCACAGAGAGTCAGAAGATGCTGAGGAGACCGAAACAGCGGAGACCAAAGCAATGGAGAACGGAGAAAGATGAGCATTGGAAACAATTTATGGTGCGGGGGTGGTGGTGCCAGCGCTGGTACCGGGTACGCCGACTCACGGGCTCCATAGCGTGCCAGTGTTCCTGCTGTAGAGTGAGCTTCCCCGACTGTCTAGGGCCCTGGCACTTGCCCCGATGCGTCGGGTGGTGACTCTGGCCCTGCTCTTACCCCTTCTTCTAACTGTTATCCAGCTACCTACTTCTGCGTCCTGATCTTCCCCACCTCCACTCTCCTACTTATCACTGGCCCCAGCCAGAGCATACTCAGTGAGCTCTAAACTCCTCTCCAGGTTTGCAATGCTCCTGAGTGTTACAAGTTGCACATTTAGTTCCATTATCTGGGCTTCCAAACATGTTACTCGCTGACATCGAGCGGAGATGCAGTTGTACTCAAAAGTTTACATACCCCGGCAGAATTTTTGCTTTCTTGCCTTTTTCCAGAGAATATGAACGATAAGGCCTAAACCTTTTCTCCACTCATGGTTAGTGGTTGGGTGAAGCCATTTATTGTCAAACTATTGTGTTTTCTCTTTTTAAATCAAAATGACAACTCAAAACATCCAAATGACCCTGATAAAAGTTCACATACCCAATTTCTTAATATTGTGTATTGCCCCCTCTAATATCAATGACGGCTTGGGGTCATTGTCCTGTTGAAAAATAAATGATTGTCCAACTAAACGCAAACCGGATGGAATAACATGCCGCTGCAAGATGCTGTGGTAGCCATGCTGGTTCAGTATGCCTTCAATTTTGAATACATCCCAACAGAGTCACCAGCAAAGTACCCCCACACCATCACACCTCCTCCTCCATGCTTCACGGTGGGAACTAGGCATGTATTCAACTGTATTTACACAAGAAAATCCCATGACAGATAACATGATCAGTGATCCTCCTAACAGTTGTTGTAGAGATGTGTCTGCTGCTAGAACTCTGTGTGGCATTGACCTGGTCTCTAATCTGAGCTGCTGTTAACCTGCGATTTCTGAGGCTGGTGACTCGGATAAACTTTTCCTCAGAAGCAGAGGTGACTCTTGGGCTTCCTTTCCTGGGGCGGTCCTCATGTGAGCCAGTTTCTTTGTAGCACTTGATGGTTTTTGCAACTGCACTTGGGGACACTTTCAAAGTTTTCCCAATTTTTCGGACTGACCTTCATTTCTTAACCCCTTTCTGTCATCTGACGTACTATCCCGTCCATGTGACCTGGGACTTAACTCCCAGGATGGGATAGTACGTCCTAGGCGATCAGGGGGGGAGCGCAGCTGATCGCCGCCGGGTGTCACTTGATTATCACAGCTGACACCCGGCACATTAACCCCTGGCACACCGCGATCAGACATGATCGCGGTGTACAGGGGGCACAGGGGAGCATCGCGCTGGGAGGGGGCTCCCTGCGTGCTCCCTGAGGCCCTCAGAACAGCACGATGTGATCGCGCTGTTCTAAGGCCTTCCTCCCAGCAAGGCCCTGGATCCAAGATGGCCGCTGGGTCCTGCAGGGAGGCTGCTTCCTCAGTGCCTGCTGAGAGCAGGCGCTGAGGAAACCTGCAGCACTGCCTGTGAGATCGCTGTGTGCTGTGCACACTGTGAGACCAGCGATTTGACTCTATATTGTAATGTCCCACCCTGGGACAAAGTAAAAAAGTTAAAAAAATAAAAATAACAAGTGTAAAAAAAATTCCAAAATAAAGGAAAAAAAAAATATTCCCCAATAAATTCATTTCTTCCTGTAAATAAAAAAAAAACCCATAAAAGTACACATATTTGGTATCGCCGCGTCCGTAACAACCCCCCCTATAAAACTGTCCCACTAGTTAACCCCTTTAGTGAACCCCTTGAAAAAAAAAACAAAGCAAAGAATCATTGCTTTATCATCATACCTCCGAACAAAAAGTGGAATAACACACGATCAAAAAGACAGATATAAACAAACATGGTACCGCTGAAAACATCATCTTGTCCCGCAAAAAACGAGCTGCCTTACAGCATCATTAGCGAAAAAATAAAAAAGTTATAGCTCGCAGAATAAAGCTATGCAAAAATAATTATTTTTTATATAAAATTGTTTTTATTGTATAAAAGCGCCAAAACATAAAAAAATGATATAAATGAGGTATCGCCGTAATCGTACTGACCCGAAGAATAAAACTGCTTTATCAATTTTACCACACGCGGAACGGTATTAACGCCCCCCCAAAAGAAATTCTTGAATTGCTGATTTTTGTTCATTCTAACCTCCCAAAAATCGAAATAAAAAGCGATCAAAAAATGTCATGTGCTCAAAAATGGTACCAATAAAAACGTCAACTCGTACCACAAAAAATATGACCTTACGTGACTCTGTGGGCCAAAATATGCAAAAATTATAGCTCTCAAAATGTGGTGATGCAAAAATTATTTTTTGCAATAAAAAGCTTCTTTTACCGTGACAGCTGCCAATCATAAAAACCCGCTATAAATAGTAAATCAAACCCACTTTATCACCCTCTTAGTTAGGGAAAAATAATAAAATTAAAAAATGTATTTATTTCCATTTTCCCATTGGGGTTAGGTTTGGGTTAGGATTGCGGCTAAAGTTTAGGGTTAGGGTTGAGGCTAAAGTTAGTTAGGGTTAGGGTTGGGATTAGGGTTAGGGGTGTGTTAGGGTTAGGTTTGTGGTTAGGGTTATGGTTAGGGTTGGGACTAGGGTTAGGGGTATGTTGGGGTTAGGGTTGGAGTTAGAATTGGGGGTTTCCGCTGTTTAGGCACATCAGGGGCTCTCCAAATGTGACATGGCATCTAATCTCAATTCCAGCCAATTCTGCGTTGAAAAAGTCAAACGGTGCTCCTTCACTTCTGAGCTCTGCCATGCGCCCAAACAGTAGTTTACCCCCACATATGGGGTATCAGCATACTCAGGACAAATTGCACAATAACTCTTGGGGTCCAACTTCTTCTGTTACCCTTGGGAAAATAAAAAGTTGGGTGCGAAAATATCAATTTTGTAAAAAAAAATGATTTTTTTGTTTTTACGGCTGTACGTTATAAACTTCTGCGAAGCACTTGGGGCTTCATAGCGCTCACCACACATCTAGATAAGTTCCTTGTGGGTCTATTTTCCAAAATATGGTTACTTGTTGGGGGTTTCCACTGTTTAGGCACATCAGGGGCTCTCCAAATGCGATATGACGCCCGCAAACCATTCCATCAAAGTGTCTGCAATCCAAAACGTCACTACTTCCCTTCGGAGCCCCGACGTGTGCCCATACAGTAGTTTTCTCCCACATATTGGGTATCAGCGTACTCAGGACAAATTGGACAACAACTTTTGGGGTCCAATTTCTCCTGTTACCATTGTGAAAATAAAATATTGGGGGAAAAATCATTTAAAAAAAAAAAAAGATTTTATATTTTTAGGGCTGTACGTTATAAACTTCTGTGATGCACTTCAGGGTTCAAAATGCTCACCACACATCTAGATAAATTCCTTGTGGGGTCTTTTTTCCAAAATGTGGTCACTTGGGGGGGTTTTCCACTGTTTAGGCACATCAGGGGCTCTCCAAATGTGACATGTCGCCCTCAGACCATTGCATCAAAGTCTGCAATCCAAAACGTCACTACTTCCCTTCTGATCCCCGACGTGTGCCCATACAGTAGTTTTCTCCCACAAATTGGGTATCAGCGTACTCAGGACAAATTGGACAACAAATTTTGGGGTCCAATTTCTCCTCTTACCCTTGTGAAAATAAAATATTGGGGGCGAAGAATTTTTTTTTTTAACCCCTTCACCCCCAAGGGTGGTTTGCACGTTAATGACCGGGCCAATTTTTACAATTCTGACCACTGTCTCTTTATGAGGTTATAACTCTGGAACGCTTCAACGGATCTTCGCGATTCTGAGACTGTTTTCCTTGTGACATATTGTACTTCACGTTAGAAGTAAAATTTCTTCGATATAACTTGCGGTTTTGAAAAAAACGCAAATATGGCGAAAATTTTTAAAATTTTGCAATTTTCAAACTTTGAATTTTTTTCCCTTAAAACAGAGAAATATATCACACAAAATAGTTAATAAATAACATTTCCCACATGTCTACTTTACATCAGCACAATTTTGGAACCAAATTTTTTTTTGTTAGGAAGTTATAAGGGTTAAAAGTTGACCAGCGATTTCTCATTTTTACAACAAAATTTACAAAGCCATTTTTTTTAGGGACCACCTCTCATTTGAAGTCACTTTGAGGGGTCTATATGGCAGAAAATACCCAAAAGTGACACCATTCTAAAAACTGCACCCCTCAAGGTACTCAAAACCACATTCAAGAAGATTATTAACCCTTCAGGTGCTTCACAGGAACTAAAGCAACGTGGAAGGAAAAAATGAATATTTAACTTTTTAGCCACAAAAATGATCTTTTACAAACTTTTTTTTATTTTCACAAGGGTAAAAGGAGAAAATGGACAGATAAGGTTGTTATGCAATTTCTCCTGAGTACGCCAATACCCAATATGTGGGGGAAAACCACTGTTTGGGCACACGGCAGAGCTCGTAAGGGAAGGAGCGCCGTTTGACTTTTTCAAACTAAAATTGGCGGGAATTGAGATTGGACGCCATGTCGTGTTTGGAGAGCCCCTGATTGCGCCTAAACAGTGGAAACCCCCACAAGTGACACCATTTTGGAAACTAGACCCCCTAAGGTTCTTATCTAGATCTGTTGTGAGCACTTTGAACCCCCAAGTGTTTCACAAAAGCTTATAATGCCTGGGTGTGAAAAAAAAAAAAAACAATTTTCCACAAAAATGATTTTTTAGTAACGTTTTAGAATGCAGACGTTGATGGGGGTCATGTTCCGTTTGCAGTGCCCCAGATGAGCCTAAACAGTGGAAACCCCCCACAAGTGACCCCATTTTGGAAACTAGACCCCCTAAGGAACTTATCTAGATCTTTGGTGAGCACTTTGAACCCCCAAGTGCTTCACACAAGTTTATAACGTAGAGCCGTAAAATTTAAAAATCATTTTTTCCACAAAAATGATCTTTTCACCCCAATTTTTATTTTTCCAAGGGTAACAAGACTCCAAAAGTTATTGTGCAATTTGTCCTGAGTGCGCTGATACCCCATATGTGGGGGTAAACCACTGTTTGGGTGCATGGCAGAGTTTGGAAGGGAAGGAGCGCCGTCTGACTTTTTCAACGCAGAATTGGCTGGACGCCATGTCGTGTTTGGAGAGCTCCTGATCTGCCTAAACAGTGGAAACCCCCATAAATGACACCATTTTGGAAACTAGACCCCTCAAGGAACTTATCTAGATGTGTGGTGAGAACTTTTAACCCCCAGGTGTTTCACTAAAGTTTATAACGTACAGCCGTAAAATAAAAAATCTTTTTTTTTTTTTACAAAAATGAATTTTTCGCCCCCATATTATTTCACAAGGGTAAAGAGAAATTGGAACCCAAAAGTTGTTGTCCAATTTGTCCTGAGTACGCTGATACCCAATATGTGGGAGAAAACTACTGTATGGGCGCACGTCAGGGCTCGGAAGGGAAGTAGTGACGTTTTGGATTGCAGACTTTGATGGAATGGTCTGGGGGCGTCATGTCACATTTGGAGAGCCCCTGATGCACCTATACAGTGGAAACCCCCCACAAGTGACCCCATTTTGGCAAATAGACCCCACAAGGAACTTATCTAGATGTGTGGTGAGCACTTTGAACCCGAAGTGCTTCACAGAAGTTTATAACGTACAGCCGTAAAAATAAAAAATCCTTTTTTTTTTACAAAAATGATTTTTTCGCCCCCAATATTTTATTTTCACAAGGGTAACAGGAGAAATTGGTCCCCAAAAGTTGTTGTCCAATTTGTCCTGAGTACGCTGATACCCAATATGTGGGAGAAAACTACTGTATGGGCGCACGTCAGGGCTCGGAAGGGAAGTAGTGACGTTTTGGATTGCAGACTTTGATGGAATGGTCTGGGGCGTCATGTCGCATTTGGAGAGCCCCTGATGCGCCTAAACAGTGGAAACCCCCCACAAGTGACCCCATTTTGGAAAATAGACCCCACAAGGAACTTGTCTAGATGTGTGGTGAGCACTTTGAACCCCGAAGTGCTTCACAGAAGTTTATAACGCACAGCCGTAAAAATAAAAAATCTTTTTTTTTTTTTGCAAAAATGATTTTTTTGCCCCAATATTTTATTTTTACAAGGGTAACAGGAGAAATTGGACCCCAAAAGTTGTTGTCCAATTTGTCCTGAGTACGCTGATATCCAATATGTGGGAGAAAACTACTGTATGGGTACACGTTGGGGCTCGGAAGGGAAGTAGTGACATTTTGGATTGCAGACTTTGATGGAATGGTCTGGGGGCGTCATGTCGCATTTGGAGAGCCCCTGATGCGCCTAAACAGTGGAAATCCCCAACAAGTGACCCCATTTTGGAAAATAGACCCCACAAGGAACTTATCTAGATGTGTGGTGAGTGCTATGAAGCCCAAGTGCTTCACAGAAGTTTATAATGTACAGCCGTAAAAAACAAAAAAAATAATTTTTTTTGTACAAAAATGATATTTTCGCCCCCAGTTTTTTATTTTCCCAAGGGTAACAGAAGAAATAGGACAAATTGCACAATAACTCTTGGGGTCCAGAGTACGCTGATACCCCATATGTGGGGATAAACTACTGTTTGGACGCATGGCAGAGCTGAGAAGTGAAGGAGCACCGTTTGACTTTTTCAACGCAGAATTGGCTGGAATTGAGATCAGACGCCATGTCACATTTGGAGAGCCCCTGATGTGCCTAAACAGCGGAAACCCCCAATTCTAACTCCAACCCTAACCCTAACACACCCCTAACCCCAACCCTAACCCTAATCCTAACTTTAGCGCCAACCCTAACCCTAACTTTAGCCGCAACCCTAACCCTAACCCTAATGGGAAAATGGAAATAAATACTTTTTTTTAATTTTATTATTTTTCCCTTACTAAGGGGGTGATAAAGGGGGGTTTGATTTACTATTTATAGCGGGTTTTTATGATTGGCAGCTGTCACGCTAAAAGACGCTTTTTATTGCAAAAATAGTTTTTGCATCATCACATTTTGAGAGCTATAATTTTTGCATATTTTGGCCCACAGAGTCATGTGAGGTCTTATTTTTTGCGGTACGAGTTGACGTTTTTATTGGTACCATTTTTGAGCACGTGACGTTTTTTGATCGCTTTTTATTTTGATTTTTGGGAGGTTAGAATGAACAAAAATCAGCAATTCATGAATTTCTTTTGGGGGAGGCTTTTATACCGTTCCGCGTGTGGTAAAATTGATAAAGCAGTTTTATTCTTCGGGTCAGTACGATTATGGCGATACCTCATTTATATCATTTTTTCATGTTTTGGCGCTTTTATAGAATAAAAACAATTTTATATAAAAAATAATTATTTTTGCATCGCTTTATTCTGCGAGCTATAACTTTTTTATTTTTTCGCTATGATGCTGTATGGCAGCTCGTTTTTTGCGGGACAAGATGACGTTTTCAGCGGTCCCATGTTTATTTATATCGGTCTTTTTGATCGCGTGTTATTCCACTTTTTGTTCAGCGGTATGATGATAAAGCATTGATTTTTTGCTTCGTTTTTTTTTTTTTTTTTAAGGGGTTCACTAAAGGGGTTAACTAGTGGGACAATTTTATAGGGGGGTCGTTACGGACGCGGCGATACCAAATATGTGTTACTTTTATTGCTTTTTTTTTTTATTTACAGGAAGAAGTGAATTTATTGGGGAATATATATATATTTTTTTATTTATTTTGGATTTTTTTTTAAAACATGTTTATTTTTATTTTTTTAACTTTTTTACTTTGTCCCAGGGTGGGACATCACTGTATTTTATCAGATCGCTGGTGTGACAGTGTGCACAGCACTCTGTCACACCAGCGATCGCTCAGGCAGTGCAGCAGGCTTCTCAGTGCCTGCTCTCGGATCCATCTTGGATCCGGGTCCTGGGAGGGATCACATCGCGCTGCTCTGAGGGTCTCAGGGGGGCGCGCAGGGAGCCCCCACCCTGCGCGATCCTCCCCTGTGCCCCCAGTACACCGCGATCATGTTTGATCGCGGTGTGCAAGGGATTAATGTGCCGGGAGCGGTCCGTGACCGCTCCTGACACACAGTCATGGGTGTCAGCTGTGATAATCAGCTGACACCCGGCCGCGATCGGATGCGCTCCCCCGGGAGCGCGTCCGATCGCACGAGACGTACTATCCCGTCCCGGTCATACGGGCCCAGGTACCATGGACGGGATAGTACGTCCGATGGCAGTAAGGGGTTAAAAAAATATTTTTTATTTTTACTGCTGTACGTTATAAACTTCTGTGAAGCACTTCGGGGTTCAAAGTGCTCACCACACATCTAGATAAGTTCCTTGTGGGGTCTATTTTACAGTAGTTTTCTCCCACGTATTGGGTATCAGCATACTCAGGACAAATTGGACAACAACATTTGGGGTCCAATTTCTCCTGTTACCCTTGGGAAAATAAAAAGTTGGGGACTAAAAGATCATGTTTGTGGAAAAAATATGATTTTTTTATTTCATGCTCGGGCGTTATAAACTTTAGTGAAACACCTGGGGATTCAAAGTTCTCACCACACATCTAGATAAGTTCCTTGAGGGGTCTAGTTTCTAAAATGGTGTCATTTGTCGGGGGTTTCCACTGTTTAGGCAGATCAGGAGCTCTCCAGCCAATTTTGAGTTGAAAAAGTCAAACGGTGCTCCTTCCCTTTCAAGCTCTGCCATTCACCCAAACAGTGGTTTACCCCCACATATGGGGTATCGGCGTACTCAGGACAAATTGCACAATAACTTTTGGAGTCTTTCTACCCTTGGGAAAATAAAAATTGGGGTAAAAAGATCATTTTTGTGGAAAAAATATGATTTTTTAATTTTACGGCTCTACGTTATAAACTTGTGTGAAGCACTTGGGGGTTCAAATTGCTCACCACAGATCTAGATAAGTTCCTTAGGGGGTCTAGTTTCCCAAATGGGGTCACTTGTGGGGGGTTTCCACTGTTTAGGCACATCAGGGGCTCTCCAAACGCAACATGGCGTCCAATCTCAATTCCAGCCAATTTTGGTTTGAAAAAGTCAAATGGTGCTCCTTCCATTTCGAGCTCTGCCATGCCCCAAACAGTGGTTCCCCCACATATGGGGTATCAGCGTACTCAGGACAAATTGGACAACTTTTGTGGTCCAATTTCTCCTGTTACCCTTGGGAAAATAAAAAATTGGTGACAAAAAGATAATTTTTGTGGGAAAAAAATTGGATTTTTTATTTTCATGCCCGGGCATTATAAACTTGTGTGAAGCACTTGGGGGTTCAAAGTGCTCACCACAGATCTAGATAAGTTCCTTATGGGGTCTAGTTTCCAAAATGGGGTCACTTGTGGGGGGTTTCCACTGTTTAGGCTCATCTGGGGCCAGTGGCGTAGCAACTGTTTGTGGCGCCCGGGGCGGCAAATTTTAGGCCACACCCCCTAGCCACACCCATTTCACTGGTCACACCCATATCCACACCCTGACCACACCCACTTAGCACTGCTGATCACACTGTTTCATAAACAATAATTATAAACACATACCTCTCAACCGTCCCGGTTTCAGTGGGACAGTCCCGATTTCGGGACCCTGTCCGCTGTCCCGGCCAGGCGGTTTACTTTCCGCATTAGAATCGTACATACGGAAACCCCGGGGACCTCCCACACATTCTGGCAGCCACAAGTCACATTCCATCGCTGACCTCATTTCCCCAGGATGTGGGGATCTCACCAGCTATGAGGCGCTCCATTCAATACCCGGCTCTCACTGAGCGAGACAGGCAGGATCTGGGGATCTCTTCATCTGTTGAACAGATCCCATGTTGAGATCCCCACATCCTGCTTGTCTCGCTCAGTGAGAGTCGGGTATTGTATGCAGCGGTCCGTACAATACACGGCTCTCACTCCAACAGATCCAGCGGCTTGATGCGTCGCCGTTCTGAAGACTCTCCCGAGAACGAGTTACAGTACCTGCTGCTGTAAGCTGACCGCCGGAAATGAGGTCAGCGGTCATTTCCAGCGTTCAGCTGACTTACAGCACGTCACCTCCGGTGGAACGTGACATGTAGCTGCCAGAACGTGTGGGAGGTCCCCGGGTTTCCGCATGTACGATTCTAATGCGGGAAAGTAAACCTCCCGGCCAGGACAGCGGGACAGGGACCCAGCCCTACACAGATAACAGCATTCGCTCCGTCCCCACGCAGACCCATGCACATAATGGCACCCCTCCTTCCCCCCTGCAGCCCCCAAGCACACAGATCCCACAAGTAACAGGACCCTTGTACATGCGCGGCTCCGCTCTTTGTGGCCCTGTACACACACGGCTCCGCTCCACACACCTCACACGCACAAGGCTCCGCTCCGTACACCTCGTACACACACGGCTTCGCTCCGTACACCTCGTACACACACGGCTCCGCTCCGTACACCTCGTACACACACGGCTCCGCTCCGTACACCTTGTACACACGGCTCTGCTCCGTACACCTCGTACACACGGCTCCGCTCCGTACACCTCGTACACACACGGCTCCGCTCCGTACACCTCGTACACACACGGCTCCGCTCCGTACACCTCGTACACACACGGCTCCGCTCCGTACACCTCGTACACACGGCTCCACTCCGTACACCTCGTACACACACGGCTCCGCTCCGTACACCTTGTACACACGGCTCTGCTCCGTACACCTCGTACACACGGCTCCGCTCCGTACACCTCGTACACACACGGCTCCGCTCCGTACACCTCGTACACACACGGCTCCGCTCCGTACACCTCGTACACACACGGCTCCGCTCCGTACACCTCGTACACACGGCTCCGCTCCGTACACCTCGTACACACACGGCTCCACTCCGTACACCTTATACACACGGCTCCGCTCCGTACACCTCGTACACACACGGCTCCGCTCTGTACACGGCTCTGCACACCTTGTACACACACGGCTCTGCTCCGTACACCTCGTACACACACGGCTCCGCTCCGAACACCTCGTACACACACGGCTCCGCTCCGTACACACGGCTCCGCTCCGTACACCTCGTACACACACGGCTCCGCACACACACGGCTCCGCTCTGTACATGGCTCCGCACACCTTGTACACACACGGCTCTGCTCCGTACACCTCGTACACACACGGCTCTGCTCCGACGCCTCGTACACACACCACACGGCTCTGCTACGTACACCTCGTACACACACGGCTCCGCTCCGTACACCTCATACACACAGCTCTGCTACATCCACACTGTAAACCCGAGTCCCGACCCCCACACACACACACACAAACTTACCCTAATCCAGCACCATGACAACTTCACAGCAGAGTCTTGCACACAAGGAGGACACTGATCATCTGACCCCTGACTCCTCCCCTCCTGTGACCTCATCACAGGTCCTGTGGGCACAGAAGACTACAGCAATAGCAGCGTCATTGCTAGCTGCTGTAATGCTGTAGAGACGGAGGGCAAGAAAAGGGTGCCGCCCCCACACACACGTGCCGCCTGGGGTGGACCGCCCCCCCGCATCCCCCCACGCTACGCCACTGTCTGGGGCACTGCAAACGGAACATGACACCCATCAAAGTCTGCATTCCGAAACGTTATTACTTCCATTCCAAGCCCTGCCGTGCGCCCAAACAGTTCCCCCCCCCACATATGGGGTATCAGCGTACTCAGGACAAATTGGACAACAACTTTTGGGGTCCAATTTCCTTGGGAAAAATCAAAAATTTGGAACTAAAAAATTATTTTTGTGGAAAATTGTTTTTTTTTTTTCACACCCAGGCATTATAAACTTTTGTGAAACACTTGGGGTTCAAAGTGCTCACAACAGATCTAGATAAGTTCCATAGGGGGTCTAGTTTCCAAAATGGTGTCACTTGTGGGGGTTTCCACTGTTTAGGCGCATCAGAGGTCTCCAAACACGACATGGCATCCAATCTCAATTCCAGCCAATTTTGGTTTGAAAAAGTCAAACGGCGCTCCTTCCCTTACGAGCTCTGCCGTGTGCCCAAACAGTGGTTTTCCCCCACATATGGGGTATTGGCATACTCAGGACAAATTGCACAACAACTTTATCTTTCCATTTTCTCCTTTTAATCTTGTGAAAATAAAAAAAAGTTTGTAAAAGGTCATTTTTGTGACAAAAAAGTTAAATATTCATTTTTTCCTTCCACGTCGCTTCAGCTCCTGTGAAGCACCTGAAGGGTTAATAAACTTCTTGAAAGTGGTTTTGAGTACCTTGAGGGTGCAGTTTTTAGAATGGTGTCACTTTTGGGTACTTTCTGCCATATAGACCCTCAAAGTGACTTCAAATGTGAGGTGGTCCCTAAAAAAAATGGCTTTGTAAATTTTGTTGTAAAAATGAGAAATCGCTGGTCAACTTTTAACCCTTATAATTTCCTAATAAAAAAAAATTTGTTTCCAAAATTGTGCTGATGTAAAGTAGACATGTGGGAAATGTTTTAACTATTTTGTGTGACATATTTCTCTGTTTTAAGGGAATAAAAATTCAAAGTTTGAAAATTGCAAAATTTTAAAAATTTTCGCCATATTTGCGTTTTTTTCAAAAATAAACACAAGTTATATCGAATAAATTTTACCACTAACGTGAAGTACAATATGTCATGAGAAAACAAACTCAGAATCGTGAAGATCCGTTCAAGCGCTCCAGAGTTATAGCCTCATAAAGAGACAGTGGTCAGAATTGTAAAAATTGGCCCGGTCATTAACATGCAAATCACCCTTGGGTGTTAAGGGGTTAAGGTAATGATGGCCACTTGTTTTTCTTTACTTGCTGCTTTTTTCTTGCCATAATACAAATTATAACAGTCTATTCAGTAGGACTATCAGCTGTGTATCCACCAGACTTCTGCACAACACAACTGATGGTCCCAACCCCATTTATAAGGCCAGAAATCCCACTTATTAAACCTGACAGGGCACACCTGTTAAGTGAAAACCATTTCTGGTGACTACATCTTGAAGTTCATCAAGAGAATGCCAAGAGTGTGCAACGCAGTCATCAAAGCAAAAGGTGGCTACTTTGAAGAACCTAGAATATAAGACATATTTTCAGTTGTTTCACACTTTCTTGTTAAGTATATAATTCCACATGTGTTGTTAATTCATAGTTTTGATGCCTTCAGTGTGATTGTACAATTTTCATAGTCATGAAAATACAGAAAAATCTTTAAATGAGAAGGTGTGTCCAAACTTTTGGTCTGTACTGTATGTAAACTTTTGAGAACAACTGTATATTCACCCTCAAATGTCTGTTCAAGGCATGTATACATCTGACAAGATACATACCTGGTAACTTTGTCCATGGAGCACACTCTAAATGGGGATATATAGTACAGACAAAAGCAAAAAACAATGGAAAACTACTAAGTAAAACACCAAACTATGCTCTTGGGATAAACTATGATTTTATGTTTAACTATTCACTTATCTGCAGCTCCCACTTAAAATGCAGCCATAGCTCCGCTCAGCTGGCTCGCTGAGAATCCATGGATTTTGTAGTCCTCCGCCCAGCAAAGTTTGGGTACAGTTCTGGTACCCAAACCGAACTTTGGAATAAAGTTTTGGTCGGGTTCCAGAACCCGAACTTCCACAAGTCCGCTTGTTAGAGGTCGATGTTATGTTTCGGTAGCTGAGGAGGACAGGAACAACAGCAGGACAGCCGAACACCTGAGATGTTGGTAACTGATGGGTTGCAGATTCCTAAACTAACGACACAACTAGAGGTAGCCGTGGAGCGTTCCTACGTTGATCCTAGACGCCTCGTCACAGCCTGAGAGATAACTACACCTAAAGGCAGAAAGATGAAAGCTATCTGCCCCGGAGCAGATCCCCAAAGAAAATAGGAAGCCCCCAAACATATAATGGCGGTTAGACAAGATGAAAATACAAACATAGGCAGAAAATAGACTGAGCAAACGCTGGGGCCACAAGCTGACTAAATAGGATAGGACAGGAGAGATTACTTTCTGCAACCCAGAAAACCCTATAAAAATCCAACAATTCTGATTACAAAAATACTGAGATCATACGATCTCGCCAACAACTAAATCAGATCTCAGTGTGAACAAAAAACAAGCTGCAGCCGCTGAAAAAACAGGAAAAAGCAAATGAGCAAATAACAGTGACTGCAGAAAAACTGTGAGGAGCTCAGGCCCCAGGCCCTTATCTGAAAGCAGGAGATGCAGGCAGGACTCCAGCAAACTTCCAAATGAACTAGGAACCACAATTGAGACAAGAACAATTGATTACTGGCAACCATCATGGGAGGGAACCTCCCTTATATCAGACCAGTCCGTGATTCCAGATTGCCACTCCTCGCTGAAAGGTTCAGTACTGTCTGTAACCACCAGAGGGAGCCTCTGCTCAGAAACCATCTCTAGCACATTCATAACAGGTTGAGTTCCCGCTTCTGCACAAGGGGAATCTCGAGCCATCCCTGCTGCGGTCTCCCATCCGTCTCCGGCCGCAGTGGACTCTGCTCAGCATAGGAGTCGGTCCCAGCGTCTTGCCCAGTCTAGCATTGTGCAGAGGATTACTGCTGCCTCTCTCAGGCTCTACTATTGTAGCCAGTACTGGTTAGCGGCGAGCAGACGTCTTTAGGACAAAGTCCTTGCTTTCCCCTTCTGAGCATTCCCAGGGTGGGATCTCTCATTGGAGATCAGGGGTCACGTGCTCAGGTGCTGCAGCAGCTCCTATTGGTCCGCCAGGAAGGTCCTGAAACTTCCTGTGTTCTGGACCAGTTTCCTATTGGTCCTTATCTGGCAGGCCCTGTAGTTGCTACTATAAAAAGGTGGCATGGTCGTGCCGCCATGCGCTAGTATCAACTACATTATGTGCTTTGCGCCAGTGTGATCTTGCACGCATGTGTTAGGGCTCGGCTGAAATAAGCCCCTAGAATACCGGCACCAGGGCCGGCGTCAGCACCCGGCACACCCGGGCAAGTGCCGGGGCCCTGAGCAGGCGGGGGGGCCCACTCGCCGTCTGGCACCCCCCCTCCTTTAGCGGAGGAGAGCGGTGTCAGCGCCGCCACTGGGCCCCCCACCCCCCACTTGCTCAGGGCCCCGGCATCAGATGGCACAATACTTACCTCTCCCGTGCCTCCGCTGCCGCAGCTCCGGGCTCCAGGGGGCGCCGGCGCTTCCTCTCACAGCAGGCCGCTGAATGACGTCATCATTCAGCGGCCGGCTGTGACAGAGAGCGCGGACGCTGGACGGGTAAGACGTGTGTGTGTGTCTCTCTGTGTGTGTGTGTCTGTGTGTATGTAGTACGGTGCTTTGTGTGTGTGTGTGAGAGAGTGCTTGTGTGCTGTCTGTGTGTGATGATGGGCTGGCATTGCTGATAATGGGGAGGCATTGATGATGATGATGGGGAGAAGATGATGATAATGGGCAGGCATTGATGATAATGGGCAGGCATTGATGATGGGGAGAGATGATGATTGGCAGGCATTGATGATAATGGGGAGGCCATGATGATAATGGGCAGGCATTGATGATGGGGAGGAGATGATGATGATGATGGGCAGGCATTGATGATAATGGGGAGGCCATGATGATGATAGGGAGACAATGATGATGATAAGGAGGCAATGATGATGATGAGGAGGAAATCATGATGATAATGGGGAGTCTTTCCACAGCACCCTTTCCTGAGCCGTAAAAGTGCAGAACGCAGTACAGCGCAGAGGAGAGCTCCATATTTTCTATGGAGCATTATATGGGGACCAGTATCCTGTATGGAGCATTATATGGGGACCAGTATCCTGTATGGAGCATTATATTGGGTCCAGTATTCTGTATGGAGCATTATTTTGGGTCCAGTATTCTGTATGGAGCATTATATGGGGTGACATCCTGCATGGGGTATTATATGGGTGATGAGGGGGAGACTATGGTGCCCATAATATTGTATGGAGGACTGTACTGTCCAGTCTGTACTGTGCGCTGTGAGGATTTGGCGGTTTTTGAGCTATTGTACAATTTACAATAGGAATCATCATGTAATGGATGAAGTGAAGTATTTGGCATTGTACTATACCCATATTTCTCTGCAGTATCTGTGTATTATGAATCGTGGTCTGTGTTAAAGGGGCCCACTGAGGCTCTTTCGCCCGGGGCCCATAAAAACCTGGAGCCGGCCCTGACCGGCACCTCCGGTAAGGAGATTGTATGCACGTGTTTAGGGCTCGGCTGAAATAAGCCCCTAGAATACCGGCTTCTCCAGTGAGGAGATTGTCTCATTGCTTTGCTGATTGCATTACTACGGACTGCTGTCCGCACAGCAGTTGTCTGTGCATTCCTGTGGAGTTAACAGGACACAGTCCATATCTCTGCGTCGCTACCTTAGCGACACTGTGGTGTAACAGTGCTCGTTTATACTGCCATATAGTGCCACAGTGTCTAGAGTTGCGACTCTGTGAAGTAACAAAGTTCGCCATACCGCCATCTTACTAGCAGCAGGCTCTGCCTGCACGGTGGACCCCGGGCTGCGAATGCATTTATTATTTATATTTATTTTGTGCGGTTACGCCAGCCCTAACACCGCTTATCCCTACACACGAGCGCTCAGCATCGTTCAACCAAAAGGTGTATGGTTGGGGAGGGAGGGCTTTAGAATTAATTCAAGATAAGTGCGGTAATTTGCTTGAACAGTTTGTCACTGATAACGGTACTGTAATAAACAATGCACCTCTGTGATTTTCACATGATCAGAACAGACTTCTAGCCTATGGAAAAATACACTAATGATTTCTGTTCAATATTATTTCTGTTCTTATTATAAAATTGTATAATTTTCATTATACCATAAGTAATATTTATGTGCTGAATCCAGAATTACCCTTTAATACCCCGTGAAACGTCCTGTCATCCTTTATTATAATATTCATTATAGAAATCCACTTCTGGCTTAGTGCCATCGCTGAACATTGCTTGAATGTTAATTGCAATGTTATTTTAACTCTGCTAATCATTGGAAATGGCTGACAACGCCGACTAAATACATATTACTCCTGAAATAAATGAATGCGGGAGTGCAGGAAACCCCACCGTTTATTTGCCCCTTTATTTAGCCTGAGGCACAGGTATTGTAGTATTTTCAGAACAGTTTTGTACAGCCTGGGAAGCAAACAGCTTGAACTGTCATTTCTATTGTCTGTTTGCCTTCTGGCACATGAAGAAACAACTTACTCCCAGTTACTAAATCATGATATCGGTGAAACAAATTCATGACATGTTTCTTACTTAGAAACAGTCAAGAACAATAAGGATGTAGCAGTCGCATGGGTCAGCAATCTCAGCCATTTTTGGAGCTCCCAGATGGAGAAAGCCACGCATGCGGCGTACAATGAGCCCCCTTCTTGAGACAGATCCCGGTCCGTCCGTCGGGAATATGCCATAAATGTTCAATCTGTCAGCAATCTGATGCCATCCGTGTGCTGTCCATTTTTCGCGGATTGTTTGACAGGAGAATTGTTATGTTTCGGTAGCTGAGGAGAAATAGCAAAAAATAGCCAAAGTAGCAATACACCAGAGAGGCTGGAAACTACTGGGTTGCAGAACCCTAAACTAACCGCAACACTAGAAGTAGCCGTGGAGCGTTCCTTCGGTGATCCTAGACGCCTCGTCACAGCCGGAGAGATAGCTACACCTAAAGACAGAAAGATGAAAGCTAACTGCCCCGTAGCAGAACCCCCAAAGAAACAGGAAGCCCCCAAACATGTAATGGCGGTTAGACAAGAAGAAAATACGAACACAGACAGAAAATAGCATAAGCAAATGCTGGGGCCCAATACTGTCTAGATAGAAAAGTATAGGAAAGAATTCTGTCTGCAACCCAAAAAACCCTGACAAAAATACCAACACTTCTGATTAACAAAAAACCGAGATCACACGATCTCTACAACCTAAATCAGATCTCTGGTGTAACAGAAAGCAAATCAGCAAATAAAAAGTGACACAGGAACAGAGGAAAAGTGCAAACATAAACTGAGCACAAATGCAGTGCCAGGCCTCAAAAGGGGACCATGCTGAACTCTGCTGCAAGCAAACCAGCAAGGAAAATCCAACCAGAGGAGAGAAAAAAACAGCAAGTCACTTATCTGAATGATAGCAGGAATGCAAGCTGAGCTCCAACCAAGACCTGGAAGAACAATTGATTATCGGCAAGGCTGATGGGAGTTCAGGTCACTTATATCAGACCATTCGGACCCAGCTGAAAGCCATTCAGCAATTGTTCATTACCCTCAGCAACCACCGGAGGGAGCCCCAGCTCCGAAGTTGCCTCCAACGTGTTCACAGCAGTAACCCCCCCCCTTGAGGAGGTGTCACCGAACCCTCACCTGCGCAATCAGGCCGATCAGGATGAGCTCGATGATAGGCACGGATCAGTCTCCTAGCATGGATGTCCGAAGCAAACACCCAAGAATTGTCCTCCTGACCGTAACCTCTCCACTTAACCAAATACTGGAGTTTCCGTCTAGCAAAACGAGAATCCAATATTTTCTGAACCACATACTCCAAATTGCCCTCAATCAAAACAGGGTCGGGAGGCGCAGCCATAGGAACCACTGGCTCAACAAACCTCTTCAATAAGGACTTGTGGAACACGTTATGGATCTTAAATGTCCCTGGAAGAAGCAAACGGAAGGAAACCGGATTAAGAATTCCCATGATCTTATAAGGTCCAATGAACCTTGGCTTAAATTTTGGAGATGCAACCTTCATAGGGATATTTCTTGAGGACAACCAAACCAAGTCCCCCACTTTAAAACGAGGACCATCAGTCCTATGCCGGTTGGCAAACCGCTGGTTCTTCTCTTTAGAGAGAGACAACCTCTCCACTACCTGGTCCCAAATCTGCTGCATTCGCTCCACAATAGAGTCAACCCCGGACAGACAGAAACCTCCGCCTGTCCTGAAGAAAATCGAGGGTGAAACCCAGAATTGCAGAAAAATGGAGACATCAAGGTGGAAGAGCTAGCCCTATTATTAAGAGCAAACTCAGCCAAAGGCAAAAAAGAGACCCAGTCATCTTGATCAGCAGACACAAAACATCTCAAATAAGTCTCCAAGGTCTGGTTTGTTCTATCGGTTTGTCCATTGGTCTGAGGGTGAAATGCAGAGGAGAAAGATAACTGAACACCAAGTTTAGAACAAAA
>JARQOD010000002.1:57051637-57217693 GCA_033576555.1 Oophaga sylvatica
CCCCTATCAGTCATTAACACCTGCCCTGGGGATGGGGGATAAATGTTGATAGGATATCTTCATGAGAAGATGCCCAGTAGAATTCAGAGGTCCCCAAAGATCCAATAGAAGAAGACCTCAAAAAAAAACCCACATGTACAGTATCACTCATCTACAGGAAGGATATGGTTGTTGGGTTTCTGGCTGCCAACTCCTTCATTCGCCCCCATAATAGGAGGGGATCCAAAGTCCCTTGTTAAAATGGAGTGATAATGACCACTTTTATAGACCCTTGTCGCTCATGATCAGTTACACTCCATTCAGAAAAGGGACTTTAGGACCCCCATTCGTGAGATCAGTGGGGGATCCAGCACTTTAAGTAATAATTACCATATGATACCTTAGTTTTAGTAATAGTATGTCCTATTTCTATAATAATATTAACAAACATTGCTACGTAATTAAAAATGGCAGCGTACATGTTCTGCATGGATAAAGCATGGGACTTTGGAATGATTTTCCTCTGGTGGACACAAGGTACCCCAGTTTTGCAATGATAACCGTCATAAATATTAATATGGAAGAAGCAGACACTAAACTATTACTGATATGGGAGAGGTTTCTGACATTTATCACTCCCAGACTTGTGTTCATACAATTGCTCTTTGTCGTATACCGTAATTGTAATATGCAGAGCCATTAGGTGTCAGGCTATATGGACGCTATAGATTTCTAGCTTGTAATTGCACTCTAGACAACACAGGAACAATTTAAAGATGTAGGAAAAAACATTGTTCAGCTTAACTGCCTATCTTTTACTTTTTGTGATATAAAACATTTCACTTTCTGTTTTTAAACAATGCTTTACTTAAAAAAAAAATAATCACCTGTGCTCCTCTGCTGTCCTGTCTGTGTATTCTTTTCCTTCCTCCCCTGCCCAGGAGCTGTGGTATGATCAGACCATGTTGCTGGTCGGACACGACCATTACACCGTACACAGCAGGGGCACATTTATAAGATTATCTCAGCACAGGAACACTTTTTTTTAAACGCATCCAATTGAGGAACTTATTATTATTCCAAGATCTATGGATTAAAATGATCTTTTCTTTGTGGGAAAACCCCTTTAAGGACCTCACTTGGATGATATCTGAGAGCGGTCCGATTGTCACAAAATGGAAAAGATGGAGAACTTTTTTTATTTTTCTCCTCCACATCCAAGAAAAACTGAAGCCACTCTGATCAAATTTTGATCAGAAAAATGTGGAGAAAACGTTCGCGTGACCCTACCCCTAAGACACAGGTTTTTACCATTTTAGAACAAAAGACAGTATTGTCGGGTATGTGATCGTATTAGCTCAGCCTGGTAAATATTGGCTGCAATAAGTTGGCAGAGGCAAAAGATTTTGCATCACAAAAACAGAAGGTTGGCATGGCCTTCACATTCTCCTTCTCCCTCTGACAAATAAAAATATAGAAACCATGAAAGTGACATTTACACACTCGATAGATTAAGGTTCTGCTTATTATGCAGACGCGCTGAAGTAATCCTATTTATTTCATCCAAGCAGCTGCCTTATATTAAGTCTACATTTGGCCAGTGAGTAGGTTGTCAAGTCTGGAGAGAACGCTTTTGCCTTTTTTTTCACAGTAGATTGAAACCTAAAAAGACAGGTTGGGCTTTAGAAAATAATTGAGACCGCGCGCCCCGGCTGTATCTGTAGGAACTGGACATTTATTTTTATTTTTTTTGCATTTCTTTATGGAAGTTTTTATAATATAAAAAAAAGAAATCAGTGAATAAGTGAAAAAAACGAAGACGGGAAAGAGACAAATGTAAAGAAAAAGGAAATGTTTCATTAAAAGAATTAAAAATTGAAAAGGACTAAACTAAAATAACACAAGGGAGAGTAGTGCTGTTTCTGCAAAATGGCAAACCTTTTACTAGTCTCAAACAACTCCATTAAATTGATTTTCCGAATACTATAAGCTTGTCTATGGCACAGAGTGGGTATTGTACTTGTTAGTGCCCTTTAGAGGCTCCTGTTAAGGTAGCCTCAGCGAGGTCACCTATAACATGGTTGTCATTTTTCATCAACATCCAGCACATAATACAACATTTTTCACGAAGTGGTCACTATACTGAAAATCTATCGACAGACTCATATACCTCAGCCATCAGCTGATCCCAAGAACAGGATGATACAGTAAGGGCTCATTAAGACTTCAATAGATCTTGGTCCCATTTCAGACTGTCAATGTATGGACTGGCCCTGGCTCTTTCGACCTGAGTGTTACTGCTTCATATTTTTGTGAGCATGTCATGCTCGGTTTGGAAGACCTGCAGCCAGTGGTGTAACTAGAGTCCTATGGGCCCAATGCAGTATTTGTCCAGATATATTAGCCCTTGAAGTATTCTAAATCCTGTAAAAACAAATGTGTTATCCCCTCCATAATGTAATAATGTCCCACATCCTGTACTAATGTCACCCATCCTGGGTCCCTTGGTGGTATAATGTCCCCCATTCTGGGCACCTTCCAGTAACAATGTCCCCCATCCTGGGCCCATTTCAGTAATAATGTCTCCCATCCTGGTGTTATGTTCCCATCCTGGCCCTTTCAGTAATATATTTTCCATCCTGGGCCCCTTTCTAATAATGATGTTCCCCAACCTGCTGTAATGTCCCCATCCTGGGTCCCTTCCAGTAATAATGTCACCCCATCCTGGTGTAATGTTCCCATACTGGCCTCTAACAGTAGTATATGTCCCCATCCCCATTTGCCTCAGAAAGGAAGAGAAAGAAATAGAGGAGAAGAGAAGGAGAGCAGAGCAGCCTGCTGCAGCTCAGTTCCGTTCAGAGCTCAGCTCTGTGCAGAGTGTGTTTAAGTGGAGTCTAGTAAGAGTGACACAGGAAGTCACTCCAGCCTAGTCAGAGCTGAATTTAGAAGTGGGCTCTGAGGAAAGCGTGCCGACGCTTAAAGAGCGGCGAAGAGGCAACCCACCAACTGCCAGTGTGTGTGATCGTGTGAGATCCAGGTAGCCGAAGGCGAGTGGAAGTTAATGAGACAGAGGAGCCTTAATAGCTCATCTCAGCAAGAAATACCGGACAACGGGGTCCGAGCCTATAGGGATCTCCACGACCCATTAGGAGAACACCGGAGTTCCTGGAGGACTACAAGTCCCAGGAGTACCACAGAGCTGATACGTAGCAGGATCAGGAGGACGGAGTCTAGCTCGGCCAGCCATCAAGGACCCTGTCCTTTCAGAGAGAAGGTCCAACCACAAGATCAGCCAGGTACAAGACGGAGACTAAGCTAGGCCCAGCTACATGCAGGCCAAGACTTCATTACATAAAGGCAGAGGACAGGAGGCACACACCTACCGAGTGGAGGAATCTGGATGTGTACCCTTCACCCTACAGTGCTCCGGGGAAGTGCCTGAACATCTGCAGTAAAGGTACCAAAGTGACTTATGTGTGTGTCTCCCTTATTGTCCCTGACTGCCGGGTCCCCATCTGTCCTGCACCTTTGCATATCTATCTGCCCTGGAGGATCATTCAGCCTTACTTGTGGAAGGCTTAACACCTAGCTGCACCATATTAACCCTCCAGTGGATCTGCATAGCAGCGCTGGTCATCCTGACCAGGCACCACAAGTGGCGTCACGATTCCCCTTTTTCATCATTCAAGTCACCTGTAAATATCCCACATCACGGTGAGCGCCCAGGGCAACGGACCGAGCTGTGCTACCCGTGACATTCCCCATAGACTTCAACGGGCTCGGTGCCGAGTACCCCATAACCCTGTGTTGTGCGACTCATCTTTACTTGGCGTCACGAACAGGATTGCGTGCCCTGCGGCAACGGAGTAACTGGTGCCCGTTGCCACCGGGTACTGTGTGCCTCACTAAAAGACTGTGTTTTGTATGTGGTGAAGATTTCCCGCCATTTGCCCGCCATTGCCCGCCATTTACAGCGCCACGGCGCGAAAACTAGAGGGCGTACCTGCAAAAGCGCGCTGAGTCCTGGACACGCCCCCAACGCTGACGCGGCGGCAGGTCCTGTGAAGAGCTACAGTGAGCGCTCTGACGTCAGAGCGCCAGCGACGCAGGTCCTTCTACACATCACTGTGCCCTGCGGAGCTGCAGCCATCAGAGCAGGTAGGCTACGATTAACTAGGGGGCGCAGACATGTCGCAGCACCCCAGCCGACAACGCGGCCCAGGCCGACGGCCTTAATGACTTACCCCTTGGCGCTGCCGCACAGGCTGTGAATGCTGGCCCCTCACCTGGTCCTGTGGCCCCAATAGTACCGCTAACGCTGCCATACATGCCTGGAGCGAAGTGGCTCCCTCAGTACAGCGGCAAGCCAGACACCCTGTCAGGGTTCAAGCGGAAAATATGCAGTATAATGGACATGTACCCTGTGGCAGAAAAGCAGAGAGCTGCAGTGGTAGTGGGACAATTAACTGGTGCTGCAGAAAGAGAAGTAGAGACTTGGACAGCTGCAGACCAGGAGTCAGTGCTTGCGATTTTCTTAAAGCTACAGACTATCTTTGAGGACCGCACTGAAACAGATCTCCGGATGATGTTTTACCAATGCTCCCAGAAACCAGA
Source organism: Oophaga sylvatica (assembly GCA_033576555.1). NCBI lineage: Eukaryota > Metazoa > Chordata > Amphibia > Anura > Dendrobatidae > Oophaga > Oophaga sylvatica. Next base: position 57,056,231 of record JARQOD010000002.1, read on the forward strand.
TGACAGCATTAGGGACTATGCATGCCGATTACAAGGGGCCCTGCGAGCACTCAAACAAGTTAACCCCATGAGTGTCTCCAACGAAAATAAAATGTTAAAAGAACAATTTGTACGGGGATTAAAGTCCCAAGCTGAAAGCCGGACTGTGCATTGGGTGGTCCTTGGATCATCCTGATGCTACCTTTGATGCTCTTAAGGACATGGCTATAAAAGGACTGCGTCCCTGGAAACACCCGGGATGGCAACCCAGTGTCACCTGAGTGAAGCCACCCTACAGCCAGCAGCATCCACCTTTTCCCCATTGGTTGCGGAAGCCAAAACGCAGGTGGCGCCCCCTACTGAGCTGGACTGTCTGCGCTCAGAAGTGCGCCAGCTGACCAAAAACCTGGCCACTGTAATGAGTGCCCTGCAACTGTCGACGGAGGAAGAAGGAAAGATCCTGCTGGCTGACTGCCCAGAGATGTTCCTTGGATGCGCCGGAGAAGAGGGAGGACGTCGCCCCACCGGAGGAGGACAACGCCACCCCCAGGAAGGATCCGCGACCAGCATCATCCTCGCCGAAACATCATCTGCTACCGCTGCCACAGAGAAGGTCACCCAGCACGTCGGTGTCCTTTAAACGAGCAAATCCTGGGTCCGAGGGCCAACACCCAGGAATAGACTCTTCAGGCCCCTCAGACTGAAACCGCAGGTTTGTGGGAGGAAGACCTTACCTGTCCATCATATTGGACGGGATCGCCATCCCTGCCCTGCTGGACACTGGATCTCAGGTAACCATCATACCTGATGTTCTCTACAATAAATACTGGTCCAGTGACGGTCTCCAACCCCCAAACCCTGACTTTGCCGTATATGCCTCTAATGGTCTCCCTCTTGACTTATTGGGGCTAAAAATGTAGACGTAAAGGTAGGGAGGGTGGAGCTAAAGAACCAGAGACTTTTTGTAGTAAAGACTGTTAATGAGGAAAATGGGTTGAATGTGGTTTTAGGCACTAACATTATTAGTAACTGTTTGGAGGAGGTTGTGTTTTTACTCCAACAGCTCGCCGAAATTGCCAGACCAAAGCAAAAGGGAGTGATCCGGAAGGAGATTCGGACCCTGATGTGCCAGCAGCAAGTGAAACTGACCGGCGGTGAGATTGGTAATGTACGGGTAACAGACCCGAACCCCATTGTGATACCCCCAATGAATGAAATGCTTATTTGGTGTAGAGCAGCAATAGGTCTGAGAGGACAGAACTACCAAGCAGTAGTAAGCCCCATTGTTCAGAGCACAGACCTAAACTCTGACTGCCAGAGGGGTAGTGGAGGTACATAATGGGAGGGTGCCTGTGCGTCTTCTCAACTGGGGAGAGGATGAAGTCAAATTACCACGTTATGCCACTGTTGCTAAGTTACATGCTGTGGATAATAACTCCATTCACCCAACGGAGCCCTTAACCTCCCCACAACCAGTGGAGGATAACGGTCCGACCACCCAGGTGGAGGATTGGTGTCAGCAGCTCCATGTCGGGACAGACACCACTCCAGCCCACCAGAAACAAGGGGTAATACCGAGTAGTTCAGGAGTATGCACAGGTATTCAGCAAACACCCACTCGACTTTGGGAAAATTAAAGGGTTCAACATCACATCCCCACAGGCAATCATCCTCCCATTAAAGAACGGTACAGGCCTATACCTCCAGCACACTACCAGAAAGCCAAGGAAATGTTGCGTGACATGAAGGAAGCAGGGGTGATAAGGGATAGTTGTAGTCCCTGGGCTGCACCTCTAGTCCTAGTTAGGAAAAAGGATGGGAGCATGAGAATGTGTGTAGATTACTGACAGGTAAATCGCATTACACATAAGGATGCATACCCTTTACCACGCATTGAGGAATCCTTAGCTGCCTTAAAAACTGCTAACTACTTTTCCACCCTTGACCTCACTAGTGGTACTGGCAACTAGCTGTGGCTGAGGAGGATCGGGAGAAGACGGCTTTCACCACCCCCGATGGGACTCTGTGAGTTCGACAGGATGCCGTTTGGACTCAGCAGTGCCCCTGGAACGTTCCAGAGAGTGATGGAGAGCTGCCTGGGACATCTCAACTTTGAAACTGTGTTGCTGTACTTGGACGACATCATCGTGTACTCCAAAACGTATGAAGATCACTTGAAGCACCTGGCGGAGGTGTTCGAGTCACTGTCCAAATATGGGATGAAACTGAAGCCTTCAAAATGCCATCTGCTCAAACAGAAGGTACAGTATCTGGGACATATTGTCAGCTCAGAAGGAGTAGCGCCAGACCCTGAAAAGATCACCGCCATCCAGAAATGGCCGGAGCCGGAAAATCTCAAGGAGGTGCGACAGTTCCTGGGACTGACAGGGTACTACCGGACGTTTGTGAAGGATTACACCAAGAAAGCAGCGCCTCTGCAAGACCTCCTGGTGGGACAGTCCCTCAAGAGCAGAAATTCTCCATTCCATTGGGGTAAAGAACAGGCAGAAGCATTCAAGGAAATGAAGGAGATCCTGACAGGCGATGAGATCCTAGCTTACCCTGACTACAGCCAGCCGTTCCTGCTGTATACTGATGCCAGCAATGAAGGATTGGGAGCAGTCCTCAGTCAGAAGCAAAATGGCCTGGAGAAAGTCATCGCCTATGCTAGCAGGAAGCTCCGCTCCAACCGAGAGAAACCCAGAGAACTATAGCAGCTTCAAGTTGGAGTTCCTGGCACTGGTCTGGGCCATCACGGAGAGGTTTAAGCACTATCTAGCCTCCAGCAAGTTCACTGCCTACACCGATAACAACCCCTTGACGCATCTTGAAACAGCTAAGCTGGGAGCCATGGAACAACGATGGATGGCTCGACTGTCAAACTACCAATTCACAATCAAGTACCGAGCAGGCCGCAAGAATGCCAATGCTGATGCCCTATCCAGGATGCCTCATGAATCGGACACAGAAGAAGAAGTGGATGATCTGGAAGAGATCGAACTACCTGCCTTTCACAGGAATGGGATGATCCATGAGCAACAAGCCAGCAGGAGATCGGGTGGTACGACGTTAAATCCTCTACCTCACCACAGCTGGAAGGAGACTCAGGACAGCGATCCAGTTGTCAGCCGAATCAAGGAGATGATAAGACGAGAAGGTTCCTCCTTGGAGGATGCATCTCTACAAGCAAGGCAGCTGTGGAATGAGAGAAGCCGGTTGTTCATCTACCGTGAGAGGCTGTGCCGGAGGTACGTCAACCCAAGGACCCATGAGATGGTATGGCAGATAGTAGTCCCCAGAGCAGACATCCAGATGGTATTAGATGCCTACCACGATCAAGCGGGACACTTTGGCTGGAAGAAGCTGGAGACCCTGTTGAAGTGTCGTTTCTACTGGGTGGGAATGCGCAGCTCCATCGAGAGGTGGTGCCAGAACTGTGGACCCTGTGGCCTCAGAAGAAAGGATTACAGCAGTCAGAAGGCACCCCTGCAACCCATCAAGACGACTCGTCCCTTGGAGATCGTGGCCCTGGACCATGTCAAGTTGTCACCCAGCCGGTCAGGATACTCCTATGTCCTGACTATAGTGGATCACTACTCCAGGTTCCTGGTGGTCGCCCCTGTCAAAGATCTGACAGCAGAAACAGCAGCAAAGACGTTCCAAGCGTATTTCTGCAGACCACACGGATATCCTGAGCAAGTGCTAACTGACCAAGGCCCAGCCTTTGAAGCCGAGTTGTTCAAAGAGTTCTGTCACTTGTACGGGTGTAAGAAGATCAGAACCACACCGTACCACCCCCAAACCAATGGTCTCTGTGAGAAGATGAATCACATTGTCATTGACCTGTTGAAGACAATACCACTCGAGGAGAGAAATCGGTGGCCAGACTTACTACCTGACCTGGTAGATCTGTACAATCACATACCTGTGAGTTCCACCAATTGCACCCCAGCCTACCTCATGCGGGCCAGACCAGGAAAGCTGCCCATGGATCTGGAGCTTGGTGTTGTAGAACCAGAAGCAGATGTGACTACGGAAGACTGGGACACAAACAGACAGGAACAGTACAGAAAAGTACAAGCCTGCGTTGAAGAAAGTCTCAATCGAGTCAGGGATAAACAAGAAGATCGCTACAACAAAAGTGCGCCAGCTGAACCTTTCGCACCTGGTGAAGTTGTACTGAAGAGAAAGAGGAGGTTACACAAACTCGACGATCAATGGGAAAGAGAGCCCTACATCATCCAGAAATCAAGGTTTGACAACAAGAAAACGTGCATAATTAGCAAGGATGGAGGAAGGACGACTGCAACAGTATCCCGAGATCACCTAAAGTTGTGTCCAAACCCATTAAAGCTTCAGGAAGAAGAACCTGTTGTCAATCAGGAAAAGCGTGATGAATCAGTCATACATACAGACTTAGGAGATTTCCCCGCGGATTGGCCCAGAATTGGAGAAGCTGTAATCATTCCCGTGCTTCAATTCTATCAACCTCAAGAAGAACCTCTACAACCAGTTGTTGCAGCAGAGTCAGTACCAGAGGAACCTGCCCCAGCAGAACCTCAACAAGTGGAACCCCAAGAAGTTGAACCTCAGGAAGAAGGATCCCCTGCGGAAGTTGAGCCAGTTCATCCAACTCCTAGTATAATTGCCAGATCCCTAGAGAGGCTAAGGCAGTACTACAACTTACCTGCACGCAGGGATAACAGGGTAACTGACACCTCACCTACCACTACACCACGTAGGTCAGTACGCATAACAAGAGGGCAATTACCTGTTAGGTACAGAGGGTAGGACCTAACACATGTACATAATTATCAAGAACCACTGTACATAAATGTATATATTTTTGTTTATACTATGCTTTATTATATTGTTATTTATTAACCTGTTTTCCCTTTTGATATTGGAACAAGTGAATGGACATTATTTTTACTTGTTCTCTACCCCCTTTTGAGCATCCTTTTCCAAAAGAGACTGGGACTTTTATGGTTGCTCAATTCCTCAACCCCTCATTATGCTAATGTATATAGTTATTTGTTTACCGTTATGTAACCGTTCAAGAGTGCCTTACCTCCTGCAAAGGAAGAGTTGTTTATATAATGTTTATTGTTATTTGTTTTTGTATTTCAGCCCCGGAGTGCTGAGTTCTACTAGGGGGGAATGTGGAGCCCAGCTGTGACTGAATCCACATCTTCCAGAAGGGTGCACTGACAGAAGATCCCACTAGAGGTCATTATACACATACACACACGCAGCTCATCCTAAAAGACCAGCAGAGGGAGCTGTGATAGGCATATAAAAACAAGTTTAGTTTCAGTTTGCCTCAGAAAGGAAGAGAAAGAAAGAGAGGAGAAGAGAAGGAGAGCAGAGCAGCCTGCTGCAGCTCAGTTCCGTTCAGAGCTCAGCTCTGTGCAGAGTGTGTTTAAGTGGAGTCTAGTAAGAGTGACACAGGGAAGTCACTCCAGCCTAGTCAGAGCTGAATTTAGAAGTGGGCTCTGAGGAAAGCGTGCCGACGCTTAAAGAGCGGCGAAGAGGCAACCCACCAACTGCCAGTGTGTGTGATCGTGTGAGATCCAGGTAGCCGAAGGCGAGTGGAAGTTAATGAGACAGAGGAGCCTTAATAGCTCATCTCAGCAAGAAATACCGGACAACGGGGTCCTAGCCTATAGGGATCTCCACGACCCATTAGGAGAACACCGGAGTTCCTGGAGGACTACAAGTCCCAGGAGTACCACAGAGCTGATACGTAGCAGGATCAGGAGGACGGAGTCTGGCTCGGCCAGCCATCAAGGACCCTGTCCTTTCAGAGAGCAGGTCCAACCACAAGATCAGCCAGGTACAAGACAGAGACTAAGCTAGGCCCAGCTACATGCAGGCCAAGACTTCATTACATAAAGGCAGAGGACAGGAGGCCACACACCTACCGAGTGGAGGAATCTGGATGTGTACCCTTCACCCTACAGTGCTCCGGGGAAGTGCCTGAACATCTGCAGTAAAGGTACCAAAGTGACTTATGTGTGTGTCTCCCTTATTGTCCCTGACTGCCGGGTCCCCATCTGTCCTGCACCTTTGCATATCTATCTGCCCTGGAGGATCATTCAGCCTTACTTGTGGAAGGCTTAACACCTAGCTGCACCATATTAACCCTCCAGTGGATCTGCATAGCAGCGCTGGTCATCCTGACCAGGCACCACAAGTGGCGCCACGAATCCCCTTTTTCATCATTCAAGTCACCTGTAAATATCCCACATCACGGTGAGCGCCCAGGGCAACGGACCGAGCTGTGCTACCCGTGACATTCCCCATAGACTTCAACGGGCTCGGTGCCGAGTACCCCATAACCCTGGTGTTGTGCGACTCACTACCCGTTCTGCTGATGTTCTTTTACATATGTAAAAAACAAAGAAAAACAATTGTTCTCACCTTCCCCTCTCCCACGACGTGCGGCATCCTCTTTTATAGTCAGTATAGAGGCGGGCAGCTAACTTCATCATGCCTTCTACGGGCGACGCATGACGTCACTTCTATGCACCACCTGTGACTGGCACGCCGATGTCAGCTAGCCGGCAGCGTGTATTGCGGTGCAGTGATATGGCGGGATTGCAGCCTAAAGGTGATTGCTGCTTATAAGTGATTGCAGTCTACTGGTGTTTTTTTTATCAAATACCTATGAATAACACACTGGTATAGCAAATCTTGTCCAGGAACTGTGTTTGGTATTACAGCTTACTCCCTTTTACTTAAAGGAGTATTCCACTACTAGGACAACCACTTTTTAAACTAAATTTTCATCCCCAATAAAATAATAAAGCTTATACTCACCTCCCGTGCTGACTGCGTTCCCGGGGTGTCGGCACTCACTCTCCCCGGGGCTGTCATGCGGTGTTGTGACACGTGACAGCCGGTGCCCATTCAGCGCTGGCGGTACTGTCTCTGCCTTCAGACAAACTGAACATGAAGAGGAAGTCTGGGATCGGCTGTAGCCCGTACTTTCTCTTCATGTTCAGTTTGACTGAAGGCGGAGACAGTGACGCCAGCATTAATTGGGCGCCCGGCATCATGTGTCACAACACCGCACTGTAGCCCTGGAAGAGCAAGTGCCGACACTGCATCAGCACAGGAGGTGAGTATAGGCTTTATTATTTTATCTGGGGCGAACCTTTAGTTTAAGAAGGGGTTGTCCTAGTAGTGGACAACCCATTTAAAGGGATTCTGTCACCCCATTTTTGCACTATAAGCTGCGGCCACCGCCATCAGGGGCTTATCTACAACATTCCGGAATGCTGTAGATAAATTCCCCTGATGTCACCTGAAAGAGAAGAAAAACAAGTTATAAAATACTCACCCAGGGGCGGTCCGCAGTCAGGTACGGTCCGGAGGGAGTCGCGGTCCGGTTCGGCACCTCCCATCTTGTAGCGAAGCCGGCCTCTTCTTTCCATCCCTTTGCGGCTCCTGCACAGGCGCCGGACCTCTCTGACCTTTCCCGGCTCCTGCGCACTGCAGTACTCTGCTCTCACCAGGGTAGAGCAGTGCGCCTGCGCAGGAGCCGTGAAGGGACGGAAAGAAGAGGCCGGCTTCGCTACAAGATGTGTGGCACCGAACCGGACCGCGACTCCCTCCGGACCGGACCGGACGGCGGACCGCCCCTGGGTGAGTATAATAAAACTCGTTTTTCTTCACTTTCAGGTGACATCGAGGGCTTATCTACAGAATCACAGAATGCTGTAGATAAGCCCCTGATGGTGGTGGTCGCAGCTTATAGGGCAAAAATGGGGTGACAGATTCCCTTTAGAGAGGTTATCCACTACCCTGACTCAGTTACTAATTTTGCCATAAACACACAAAAATAATGCCCCTAAATAACCCCATATTGCTTTGCTCCAAGTTTCATGTTGTTTTCTGCCTTTTTGCTTCGCTTCCTGTGTCCTGACACCCGCTCTGTTGTCAAGTGCTCGCTTCCTCTTCAGATGTGACAAAAGCAAAGTATTTTGTGAAGAGCTTATCTATGGCAGTTAGTTCAAACAAAAGGGACATGTAAAGTAGTGGTCAACCCCTTTTAAGTAAATCCAAGCTGCAATACTAGACACAGCCAAAGGAAAGCGTGGCACTATTTCTATAAGATTTCAGTCATGGTATTCAAATCTCTTTCAACCCTTTAACTTACTTTGTTTCCAAATATTGGCTGGCAGACATTCCGAATCTACAGAAACGTCCTATGTAGATGACTGCAAATGACAAACAACATCAACAATTGTTACACGCTACATTTGTCAGGGTTTTCTCGCGCTTGCATTCTATAAATATCCGATGCCAATGCCTCTTTATGCTCATATGATAAATACACCTCGGCTCTTGCACAGGTTGACTATAGTAATAACTGCTGCCACGTACGGCACGAACACCTGCCCGCCATCTGCTGTTATCCCGCTGCCAATGTTGCATCCAATAAAAGTGAAATATTACAAAAACAGATTTACAATATGTCTGCACTAAGATTTGGAGGCATTTCTAACCAACTTTCCAAGACTAAGCGTGAGGTTACTCATTGTTTGCTTCTTGCCAATTCCTGACATAGACTGAAATAACTAATTATAATGCACTATGGATAGTGGTCACCAGGAGCGGACATATCATTGGTCCAAAGTGTGCGGCCACACAGGGGCCCAGGACATGAGGGGGCCACTACCACCTACAAATCAAGTGGAAATGTGCATTTTAATGAGCTATTGGGCTGAAATATTGTTGGTTTGGCATGGTGGCTCAGTGGTTAGCACTGTATGGTGGCTCAGTGGTTAGCACTATTGCTTTGCAGTGCTGGGGTCTTTGGTTCAAATCCCACCAAGGACAACATCTGCAAGTAGTTTGTATGTTCTCCCCATGTTTGCGTGGGTTTACTCCCACACTCCAAAGACATACTGATAGGGAATGTAGATTGTGAGCCCCAATGGGGACAGAGATGATGATGTCTGTAAAGCGCTACGGAATATGATGGTGCTATATAAGCAATGCATCATAAATAATTCTTGTACAGGTGCCCTTTTCCGTTTGTGGAAGCCATATTGGATTCCTCACCATAGAGGTGGTTGCAAGATGCATTATTTGACCAAAAGTATTGGATCACTCCTCTTATTTATTGAATTCAGGATTTTTCATTCAGTCCCGTTGCACGGGTGTATAAAATCCAGATTCGGTTGATGACATATCGTCCCTCTTAAGTATTCCATCACCACCTGTGGTATTTTTGAAAAGTAGATGTGTTTAGGAGCCATAGCATTTTGGCATGAAGGTCAGGCATAATAACACAGTAGGGGGCAGAGGGCTGAGGAGCAGAGTGCATAAAATTTGCCCAGGCTCTTGTGACTCAATTACCACCTCAATCATTAACAATTAACATCAGCACAAAACCTTTTCACAGTGAGCTCCATGCTATGGCTTTACTTGGTTAAATAACTGCAAAGCAAGCCTTACATTACCAAGCACAATGCCATGTGTCGGATGGAGTGGTGTAAAGCACGAGGTCACTGAACTGTGAACCAGTGGTAACGCGTTCTGTGCAGTGATGGCTCATGCATTACAATCTGGCAGTTTGATGGAAACGTCTATATCTACAAGGAGATACTTTTTAAGCTGTGGCTGGAACAAAGCGTGCGGCTCAGCAGAAACATTTGGCATTTAACAGGAAAGGGTTGTGGCTAAGGATTTGCTAACATTTGTAAAAATTTTGCAGCAAAAAATTGGTGTAAAATGAAGCCAAATTAGACAATAGTGTATAAAGACGAACCACATTTTTCATCCATATTTTCAGTCTCTCTAGTCTAAGTTTATACTGTCTACTTACTACCGGAATAATAACCACCTTTAGGTGTATATATCCTAGTGTGTCTTGTCGGAATAAATTTTCATTCTCCACCTATGGTACTTTCCTATATTCTAAACCGAAATCTACTTGACTCTTTCTCTCTGTGCCTTCTTTAACTTCTTAGTATAATTTTTGGCTTTAACCTTCTCCATTAGTCTGGTTCCATTGCTGCTTTAGATAATAACCATGAGACCAGCTAGGGGCATCTAAAGCTTGCCATGCACATTTGATAGCTGTCAGCACAAAGATGGCTCTCCTGAATACACAGGAATTCTTGGCTGAAGGTTCTTTAAGAGAGCATCTCCCAACCACCTGATCCTTAGGTCTCCTAAAATAATTTGTCAGAGGACAGTTAGGAGGCCTCCACTGGGTTCTACTGACTTTTATCTAATGTGTATGAGATCCTAAAGTCTTCAGAGATGTCACTTTCAAGAGCGGTGTGTTGTGAATGGGTTTGAGATGAGTTCTGAGCAGAGGCTCCCTCTGGTGGTTACAAGCGGTGCTAGTGAAGATTGTGAGGACTGGGAATCAGGTGTTACTGACTGGTCTTATATAAGGGAGTCATTTTCCCATCAGGGTTGCCGGTGATCAATTGTTCTGGTCTGAATCCTTCATTCCAGTTTCCCTTGTAGCCTGCTGTGTCGTGTCTGCATCTCCTGCTTACAGATAAGACTTTTGCTTCTTTTGTGTTTTTGCTATATTTTTGCATTTTGTACTGCACTTCTTTGGGGGCCTTCAGGGTCCCCTCCGGGGCTTCTGCCCTCTCAGTTTAGTTCAGCCACTGAGTTTTGTTCTTTTGCTTTTTCCAGTTTTTTCAGTGGCTGCTGTTTTGATTTTGTTACACCAGAGAACTAATTTAGGTGGTAGAGGTCGTGTGATCTCAGGTGATTTTGAAATTAGTAGAGTTGGTGCTTTTCAGGGTTTTCTGGGATTGCAGTAAGTACCCTTCCTATCCTTTTCTATTTAGATAGTTTGGGCCCCAGCGTTTGCTCATACTATTTTCTTTCTGTGTCAGTATTTCCTCTTGTCTAACCGCCATTACATGTTTGGGGGCTTTCTATTATCTTTGGGGTTCTGCTCCGGGGCAGATAGCTTTCCTGTTTCTGTCTTTAGGTGTAGTTAGTTTCTCAGGCTGTGACGAGGCGTCTAGGACCAACGTAGGAACGCTCCACGGCTGCCTCTAGTTGTGGTGGTTAGTCAGGGTACTGCAATCTCATAGATTCCAACTGCTCTGGTGTATTGCCTTTTTGTCTGCTCTCCTCAGCTACCGAAACATAACAGCGGTGCTGGTTTCTACTTTTCCTGCACTACGAGTATTCTTCTTACAGTACACACTGACAGTGCACTCTCTTGCTGACTCAATACTTCTGAACAGAGCCAGCAAGGGAGCGCCCTGTCACTGGACATATTGCACAGTGACAAGAATCTACTAAGCATACATGGAATTGACAACTAGTTCAGCACCTAAAATGGGCATAACTTATGACATGACTATATAGCTTTGTGCACTTACAATTGCTCATTTTGCCTTTCTACCCAGCTAATCTGTTTTCCATTAGGTCTATGACATTACATGATTACTTTTCATTTCATGAGTCATAAGTCACTGCAAAATTCCCAGGCGGGAGCAGCAGGGTGAAGAGTTGAAGATGAGGGAATCATTTGTGCAGGGACAAGAGACTTCCTGTTTATACATAGAGCATAAAAAAGAAAAGAATTTACTGGGTAGAAAGGCAAAATTGTTTTACCTGGATTCATTAATGTTCCAGTAATGACATCCTGTAGTTATTGCCACATACGTGAATGTTAATGACGCTGCAATGCTTTAGGACATAATTGACTGGGTACTACAGACAGAAATGGCTCCCCAGAACATGTTACATCTGTAAACATTTTCATACCTAATGAGCTGTAATAAAGTTTTGGCACTGACTGGTTCTGTGCACCTGGAACTGGGTCATTCCGAAATACAGCTCTGGCAAAAATTAAGAGACCACTGCAAAATTTTCAGTTTGTCTGATTTTTCTCTTTATAATGGAATATTAAAAATATACTCGCGCTTTTGTTGGAATATAACAGCACCACTGAGGTACCCTTACCTTCAGATGAATATGGTGCAGATAATATGGGGAGTGCAGAATCCTCCAAGTGTGAATGCGCCTTTTTTGATTAGTAGAAAGTCAACAAACTAAAAGAAAAGTACACTTTAAAGAATCTAATCTAAAAACGAACTGTATAAGTAAACAATACAAGTGAACAATAAATAACAAAGATGAAAATAACGTGCAAAAAGCTGGCTGTCATGTGAATAAATGACAGTAAATAAGTAATAATGGTGTACTATAGTACTTGTGGAGACGTGGCTTTGGTTCTGCATACAGGCAACTACCAGAAAAAATGAGAGTAAATAACCAGAAAGTAAGACATCAATGGATAAATAGCTAGTAGTGCAGTAGTAGTAACATGTGGAGCCACCAGGGGTAATAAATGTACTTGCAGTCTCTTAGATGGTGTGTAAAATAGTCACTGTGGCTGTATACAATAACCGGAGGCACATAAAAAAGTAATTATGGCAGTCAGACGGTAAAGTAGTGCTTAATCCTTAGTAACTAAACGGTACTTATCTGAGAAAAAAAGGGGGGGTGTGTTGACGGAGTCGGAGTCCAGGGGTCTTCACTGCACAGCGTAGGTAACCAGAGAGCGGCCCCGGCCGGTGGCACGCTTGTAGTACCTAAAAGGCCTGAGTGCTGCAGATGACGATGTGAAGAAACTCGCCTGCAATGGCGTCGGTGGAGCTCAATACTTCGGGTCACGTGTCCCGAACGGTCACGTGGTGCCCAGAGAAAAAAATTACGGTGTCCTGGAAGAGTCAAACTTCAATCCAACGCGTTTCGGAATCAGTCGGATTCCTTCCTCAGGGATGGCTCTTCCTGGCAGCATGCGTCCGTTATATACCTTCTTGGTGAGTCTTTTATGTGAAATTTCTGAGACTTGCACACACGATCAGCTGCAATGAAACACTCACGTCTGCAGTCTGCTACATTTGCCGCTTTAGCTGTGGCTGGAGCTCCTGACAGGACGGTGCGCTAATGAGAGCAGCTCTCCCGCCTGTGCTGCTCACCTGTCCTGCCTGCCCCATATTTTTCCTATATGCCTATCCTGTAGTAGTAGGCCCATTTTCTACTTGCTGCGTGTTGGTTATATATATGCACTAGCGCCGCTATACACACATCTTCGTTTTTCTCTTTATAGGTATATTTTTGAGTAAAATGTAAATTGCTCTTTTATTCTATAAACTACTGACAACATGTCTCCAAATTTCCAAGCAATAAATTTTGTTTTTATTTTCAGAAAATGAGAAATGGTCAAAATAACAAAAACATGCAGTGCTTGCAGACCTCAAATAATAAGAAAACAAGTTCTTAATCATTTAGCAATAACAATATTAATGATTTAACTCAGGAAGAGTTCAGAAATCAATATTTTGTGGAATAACCATGATTTTTAATCACATGCATCTTGGCATGCTTTCCACCAGTCTTTCACACTGCTTTTGGGTGACCTTATGCCACTCCTGGTACAAAAATTTAAGCAGTTCTTCTTTGTTTGATGGCTTGTGACTATCCATCTTCCCCTTGATTACATTCCAGAGGTTTTCAATGGGGTTCAGGTCTGGAGATTGGGCTGGCCATGACAGGGATTTGATGTGGTGCTCCTTCATCCACACATTGATTGACCTAGCTGTGTAGCATGGCGCATTGTCCTGCTGGAAAAAACAGTCCTCAGAGTTGGTGGAACATTTCCTGAGCAGAAGGAATCAACTGTTTTTCCAGGATAACCTTGTATGCGGCTTGATTCATATGTCCTTTGCAAAGATTAACCTGCCCAATTCCAGCCCTGCTGAAGCATCTCCAGATCATCACCGATCCTCCACCAAATTTCACAGTGGGTATAAGACACTGAGGCTTGTACGCCTCTCCAGGTCTCCGTCTAACCATTAGATGACCAGGTGTTGGGCAAAGCTGAAAATTAGACTCATAAGAGAAGATTTCCTTACTCTAGTCCTCTATGGTCCAATCCTTATGGTCTTTGGCAAGCTTCAGCCTGGCTCTCCTTTGCTTCTCAATGATGAAAGGCTGTTTTCTAGCTTTACATCACTTGAGCCCTTCGTCTAGGAGCCTATTACGAACTGTTCTTGCCGTGCACTTCACCCCAGCTGCCATTTGCCATTCCTTTTGTAGGTCACTTGATGTCATCCTGCGGTTGCTGAGTGACATTTGAATAAGATGATGCTCATCCCGGTCAGTGGAAAGTTGTTTTAGCCCTCTGCCGGTCTGTAGCTTTGTTGTACCCAATGTCTGCTGCTTGACCTTGTTGTAATGGACTTCCATCTTAGAAATTTTAAGAATGGAGGCAACATGAAGCTCACTGTATCCCTCTGCTAGTAAAGCCAGAATTGAGCCCTTCTTTTCCTCACTCAAGACTTTTCTTTTCAACTGCTTTGGCATGGTTAAAGGGAACCTGTCACCCCCCTAGGGCGTTTTTAACTAAAAGAGCCACCTTCAGCAGCACTAAGGCTGCATTCTGTGAAGGTGGCTCTTAGGTTTCTGATCCCCAGTAATGCCGAAATATTGACTTTTATAAATACGTTCCCATACCTGTATTGAGTCCCATAGGTATGGTGTGTCCCCCTTTATTAGCCGCCTCCCAGCCATCCATCATCGCCCTGTTGCGTCCCTGCACTGCCTCTTGTGTTGCTGTTACATCCCGGCGGGTGCCTGCGTGGTGCCAACAGTTCTCAGGCATGCGCAGTGCGCGCTGCCTGGGAACTGACATCAGGCTATCACGCCTGCGTGTTTCGGAGGCCCCAGATCCCGACCCGCAGTGTATTATGAAGTATTCACACTGCGAGGCTGGGAATCTGGCACCTGCAGAGTGAACAGCTCAGCTCATCAGACGCTGCCGAGGGAGGAAAACGAAAGAGGAGGAGGGAGAAGGGGGCAGGCACAGCTATAGTTGTTCACTACGCAGGCGCCAGATTCCCAGCCCCGGAGTGTGAATACATCATAACACTGAAGGGCGGGATCTGGAGGCTCTGAAACACGCAGGCGCGATAGCCTGATGTCGGTTCCCGGGCAGTGCGCACTGCGCATGCCCGAAAACTGTTGGCGCAGGCACCCGCCGGCATGTAACAGCAACACAGGAGGCAGTGCAGGGACGCAACAGGGGGATGATGGACGGCTGGGAGGCGGCTAATACAGGGGGACACACCATACTTATGGGACTCAATACAGGTATGAAGACCTATTTATAAAAGTCAAGATTTCAGCGTTACTGGGGATCAGAAACCAAAGAGCCACCTTCACAGAATGCAGCTTTAGTGCTGTTGAAGGTGGCTCTTTTAGTTAAAAATGTCCTGGGGGGGTGACAGGTTCCCTTTAACCCCTTTCTGACATCGGACGTACTATCCCGTCCAGGTGACCCGGGCCCGTATGACCGTGGACGGGATAGTACGTCATTGCGATCAGCTGCGTTCACTGGGGAAGCGCAGCTGATCGTGGCTGGCTGTCAGCTGATTATCACAGCGGACTCCCTGCACTATGTGCCAGGAGCGGTCACGGATAGCTCCCGCCACATTAACCCCCGGTGTTATGAATGTGCTAGAGATGGTTTCTGAGCAGAGGCTCCCTCTGGTGGTTACAGACAGTACTGAACCTTTCAGCGAGGAATGGCAATCTGGGATCATGGACTGGTCTGATATAAGGGAGGTTCCCTCCCATGATGGTTGCCGGTGATCAATTGTTCTTGTCTCAATTGTGGTTCCTGGTTCATTTGGAAGTTTGCTGAGTCTTGCCTGCATCTTCTGCTTTCAGATAAGATATTTTCTGCTTTTATTTTTGTGCTTGCTTTTTGCATTGTTCCCTTCACTTCTGTGGAGGTCAGCCAGGTCCCCTTGTGCTCCTCTCAGTTTATCTGGAGCCACTGTTGTTTGTTCATTTGCTTTTTCCTGTTTTTTCAGTGGCTGCGGCTTAGTTTTGTTACACCAGAGAACTGATTTAGGTGGTAGAGATCATGTGATCTCAGGTGTTTTTGCAATCAGAAGAGTTGGTATTTTTTAGGGGTTTTTTTTGGATTGCAGTGAGTATCCTTTTCTGTACTTTTCTGTCTAGAAAGATTGGGCCCTAGCGTTTGCTCATTCTATTTTCTGGCTGCGTCCGTGCTTCTTGTCTAACCGCCATTACATGTTTGGGGGCTTCCTATTTTCGTTGGGGATCTGCTCCGGGGCAGATAGCTTTCATCTTTCTGCCTTTAGGTGTAGTTATCTCTCAGGCTGTGACGAGGCGTCTAGGATCAACGTAGGAACGCTCCACGGCTACCTCTAGGTGTGTGGTTAGTTCAGGTTACTGCAATCCAATAGGCTCCAGCCTCTCTGGTGTATTGCCGTTTATGCTTATTCTCCTCAGCTGCCGAAACATAACAGTATCACCGGCCCAAACTGAAAATTATATTGTACTCACAGAAGGGAAAAGTAGTGTGAAAAAAAAAAGTTGTCAGATTTTTTTTTCCCTGTTTGTTGCATTTTTTCACTCTTTTTCTCTGGGTGCTGAGGAGGATTTTTTTTTTCTCTCAATGGAGCTTGCACAGTTGTCTGGCTGTGTGGATCAGCTTGCCACTGAGGTTCGGAGTATTAGTACCTATCTTGCTGGGTTGCCGGTTGTGGAATCTAGGATTCCCATGCCAGATTTGTTTTTGGGGGATCGGGCTAAATTTCTGAATTTCAAAAATAACTGTAAGTCCTCAGGGAACGCAACACAGCAGGTTCAAATTGTCATCTCTCTCCAGCGCGGCGACCCTCAGGATTGGGCTTTTTCTCTTACACCTGGGGATCCTGTTTTGAATGATATTGATGTATTTTTTCTGGCTCTGGGGTTGTTGTACGATGAACCTAATGTCACTGATCAAGCTGAAAAAACCTTGTTGGCATTAAATCAGGGTCTTGAAGACGCTGAGTTGTACTGTCAGAAATTCCGAAAGTGGGCAGTCCTGACCAAATGGAATGATGATGCTTTAGCAGCCCTTTTTCGGAAGAGGCTGTCAGAGAATGTAAAGGATGTTATGGTGGGATTCCCTGCTCCCTCTGGTCTCAATGATTCTATGTCATTGGCTATTCAAATTGACAGACGTTTGTGTGAGCGCAGAGGTAAGCGTGAGATAGTGTTGCCTTGTGAGCCAGCTTCTGAGTCCATGCAGTGTGATAGAGTGACTTCTGGGGCACAGCGTCATGATTTCGAAAGCGCAATGGGTTATGTTTCTACTGTGGTGCCGCCTCTCATGCTATTTCAGTCTGCCCTAAGCGGGGAAGACGTTTTGCACGCTCAGTTGTCTTGGGTAGTGTTCAGACTAAATTTCTGTTGACTGTTACCCTGATTTGCTCCCTGTCCACATTTTCTGCTCAGGCTTTTCTTGATTCAGGAGCAGCTATTAACCTGATGGATTTTGACTTTGCCAAACGTTGTGAGTTTCCCATGATACCCCTGCGGAAGTCTATTCCCCTACTGGGCATTGATTCTACCCCTTTGGCGGAGAATAAACCCCAGTTTTCTACTCAGGTGATAATGAGGGTTGAACCAGATCATCAGGAGAGTTGCAAATTTCTCGTGCTGTATAATCTGCATGACATTATTGTACTAGGTTTCCCTTGGTTACAGTCTCATAATCCTGTTTTGGATTGGAAATCTGTGTCTGTGACCAGTTGGGGCTGCCAATGTGTTAATGCCGACACTCCTGTTTTTTCTGCCTCTCCCCAGTCTCAGGATGTTACTGACTTTTTGACTGATTTTTCGGATGTATTTAGTGAAAGTAAATCTGCATCCTTGCCCCCTCACAGGAGCTGTGATTGCGCTATTGAATTAGTGCCTGGTGGTAAATTCCCTAAAGGTCGCCTTTTTAACTTGTCTGTACCTGAACATGACGCTATGCGGTCTTATATCAAGGAGTCATTGGAGAAGGGTCATATCAGACCATCCTCTTCACCCTTGGGTGCCGGTTTTTTCTTTGAGGCCAAAAAGGATGGTTCATTGAGGCCGCGTATTGATTATCGTCTCTTGAATAAGATCACTGTGAAGTATCAATATCCGTTACCCTTGATTTCTGACCTGTTTTCCAGGGTGAAAAGTGCTAGTTGGTTTACCAAGCTTGACCTCAGGGGGCGTATAACCTTATTCGCATTAAGCATGGGGATGAATGGAAGATGGCGTTTAATACCCCAGAGGGGCATTTTGAGTACCTAGTGATGCCCTTTGGGCTCACTAATGCTCCTTCCGTCTTCCAATCCTTCATGAATGATATTTTCAGGGATTTTGTGGATAAATTTCTGATTATTTATTTGGATGATATCTTGATTTTTTCCAATGACTGGGACTCTCATGTGAAACATGTTCAGACTGTGTTCCAGATTTTGAGAGAGAATGCACTGTATGTGAAGAGATCAAAGTGTCTTTTTGGCGTACAGAAGGTCTCATTTCTGGGATTCATTTTGTCTCCGTCTGTTATTGAAATGGACCCAGTCAAGGATCAGGCCATCTGTGATTGGGTCCAACCTACTTCATTAAAGGCTCTTCAGAGATTTTTGGGTTTTGCCAATGCCAATTTTTATTGTAAATTTATTGGTAATTTCTCCGGTATTGTTAAACCATTGACTGATTTGACCAAAAAGGGTTCTGATGTGGTGAATTGGCCTCCTGAGGCAGTCTCTGCGTTTCAGGAACTTAAGCAGAGATTCACTTCTGCTCCTGTTCTACGGCAGCCTGATGTTTCTCTACCATTTCAGGTGGAGGTTGATGCCTCTGAAATTGGGGCAGGTGCCGTTTTGTCCCAAAGAGATCCAGAGACCTCTAAGAGTAATCCTTGTGCCTTTTTCTCTCGAAAATTTTCTCCAACTGAACGTAATTATGACGTGGGTAATCGGGAGTTATTGGCCATGAAGTGGGCCTTTGAAGAGTGGAGACATTGACTGGAAGGAGCCAAACATCAGGTGGTGGTCCTCACGGACCATAAGAATCTGGTTTATCTCTAATCAGCCAAGCGACTTAATCCTAGACAGGCCAGGTGGGCCTTGTTTTTCACACGTTTTAATTTTGTGGTTTCTTTTCTTACTGGCACTAAGAATGTTAAGGCGGATGCCCTCTCGAGGAGTTTCTTTGCGGACTCTCCTGAGTTATCTAATCCTACTGTTATTTTGAAAGAGGGTGTAGTTCTTTCCGCCATCTCGCCCAATTTGAGATTGGCTCTGGAAGGGTGTCAGAAGGATAAACCTGAGCACTGCCCTATTGGGAAATTGTTTGTCCCAGACCAGTGGAAGAAGAGTGTGATGTCTGAGATTCATTGTTCCGCGTTGGCTGGTCATCCCGGGATTTTTGGTACCAGAGACTTGGTTAGTCGGTCATTTTGGTGGCCTACTTTGTCTCGTGACGTCAGGGAATTTGTGCAGTCCTGTGGGACTTGCTCTCGCTCCAAGCCTTGCTCTCGCTCTAGTGGTTTGTTAATGCCATTACCTGTGCCCAAGAGGCCATGGACCCATATCTCTATGGGTTTTATTTCCGACCTCCCTGTTTCTCAGAGAATGACCGTTATCTGGGTAATCTGTGATAGGTTTTCCAAGATGATACATCTTGTGCCATTACCTAAGTTACCTTCCTCCTCCGAATTGGTGCCTTTGTTCCTTCAGCACGTGGTTCGGTTACATGGCATTCCGGAGAACATTGTGTCTGACAGAGGAGTCCAGTTTGTTTCCAGATTTTGGAGGACATTTTGTTCTAAACTTGGTGTTCAATTTTCTTTCTCCTCTGCATTTCATCCTCAGACCAATGGACAAACCGAGAGAACAAACCAGACCTTGGAGACTTATTTGAGATGTTTTGTGTCTGCTGATCAAGATGACTGGGTCTCTTTTTTGCCTTTGGCTGAGTTTGCTCTTAATAATAAGGCTAGCTCTGCCACTTTGATGTCTCCATTTTTCTGCAATTTTGGGTTTCACCCTCGATTTTCTTCGGGACAGGCGGAGGCTTCGGTCTGTCCAGGTGTTGACTCTGTTGTGGATCGAATGCAGCAGATTTGGGACCAGGTAGTGGAGAGGTTGTCTCTCTCTCTCAGGAAAAGGCCCAACGGTTTGCCATCCGGCATAGGACTAATGGTCCTCGGTTTAAAGTGGGGGACTTGGTTTGGTTGTCCTCAAGAAATATCCCTATGAGGGTTGCATCTCCAAAGTTTAAGCCTAGGTTCATTGGACCTTATAAGATCATGGAGATTCTTAATCCTGTTTCCTTCCGTTTGCTTCTTCCAGGGACATTTAAGATCCATAACGTGTTCCACAAGTCCTTATTGAAGAGGTTTGTCGAGCCAGTGGTTCCTATGGCTGCGCCTCCTGACCCTGTTTTGGTTGAGGGCAATCTGGAGTATGTGGTTGAGAAAATATTGGATTCTCGTTTTTCTAGACAGAAACTCCAGTATTTGGTTAAGTGGAGAGGTTATGGTCAGGAGGACAATTCTTGGGTGTTTGCTTTGGACATCCATGCTAGGAGACTGATCCGTGCCTATCACCGAGCTCATCCTGATCGACCTAGTTGCACAAGTAATGGTTCCGTGACCCCTCCTCAAGGGGGGGTACTGTTATGAATGTGCTAGAGATGGTTTCTGAGCAGAAGCTCCCTCTGGTGGTTACAGACAGTACTGAACCTTTCAGCGAGGAATGGCAATCTGGGATCGTGGACTGGTCTGATATAAGGGAGGTTCCCTCCCATGATGGTTGCCGGTGATCAATTGTTCTTGTCTCAATTGTGGTTCCTGGTTCATTTGGAAGTTTGCTGAGTCTTGCCTGCATCTTCTGCTTTCAGATAAAATATTTTCTGCTTTTATTTTTGTGCTTGCTTTTTGCATTGTTCCCTGCACTTCTGTGGAGGTCAGCCAGGTCCCCTCCGGGGGCTTGTTCTCCTCTCAGTTTATCTGGAGCCACTGTTGTTTGTTCATTTGCTTTTTCCTGTTTTTTTCAGTGGCTGCGGCTTAGTTTTGTTACACCAGAGAACTGATTTAGGTGGTAGAGATCGTGTGATCTCAGGTGTTTTTGCAATCAGAAGAGTTGGTATTTTTTAGGGGTTTTTTTTGATTGCAGTGAGTATCCTTTCCTGTACTTTTCTGTGTAGAAAGATTGGGCCCCAGCGTTTGCTCATTCTATTTTCTGTCTGTGTCCATGCTTCTTCTTGTCTAACCTCCATTACATGTTTGGGGGCTTCCTATTTTCTTTGGGAATCTGCTCCGGGGCAGATAGCTTTCATCTTTCTGCCTTTAGGTGTAGTTATCTCTCAGGCTGTGACGAGGCGTCTAGGATTAACGTAGGTACGCTCCACGGCTACCTCTAGTTGTGTGGTTAGTTCAGGCTACTGCAATCCAATAGGTTCCAGCCTCTCTGGTGTATTGCCGTTTTTGCTTATTCTCCTCAGCTACCGAAACATAACACCCCGGCACACTGCGATCAAACATGATCGCCGTGTCTCGGCGGTATACAGAAGCATCGCTCAGGGAGGAATCTCCCTGTGTGTTTCCCTGAGACCCTCAGAGCAGCGCGAGATGGACGCGGGGTCCTTCCGGGTCCTGCAAGAGGTGGCTTCTCACTGCCTGTCAGATCACCGATGTGACACAGTGCTGTGCACAGTGTCAGATCGGCAATCTGACACTATACAGTGATGTCCCACCCTGGGACAAAGTAAAAAAGTAAAAAAAATAAAAATAACATGTAAAAAAGAAAATCCTGAAAAAAAAAAAAATTCCCCAATAAATTCATTTCTTTATGTAAATAAATAAAAATAAAAAACAATAAAAGTACACATATTTAGTATCGCCGTGTCCGTAACGACCCGCCCTATAAAATTGTCCCACTAGTTAACCCCTTTAGTGAACACCATAAAAAAATTTTTAAAAAAAACCAAGGCAAAAAAGCAATGATTTATCGTCATACCGCCGAATAAAAAGTGGAATAACACGCGATCAAAAAGACGGATATAAATAAATATGGTACCGCTGAAAATGTCATCTTGTCCTGCAAAAAACGAGCTGCAATACAGCATCATCAGGGAATAAATTAAGAAGTTATAGCTCGCAGAATAAAGAGTTGCAAAAATAATTTATTTTTATATAAAATTGTTTTCATTGTATAAAAGCGACAAAACATAAAAAAATATAAATGAGGTATCGCTGTAATCGTACTGACCCGATTATTAAAATTGCCTTTTCAATTTTACTACATGCGGAACATTATAAACGCCCCCCCTAAAAGAAATTCATGAATTGCTGGTTTTTGTTCATTCTAACCTCCCAAACATCGTAATAATAAGCGATCAAAAAATGTCATGTGCCTGAAAATGGTACCAATAAAAACGTCAACTTGTCCCGCAAAAAATAAGACCTCACATGACTCTGTGGGCCTAAATAAGAAAAAATTATAGCTCTCAAAATGTGATGATGCAAAAACTATGTTTTGCAATAAAAAGCGTCTTTTAGTGTGTGACAGCTGCCAAACATAAAAACCCGCTATAAATAGTAAATCAAACCCCACTTTATAACCCCTTAGTTAGGGAAAAATAATAAATTTAAAAAAATATATTTATTTCCATTTTCCCATTAGGCCTCTTTCACACATCCATTTTGTGCCATCAGGCACAATCTGTCCAAAAACGGAAAGGACGGATCCGTCGCAGATTTTGAAAAAACTGATGCAACGGATCATGTTTTTTTGCCAGATCCGTCCTGAACTTTTCAACATGGAAATGCTTGTTACGCATGTCCGGACCGAGGAGAGAGAGAGAGAGACCTTGGTTTCCAGAATCCGGATAAGTCTTTTGCCGGATTGCACAAAAGACTGATCCGGCACCATAGACTTCTATTGTTTGCGGCCGCCGGATGCGCCGCTTCAGGCGCTAACAGGTGGCTGCAGCAAAAAAAAAAAACGTTGCAGTGACCGTCTTGTCCGGTCACCGGAATGCACATTTCCGCCGGACGCAACTCAATGACATCCGGCGCGATCCGGCGCTAACGATATTCAATGACAAAAAAACACATCCGGCGGTTTAAAAAACCAGATCCGTTTTTTTCAAAAAGCGCCGGATCGCTCCTGACGGCAAAAAACGGATGTGTGAAAGAGGCCTTAGGGTTAAGATTAGGGTTAGGGTTGGGGATAAAGTTAGGGTTTGGGATGGGTCTAAAGTTAGGATTAGGGTTAGGGTTGGGATTAGGGTTAGGCGTGTGTTAGGGTTAGGTTTGTGGTTAGGGTTATGGTTAGGGTTGGGATTAGGGTTAGGGGTGTGTTGGGGTTAGGGTTGAAAAGTCAAACGGTGCTCCTTCCCTTCTGAGCTCTAACATGCGCCTAAACAGTAGTTTACCCTCACATATGGGGTATCAGCGTACTCAGGACAAATTGCACAATAACTCTTGGGGTCCAATTTCTTCTGTTACCCTTGGGAAAATAAAAAATTGGGGGGCAAAAATATGATTTTTAATTTTTATGGCTCTACGTTACAAACTTCTGTGAAGCACTTGGGGGTTCAAAGTTCTCACCACACAGCTAGATAAGTTCCTTTGGGGGTCTAGTTTCCAAAATGGGGTCACTTGTGGATTTCCACTGTTTAGGCACATCAGGGGCTCTCCAAACGAGACATGACACCAGCAGACTATTCCATCAAAGTCTGCAATGCAAAACGTAACTACTTCCCTTCCGAGCCCCGACGTGTGCTCATACAGTAGTTTTCTCCCACATATAGGGTATCAGCGTACTCAGGACAAGGTGAACAACAACTTTAAAAAACTGGGGACTAAAAGATCATGTTTGTGGAAAAAAATATGATTTTTTTATTTTCACGCCCGGGCGTTATAAACTTCTGTGAAGCACTTGGGGTTTCAAAGTCCTCACCACAGATCTAGATAAGTTCCTTTGGGGGCTAGTTTCCAAAATGATGTCACTTGTGGGTGGTTTCCACTGCTTAGGCACATCAGTGGCTCTGCAAACTGAACATGACACCAATCAAAGTCTGCACTGGGGACTAAAAAATCATTTTTGTGGAAATTTATTTTTTTTTCACACCCAGGCATTATAAACTTAAGTGAAACACTTGGGGGTTAAAAGTGCTCACAACAGATCTAGATAAGTTCCTTAGGGGGTCTAGTTTCCAAAATGGTGTCACTTATGTGGGGTTTCCACTGTTTAGGCACATCAGGGGCTCTCCAAACGCGGCATGGCGTCCAGCCAATTCTGCGTTGAAAAAGTCAAAAGGTGCTCCTTCCCTTCCGAGCTCTGCCATGCACGCAAACAGTGGTTTACCCCCACATATTGGGTATCAGCGTACTCAGGACAAATTGCACAATAACTTTTATGGTCTTGTTACCCTTGGGAAAATAAAAATTGGGGTAAAAAGATCATTTTGTGGAAAAAATATGAATTTTTAGTTTTACGGCTCTACGTTATAAACTTGTGTGAAGCACTTGGGGGTTCAAAGTGCTCTCCACAGATCTAGATAAGTTCCTTAGGGGGTCTAGTTTCTAAAATGGGGTCACTTGTGGGGGGTTCCCACTGCATAGGCACATCAGGGGCTATCCAAATGCGACATGGCGTCCAATCTCGATTCGAGCCAATTTTGGTTTGAAAAAGTCAAATAGCGCTCCTTCCCTTCCGAGCTCTGCCGTGCGCCGAAACAGTGGTTCCCCCTCACATATGGGGTGTCAGCATTTTTGTGGGAAAAAAAATAGGATTTTTTATTTTCAAAGCCGGGCATTATAAACTTGTTTGAAGCACTTGGGGGTTCAAAGTGCTCACCACAGATCTATATAAGTTCCATAGGGGCCTAGTTTCCAAAATGGGGTCACTTGTGGGGGTTTCCACTGTTTAGGCACATCAGGGGCTCTGCAAACTGAACATGACACCCATCAAAGTCTGCATTCCAAAACGTCATTACTTCCTTTCCGAGCCCTGCCATGCACCTAAACAGTTCCCCCCCCACATATGGGGTATCAGCATACTCAAGACAAATTGGACATCTTTTGTGGTCCAATTTCCTTGGGAAAAATCAAAAATTGGGGACTAAAAAATCTTTTTTGTGGAAATTTTTATTTTTTTTTCACACCCAGGCATTATAAACTTTAGTGAAACACTTGGGGGTTAAAAGTGCTCACAACAGATCTAGATAAGTTCCTTAGGGGGGTCTAGTTTCCAAAATGGTGTCACTTGTGGGGGGTTTCCACTGTTTAGGCACATCAGGGGCTCTCCAAACGTGACATGGCTTCCAATCTCAATTCCAGCCAATTTTGGTTTGAAAAAGTCAAACGGCGCTCCTTCCCTGCCGTGCGCCCAGACAGTGGTTTTTCCCCACATATTGGGTATCGGCTTACTCAGAGGAAATTGCACAACAGCTTTTTCTGTCCATTTTCTCCTTTTACCCTTGCTAAAATAAAAAAAAATTGTTTGTAAAAGATAATTTTTGTGACTAAAAAGTTAAATGTTCATTTTTTCCTTCCAAGTTGCTTCAGCTCCTGTGAAGCACCTGAAGGGTTAATAAACTTCTTGAATGTGGTTTTGAGTACCTTGAGGGGTGCAGTTTTTAGAATGGTGTCACTTTTGGGTATTTTCTGCCATAGAGAACCCTCAAAGTGACTTCAAATGTGAGGTGGTCCCTAAAAAAATGGGTTTGTACAATTTGTTGTAAAAATGAGAAATCGCTGGTCAACTGTCAACCCTTATAACTTTGTAACAAAAAAAAATTTTGGTTCCAAAATTGTGCTGATGTAAAGTAGACATGTGGGAAATGTTATTTAGTAACTATTTTGTGCGACATATTTCTCTGTTTTAAGGGAATAAAAATTCAAAATGTGAAAATTGCAAAATTTTCCAAATTTTCGCCATATTTCCATTTTTTTCATAAATACACGCAAGTTATATCGAAGACATTTTACGACTATCATGAAGTACAATATGTCACGAGAAAACATTCTCAGAATCGCGAAGATCCGTTGAAGCGTTCCAGAGTTATAACCTCATAAAGAGACAGTGGTCAGAATTGTAAAAATTGGCCCGGTCATTAACGTGCAAACCACCCTCGGGGGTAAAGGGGTTAAAAGTCATTTTTTCATTCCTGTTACTTTTGGGATATTACTAGCACTTGTTTTGCCATCCAGCTTGTCCTATTGCAAGAGGATTGTGAGCAACACAGCAGTGTTTTTTATACTTTCCTTCGTTAAATAAGATTTGGTTCAGGTGATCACCTAATCAGAAGCACATTAAGTAGAATGAGGTGTACTCTGGTTGGAATTCAACTTACACTGGAATGGAATGGCTGTCAGACATGTAGAGAAGCTGATTTTTATAAAACTGTACAGTGCTCTCTTAATTTTTGCAAGAGCTGTAGAATAGTGCTACAGTAAAGCAAGGTGCTGTGATTTTATTTTGAAAAGAAAACAAAATAAAAAACTGTTGAGCTAAATCCTTCTAAACGCTATGTAGAAACAGGAAGTCTCTTTTCACTGCATGAGTCATAAGTCACTGCAAAATTCCCTGGCAGGAGGGAGCAGCTGGGTCAGGAAGTGAAGAGAGGAATGATTTATGCACGGACAAGAGACTTCTACTTTAAACATAGAGCATAGAAAAAAGAAGAATTAAGTAGGTAGAAAAGGCAAAATGAGCAATTGTAATTATAATTATATATAATTATAATATGGTAACTGCAATATATTAAGAGGATAAAAACTTTGATGGGAAAAAAATGAGACTTTTTTTAAGTAAATATGTCCTTATTAGAGATGAGTAGATCTTTTGAAATTTTAATTTGTCGGCTTTGCCGAGTTTTTCCAGAAAATTTGATTTGTGGTGAATAAAGATCTCAGTATTGGGTATAGGGTAGGGGGAGAGAACCAAGAAGAATAATGCATATAATCCAGTTATCCGGTGAATCTGGAGATGGAATTCAACTCTGCCATACATACTTCCAATCCTCCGGGAACCGCCGATCTACTGACCACCATTTTACAAGGTATGAAAATCCGCTTGATAAACTGGGATGTGATCTCATAGCTGTAGGACATTACGAGGAAGCCCGCTCAGCCGCACAAAATGATATTAGCCCACTCACTGATGCTTCATCAGTGTGGGAAATGGTAGCGGGCAACTTTTTTTTTGGGAATCGAATCTCAACCATGAATTTTACAAAATTTGACTCAAACATTATCCTTTGCGGATTGATCCGCTCACCTATATTCCTAATGTTTATATGGGAACCAACAGATTATTTTTTTCTATAGTAATAAACTAAGCTGACAAATTTGCTACACAAATCACTCTCAATATGAAAAACCATCTGTGCAAAACAATTATGATCCTCCTATTTTTTTTATCCTTTTTCTTTAGCATATGTCGCATCAAGAAACACTGTAAAAAATAACTAGAAAGCGTCATTGCATAAATCAGTCTCCCAGCGATGCATGGCGCCTGGTCTGCCTCTCATTTGCTTAGTGCAAAATGTTTGTTATGTTAAGTTTAATTGTGTCATCAAATGAGAAGCCCGTTTGCTGCTCACATCATATCTGGCATAGAACAATTACCGTAGCTTGTTTATGATGCCATGTTTATGTTTGACAGAGAGGTAATGGTGGAATATTTGCCCTGGAGGGCGGCACTGGAGGCATCTTGGAATATGCTGTCCTAGAAAGTTTTAGTGCCACCTACATACTAATGGCAGCCATGTAATTAGTATCTTTTAACTATCCTGTGTTTAGGTCTCAGGCACTCTTTAATGATGTGACAACTCTGTCCCAGTCTATTCAGTGAAGCCAACTGGCGAATGACAGAAAATTAAAAGTAAAAAACATGAGTTTTTTTGGTAATAAAAATAGTATAGAATATTTATTTTCTGATGATACATTTTCTGCATCGAAATATATATTTTATTATTTAAAAACATTGTAATACAATCACATTGGCACACATTTTTGAAAAGTGAATAGAGGTATAGTCATAAAGGGGTAGCAGCCGGCAGGACGGGTTTTAGATTGGAAGCGACCCTCTGGAGGACGCTTTGTTGGACTGTAAATAACGATATCATAATGTGACGACTCTGTCCCAGCCTATTCAGTGAAGCTAACTAGTGAACTTCAGAAAATGAAAAGTAAAAGTCATGAGTCACTGCAAAATTCCCTGGCAGAGGGGAGGAGGAAGCAGCAGAAAATGAAAATAAAAAGTTATAAAAATAGTAAATAATATTTTTCTAATAAATTTTCTACATCGAAAGATATATTTTACTAGTTAAACATAGCAATACGATCACATTGGCACATATTTTTGAAAATTGTATAGAGGTATATATTGTCATAAAGTGGTAGCATCCAGCATGGCTGGTTCTATGTGGGAAGCGACCCTCTGGAGGAACCTCAGTTGGGCTGTAATTAATGATACCATATGTGGCTAATCACAACCGCCATACAGTATCATGTCACTTTTATATGGTTTCTGAAATAACATTGTTAAGCTGTGACGCCCCCCATAATACCCTGGGAAAATCTAGCTATATAGTGTACAGTGAATAAGAGGCAGTGTTGCACAGTACTCGGAGTACCCCCAATTTATACATAACATAACCTAAACTAATGATAGTAACTTACAGTACATTGTCCAAATAATGCAGCCTACAATTGATATTAACATTTATGGTGGTTGAAGACCTCAATTATAGGCAATTGTTAGCGCATTTTTCAGCAAGCATGGCTGATATGCTCTTTGCCATCTTACAGGTGGCACACCCCAACGGTCAGCCTTGGCATCTGGACTATGAATCACAAGATAAGGGAAAACTTGTAAAGTTTTGTACTAAGGGAGATAAAGGTCGAATTTTAGATCTACACTTGAAGACTAGAGTTGAGCGATACTTTCCGATATCCTAAAGTATCGGAATCGGAATGGTATCGCCGATATCACTAAAAAATCGGCGATACCCGATACCGATACCGGAAGTCCCATGTAAGTCTATGGGAACAAAATATCGCAACTAAAAAAACCCCATTCTTTCCTTGTAAACACTAAATATACACACATAGAATACATATATATATATATACATGTCATTGTGACATATATATATACATATATGTATAGTTTATACACTTCTACATAGTAAAATATCCTTTGATTCAATTGCCGGGTAAAGCCGGCTTCAGTGAAAAGACAGAAGCACCCGACATGAAATGACACTTGGTGTACATAGGGTTAACCATGTCTTTTCATGTCGTTTGCTATCTGATTTGCACAAACAATTAAATCAGACTATGTGTGCAAAATTTCACACCTGTAGGGGTTAATTAAAGGTGTAAATTCGTTATAAAAAAAACGGACTTTTTTGCTACGAATTTACACCTTTAATTAACCCTACAGGTGTGAAATTTTGCACACATAGTCTGATTTAATTGTTTGTGCAAATTAGATAGCAAAGGACATGAAAAGACATGGTTAACCCTATGTACACAAGTGTCATTTCATGTCGGGTCACCCGATATTGCAGTATCGGAATGCTCAACCCTATTGAAGACTTGTCCAATTTGCTTTCTCGTTAATGGAGATTGGAGAACCAGTGAGGAAGAAGAGTGTTTCCATTCACTCAAGGCTTGAGTTTCTACAGTTGTGAGTTGCAGTCATCTGCCTTTAGGTTTACATAGTAATAAATCCGGAGCTTTCTCATTCGCTTTGTGTTTTCCTTCTAACAGTTCCTGTGGGGAGGATGATCGTTTTTGAAATGCTCAATGCCTGCAGGCGGAGATCACTCTGTCCTGGATTTTTCGAGCAACGAACCCTCTCTCACATCTTCTTATTTTACTATTCCCTTCACATTTTCTGATCTTTCATTCTCAGTTGTTTTCCCTGTGAATACAATTACATGCAGATCGTCAAACAATCATGAGAAAAGTTTGTGTAAATCCCACTTGCCTTCAATACGAATTCTGTAGATGATTACATTGTCTTCTGAGATAAAATTACGGGATAAAAGTGATGACAGTCCCCGTGCCTGTGCTAAATTTCACAATTTAATACAAATCGTAGTTGGCAAGTAGCTTGCTATTTTCTATTTTACCATTTTACTACTTTCTTGCAGAACCTGAACTACCGTACTTCTGTGATGTCACTCTCAACAATTAAAATAAATATTTTATTGGAACATAGTGGAGATTATATTTTATCTGAAAAAATATTTATTAAATACAGTTGTCGGTGATCATCGGGGGTCCTAAACCCGGCACCGCCACCGATCAGAGACTGGATGGAGGGGAATTGAATTGTATAGGTGATCCTACTATTGTAACGAGGGCGACCGGGGTGGTAGTCCTGACCGAGATCACCCAAAAAACACAGTCTGCAGACACCCCTGCCCCTTGCGAAACACTGGACTGACATAGCTTTTCCCCCACGGGTTACCTTCTATTCCTCTGGCCACAGTGGTCCAGGCAATTAGAGTCCAAGAACGCAGCTGCGGTCCAACAGGGAATATCTTTTAATAAAATGGTGATGAGAAAGAGGAAATACAACACTGGCTTCCTGCTCTCTCCCTGACACTGTCCATGGCTGCAACCACAACGGTCACGGTAGCCGAGTTCAAGCAGTTGTCCACACGCTGGGATCTGGACGCTTATAGTCCCTTCGGCGGAGGGCCCTTCCGTAGTCCTGGGGCCCGTGTTGTGGTCCTCGAGTCCTTAGTCCTGGGCAGCAGATCCTCTCCCCTCTGGGAGTCTGGCAATGCCCCGTCTGTGGGAGCCAACGTACCCAGGCTACTAACCTGGAAGCAGGAGCTTCCCTCTCTCCAGAGGCTGCAAGTCCAGCCCACAATAACTAGTTCCTTTCCCTAACTCTAGTACATAGAATAATACAGAAACAGTCCTCATGTTATTATACAAAAAATACATTACATTAATGCACAAAATACAAACAATAGAGACATGTGTCAGTACATTGCGGGTTCATACATTGCAAACACAGCATAATACCACGAAAGCACATTACAAGAATAACAAGACATAACATAAGAAGGGTCACATAGGTCCTGTGTGGGGGAGGGGCAAATGAGGGTTTCTGCCACCTCCTTACACTATCACGGTATTATTAGTACCCAGAGATTCACCGCACCATGGGCTCATTCAGATGAGCATAAAACCGATAGGTATCAAATGATGGTTTCTCTCCTTGAACTGTCCAACATCTTGTCCTGGCAAACCAGCAACATCAGTTACATGCGGCCTGTATGGGCATAATACCCCCACAACACAAGTCCACACACCCAGCGAGGAACCTCACATTCATGTAACATGCCGGGCGCAAGAGACGAGTACTTCACCCACGGCTACCGCCCCGCACAACATTACAGCATATGTCGCCCCCGATGCCAAATTTCAGGATAGGCAGGATACTCCAAAGTCATTGACTTGTGATTCAAACACCAGAGGCAGGTGGAGGGACCGGGGCAGGAGGAGAAAGCTCAGTGCTCAGTGCTGCCCTCAATTCTCACTAGAAGAAAGCATCAAATGCTGATTAAACAGTCTGATTTCATCATGAAAAATAGTAATCTAACAGCCATGTTTTTGCTTCGTAAAATCTTGCTAACAGGTTCTCTTTAAGGGCAATTTAAAAAGTCCAGAGACCCAGATGATGTGCTTGACCTTTGCATTTGTTGCGCTTATTCCCACTGTCTCCCTTATTGAACATTATGACAATTTTGAAGAAAGCCTGAGATGTGATTTAGCTATTTAGTGAATTCAGGATAATCCAATGTTCCCAGGAACCAGTTTTAAATAGAATCTCCAAAGATTTCTGTTTTGTGTCCAAAATCATTAAATCCTTTTCGTGTCTTGATGATTGCTGAAGTAGCTGTGTCGTTTTATTCTGTAGTGTTCGTCTCTGTTTTCTTCTAGACGATGGCATGACCTGATTCACCTGTCAGATGAAGCTAAAGGAGAATAGTCCTAGCTCATCTCATCTGTGATCTAAGGAAGTGTTGAGGAAAGTGATGTAGTGCAGGGATGACCTTTGATATAACCATCAAACATACTGAAGCTTCTCTCCAAACCTCACCTCCAGGTTGACATGCTAATTCTATTCCCAGACACGTGACGGGCACAATATGCGCTTTATTCATATATACCCAATTGTATATTGGACCGTAGAAATCACAACCTTTCTAGCAGAACTTTAATGTGTCCTCCTTGGGAACATAAAACTGTGATGAGCCTGGCAAGGACAGCATGGCAGTTTCATGTGGCGGCAGGCTTAAGGACAGCAGACTTAGGGTAATAGAGCAATGTTTCATGTGTAGAAAATAAAACTATTGATATTACAGGATGAAAAGGATATCAGGACTCTTCAGACCTAAAGATGACTACCCATTCCTGCTAATACATGTGGGGACAAATGACACCGCTAGAAACGACCTGGAAACCATCTGCAGTGACTTTGAAAACTTAGGTAAGAAAGTGAAAGAACTGGGAGCGCAGGTGGTCTTCTCTTCCATCCTCCCAGTGGATGGCCATGGAACAAGGAGGTGGAATAAGATTCTGCAGGTGAACAACTGGCTACGTCGATGGTGCCGTCAGCAAGGATTTGGATTTCTGGATCACGGAGTGAATTACCTATACGATGGACTACTTGCTAGAGATGGGGTGCACCTTACGAAGACTGGAAAACATGTATTTGGAAGTCACCTTGCTACACTCATCAGGAGAGCTTTAAACTAGAACAATGTGGGAAGGGAAGCAAAACGCCAGCAAAAGCCATACACTTGACAAATACTATTGAGATTTCTGCTATTAGAAGTGAAGGGGAAGAACAAAGACAAAAAAATTTACATAATAAAAATATTGAAGGAAGAGAAACCAATCACAAACTAAAGTGTTTCTATACGAATGCACAAAGCATGGGCAACAAACAAGGAGAACTGGAGCTACTAACGCAGGAGAAGAAATATGATGTCATTGGAATCACTGAGACTTGGTGGGACGATACACATGATTGGAATACAAGGCTAGAAGGATACAACTTATTTGCAAGAAACAGACTTGATAAACGAGGAGGAGGTGTTGCATTGTATGTTAGAAAAGCGTATATCTGCACAGAGATTGACGCTTCAGAGACTGGGAGTTCTGTAGAAACTGTTTGGGTAAGAATACAAGGACAGAACAATGGAAAGGACACCATTGTAGGCATTTACTACAGGCCGCCTGTGCAAGCTGAAGATATGGATGAACTCTTTATGCATCAAATGGCCAAGTTCTCCAAAAAATATGACATAGTGGTCATGGGAGATTTCAACTATCCAGACATTTGTTGGGAATCTCTCTCAGGCAAAACTAAGAGGTCCAGGAAATTCTTATCCTCTCTTGCTGACAACTTTATCTTCCAAAAGGTAATGGAGAAAACAAGGGGATCTGCTACCTTGGATCTAATCCTCATAAACAGGGGGAAATGGTGGAGGAGGTAAGAGTGGCTGGGACTCTAGGAGGTAGTGACCATGCTATTTTAGAATTTTGGATAACAAGAGGAGGAAGACCTGTGAAGACTCAGACGTCAAGGTTAGATTTCAGAAAGGCAGATTTTAAGGAACTCAGAAAGAGAATTGGAGGGATCCAATGGCTGGATATCCTTAAGGACAAAAATGTCCAGGAAGGATGGAAAATCTTGAAAAATGAGATTCTCAAAGCACAATCGTTAACAATTCCGAAAAGAGGGAAGAATGGGAAGCATTTAAGGAAACCAGGATGGATGAACATAGAACTTAAACACATGCTAAAAAGGAAGAAAGAAATGTTTATCAAATGGAAAGAGGGAGGCATATCTAAAGAAGAATATAATGCCGTCTGCAGAACCTGCAGGGCACAAATCAGATTATCTAAAGCTGACAATGAATTAAGGCTTGCAAGTGACGTCAAAAGCAACAAAAAAGGATTTTGGGGATACGTCAAAAGTAAAAGAAAAGTCAAAGATGCTATAGGATTTTTACAGGATGAAAATGATGAAATGGTAAGTCAGGATGTTGAGAAGGCTGAACTTTTAAATTCCTATTTTGCATCTGTTTTCTCTCAGAAAGGAAATGTAACATCAACTGATCTTCACTGTCCTATTAAAGGAATAGAAGAATCCAGGATATCTATAAACAGAAAGACAGTGAGGAAACACTTAGCTAACATAAATGAATTCAAGTCTCCAGGTCCAGATGAATTACACCCCAGGGTACTGAAGGAGATAGCAGAAGAAATTCTTGAACCACTGTCCATAATCTTTGAAAATTCTTGGAGAACAGGAGAAGTCCCAGAAGACTGGAGAAGAGCAAATGTTGTTCCTATCTTCAAAAAGAGAAAGAAGGTGGACCCAGGGAACTACAGGCCGGTGAGTCTGACTTCTATACCAGGAAAGATCTTTGAACAAATTATTAAAGAACATGTATGCAAGTACCTGGATAAGAATGAAGTGATTAAACAGAGTCAGCATGGGTTTGTAACTAATAAGTCATGTCAGACTAACTTAATTTCCTTCTATGACAGAATCACTGACTGGGTGGATCAGGGAAATGCTGTAGATATAGTATATCTTGACTTCAGCAAAGCATTTGACAAAGTATCTCACACAATCCTTATTGAAAAAATGACTAAGTATGGAATGGACAAGGCAACTGTTAGGTGGATTCATAACTGGCTTAGTGATCGGACCCAAAGAGTGGTTGTAAATGGCTGCACATCCAGTTGGAAGAATGTCTCAAGTGGGGTACCACAAGGCTCTGTTTTGGGCCCTGTATTGTTCAACATCTTTATCAATGATTTAGATGAAGGAATTGAGGGTAAACTGATCAAATTTGCTGATGACACAAAGCTAGGAGGGGTAGCTAATACTAGAGAAGAGAGAGAGAGGATTCAAAAAGATATACATAAACTGGAGCAGTGGGCAGCAACTAACAGAATGGATTTTAACAGGGAAACATGCAAAGTACTACATCTGGGCAATAAAAATGAAAAAAGCATATACAAAATGGGAGGAATAGGGCTAAGTAACAGCACATGTGAAAAAGACTTGGGTATACTAATTGATCACAGACTTAACATGAGTCAACAGTGTGATGCAGCAGCAAAAAAGGCAAATGCAATTCTAGGATGTATCAACAGAAGCATACAGTCTAGATCACGTGAGGTCATTATTGCCCTCTACTCCTCTTTGGTCAGACCTCATCTGGAATACTGTGTCCAGTTTTGGGCACCACATTTTAAAAAAGACATCAACAAACTGGAGCAAGTTCAGAGAAGAGCCACCAGAATGGTGACCGGTCTGCAAACCATGTCCTATGAGGAACGGTTGCAGGATTTGGGAATGTTTAGCTTGCAAAAAAGAAGACTGAGAGGAGACTTAATAGCTGTCTACAAATATCTCAAGGGCTGTCACATTGTAGAAGGATCATCTTTATTCTCATTTGCACAAGGAAAGACTAGAAGCAATGGGATGAAACTGAATGGGAGGAGACACAGATTAGATATTAGAAAAAACTTTTTGACAGTTAGGGTGATCAATGAGTGGAACAGGCTGCCACAAGAGGTGGTGAGTTCTCCTTCAATGGAAGTTTTCAAACAGAGGCTGGATAGACATCTGTCTGGGATGATTTAGAGAATCCTGCTTTGAGCAGGGGGTTGGACCAGAAGGCCCAGGAAGTCCCTTCCAACTCTACCATTCTATGATTCTATGATTCTAAAAATAGCTCATTATGCAGTTAACAACAATTTCAACATATATTTGTGTTAGATATAAAAAAAATTAGATTGACAGTTGGCAGATATAACTGGCTGGTACTTGCGTCAGGCTGCTGACAATCTGTTCAGCAACAGTTCCTTTACTTTAGCACAGTGTCTGTGTGTTTCTCGGTGCTGTACAGCACACACTGCAGCCCGGTCTATGAGTTTTCACACAGGTAGCAGTCTCTATCTATTTCTGGCTGGACACAGAGGCATCTGCATTTACTGACACAGGCATCAGGATTTAGGCTTCATACTTAAAGAAATAAGATTTCCCTGTGTCCCTCTTATATGGCTAACCTCAGAAGCTGGGCTTTTCTCCTTTACCTGGCACAAATGACGCCAACTATAGCTTAGTCTTGAGCTTTGTACATTGTTCTCTGTGATCCTCCCTAAACCCCGCTGTAATTCCCTTAATTCCAAGTACTGCTCACTACCACTTGCTAGTTAGCTATGGTGCAAGTGTTTCTCTGCTGGTGTATCCTCTTCTTGTGACTGCTCCCGCATTGGTTCTCGGTACACAGTGGGTGGCGCATGCGCAGATTGAGAGTATTGTTTGTCGATAGATGCTACTGCGCATGCACCATGCCCACTGCACCATTTTTTTCAAGTAAAATTTTTTTGAGAAGATCACAATAATAAATGCACAGACACAGTATTTAAAGTAGAAAGCAGGTCACTGAAGGTCCAGCGACCTGTCATTTAAGCCCAGAATGATGACGATGAGGCCAGAACACCAAAAAAGCCTCGCCTGCAGACCCGCCCCAGGGCAGGAGCATCTCATTAAGTGGAAACTACAAACACAGATTAAACAAGAACCACAAGACGGATTTTTTCAATCCAAGTATCATTTTAATCAGTATAATGGCGCCAACCTGACAGTGTCTGTAGTTTACTGAGCACAATCCTGATGACCGGTTCTCTTTAAAGAATACACTTACATTCTGTCTTGGTTTTTTCTGGATTCAAGAACTTTAAGCTACAGAATACCATTTTTTTTGTAGTCAGATTTTTTGGACAAATACATGTTTTTTGTATAGAATTTTTTTATGATAGTAAATTGTAAAGCTGAGAAAATCAGAAGTGATCGTTTTTGATCTTTGAAATTAATGATATCTAATCATTTGCATTTATATTAATTAGTAAAGAGAATTTTACATACGCCAGCTGCTGTGTGATATAATTTCTCCAGTCTGTTGCTATCAGACTGGAGAAATTATAATAAATAATATTCTACAGCTAGTTATGAGTCTATGAGCTATTCTATGAAGATAATAGCATTCACAATTTCAAAGGATAAATATGTGAACTTATTTCGAGGTGGTTTCCTGAGCGCCTGGAGAGCACCGACAAGCAATCAATACCTGAGACAGCCATAATGATGTCTAAGAAAAACTGTTGCGGTGTCAGGAAAAATGAGTCATCTGTTTTCTGGGATAGTAGCGATACTATTAATCACATGGTCACATCCTTCTGTAATTTAGAATAATTCTCTTTTCAGCCCTCCATGGAGCTCTCTAAGTATGTCTTCATATTTCTTCTCTGTCTCCCACTTACATTTCTTGATTCAATTACATAAATTGCGAAACAATGTTGTGCCCCATGGCACTGCCAATTAAAAGCTACAGGGAATATCGATACAACCTAAAAGAAATTAGTGACATGTATCTTGGTTACAGGGACTTAGAACGGTGACTTTGCTACTTTGTGTCATTGATCGGCTTCGCTGGCCATATTGATGGAACATTAAACCAGTCATGTTAATGTTCTTAATGGTTTATCAGCCAGTAGAAGTGATATATAATGCTACTTTTCCATAAATATTCAGCATGGGCATTCACAGATTTATAGACTGTCACTTTGTTCATTTTGTGAGATTTTACTGTTAAAAGGAAACGGTCATGTTAAAAATGGTATCTGATCTGTAGGCAGGATGATATAAAGCAGGAGGAGATGAGCAGATCGATAGATATATTTATTGGAAAAGTTTCAGTACTTGTCTAGTTTTTCATTAAAATCCTTGGTGTTTGTACATATATGAGTCCAGTGGGTGGT
This sequence comes from Oophaga sylvatica, assembly GCA_033576555.1. Lineage (NCBI taxonomy): Eukaryota > Metazoa > Chordata > Amphibia > Anura > Dendrobatidae > Oophaga > Oophaga sylvatica. The sequence goes on from JARQOD010000002.1 coordinate 57,093,954, forward strand.
CCTATTCATTCACTAAGTAGGAGCACACACTCGTAAAGGGATTTTAATGAATAAAATACAAATGATACTGAGTCTTTTCCAACAAAACTTTTATATCTGTCTTGAATTCTTAAGGGATTTGTAGCAGCTCAGGGTCTGCTGGAATTTAAATGTTTTTTTTTCTTTTGGTCCAGCAAGAGTTAATGTCTGTCTCTTTCTGGCAGCTTCTTTTAAGCTGGTCAGCTGATGTTGGTTGGTAACTACTCCCACCTTCCCTTTAAATAGTCACATGATGACCCATCAGCTGATTGTCGGTTATAGAGTTTTCTTCTATGCTGCCCAGCTTGGTGTGTGGAACTCTCCTGAGACTGGTGTATTGCCAGTGTTAAGTTCTGTTATCCTGATGCCATTTACTCTGTTGCTGTGGAACATAGCAGCAGATTCTGAGCTGAGTAGTATCCTTTTTGTCTGTCCCTTGTATGACTCTTTCCCTCTGTAATATCATCTGCAGTGGTGAGGCTAGCGTCCTTGCTGGCCAGTGCACTAGTCAGGGATAGTAGAGGAGACAGTCACGGACTAGGCATGTGATGGCGGTGGGGGAAAGACCCGCATAGGGAATTAGGGGAGCTTAGGGACAGGCACTGGTTGGTGTCAGGAGGTGTCCCATCCCCCTCTCCCGATCATTAGGGCCTTCCTCTCCTTTTTTCCATCACGTTGTACTTTTATGCTGTGTCGTTGTTCTTGGTCCAGCGCCTCCAATCTTCTTATGATGCCGTCCTCCTGCTTGCTTTGTGTGGATGACGCGTCACTACATCATCCCCACAGTCTCCTTAGCACCACACTCCTGCGCAGGTGTACTTCTCTGCCCTGTTGAGGGCAGAGCAAACTACTGCAGTGCACAGGTGCCGGGGCTCTTTGACCTTTTCCGGCACCTGCGCACTGCAGTACTTTGCTCTGCCCTCAAAGGGCAGAGAAGTACGCCTGCGCAGGAGCGCGATGCTGAGGAGACTGTGTGGATGATGCAGCGATGTATCATCCACATGAAGCAAGCAGGAGGGGGGCATCGCAAGCAGATGGGAGGCGCTGGACCAAGAAGAGCGACACCCCTCGGACTGGACCGCCCCGCAGATGAGTATAATAAAAGTTATTTTCTTCTCCTGCAGGTTGGGTTAGGGGCTTATATACAGCATTATAGAATTCTGTATATCAGTCCTTAACCCCTTAACGACCAAGCCATTTTGTAGGTTAAAGACCAGGCCAATTTTTACAATTCTGACCACTGTCTATTTATGAGGTTATAACTCTGGAACGCTTCTACGGATCTTGGCGATTCTGAGACTGTTTTCTCGTGACATATTGTACTTCATGATAGTGGTAAAATTTCTTCAATAAACTTGCGTTTATTTATGAAAAAAACGGAAATATGGCAAAAATTTTGAAAATTTTGCAATTTTCAAACTTTTAATTTTTATGCCATTAAATCAGAGAGATATGTCACAAAAATTAGTTAATAAATAACATTTCCCACATGTCTACTTTACATCAGCACAATTTTGGAACCAAAATTTTTTTTTGTTAGGAAGTTATAAGTAAATAATGAACATTTAACTTTTTTTCCCAAAATTTTTCTTTCGACACAATTTTTTTAAATTTTGTCAAGGGTATCAGGAGAAAATTAACCACAATATTTGTTGTACAATTTCTCCAGAGTACGCTGATACCCCATATGTGGGGGTAAACCACTATTTGGGCGCATGGCAGAGCTCGGAAGGGAAGCAGCGCCATTTTACTTTTTTGGCTGGAATTGAGATTGGACGCCATGTCGCATTTGGAGAGTCCCTGTGTGCCTAAACAGTGGAAACCCCCCACAAGTGACCCCATTTTGGAAACTAGACCCCCCAAGGAACTTATCTAAATGTGTTGTGAGAGCTTTTAACCCCCAAGGGCTTCACAGAAGGTTATAACGTAGAGCCGTAAAATTAAAAAAATCAAATTTTTTCCACAAAAATGATCTTTTCATCCCAATTTTTATTTTCCAAAGGATAAAAGGACCCCAAAAGTTATTGTGCAATTAGTCCTGAGTACGCTGATACCCCATATGTGGGGGTAAACCACTATTTGGGCGCATGGCAGAGCTCGGAAGGGAAGCAGCGCCATTTGACTTTTTTGGCTGGAATTGAGATTGGACGCCATGTCGTATTTGGAGAGCCCCTGTGTGCCTAAACAGTGGAAACCCCCCACAAGTGACCCCATTTTGGAAACTAGACTCCCCCAAGGAACTTATCTAGATGTGTGGTGAGAGCTTTGAACCCCCAAGGGCTTCACAAAAGGTTATAACGTAGAGCAGTAAAATTAAAAAATCATATCTTTTCCACAAAAATGATCTTTCCACCCCCAATTGTTATTTTCCAAAGGGTAACAGGACCCCAAAAGTTATTGTGCAATTTGTCCTGAGTACACTGATACCCCATATGTGGGGGTAAACCACTATTTTGATGCATGGCAGAGCTCGGAAGGGAAGGAGCGCCTTTTTCAAATGCAGACTTTGATGGAATGGTCTGCGGGTGTCATGTCACATTTGAAGAGCCCTGATGTGCCTAAACAGTAGAAACCCCCCACAAGTGACTCCATTTTGGAAACTAGACCCCCCAAGGAACTTATCTAGATGTATGGTGAGCACTTTGAACCCCCAAGTGCTTCACAGAAGTTTATAACGTAGAGCCATGAAAATAAAAAAATCATATTTTTTTCCACAAAAATAATCTTTTTGCCCCCAAATTTTTATTTTCTAAGGGTAACAGGAGAAATAGGTGTCATGGGTGTATCGCCACGAGGATCGTCGCGATTACACACTCTGACTTCTCACAGCTGAGTTGCTGTTTCTTTGTGTTTGGTAATGAGGGAGTTAATTTTACCTAGCTCTTTGCTAAGACTAGGTCCAGCCTCGCCCGGCTGCTTTTGATTATGTTCTAATTAGATTCCTTCATATACCTGCCAGTCTGCTTGTTAGATGCCGGTGAAAGCATTCATGTAGTCTAGCAGACTGGATCGGTTCTGAGAATACTTAAGCTAAGAGCTCCTTAGTTGTTTTTACTCTTACAGCTTATAGTTTATCTCTGAGACCTTAGGTGTTCCTACTGTGTGTGAGTGTTGTATGTAAGACTTTATTTACTTTATTTCTTGTCTTTCTTGTATGTCTTTCTGTTCATTAACCGTTACCTGTTCATTCCCTTTGGTGGTAATCAGGGTCCTTCTTAGGACTAGATTACAGTTGGCAGGGATTGATAGGAGACAGGGTTTACGCTGGTGGCCTGGACCTCTGTACCTTTAACAGTACCTCCAGGTAGAGGGATTAGATAGGACCCCAGTTAGGGTCAGCATAGACCCCGGTCACCCTCTAGCCGGAGACAGCGTATAACGGATTCCGTATTGACCCACTGGACATTCTGTCAGGTAATTCTATGTTATCATATATCTATGCGCATGTTATATAGTATGTTGCCCTTTTGATATAGATTACTGACATCACATATATATATATCTGCTATACAGCGTGACATTTTCACCGGCCCATACTAAAGATTCTCCCCAGCTGTCATGGATCCAGTAGCCCAGCTGGCCCGGCAGTTGCAGGGGTTGTCCATGGAGTTTGCAGACATTAAGTCCAAGGTTTTGTCCCCCCCGGAGCAAACCAGATCTGAACCTAAGGTTGCTCTCCCGGACAGGTTCACTGGTGGGCGGGACAAATTTTTTACTTTCCGGGAGGCATGTAAATTGTACTTTCGGCTGCGGCCTCGGTCATCTGGGAGTGAAGAGCAGAGGGTGGGAATTGTTATCTCGCTCTTACAAGGGGACCCTCAATCTTGGGCGTTCTCTATTCCTCCAGGCTCCCCAGATCTCCAGTCAGTGGATCGATTTTTTACTGCCCTGGGTCTGGTATATGATGATCCGGATCGAGTTTCCCTTGCTGAAACAAAGTTACGTAAAATACGGCAAGGAAATCGTCCAGCGGAGGAATATTCTTCTGAGTTCCGTAGATGGGCAACAGATACTCAGTGGAATGACCCAGCTCTTAGGAGCCAGTTTTGTCAAGGGTTGTCTGACAAATTAAAAGATGTGTTGGCTCAGTATGATTCTCCTCCATCACTGGAGGCTGCTATGGCCCTCGCTATTCGCATTGATAGACGAATTCGGGGAAGACGCGAGGTAACTCCGCCTCCCGTGATGACTCCACCTACTACTAAAGTCCCTTATACTGAGGTTCCCCTGGTCTGTTCTGAGGAACCCATGCAGTTGGGAGGGACATATTTTTGTAGGAGGGAATCGGCGGTGCGCCGCAAGACTAGAAGGTGTTTCTTTTGCGGGAGAGAGGGACATTTTGTTGGGGGGTGTCCATCCCGGGCCTCTTTGAGCAAAGGAGTTAACCTGGGAGTGTTTATTTCGTCCCCAAATCCCTCTCAGTTTCTCGTGCCTGCGGAGGTGGTGATTGGTACTAGAACTGAGAGGATTTCTGTTTTTCTTGATAGTGGGTCCGGGGCTAATCTGGTGGACGCTCGGTTTGCCCAGGTGCATGGTATGCAACTGAGTGTATTGGCCAAACCGGTCCCTATAGTCTCTATTGATTCTAGACCTCTCGGTCAAGGTAGCTTGGTACAAGCTGTTCATAACATAGATCTTCGAGTAGGGGCAATACATAAAGAGCAATTGTCTTGTTATGTGTTGGAGGGTCTACCTACTCCTATTGTGTTGGGACTTCCTTGGTTGGCTAAACATAACCCAGTGATTGATTGGCAATCCAGAAAGATAAGCCAGTGGGGTGAATTTTGCAGGAATAACTGCATGAGCACGGTCATCGGTGCGGTTGTGCCTAGGACTTTGCCTCCTTTTCTGGAGGACTTTGGGGAGATGTTCTCAGAGGAGGGGTGTAAAGAGTTACCTCCTCATCGCGCATATGACTGCTCAATAAAGTTGCTTCCTGATGCCTTATCTCGTACTTTCCCAGGGGCCGGGAAGACGGATGATCCGGTTCCTATTCCTCAGGAGGGAGTTGTAGTGTCAGCTGTATGCTCTGAGCTTGAGGGGGAGGTATTGGGGGCTCAGGGGGACGCCCCTGTGGGACTTCCAGGGAGACTGATAGTTCCAGATCGGTTAAGACTGAAGGTTACGGGGAACCGTTACAAACGGATGGCTGATAGGGGGAGAGTTTCTGGTCTAGATCTGAAGGTGAACGATCTGGTTTGGTTGTCTACCAGAAATATAAAACTTAAAGTTTCCTCCTGGAGGTTGGGTCCCAGATTCATCGGGCCGTACAGGATCAGTTCCATAATTAATCCTGTGGCATTTCGTCTGGACCTCCCTCCTACGTTTAAGATTCATAATGTGTTTCACAAGTCATTACTTAAAAAGTATGTGGCACCAGTCATACCGTCACCTCTACCTCCTCCTTCAGTGGTGGTCAATGATAACGTGGAATTTCATGGGTTGAAAATCATTGACTCACGTCTCAGTCGCCGATCCCTTCAGTACTTGGTTCATTGGAGGGGGTATGGTCCTGAGGAGAGGACGTGGGTCCCTGCGTCTGATGTTAACGCAGATCGATTGGTTCGGACCTTTCACACAACTCACCCGGGCAGACCTGGCCCTGAGGGTCCGGAGTCCCCTCGTAGAGGGGGGGGTACTGTCATGGGTGTATCGCCACGAGGATCGTCGCGATTACACACTCTGACTTCTCACAGCTGAGTTGCTGTTTCTTTGTGTTTGGTAATGAGTGAGTTAATTTTACCTAGCTCTTTGCTAAGACTAAGTCCAGCCTCGCCCGGCTGCTTTTGATTATGTTCTAATTAGATTCCTTCATATACCTGCCAGTCTGCTTGTTAGATGCCGGTGAAAGCATTCATGTAGTCTAGCAGACTGGATCGGTTCTGAGAATACTTAAGCTAAGAGCTCCTTAGTTGTTTTTACTCTTACAGCTTATAGTTTATCTCTGAGACCTTAGGTGTTCCTACTGTGTGTGAGTGTTGTATGTAAGACTTTATTTACTTTATTTCTTGTCTTTCTTGTATGTCTTTCTGTTCATTAACCGTTACCTGTTCATTCCCTTTGGTGGTAATCAGGGTCCTTCTTAGGACTAGATTACAGTTGGCAGGGATTGATAGGAGACAGGGTTTACGCTGGTGGCCTGGACCTCTGTACCTTTAACAGTACCTCCAGGTAGAGGGATTAGTTAGGACCCCAGTTTAGGGTCAGCATAGACCCCGGTCACCCTCTAGCCGGAGACAGCGTATAACGGATTCCGTATTGACCCACTGGACATTCTGTCAGGTAATTCTATGTTATCATATATCTATGCGCATGTTATATAGTATGTTGCCCTTTTGATATAGATTACTGACATCAGATATATATATATCTGCTATACAGCGTGACAATAGGACCCCAAAAGCTGTTGTTCAATTTGTCCTGAGTACGCTGATATCCCATATGTGGGGGGGAACCACTATTTTGACGCATGGCAGAGATCGGAAGGGAAGGAGCACCGTTTTTAAATGCAGACTTTGATGGAATGGTCTGCGGGTGTCATGTCGCGCTGGGAAAGCCCCTGATGTGCCTAAACAGTAGAAACCCCCCACAAGTGACTCCATTTTGGAAACTAGACCCCCCAAGGAACTTATCTAGATGTGTGGTGAGCACTTTGAACCCCCAAGTGCTTCACAGAAGTTTATAACGTAGAGCCATGAAAATAAAAAAATCATATTTTTTTCCACAAAAATAATCTTTTTGCCCCCAAATTTTTATTTTTATAACTGTAACAGGAGAAATAGGACCCCAAAAGCTATTGTGCAATTTGTCCTGAGTACGCTGATATCCCATATGTGGGGGGGGAACCACTATTTTGACGCATGGCAGAGATCGGAAGGGAAGGAGCACCGTTTTTAAATGCAGACTTTGATGGAATGGTCTGCGGGTGTCATGTCGCGCTTGGAGAGCCCCTGATGTGCCTAAACAGTAGAAACCCCCCACAAATGACCCCATTTTGCAAACTAGACCCCCCAAGGAACTTATCTAGATGTGTGGTCAGCACTTTGAACCCCCAAGGGCTTCACAGAAGTTTATAACGTAGAGCCGTGAAAATAAAAAAATCATATTTTTTTCCACAAAAATGACCTTTTTGCCCCCAAATTTTTATTTTTCTAAGGGTAACAGGAGAAATAGGACCCCAAAAGCTATTGTGCATTTTGTCCTGAGTACGCTGATACCCCATATGTGGGGGGAACCACTGTGATCGCCTTACTGCGATCTTTGGGAGGCACAATGAACAAATCCACAAAAGGTGAAGAATTGGTTTTCTTTTTTGCGCCGTTTCTCGTGCGGTATTAGTGATTAGGCGACTTTATTCCTCGGATCGGTGCGATTACAGCGATACCAGATTTACATCCTTTTTTCATGTTTAGCTTCTGTCACACACTAAAAGATGCTTTTTTTTGGAATAATTTTTTGTAAGAAATTTTTGCATCGCCGTATTTTGAGAGCTATAATTTTTCCATATTTCGGCCGACAGAGTTATCTGTGGGTTTATTTTTTGCGGGACGAGCTGACGTTTTTATTGGTACCATATTCGGGCACATAACGTTTTTTGATCGCTTCCTATTCCGATTTTTGTGGAAGCAGAATGAACAAAAACCAGCAATTCAGGAATGTTTTTTTTTTCCTCCGTTCCGTGTGTGGTAAAATTGATAAAGCATCTTTATTCTTCGGGTTACTATGATTACAGCGATACCTCATTTATATATTTTTTTTTATGTTTTGGCGTTATTTACACAATAAAAAATTTTATAGAAAAAATAATTATTTTTGCATCAGTTTATTCCGCGAGCTATAACTTTTTTATTTTTTCGCTGATGATGCTGTATAGCAGCTTGTTTTTTGCGGGACAAGATGACGTTTTCAGCGGTACCATGCTTATTTATATCTGACTTTTTGATCGCGTGTTATTGCACTTTTTCCAAGCGGTATGATGATACCGCTTGGAAAAAGTATAATTTACTACTTTTTTTGTGTTTTTTTTTTACGGCTTTCACTGAAGGGGTTAACTAGGGTTACGCTTTTATAGATGGGATTTTTACGGACGTGGCGATACCAAACATGTGTATTTTTTTTGTTTTTTATTTTTTTTATTACATAAAAATGTGTATTTTTTAGGGGATTTTTTTAAAATTATTTTTTAATATTTTTTTTACAATTTTTAAAAAAAAATGATTTTTTTTAACTTGTCCCTTTATGGGACTTTCACTTTTTTTACTTTTTATTGCAGTTACAATGCATTGCAATGCTCCAGCATTGCAATGCATTGTACCTATGGGGAAAGCTGCTGTGAGCATGATCACAGCAGCTTTCCATAGCTAGATGACCCGGAGGTTGTCATGACAACCCCTCGGTCATCAAGGCAGAGATCGGGCCCTGCAAATACCGACCCTCTGCCTCCCCTCCTGAGCGCTGCGATCGCGCTTGATCGCAGCAGTCAGGGGGTTAACAGCCAGGGGCGGTTGGGGCTCCGCTCCTGGCTGTCAGTGCAGGAAGTCTGGCCACTGCAGCGCCGGCTCCTGCACTGATCGCGCTGGAGAAGCTGAAATTTCAGCTTCTCCTGCGCGATCGCTGCTGTGTTTGGTCAGTCAGATTGACTGACTAAGCACAGCGCTGTAGGTGCGGGGACCGACGGCAAAGGTCCCCGCACCGCTTGCCGTGCCTGTCAGCTGTCTGTGACAGCTGTCGGCACTGATCTACCACTGCGTGTTTACACGCAGTGGTAGATCAAAGGCATGACGTGCACAGTCCGTCCTGGTGCCGGAACTGACACCCGGCCATGACGGACTGTGCACGTCATTGGACATTAAGGGGTTAAAGGAGATGGCCGTATCTTATATCGGCCGAAACTGGTAACAGGTTTCTTTTACCAACCAGAGGTATTTTTGGTTTTGCATTTTTATTTTTTGCTCCTCTTCTTCCCGGAGCCATAACATTTTTATTTTTCTGTCAATATGACCATGTGAGGGTTTGTTTTTTGTGGGACAAGTTGTACTTTTGAACAACACCATTGTTTTAACATATTTGTACTGGAAAACAGGAAAAAAATTCCAATGTTGGTGAAATGGCAAAAAAAGTACATTTCCACAATTGTTTTTTTGTTTTCCTTCTTTTACCATGTTAACTAAATGCTAAAACTGTCCTGATTCTCCAGGTCATTACGAGTTAATAGACACCAAATATGTCTAGGTTCTTTTTTATTTAAGTGGGGAAAAATTCCAAAGTTTGTTAAAAAAAAAAAATTGCACCATTTTCCAATACCCGTAGCATCACCATTTTTCGTGATTTCGAGTTGGGTGAGGGTTTATTTTTTGCGGCCCAAGCTGACGTTTTTAATGATACTATTTTGGTGTAGATATGATCTTTTTATTGCCCGTTATTACATTTTAATGCAATGTTGCGGTGACCAAAAAACATAATTCTGGCGTTTTGACTTTTTTTTCTCGCTACGCCGTTTAGCGATCAGGTTAATTCTTTTTTTATATTGATAGATCTGGCTATTCTGAACGCGGTGATACCAAATGTATGTTTAATTTTTTTATTGTTTTATTTTTTGAAATTTTTGAAATATTTTTAAAAACATTTTTTTTTACTTTTGGCATGCTTCAATAGTCAACATGGGAGACTAGAAGCTGCTATAACCCGATTGGCTCTGCTACATACAGGCGATGATCAAATCGCCTGTATGTAGCAGAATTGCTCACTTGCTATGAGCGCCGACCACCAGGCTGTGCTCATAGCAATCCGGCCGTGAGAACCATAGAGGTCTGCTGAAGACCTCTGGTTGTCATGCCAACTCATCAGCAGGTGGATCGCGATTCCACCCGCAGCTGTTAGAGGCACATGTCAGCTGTTCAAAACAGCTGACATGTGCCAGAAAAGATGTGGGCTCAGTGCCGGAGCCAACATCAACGGGAGGGTGTCCGACATTGGTGTACTATTACGCCCGATGTCGGAAAGGGGTAACCATGATTTTCTGGGATTACATAACCCAGGGGTGAAGAACTTCAGGCCCGCAGGCAGTGTCGGACTGGGGCACCAAGGGCCCACCAGTAACCAACTTTAGGGCCCTGCTTTTCAACTACATATAAATGTGATGTTTCTCTCAATCTCAAATTTATAGAACAATGAGCTGGGTAGATTGTTAAATGAATAAGATGCCGCCTTTGTCTGTACATAGTGATTCAACTATATTGTTCTCAATACTGCTTATATAAGAGGTAGTGGACAACTCTTGCACAGGAGCCCACGGGAGGATTCTCCTGTGGGCCAGTCCAAGCCTGCCCGTAGGCCATTTATTGCTCACAATGGCCTTTTCTCCAGCCTACGGGCAGATTCCTGGGGATCGCAGTGCTTGGTCCTGCAACTGTGTTTTTCTGGTCGCCGTCCCTTTAATTTCTTCTTGCTGTACGAGCACGTAGCATTCACTGCTGAATGCAGAGGGTGTGCAATAAAAGATAGCGTCCAGACGCTAGCCACTGCCAGAGTCTGGATGTACACCATGGGTGGAGTTAGCGTTCGTTTGGCTTCCATTCCACAGGAGATCGCAGCAGCATTCTGTAATGTCTTTACCGCAGCCCCAGCATCTCCTGTGATTTCTATACTGCAGTCCCATGTCTCCTGTGACATATATACTGTGGCACCATGTCTCCTGTGATGTATATGCCTCAGTCCCATGTCTCTTGTCATGTTTTTGTTGCATCCCCCATGTCTCCTATGATCTATATACTGCAGCCTCAGTGTAGCCTTTGTGATGTATATACTCCAGCTTCAGCATCTCCTACGTGATGTATATAGAACAGTCTCGGTATCTCTTACGTGATGTACAGTGGCTTGCAAAAGTATTCACACTATGTATGACCCCATCCAACACAGCTTATCACCCAAGATCACCATCTCCAATGTGAAACAAGGAGGTATCAGCATCATGCTGTGGGCATGTTTTTCGACAGCAGGGACAGTGAAAATGGTCCGAGTCATGGGAAGATGAATGGTGTCTGTGAAATACAGGGATATTCTTGAGCAAAACCTGTTTCAGTCTGTCAATGATTTGAAACTGGGAAGGAGCTTGACCTTCCAACAAGACATTGATCCAAAGCATACTGGTAAAGCAACACTCAAGTGGTTTTAAGGGAAATGTGTAAATGTTTTGGAGTGGCCTAGTCAAAGCCCAGACCTTAATCCAATTGAGAATCTGTGGTCAGACTTGAAGATTGCTGATCACCAGAGGAAACCATCTAACTTGAAGGAGCTGTAGTAGTTTTACCTTGAGGAATGGGCAAAAATCCCAGTGGCAAGGTATGGAAAGCTCATAGCGACTTGCAGCTGTAATTGCTGCTAAAAGGAGGCTCTAAAAAGTACTGCCTTTAGGGGGGGAGAATAGTTATGCACACTAAGTGTCGCATGTGCTCAGACCCAAGTAAATCTGGAAAAGCAGTTACGAGTAGCAACATCATCCATAACACCTATCATCACACCTCACCAAAGAAAAGCCGATCCAGGCATCGCATTAGAGATGAGTAAAAATAATAATGTTTGACCAAAATATTTGCAAGCATAATTTTGCAAGTCTGGATTTTTAATTGTTCTGACCCCCCGAGGAAATTGATAATATAAATTCCAAATGGCCCTTTGGCAGAAAAAAGATTCCCCACCGCTGACAGCTCATCAATACTTGATCAATTAGGGTCTGATTCTGTATGCAACCACTTTGCCTGGAAAACGAATTGCCCCAGGAAAATGCTTCTTTCTACATACAGAGTCAGATGGAGTATGCCACATTATTTTTCTGTAATACAACAGAGACAAACTTATATATGCCTCCTAATTAATTTAGAAGGACATAGCATTACAAAATAGGGTTTGTGCACCTCCCAGCAGATTTACTATACCTCTTTAAAAAAAAAATCTTAAGTCAGCCATGTGCAAGAGTTCAAACTTTCTATAAAAAAAATGGTCTGGCGGATAGTCTAATGTGTATGGGTTCATCGTTCGACTGAGGATTGGGTGAGATGTTGATCATGCATATTTGATTTCTGACTTTCAATCGCATTGTTCTACCAGAGAAAATCTACCGGCCCATGCGTCAGTCGGTGGCTTTCTCATAGAGAACACAAAAGCCCTCTCCCGAACAAGCGCTCCTATGTATGTGAGTGTTGACTCATATGGATGTGGGACAATCAGGCAAAGCATAATTTGTCCGACAGCCATCTAATGTGCTTGGCCTAGTGGAGCTCTAATGAATTTTAAATAGGGTGAGCGGAGAAAGCCGCGTCAGACAGCTCTGAAAAACAAAAGACTAGTATTTCCAAAAGCTTGATCCTTCTCCCTCAAACGTTATCATACGCATTAGTTTGTCATCTGGTCCCATCTAACTTCAATCTTTTGTACATGGAGGCTTTAAGCCCTACTGTCACCATGTGTGTTGTGCTGTGGTCGGCACTGGTACTAAGGTGACTTAGGGGCATTATTTACTGTCCGTATGGTCAGTTGTGTGTGGTTATTTTCTGCATTTTATGTTACGTTCTTTTTGCTCAGTTTTCAGCAGAATCGAAAAAGTATTATTTAAGAGCATAGCCGAACAAATCCCGCAATGCGCTCTCAGCCGGCCTTCAGGGACCTGTACTTCCTGAACAACTTAAAAATGAAAGGTTACAAAATCCTACATCAAAGAGCAGGAACATCTCTGTCTGTCTTGCTTTTCCTTTATCTTTTTTGTAGTTACTCTCCCTTGCACATCTCTATCACGCCGTAGCATATGCTCCTCTCGTGCTTCCTTTGAGCAATCTTCAGGTCTATAACTGGACTGTATTCCACCATAATCCATGTCTAAATAATTTTGCTATTTGCATTATAAGACCTGTCTTCCCAGATAAACTTATACATGCATCGTAGAAAAGTATGTATGGCAGATTATTCCCAAGACACATTGCTGCAGAACAGATTTACATATGTAAATACATTTTAACTATAAAGCGTGAAGTTTTTTCTTTTCATTTTCCTTTCCTTTATATTTTTATGCACATATATGTCTGCTTTTACTCAACATCAAGGAGACTTTTTATTTTTTTGTAAACCCTTCCCATAATTAAAGGTCACACTAAGATAATGCCAGCTAAAGTGCCTCCAATAATAGCTTCATCGGGATGACCCCAAAAACAGACTTGGCGGTGTACCCCTATACATATACGGGGCATAGTACATTCCAAAAACAACAGTGATCCTGTCATGACACAGCTATTGGGTAATCTAGGACCAGGGACTCCTTCCCTGTCCCTAACACTAGGGGCACCTTAGCTCGCCCTATTTCTCAGGATACTTCTGAAGGTGAAGATGCCGGGGCCTCAACCCTTGCCTTATTTCCTGAGTCAGCCCTCCGTCTGTTCGCTTCCCCCACCCAGGGAAGATAGGCGCTACTGTGCACCGTATTACACCAACACGACAAACAAGGCAACACAAACAAGGGTTAACAGAAAACTCCAGGCATACAAAATATTCACACTCACATATAACAGAGGAATGCACCTGGGAGTGAAGGTAGGGGAATAAACCAAAATAGAGAAGGATTGGGAATTACCACACTTACAGTCGAAAACAAGCAACAGTGTTGTGAATGTTTTGGAAATGAATTCTGAGCGGAAGCTCCCTCTGGTGGTTACAAACAGTGCTGAACCATTCAATAAGGATTGGCAATCAGGAGTCACAGACTGGCTTGATATAAGGGAAGTTCCCTCCCATCATGGTTGCCGGTGATCAATTGTTCTTGTCTCAACTGTGGTTCCTGGTTCACTTGGAAGCTTGCTGAGTCTTGCCTCTTCTTCTGCTTTCAGATAAGATATTTTCTGTTTTTGTTTTTGTGCTTACCATTTGCATATTTCTCTGCATTTCTGTGAGGTTAGCCAGGTCACCCCCCCCCCTCGGGGGGCTTGGGCTCCTCTCAGTTCAGCTGGAGCCACTGTTATTTGTTCATTTGCCTTTTCCAGTTTTTTCAGTGGCTGCGGCTTAGTTTTGTTACAGCAGAGAACTGATTTAGGTAGTAGAGGTCGTGTGATCTCAGGTGTTTTTGCAATCAGTAGCGTTGGCATTTTTTAGGGTTTTTTTGGATTGCAGTGAGTATCCTTTCTATCCTTTTCTGTCTAGGCAGATTGGGCCCCAGTGTTTGCCATTACATGTTTGGGGGCTTCCTATGTTCTTTGGGGATCTGCTCCGGGGCAGATAGCTTTCCTCTTTCTATCTTTAGGTGTAGTTAATCTCTCAGGCTGTGAAGAGGCGTCTAGGACCAACGTAGGAACGCTCCACGGCTGCCTTTAGTTGTGGTGGTTAGTCAGGGTACTGCAATCCAATAGATTTCAACCGCTCTGGTGTATTGCCGTTTTTGCCTGCTCTCCTCAGCTACCAAAACATAACACAACAGTCACAGATAACTCCTCCAACACTTCTTCTCATATGGACACCTCTCCCTTCAGAAGCCATGCAGCAAGTGCTAGCACTGACAGAGCCCAGATTATAAAGGGTAAAGGAGTGGCTAACTGAGCTCAACTGTGAGCTCAGAGATTTCTAAGCAGGCCGAATACCCCTGTTCTGCCAGAAGGAATAAACACCATTAAAATGAAGAAGTGCTTCTCAAATCTGGAGTAGGAGCAATCAGACTCTGAGGTCTTCTGGCTCCACACTGTCGCGGTAACCCCATGACAGATCCCCTAATAAATAATACTTTGAGCAGAATGGCTGAAAAAAAGGTGCCCACTATAAATAATGTCAAATGACAATTTTCCCCCCACCATTCCCCAACGCTTCAGTTCTGTCCTGTCTACCACCAATCTCTCCAACCTGCCGACGTCCTGTCCTCTGCTTTCGACACAGTTGACCACTGCCTCCTCCTACTACAGATCCTCTCTTCCTTTGGCATCAAAGACCTCACCCTATCCTGGATCAAATCATAACTCTCCAACCGCACATTCAGCGTCTCCCACTCCCACACTACCTCCTCATCCCATCCTCTCTCTGTTGGAGTTCCCCAAGACTCTGTTCTAGGACCACTACTCTTCTCAGTCTATACACTTGGCCGGGGGCAACTCATAAAGTCCCACGGATTCCAGTACCACCTTTATGCTGATGATACTCAGATCTACCTCTCTGGCCCAGATGTCACCTCTCTGCTCTCCAAAATCCCAGAGTGTCTATCAGCCATATCCTCCTTCTTCTCCTCCCGCTTCCTCAAACTGAATGTGGACAAATCTGAACTGATTATCTCTCCCCCATCTCACAGATCTTCCTTACCCGACCTATCTATAACAATTGACAACATCAATCTTTCCCCTGTACTGGAGGTCCGCTGCCTTGGAGTAACCCTTGACTCTGCCCTGTCCTTCAAACCGCACATCCAAACTCTCTCCACCTCCTGCCGCCTCCAGCTCAAAAATATTTCCAGAATCTGTCCCTTCCTCAACCGTCACTCTACTAAAATGCTTGTGCACGCCCTCATCATCTCCTGTCTCGACTACTGCAACATCCTTTTCTGCGGCTTCCCTGCTAACACCCTTTCACATCTCCAGTCCATCCTTAACTCTGCTGCCGGACTAATTCATCTCTCTCCTCGCTACTCCACCGCTTCTCCCCTCTGCAAATCTCTCCACTGGCTCCCACTCCCTCAGCGTATCCAATTCAAATTACTAATATTGACCTACAAGGCCATCTATAACCTGTCTCCTCCATATATCTCTGAACTAATCTCCCGATATCTTCCCTCACATAATCTCCGATCCTCCCAAGACCTCCTTCTCTCCTCCACACTTATTCGCTCCTCACCCAACCGCCTCCAAGATTTCTCCCAAATATCCCCCATCCTCTGGAATTCTTTACCCCAACACGTCCGACTATCAACCACATTCGGATCCCTCAGACGGAACCTGAAAACCCATCTCTTCAGGAAAACCTACAGCCTGCAATGACCCCGCTGCCTCCTCAACACTACCGGAGATATCGCCTCAGCTAACACCGGAACTGCTGCAACCACCCAACCTGCTGTCTCCTTCCTACCATCCTGTAGAATGTAAGCCCGAAAGGGCAGGGTCCTCTCCCCTTTGTATCAGTCCGTCATTGTTAGTTTTGTTTACTGTACGTGATATCTGTAATTTGTATGTAACCCCTTCTCATGTACAGCACCATGGAATCAATGGCGCTATATAAATAAATATTAATAATAATAATAATAATAATAGGGACATGTACCAGCTACAGTTATTTATGGTCCTCACTTAACACTAAAGAAACACTCCTCCCATCAAAGTTTTTATCATCTTAATATATTGCAGTCACCATATTATATAGCACTGTGTACGTACAATTGCTTATTTTGCCTTTCTATCCAGCTAATTCTTCTCTTTTATCTGCTCTATGTAGAAATAGGAAGGCTCTTGTCCTTGCATTTATCGTCGCCCTCTTTAACTCCTGACCCAGATGCCCCTTCCTCCCTCCTGCCAGGGACTTTGCAGTTGGGAAGATTTGTAGTTCTAATGGTGACTCATGCAAGGATGAGTTTTCCTGTTTCTACATAGAACTTAGAAGGAATCAGCTAGTCAGTTGGACAGTACCCAATGTATTCCCAATGGGAGTAATGGAGGTTTTGGTGTTAGTAAACAATGGGTAGCAAAAAGAAGATATATATACCCGAAAACCTCCATTATTCCCCTGAAGAGGCCACTAATAAAGGGATGAAACGTTTATGGATAGGCTGTGTGGGGGGGATTTGACAATATTAGGTATCACTTGGGTACTGTCCTTGTTAGGGCAGAAGTCTTTTGCATGGGACGCATCAGGGGAGATTAAGGGTCCATACATCTGCCTTTCTCCCATTACCTTCATTTCTACATGGTGCCTCCATCAACAGGTCCCGCAAGACAAGGGTGAGATTCTTCCAATTTTTTATCTTACACTAGTTATGTCGTGGGCACTTTAGATGTTATTTTTGTGTGTTCATGAAACCTCATATGTTACATGTATTTGTCTGCTTTTATTTATCTGATACCCGATTAGGGTTTGATCTGGCTTGACCCTATTTTTCTAATACCCGATTGGGGGTTTAATTTGGTTTAATTAAAAGTAATGTTTTAAGGTATTCTCTGATGTATACACATTACTAAGAAAAGTTTGGGTGACTTACTACCCTTGCTTGTATAACCAATAGATAATACTCCCAACAGAGTGTCCCTTCGCAAAGAACATCAAATCATACTGCCAGTATTCTTAGGGGTTTTCACCTATTTTGGTAACTCCTGAGCAAACCATAAGTAGACATGTCTGCCAATACATATTCTTCGCCTGCGGGGGGGCACAGCACCATTGGATGAGTATATGGAGAGAAGACTCAATAGTGTTTGTTGGAGTAAGATGAAAAGATGTCAATGTCCAATAATGCACACCAACAATACTGCGGCCAACAGGTGATTGTGCCTATCAAATGCTGCATACATCCAGTCTAAAGGAAGCCAAACACATAGCTGAATGTCATCCAAAACTGACGATTTTTACGTGACGGGTCAATCTAATCTAATTTATGAAAGGATGAATAGCGTTCTACATTTGAGGCCAGACATTACTAACCCTGGCATTATTGCTAATTGTTTCAGTATCCAGTTCCATGGTGTTCATGCGATCACACGGACAGCTTCATTTTGGAAATGGTGAACATCTTGTTGAGAAAACATAATTTAACCCCTTTGAGGCGAAGCCTGTTTTCACTTTAATGACTGGCCAATTTTTACAATTCTGACCACTGTCACTTTATGAGGTAATAACTCTGGAATGCTTCAACGGATTCCGGTGATTCTGAGAAAGTTTTCTCATGAAATATTGTACTTTATAATAGCGGTAAAATTTCTTCGATATGACTTGTGTTTATTTGTGAAAAAAAATGGAAATTTGATGAAAATTTCGCAATTTTTAAACATTTAATTTTTATGCCTTTAAATCAAGAAGTTATATTGCACAAAATAGTTAATAAATAACATTTCCCACATGTCTACTTTACATCAGCACAATTTTGGAAACATAATTTTTTTTGTTAGGAAGTTATAAGGTTTAAAAGTTGACCAGTGATTTCTCATTTTTACAACAAAATTTGCAAAACCTTTTTTAGAGACCACATCACATTTGAAATGTCTTTTAGGGGCTTATATGACAGAAAATACCCAAAAATGACTCCTTTCTAAAAAGTGCACCCCTCAAGGTACTCAAAACCACATTCAAGAACTTTATTAACCCTTCAGGTGCTTCACAGGAATGTTTGGAAAGTGGAAGGAAAAAATAAACATTTACCTTTCTTTCACAAAAATTTTCCTTTAGACCTAATATTTCTTACTTTTGCAAAGGTAACAAGAGAAAATGGACCATACTTTTTGTTGTGCAATTTCTCCTGAGCATGCCAATACCCATATGTGTGGGAAATCTACTGTTTGGGCACACGGCAGGTCTCAGAAGGGAAAGAGCACCATTTGACTTTATGAATGTAAAATATGCTGGAATAACTAGCGGTTGCCATGTCGGGTTTGGAGAGCCCCTGATGTGCCTAAACAGTGTAAACCTGTTGGCATATGCAACAGATTAGGACTTATTATAAGTAAAAGGAGGACTTTATGCAGACCTGACAGTAGATGGCGATGTTGTGTAACTTTTCCTTCTGTTTAATGTATTGTATAAGAAATAGTCTCACTTGTACTTTCACTTTCGTTTTGTTCCTGTTTTTCTGATGCAATGCTGAAATGACTGTGCATTTTCCTTTTACCTCATGTTGTCAGAAGTAAAAGCTTGTTATCCCATGAAGCCTGCGTAGTGAAGTTTTGTTCTGCAAAGGTGTGGATTCAGAAGCTGTGCAACAGGTTATGGGCCCAGACACCCAGACACCCAGAGAATCCAGGCACCAGAGAATCCAGACACCACAGATCCCAAGCACCAAGAATACAGATACCGAGGACACTTGAACTCTCAGCAAGACCCTAGTGAATGCAGAAGAATTCTTCAGTGCAAGTCTCTCCAAACAAGTAAGATAAGTTAAAAATGATGAATAACACAGAACTAAAACTCACAGTAGTTAAACTGAATAGTGAAAATTATCAGTTATGGAAGTTTAAAGTAGAGATGTTATTGTCTAAAGATGATTTATGGGAAGTAATCACTACAGATAGACCTGATCAAGATAATCAGACATGGGATAAGAAAAATAGACAAGCGAGAGCCACCATTAGCTTATTAGTGGATGATGCTCAATTAATACATATAAGAAATGAAGAAACAGCGAAAGGAATGTGGGAAGCATTAAGAAAGCTATATGAGAGACCCAGCTTAAATCACAAGTTATTTTTATTAAGAAAGCTTTACAGTGTTAGATTGAGTGCAAATGACGACATGCAAAAGCATATATTCTCAATGATGGAAGTGATATCACAGCTAAGATCTATTGGTGAAGATATTAAAGAAAGCCATATAGCAGCTATATTCTTGTGCAGTTTACCAGATTCATATACTGCTTTAATAAATGCACTAGAGACAAGACCTGAAGCTGACATTACATTAGAGTTTGTGAAAACAAGACTAATAGATGAATATTAGAGGAGAAAAGAACAAAGCAATGATTCTTCTACTGAAAAAGACAGTGAAAACGCTCTTAAAGCTACAGAATTTAAAAAACCCTATAATAAAGAGATAAGAGAATGCTTCAGATGTAAGAAAAAAAGTCATTTAAAGAAAGACTGTACCATATGGAAAGCAGAACAACAAAAATTACAGCATAAAAAGCATACACAGAAAGTAAAAAACACAATTTCCGATTTGTGTGAGAATAATTGGAATGGCACATTCAAAATAACAGACAAGAAATCATCACTTGGTTGGTTTATTGATTCAGGAGCAACCAGTCATATGACAAGTGACAAGAATTTCTTTACTGATCTTGATTTAAATAAGAAAGAAGCTATTTATCTTGCAGATGGAAGCAAAATAACCGCAGAAGGTATCAGACAAGGTATGCTAAATTGTTCAAACAAGTTCGGACAAGATTCAAAGATACTTGTACAGGATGTGTTGTATGTTCCAAAATTGGAAGGAGGATTATTATCTGTGAAATGTTTAACAGCAAAAAGACTTACAGTAAAATTCAAAGATAATGAGTGTGCAATTATTGCAGGAAACAAGATGATAACCAAAGTCAAGGCAGATGAACAATTATATCATTTTGACAAACCAAAGGAACATATGAAGGTATGTACACATGATCACAAAAACTGTAGCATAGACATCTAGGACATAGACACCCGGACAGTATAAGGGAACTACAGAGAAAATAATTGACAAAAGATTTAAAGATATCAGATTGCTCAATTACCATAAGATGTGAATGTTGTATAAAATCCAAAGCCACAAGGATATCTATTCCAAAAGAAAGTGAGATGAAAAGCGAAAGACCACTTGATTTGGTGCATACTGACTTATGTGGACCCATAAAAGTGACTACATCAGGAGGCAATAGATACATGTTGACTTTTATAGACGACTACTCAAGATACACAGTCACATACTTAATTAAGAACAAAAGTGAAGTTTTTGATAAACTTGTAGACTATGTAACAAGATCAAGTAACAAATTTCAAAGGAAGCCAATTGTCATCAGAAGTGTTAATGGATGTGAATTTACAGGTCACAGAATAGAAGACTACTTAAGACAAAATGGAATAGAACATCAGAAAACTGTTCCATAGACACCTGAACAAAATGGAGTAGCAGAAAGGAAAAACAGAACTCTAACAGAAATGATGAGATGTATGCTGACAGATTCTAAACTACCAGAGAAATATTGGGGTGAGGCAGCAATGACAGCTACATATCTACAGAACCGACTTTTTTCCAGAAAACTGAAGAAAACTCCATATAAACTGTGGCAAGGTATGAAACCAAGTGTCAATCATTTAAAAGTTTTTGGATGTAAAGTTTTTATATTCATTCCAACAGAAAATCGTTCCAAACTTCAAAACAGATCCATGGAAGGAATATTCGTTGGATATAGTGAAAACTGCAAAGGATATAGAATCTTAGATCCCAAAACAGACAGAGTTACGGTGAGTAACAGTGTGACATTCATTGAAGATTTAAATGAAGACATTATGATTTCAGTTGAAACAAGAAATGAGAAAACAGTAGTGACATAACTGAAGAAATATCTGATGAGAAAGAAGTAGAAATTAATGTGGAACAAAATATTGAAAGTGAAGAATCACAACTACAAACAGACACAGAACCAAGACGTACAATCCTGCTTTGAGCAGGGGGTTGGACCAGATGGCCCAGGAGGTCCCTTCCAACTCTACTATTCTATGATTCTATGATTCAATAAGAGAGAACAAAGGAAAACCACCAAAACGTCTCTCATACAAGACAAGTATAAGAAAAATCCATGAGCCTACCTCTTGGGAAGACATATCTAAACTTCCTGAAGAAGAAGCTAATAAATGGATTGAAGCAACAGAAACAGAAATTAAATCCATGCATGATTCAAATACATGGACATTAACAGATTTGCCAGAAGAAAGAAAAGCCATAGGATGTAAATGGATTTTTAAAGTAAAATACCAAACAGATGGCACACCTGAAAGATATCGAGCAAGACTCGTAGCTAAAGGGTATTCTCAAAAATATGGAGAAGACTATGATGAAACATTTGCTCCATTTGTCAAACACACTACAATAAGAACTTTACTTACAATTGCAGCAGTGGAAAAGATGGAACTAAGACATCTGGATGTAAAGACAGCTTTTTTGAATGGAGATTTAACAGAAGACATTTACATGGAACAACCTCCAGGATTCAAAGATGAAAGAAATCCAAACAAAGTTTGTAAACTACAGAAAAGCATGTATGGTTTAAAGCAAGCAGCTAAAGCGTGGAATGACAAAATCACGGAAGTACTAACAAATGAAAAATTTCAAAGAAGTAAAGCTGATCCATGCTTGTACACAAAAAGGCTGAGTAATAGATGGATTTATGTACTAATATATGTAGACGACATTTTGATTTGTTTTAAACAAGAAAGGGATAAAGAAAACATTCTAAAAATCCTGAAACAAAATTTTGAAATCAAAGACTTGGGAAATGTAAAACAGTACCTAGGAATACAAAATCACATGATTCAAGACATAACAGAAAAATTTGGACTAAAGGATGCAAAAACAGTAAAGTCTCCAATGGAAACTAATTATCTCAAAGAGATGAACAGTGAAAAAATTATGCTACCAAACAATGAAGAATACAGAACAGCAATAGGAAAACTACTGTATCTAGCGACCATTACAAGACCAGACATCACAGCAGCAGTAGGAATCCTGAGTAGAAAGGTATCAAAACCAAATAAAGCTAATTGGAATGCCGTGAAGAGAGTAATACGTTATTTAAAAGGAACTAGCAATGTTAAGCTGAAATTACCCACAGGTGATAATTGCATTTTAGCAGGATATGTTGATGCAGATTGGGCTGGAGATCCAACTGACAGAAGATCTACCAGTGGACATATTTTTTTTCTCTCAGGTGGACCAATAAGTTGGACAAGTAAGAAACAGTCAATTGTGACACTATCTTCAACAGAAGCAGAATATGTTGCAGCAGCACATGGAAGTCAAGAAGTACTGTGGTTAAGACAATTGTTAACAGACCTAGGACAACCACAGTTGGAACCAACAAAACTAAAAGAGGACAATTAAGGATGTCTTGTTCTTGCTCAGATGGAAAGAGTCAATCCAAGAACCAAGCACAATTGATGTGAAATATCATTTCTTGAGAGATCATCAGGATCAAGGAGTCTTGAAGTTGGAATATTGCCCTTCTGAAGAAATGACAGCAGACATTTTCACGAAGGCGTTGAATGCTGATATACATCAGATACTAATAAAAAGGTTGGGTTTGATTGAATAAGTCCTTACTGTTGAGAAAGGGTGTTGACATATGCAACAGATTAGGACTTATTATAAGTAAAAGGAGGACTTTATGCAGACCTGACAGTAGATGGCGATGTTGTGTAACGTTTCCTTCTGTTTAATGTATTGTATAAGAAATAGTCTCACTTGTACTTTCACTTTCGTTCTGTTCCTGTTTTCCTGATGCAATGCTGAAATGACTGTGCATTTTCCTTTTACCTCATGTTGTAAGAAGTAAAAGCTTGTTATCCCATGAAGCCTGCTCAGTGAAGTTTTCTACTGCAAAGGTGTGGATTCAGAAGCTATGCAACAAAAAAAAACCACAAGTGACACCATTTTGGAAACTAGATCCCTTATGGAACTTATCTAGATGTGTATTGAGCACCTTGAACCCACAAATGCTTCACAGAAGTTTATAGCGTAGAGCCATGGAAATAAAAAAAATCACATTTTTCCCAAATCTTTTTGCTCCATATTTTGCATTTTCATAAGGGTAACAGGAGAAATTGCTCCATATAATTTGCTGTACCAGTTCTCCTGAGTACACCGATACCCAATATGTGGGGGAAAACCACTGTTTGGGTGCGCGGCAAGGCTTGGAAGGGAAGGAGTGCCCTTTGACTTTTTGAATGCAAAATTTGATGTAATAATTTGCGGACGTCATGTCATGTTTGGAGAGCCCCTGATGTGCCTAAACAGTGGAAACCCTCCCACAAGTGACACCATTTTGGAAACTAGACCCCTTATGGAACTTATCTAGATTTGTATTGAGCACCTTGAACCCACAGGTGCTTCACAGAAGTTTATAGCGTAGAGCCGTGGAAATATAAAAATCACATTTTTCCCAAATAAATCTTTTTTTAGCTCCATATTTTGCATTTTCATAAGGGTAACAGGAGAAATTGCTACATACAATTTGCTGTACCAGTTCTCCTGAGTACGCCGATACCCCATATGTGGGGGAAAACCACTGTTTGGGTGCACAGCAGGGCTTGAA
This sequence comes from Oophaga sylvatica, assembly GCA_033576555.1. NCBI lineage: Eukaryota > Metazoa > Chordata > Amphibia > Anura > Dendrobatidae > Oophaga > Oophaga sylvatica. Next base: position 57,117,967 of record JARQOD010000002.1, read on the forward strand.
AGAGAAGGAGCACCATTTGACTTTTTGAATGCAAAATTTGATGGTATAATTAGCTGATTCCATGTTCCATTTGCAGAGCCCCTGATGTTGCCTAAACAGTGGAACCCCCCACAAATGACACTATTTTGGAATCTAGACCCTTTTTGGACCTTATCTAGATGTGTCTTGAGCACCTTGAAATCCCAAGTACTTCTCAGAAGTTTGTAATGTTAAGCCATGAAAATAAAAAAAATCAAATTTTTCCCACAAACATCTTTTTTAGCTACAAATTTTGCATTTTCACAAGGGCAAAAGGAGAAAATGGACCCCAAAGTTTGCTGTGCAATTTCTCCTGAGTGCACCAATACCCCATATGTGGTCGAAAACTACTTTTGAGTCACAGTGCAAAGCTCAGAAGGGAAATAGTGCCATATTACAGCGCAGATTTTGCTGCACTTGTTTGAGGGTGCTGTGTTACATTGGCAGAGCTCCTGAGGTGCCAGAACAGCAGAACCCTCCTTAAGTGACCCCATTTTACCAATTAAACCTCTCAATGAATTCATCTAGGATTCCGTCTGGCCTCTGTTCAGTGGTGTCCTTCTTTTCAGAAGTGCACAAAACTGTGGCCGACGGCACTTTTATGCAATCCTAAAAAGATGGACACCGCCGGATTACACCTCCTATGGTGCCCACAGTGCCGCCATCTGTCTCATTAGAGGGAATCTTTTGCCAGAGGTTCTCTCTGAATCACATATTTCAGAGATTTACACGGAAACTCCGGTGTAAGCGCTCAGCGTAGAGTGCAGGATAAATGTGCGCCGAGCCTTACTGCGATCTTTGGGAGGCAGAATGAAAAAATCAACAGCATGTGAAGAATTGGTTTTATTTATTTTTTATGCCGTTCCTCGTGCGGTATAAGTGATTAGGCAGGGCAGCACGGTGGCTCAGTGGATAGCACTGCAGCCTTGCAGCGCTGGAGTCCTGGGTTTGAATCCCACCAAGGACAACAACTGCAAGGAGTTTGTATGTTCTCCCTGTGCTTGCGTGGGTTTCCTCCGGGAACTCCGGTTTCCTCCCACACTCCAAAAAACATACTGATAGGGAATCTAGATTGTGAACCCCTTAAAGGACAGCAACAATAATGTATGCAAACTGTAAAGCGCTGCGGAATATGTTAGCTCTATATAAAGATTTATTATTATTAGGCGACTTTATTCTTCGGGTCATTGCGATTACAGCGATACCAGTTTTATATCGGCTTTTTATGTTTGGTTGCTGTCACACACTAAAAGACGCTTTTTATTGCGAAAACTAGTTTTTGTATCACCATACTTTGAGAGCTATAATTTTTTCATATTTCGTCCGACTGTGCAAAAGTTTTAGGCAGGTGTGGAAAAATGATGAGAAGTAAGATTGTTTTAACCCCTTTCTGACGTTAGACGTAATATTCCATCCATGTGCCCTGGGCCAATTTAACCATGGACAGAATATTATGTCATTGCGATCGGCCGTGCTCACGGGGGGAGCGCGGCCGATCGCGGCCAGGTGTCAGCTCATTCTGACAGTGGCACTTTAAGCCCTGAAATACTGCGATCTAACAAGTTCGCAGCATTCTGGGAGCCGGCACAGGGGCTGACAGTCCCTCTGCCTTTGGATTGGAGACTCTGCGGCATGACGCGGGGTTCAGATCGTAGCCATGGTGAGCCGGATGTCGTCATGACGACATCCGACTCACCGGAGCTAAGTAAACTTGCTGATCATGCTCAGTGCATGATCAGCAAGTCTCTCTGTCAGTTCAGCGCTGACAGTTTCTATAGCATGCAGATGCTGCTTCATCTGCATACTACAGAAGTGATCAGCCTACAAAAATTGATTCTCCCATAGTAAGACAAAGTAAAAAAGTTAGAAAAAAGTAAAACATTTTTTTTAAATAACTGTAAAAATATATAAAAAAATAATAATAATAAAAATATCAATATATATTCTATCATAATTTAATATTTGAATAAAAAAAAAAAAAAATAAAAGTACACATTTGGTATCACCACATCCTTTAGTGAATGCTATAAAAAAAAACAAGGCAAAAAACAATGCTTTACCATCATACCACCAAACAAAAAGTGGAATAACACGCGATCACAAAGACGGATATAAATAAACCGACCCGTCGTGTAGCTCTATCAGCGGAAAAATAAAAAATTTATAGCTCTCAGAATAAAGTGATGCAAAAACAATTATTTTTTCTATAAAATAGTTTTTATTATATAAAAGTGCCAAAACATAAAAAAATATAAATGAGGTATCGCTGTCATCGTACTGACCTGAAGAATAAAACTGCCTTATCAATTTTACCACACGTGGAACGGTATAAACCCCCCAAAAGAAATTCATGAATTGCAGGTTTTTGCTCATTTTGTCTCCCAAAAATCGGAATAGAAAGCGATCAAAAAATATCATGTGCCCGAAAATGGTACCAATAAAAACATCAACTCGTCCCGCAAAAAATAAGACCTCATGACTCTGTGAGCCAAAATATGGAAAAATTATAGCTCTCAAAATGTGGTGATGCAAAAACTATTTTTTGCAATAAAAAGCGTCTTTTATCGTGTGACAGCAGCCAAACATAAAAACATTAGTTTTCAACCTGGACAATGCCAAGATGCCATCCACGCTGAGAACCACTGGTGAACGAGCTGCTGGGAACGCAGTGTCAGCAACCGGGGGTGACATCATAGAGGTTACCTCCGGTCTCTGGGCTCTGTTCCCAGCCGTGCTGGGCTGCGGTGAGATCCCCGCGAGCATCGTGAGTGCTAGCGGGGATCTCACTGAAGTCACCGCAGTTACATCCGGTCACTGGGTTCTGTTCCCAGCCGGGCTGAGCTGCGGTGAGATCGCCGCTAGCATCGTGAGTGCTCACAGCTCACAGTGCTAGTGGGAATCTCACCGAAGTCACCGCAGTTACATCTGGTCACTGGGCTCTGTTCCCAGCCAAGCTGAGGTGAGATCCGGGGTAACTTATAAAATTCACATACCAGGAAACAGTAGATTAGTTCCAAAACGGGGGCACTTGTTGGGCATTGCCACTGTTAAGGCACACCTAGAAAAGTTCCTTGGGGAGTCTAGTTTCCAACATGGGGTCACTTATGGGGTCACTTGTGGGACATTTCCACTGTATAGGCACATCAGGGGCTCTCCAAACGCGACATCATGCCCGCAGACCATTCCATCAAAGTCTACATTTCAAAAGGTCACTACTTTTCTTCTGAGCCCCGACGTGTGCCCGAACAGTAGTTTTCTCCCACATGTGATGTATCAGCGTACTCAGGACAAATTGGACAACAACTTTTGGGGTTCAATTTCTCCTGTTACCCTTGGGAAAATGAAAAATTTGGGACTAGATCATTTTTGTGGGAAAAAAATTATTTCTTATTTTCACGGCCTGGCGTTATAAACTTTAGTGAAACACCTGGGGGGAGGTTCAAAGATCTCACCACGCATTTAAATAAGTTCCTTGGGTGGTCTAGTTTCCAAAATGGGGTCACTTGTGGGGGTTTCCTCTGTTTAGGCGCATCAGGGGCTCTCCAAACGCGACATGGCATCCGATCTCAATTCCAACCAATTTTGCGTTGAAAAGGTCATACGGCGCTCCTTTTCTTCCATGCTCTGCCATGCGCCCAAACAGTGGTTTACCCCACATATGGGGTATCATTGTATTTAGGACAAATTGCACAATAACTTTTGGGGTCCAATTTCTCTGTACCTTGGAAAATAAAATGGGTGAAATTATTATTTTATTATTATTATTAATTTTATTAGCGCCATTATTCCATGGCGCTTTACATATGAAGGGGAAAATTAGACAGATACAATAAACATGTGCTAGACAAGGGACGCATAAGTACAGAAGGAGAGAGACCTGCCGCGAGGGCTCACAGTCTACAGATATCATTTTGTGGAAAAAATATGATTTTTAATATTACGGCTCTACGTTATAAACTTCTGTGAAGCCCTTGGGGGTTCAAAGTGCTCACCACACATCTAGATAAGTTCCTTGGGGGTCTAGTTTCCAAAATGCTGTCATTTGTGGGGGGTTTCTACTGTTTAGGCACATCAAGGGCTCTCCAAATGCGACATGGTGTCCGATCTCAATTCCAGCCAATTTTGCATTGAAAAGTCAAATGGCGCTCCTCCCCTTCCGAGTTCTGCCATGCGCCCAAACAGTGGTTCCCCCCTACATATTGGGTATCAGCATACTCAGGACAAATTGCACAATAACTTTTGGGTTCCAATTTCTCCTGTTACCCTTGAGAAAGTAAAAATATTTGGATCTGAAGTACATTTTCTGTGAAAAAAATTTAAATATTCATTTTTTTAAGCATTCCAAAAATTCCTGTGAAGCATCAGGAGGGTTATTAAACTTCTTGAATATGGTTTTGAGCACCGTGAGGGGTGCAGTTTTTGAGTGGTGTCAATTTTGGGTATTTTCTATCATACAGACCCCTCAAAGTGACTTCAAATGTGATGTGGTCTCAAAAAAAAATGGTGTTGTAAAAATAAGAAATCGCTTTTTAAATTTTAACCCTTATAACTTCCTAGCAAAAAAAAAATGTTGGTTCCAAAATTGTGCTGATGTAAAGGAGACATATGGGAAATGTTACTTATTAAGTATTTTGTGTGACATATCTCTGTGATTTAAGGCCATGAAAATTCAAAGTTGGAAAATTGCGAAATTTTCAAAGTTTTCGTCAAATTTACGTTTTTTACACAAATAAACGCAAGTAATATCAAATAAATTTTAACACTACCATGAAGTACAATATGTCACGAGAAAACTGTCAGAATCACCGGGATCCATGGAAGCGTTCCAGAGTTATTACTTCATAAAGTGACAGTGGTCAGAATTGTAAAAATTGGCCCGGTCATTAACATAGAGAAAACAGGGGAAAAAGACGATCAAAAAGTCCAATATATGGTGAAAAAAGTAACAACTTTATTATGCAAAAACGTATGGGGGATATACAACAGCAATGAAGCACACACAAAAGTTAAAATACTAAGGACTTGCAAGATCCAGCAGGACAACTATTGAGGCAGCACAGTCATGTAAATGTTTGATACATATATGGGAGTACAGAGCCAATACAAATGTATAATACAATAGGACTTGCACCATTTGATGTATTATACATTTTTTATTGGCTCTTTACTCCAATATACTGTATGTATATGTAAATGTATATGTAAATCAGATCAATATTTGGTGTGACTGCCCTTTATCTTCAAAACAGAATCAATTCTAGGTACACTTGTACAAAGTTATTGAATAAACTCAGGGACACTGTTCCAAACATCTTGGATAACTAACCACAGATCCTCTGTGGATGTCACTTGTGCAAATCCTTCTATCCCTTCATATAATCCCAGACAGACTGGATGATGTTGAGATCAGGGCTCTGTGTGGGACCATATCAATATATCATCACGTCCAGGACTCCTTGGATGTATGTTTGGGGTCCTTGTCCTGCAGCAAAATAAATTTGAAGCCAATCAGATGCCTCTCTGGTGGTACATAGATGAATAAAGCTGACCTTAAAAAATGCGTATACGTCTTACACCTTTAAATAGCAGTAAATGCAGTTATTTCCAAAAAGTGCCTTAATCCAAAATATACAAAATACGGCACAAAATTCAATAATGTTCAATTTCTTCATAAAATCTTCATTTTCATTAATATACATTAACGCCTTGTAGCATTATTTGTAATAATCACCACTGTGAAAAGTCTCCCAATTGCACTGCGGGCTTCCAGCTTCAAACTGGAGAGAGGACGAAGGTGTGGACGATCCAGACTCATTGAAGACTAATTATTATTATACTAATTAAGAAAAACTCTGGACCCTTTCTGACATATATTTGGGAGGTGTTTTTGTGTTATTGATCAAATTGAGTTATATACATTGATTGTGTTCCGAATTGGGATTTATTGTGTAATAATTATTGTATGAGCAGCAGCTAAGCACAGACGCTGTCAGACGAAGAACAGGGAGCACACCTGTGGCAACGTTTCGGACGGGGACCTTCTCCTTTCTCAGGCCTCCGTGGTGGTATTGCATGATGGATCTTCCTGTATTGCTCAGCATTGAGGACACCATTAATCCTGAACAAATCTCCAACTCCATTTGCTAATATGCAGCCCTAAATGTGCAATGAACCGCCACTGTGCTTCACTGTTGCCTGCGGATACTCATTATTGTATCGCTTTCTGGCCCTACTGTGAACAATCTTTCTTCTGAAACAGCCAAATATTTCACATTTTGACTCATGACCGCAGAGCACCTGCTGACAATTTTCTGCACCCAGTTCCTATGTTTTCAAGCATAGTTAAGTTACTTGGCCTTCTTTCCATAACAAACGTTTGGTTATTGGCCGCAATTCTTCCATGAAGATTTCTTGCCAGATTTCTCAGAATAATAGACGTGCTTAGTTGGGTGCCACTGGTTACTGCCAGTTCTGAGCTGATGACACTACTGGACATCTTCCGATTTTAAAGGGAAGTAAGCATGATGTGTCTTCTATCTGATACACTAGGTTTGCTGGCCGACCACTGAGTCTACGGTCCTCATCTTTGTCTATTTCTTAATGTCCACAATGCTGAAATGTACATGCAGATCCATCATGCAATCCCATCGAGACAACAACTGAAAATAATACAGCCAATGACATTAAGTACTATTTTCAAAGTGATGATATGTCCTCCACAGAGCTCTGATCTCAACATCATCCAGTCTGCCTAGGATTACATGAAGAGACAGAAGTATCTACACAACCTGAGATCCACATAAGATCTGTGGTTAGTTCTCCAAGATGTTTGGAGGATCTCCCTGCCAAATTCCTTCAAAAAGTGCATGCAAATGTACCTAAACGAATTGGTGCCTGGATGCTGTTTTGAAGACAAATGGTGGTCACACCAAATATTAATTTGATTTACCTTTCTCTTTTGCTCATTCACTTTGCATTTTGTTAATTGCATTTTTCCCACACCTGCCTAAATCTTTTACACAGTACTGCATATGTAAATTTAGGTTTGTTTAAGCTACATGTATGTCTTTCTTGCTGTCATGATGAGACACGACCCAACGGGTGGTCGGTCAGCGGACGGCACAAATCACAATCAACGGGATGGAAAAGGTTAGAGGAAGGCCCAAACAATGGGGAATGAGGGATGGTCACCACCTGAGCTCAAACCTGAGCTTGTCCCTGCACTCCCCTAATGCCCTATGCGGGTCCTTCCCCCGCCGCCGTCAGGATACCTCGTCCCTAGTTGTCACCTATTACTGCCCTGGCTAGTGCACTGGCTGGCAAGGAGCACTAGCCTCACCTCTGCAGATAATAAACACAGGAGAAGTGACAAACACCAAAGGTACAAGGCAAAAAAAAAAAACACACTTAGCTTATGTACACCGCTGCTAAGCTCCACACCGCAGATAACAGCAACTGGACTCCAAACACCAGACGTGGCTGACACCAGAGAGCTGCTCCTGCTAGGCTGGTCTCCACAAAGGAACTGTATCACCAACAGTCAGCTGATGCATCAGGTGACCTTTTAACCCCTTTACCCCCCAGGGTAATTTGCACGTTAATGACCAGGCCAATTTTTACAATTCTGACCACTGTCCCTTTATGAGGTTATAACTCTGGAACGCTTCAACGGATCTTGGCGATTCTGATAATGTTTTTTCGTGACATATTGTACTTCACGTTAGTTGTAAAACTTCTTCGCGATAACTTGCATTTATTTGTGAAAAAAATGGAAATTTGGCGAAAATTTTGAATAATCCGCAATTTTCAAACTTTTATTATGCCCTTAAATCAGAGAGTTATATCGCACAAAATAGTTAATAAATAACATTTCTCACATGTCTACTTTACATCAGCACAATTTTGGAACCAAATTTTTTTTTGTTAGGAAGTTATAAGGGTTAAAAGTTGACCAGCGATTTCTCATTTTTACACCTTTTTTTTTTAGGGACCACCTCACATTTGAAATCATTTTGTGGGGTCTATATGATAGAAAATACCCCAAATTGACACCATTCTAAAAACTGCACCCCTGAAGGTGCTCAAAACCACATTCAAGAAGTTTATTAACCCTTCAGGTGCTTAACAGGAATTTTTGGAATGTTTAAAACAAACATTTAACTTTTTTCACAAAAAAATTACTTCAAATCCATTTTCTTTTATTTTACCAAAGGTAACAGGACAAATTGGACCACAGAAGTTGTTGTGCAATTTGTCCTGAGTACGCTGATACCTCATATGTGAGAGGGAACCACTGTTTGGGCGCATGGCAGAGCTCGGAAGGGAAGGAGCACCGTTTCACTTTTCAATGCAAAATTGTCAGGAATTTAGATCAGATGCCATGTCGCGTTTGGAGAGCCCCTGATGTGCCTAAACAGTGGAAACCCCCCCAATTCTAACTCCAACCCTAACCTCAACACACCCCTAACCCTAATCCCAACCCTAACCCTAATCCCAACCCTAACCCTAACTTTAGCCCCAACCCTAACCCTAACTTTAGCCGCAACCCTAACCCTAATGGAAAATGGAAATAAATACATTTTTTTAATTTTATTATTTTTCCCTAACTAAAGAGGTGATAAAGGGGGGTTGATTTACTATTTATAGCCATTTTTATAGCGGGTTTTTATGTTTGGCAGCTGTCACACACTAAAAGACGCTTTTTTTTGCAAAAAATAGTTTTTGCATCACCACATTTTGAGAGCTATCATTTTTCCATATTTTGGTCCACAGAGTCATGTGAGATCTTGCTTCTTTCGTGACGAGTTGATGTTTTTATTGGTACCACTTTCGGGCACATGACATTTTTTGATCGTTTTTTTTATTCCGATCTTTGGGAGACAAAATGAGCAAAAACCAGCAGTTCATGAATTTCTTTTGGGCGGGTATTTACACCGTTCCGCGTGTGGTAAAATTGATAAAGCAGTTTTATTCTTCGGGTCAGTAAGATTACAACGATACCTCATTTATATCATTTTTTTATGTTTTGGCACTTTTATACAAAAAAACTATTTTATATAAAAATAATTATTTTTGCATCGCTTTATTCTGACAGCTATAACTTTTTTATTTTTTCGCTGGTTATGCTGTAAGGGGGCTTGTTTTTTGCCGGACAAGATGACGATTTCAGCATTACCATGTTTATTTATAGCCGTCTTTTTGATCGCGTGTTATTCCACTTTTTGTTCGGCGGTATGATGATAAAGCATTGTTTTTTTGCCTTGTTTTTTTATGGTGTTCACTAAAGGGGTTAACTAATGCGACAGTTTTATAGGGCGGGTCATTACGTATACGGTGATACTAAATATGTGTATTTTTATTGTTTAGATTTTTTTTTCATTAAAATATTTATTTTTTGATAGATCAATTATTGATTTTTTTATTATATTTTGTAAAATATTTTTACAATTATTTAAAATATTTTTTTATTTAATTCTTACCTATGGGACACTCATTTTGTGCAGGCTGATCGCTTCTATAACATACAGAGCTGCATGCTATAGAAGCTGTCAGCGCTGCATGGATTTTACACTGACCTTAGAGACTTCCTGGTCATCACTGCGCATGACAGGAATTCTCTGAGCTCTGGAGACCCGGATGTCATCATGTCGACATCGAGTGATCGGGACTTCGCGTCATGACACTGGGTCTCCAATCCAAAGGCAGAAGGGCCATCAGAGCTGACAGCCCTCTGCCTGCTCCCGGAACGCCGCGATCATGTTTGATCGCTGTGTGCCGGGGCTTAAAGTGCCAGGAGCGGTCTGTGACTGCTCCTGGCACTTAGTGCCGGGTGTCAGCTGTGAGAATCAGCTGACACTTGGCTGCGATCAGCCGCGCTCCCACCGTGAGCGCGGCCGATCGCATATGACGTACTATCCCGTTCAGGGTCAATAAGGCCCAGGTCATATGGATGGGATAGTACATCTAAGATCAGAAAGGGGTTAAAGGATGGTGGGAGTGGTCACCACCCACATCAGCTGACCCAGCAGCACTGCAGTAACACCAGATTGCCAGCAGGGAAAAACTGACATTAACCCCCACTGGTCCAAAAGGAAAAAAGTTTTAAACTGAGTGGAACCAGAGCTGCCACAAATCCAAGAATGGATCGTGACACTTGCTTTCACAAAGATGGAGCTGAGCTGTTTTGCCAGAGTGGATGATGAGTTCATGAGGCAGGAAGAAAGGGGAAGAAATGACTCATAAGGGGAGAAAGAAGTTTGTTATATTCACTTGTGCTGTTGATTGATGCAAGCGAGAGGTGAAAGTGATTATTTAACTTTTTATTTACTTACATTTATGTAACACCAGAACAAGTTGATATGTAATATAGTGATATTTTTTGCTAAATTTCAAATACGGTGAAAAGACATTGATACTGTGTTATTGTGGTGGTAACATAATTACATAACTCCCACCTTGGGATTCAATGCAGAATGTAAAATGCATTCAATTTCTAAAAAAATAGAAATGATTTTGAACAAGGTAAAGTAACTTCTTGAAATGTAATGTGCACAGCTGACTCATGAAGTCTCTGCTCAGCAGCACAAAGACAGAAAGAAACGTTCATTCAGCAAAACTTGTTTTTAATCATTAAATGAATTGATCTTCAGCAGTCAAGCATGGGATGAGAGCAGCAAATGAAAGACGACATTAAAGAAATGATGCCATGTAGAATGTTCTAGTAAAACAAATAGATTTGTTTTCCTGTCCTAAAGAGGCCCGAAAGACTGGAAAATCTGTTATAAACTACAGATGTTAATATGGATTATGGATGAAGAGTCTCAAATGTTGAACACAAAACTTGTATTCCATCATGTTTATGGGGTTATCTACTACTGTACTACACCCTCTTAAAGGGGTTGTCCATTCTTAGGGTACTAATTTGCAGTCACACTATGTGACTGCTGACTTCTGAATCCTTATCGCGCACAGTGTGTGCGCTGTCAGGATTCTCCAGTGATGAAATATGCATACATGCAGTCACGTGTGTTGTGAATGGACTTGAGATGAGTTCTGAGCAGAGGCTCCCTCTGGTGGTTACAAGCGGTACTGGACTGTCCAGTGAAGATTGTGAGGATTGGGAATCAGGTGTTACTGACTGGTCTTATATAAGGGAGTCACCTTCCCATCAGGGTTGCCGGTGATCAATTGTCCTGGTCTCAATCCTTGATTCCTGTTTCCTTTGTAGCCTGCTGTGTCGTGTCTGCATCTCCTGCTAACAGATAAGACATTTTCTTCTTTTTTCTTTTGTGCTTGATTTTTGCATTTTGTCCTGCACTTCTGTGGGGGCCTTCAGGGTCCCCTCGGGGGCTTTTGCCCTCTCAGTTTTGTTCAGCCACTGATGTTTGTACATTTGCTTTTTCCAGTTTTTTCAGTGGCTGCTGTTTTGATTTTGTTACACCAGAGAACTAATTTAGGTGGTAGAGGTCGTGTGATCTCAGGTGTTTTTGAAATTAGTAAAGTTGGTGCTTTTCAGGGTTTTTTGGGATTGCAGTAAGTGCCCTTCCTATCCTTTTCTATTTAGATAGTTTGGGCCCCAACGTTTGCTCATACTATTTTCTGTCTGTGTCAGTATTTCTTCTTGTCTAACCGCCATTACATGTTTGGGGGCTTTCTATGTTCTTTGGGGATCTGCTCCGGGGCAGATAGCTTTCATCTTTCTATCTTTAGGTATAGTTAGTTTCTCAGGCTGTGACGAGGCGTCTAGGACCAACGTAGGAACGCTCCACGGCTGCCTCTAGTTGTGGTGGTTAGTCAGGGTACTGCAATCTCATAGATTCCAACTGCTCTGGTGTATTGCCTTTTTTACCTGCACTCCTCAGCTACCAAATCATAACAGTATCACCGGCTTAAACTGAAATTTATATGGTACTCACAGAAGGGAAAAAATATTTTGAAAGAAAAAAAAAAAAAGGTTGTCAGAGTTGTCAGAGATATTTTTCTGTTTGTTGCATTTTTTTTTTTTTCCCTCTGTATCTCTGGGTGCTGGGGAGGATTTTTTCTCTCAATGGAGTTTGCACAGTTGTCTGGCCGTGTGGATCAGCTTGCCACTGAGGTTCGGAGTATTGCTACCTATCTTGCTAGGTTGCCTGTTGTGGAACCTAGGATTTCCATGCCAGATTTGTTTTTGGGGATCGATCCAAGTTTCTGAATTTCAAAAATAATTGTAAATTGTTTTTTGCCTTAAAATCTAAGTCCTCAGGGAACGCAGCGCAGCAGGTTCAAATTGTCATCTCTCTCCTGCGCGGCGATCCTCAGGATTGGGCTTTTTCCCTGACACCTGGGGATCCTGTTTTGAGTGATGTTGATACATTTTTTCAGGCCTTTGGGTTATTGTACGATGAGCCTAATGTCACTGATCAAGCTGAAAAAGCCTTGTTGGCATTAAATCAGGGGCTTGATGACGCTGAGTTATACTGTCAGAGATTCCGTAGGTGGGCAGTCCTGACCAAATGGAATGACGACGCTTTGGCAGCCCTTTTTCGGAAGGGTCTGTCAGATAATGTAAAGGATGTTATGGTGGGATTCCCTGTCCCCTCTGGTCTCAGTGATTCTATGCCATTAGCGATTCAAATTGACAGACGTTTGCGTGAGCGGAGAAGTATGCGTGGAATAGTGTTGCCTTGTGAACCTGCTTCTGAACCCATGCAGTGTGATAGAGTGGTTTCTGGGGCACAGCGTCATGAGTTTCGAAAGCGCAATGGGTTATGTTTCTACTGTGGTGATGCTTCTCATGCTATCTCAGTCTGCCCTAAGCGGGGAAGTCGTTTTGCACGCTCAGTTGTCTTGGGTAGTGTTCAGACTAAGTTTTTATTAACTGTTACTCTGATATGCTCAGGCTTTCATTGATTCGGGAGCAGCTATTAACCTGATGGATTTTGATTTCGCTAAATGTTGTGGGTTTCCCTTGATACCCCTACAGAAGTCTATTCCCCTACTGGGGATCGATTCTACCCTTTGGCTGAGAATAAACCTCAGTTCTCTACTCAGGTGATAATGAGGGTTGAACCTGATCATCAGGAGAGCTGCAAATTTTTGGTTCTGTATAATCTGCATTACATTATCGTGCTGGGTTTCCCTTGGTTACAGTCTCATAATCCTGTTTTGGATTGGAAATCTGTGTCTGTAACCAGTTGGGGCTGCCAATGTGTTAATACCAACACTCCTGTTTTTTCTGCCTCCCCCCAGGCTCAGGATGTTCCTGACTTTTTGATTGATTTTTCTGATGTGTTTAGCGAAAGTAAATCTGCATCCTTGCCTCCCCATAGGAGCTATGACTGCGCTATTGAATTAGTGCCTGGTAGTAAATTCCCTAAAGGTCGCCTTTTTAACTTGTCTGTACCTGAACATGACGCTATGCGGTCTTATATCAAGGAGTCTTTGGAGAAAGGTCATATCAGACCATCCTCTTCACCCTTAGGTGCCGGTTTTTTCTTTGTGGCCAAAAAGGATGGTTCATTAAGGCCGTGTATTGATTATCGTCTTTTGAACAATATTACTGTGAAATATCAATACCCGTTACCCTTGATTTCTGACCTGTTTTCCAGGGTGAAAAACGCTACTTGGTTTACCAAGCTTGACCTCAGGGGGGCATATAACCTTATTCGCATTAAGCACGGGGATGAATGGAAGATGGCATTTAACACCCCTGAGGGGCATTTTGAGTACCTTGTGATGCCCTTTGGGCTCACTAATGCTCCTTCTGTCTTCCAGTCCTTCATGAATGACATTTTCAGGGATTTTGTGGATAAATTTCTGATTGTTTATTTGGATGATATCTTGATTTTTTCCAATGACTGGGACTCTCATGTGAAACATGTTCGAACTGTATTCCAGATTTTGAGAGAGAATGCTCTGTATGTGAAGGGATCAAAGTGTCTTTTTGGAGTACAGAAGATCTCATTTTTGGGATTTATTTTGTCACCATATGTTATTGAAATGGACCCGGTCAAGGTTCAGGCCATCTGTGATTGGGTCCAACCTACTTCATTAAAGGCTCTTCAAAGATTTTTGGGTTTTGCCAATTTTTATCGTAAATTTATTGGTAATTTCTCGGTTATTGTTAAACCATTAACTGATTTGACCAAAAAGGGTTCTGATGTGGTGAATTGGCCTCCTGAGGCAGTCTCTGCATTTCAGGAACTTAAGCAGAGATTCACTTCTGCTCCTGTTCTACGGCAGCCTGATGTTTCTCTGCCATTTCAGGTGGAGGTTGATGCCTCTGAAATTGGGGCAGGTGCCGTTTTGTCCCAAAGAGATCCAGAGACCTCTAAAAGTAACCCTTGTGCCTTTTTCTCTCGAAAATTTTCTCCTACTGAACGTAATTATGATGTGGGTAATCGGGAGTTATTGGCCATGAAGTGGGCTTTTGAAGAGTGGAGACATTGGCTGGAGGGAGCCAAACATCAGGTGGTGGTCCTTACTGACCATAAGAATCTGGTTTATCTGGAATCTGCCAAGCGACTTAATCCTAGACAGGCCAGGTGGGCCTTGTTTTTCACACGTTTTAATTTTGTGGTTTCCTTTCTTCCTGGCACTAAGAATTTTAAGGCGGATGCCCTCTCGAGGAGTTTCCTTGCGGACTCTCCTGAGGTATCTGATCCTTCTGTTATTTTGAAAGAAGGTGTAGTTCTTTCTGCCATCTCGCCCAATTTGAGACTGGCTCTGGAGGGGTGTCAGGAGGATAGGCCCGAGCGCTGCCCTGTTGGGAAATTGTTTGTCCCGGATCAGTGGAAAAAGAGTGTGATGTCTGAGATTCATTGTTCCGCATTGGCCGGTCATCCCGGAATTTTTGGTACCAGAGACTTGGTTAGTCGGTCCTTTTGGTGGCCTACCTTGTCTCGTGATGTCAGGGAATTTGTGCAGTCCTGCGGGACTTGCTCTCGCTCCAAGCCTTGCTCCCGCTCTAGTGGTTTGTTGATGCCATTGCCTGTGCCCAAGAGACCATGGACCCATATCTCTATGGATTTCATTTCCGACCTCCCTGTTTCTCAGAGAATGACCGTCATCTGGGTGATTTGTGATAGGTAGTGTTGAGCGATACTGCTTGGTATCGGAAAATATCGGATCGGAATGCAGTCGCCGATATCACTAAATATCGCCGATATCCGATTCCGATACCGGAAGTCCAATGTAAGTCTATGGGAACAAAATATCGCAACTAAAAAAAACCTTTATTTCCTTGTAAACACTAAATATACACACATAGAATACATATATATATATACATGTCATTGTGACATATATATATATACATATATGTATAGTTTATACACTTCTACATAGTAAAATATCCTCTGATTCAATTGCCGGGTAAAGCCGGCTTCTGTGAAAAGACAGAAGCACCCGACATGAAATGACACTTGGTGTACATAGGGTTAACCATGTCTTTTCATGTCGTTTGCAATCTGATTTGCACAAACAATTACATCAGTCTATGTGTGCAAAATTTCACACCTGTAGGGGTTAATTAAAGGTGTAACTTCGTTGTAAAAAAAACGGACTTTTTTGCTACGAATTTACACCTTTAATTAACCCCTACAGGTGTGAAATTTTGCACACATAGACTGATGTAATTGTTTGTGCAAATCAGATATCAAACTACATGAAAAGACATGGTTAACTCTATGTAAACCAAGTGTCATTTCATGTCGGGTTCTGCATTTTCACAAAAGCCGGCAATTGAATTAGCGGCTATTATACTATGTAGAAGTGTATGAACTATAAATATAAATATATATATATATATATATGTGTCACAAATTTAATGACATGTATATATATATATGAGGTGTAAAATTGCTGAAAAAAAATGCGTGGGCTCCCGCCCTATTTTCGCAACCAGACAGACAAAGCCAGTGAGTGGGGGCAGATAATAATAGCCCAGAGAGGGACCATTATTTTTGCCCCTCCCCCCGGCTACTAACATCTGCCCCCAGACACCCCAGAAAGGGCAAATCTCTAATTAGATTTGCCCTTTCTGGCACTTTGCCCGTCTATTCCCATTGCCCTGTAGCGGTGGCGAATGGGTTAATAAGGGGTTAAAATGACCTTGCAATTGAAAGGTCACTTTAAGCCAGGTTAATAATTGAGAGCTGTCAATTAGACAACTATCAATTATTAATCCTATTGTATGAAAGAAAAATCAAACACACACACTTTAATAAAAAAGAAGTTTAATGAAATAATCACACAGTTTTTGACCATATTTTATTTTCCTGCTAAAACCATTTCCTGTAATAAAAATAAAATAATAAAGCAAAATTATTCTTACCAATCCGATGTACAGTCAGGTCCCACGGTGTAATCCTTCAGAAAGGGTTAATGTTTACTGCAGGGACCGCAGCTAATGCTGCAGCCTCACAGTAAACCCCCAAATGAATGAGCTCCTCTCCTGGCTGACAGGAGAGGAAGTGGAAAGCCTAATTGATTGCTTTCCACTTTCACTTCAGGTCAGCCAGGGACACAATCAGTGAGTCAGAGGGAACTGGTTAACAAAAATAGGGGATCCCCTCGAAAAAATTGGCGTGGGGTCCCCCCTATTTTTGTTAACCAGCCAGATGAAGCAGACTGCTGAGGCCTGGATTTTCAGGCTGTTAAGGAGCCAAGATCCATGGACCTTGCCAGCCTGATAATACCAGGCCACAGCAGTCTGCATATCTTGGCTGATTAACAAAAATAGGGGATCCCCTCGAAAAAAATTGGCGTGGGGTCCCCCCTATTTTTGTTAACCAGCCAGATGAAGCAGACCGCTGAGGCCTGGTTTTTCAGGCTGGTAAGGATCCAATATCCATGGACCTTGCAAGCCTGATAATACCAGGCCACAGCAGTCTACCACCTGTCCGACGCAGTCCATAACGACAGTCCCACGACGATCCAGCTCTGCTACATCGCAATGACAGGCAGAGCCTGTCATCCCGGCGCAGCACAGCTGATTACCTGCTTCCCCGGCGGTGACGTCATCGGACTGACTGCTTTACGGCCGGGATTACCCAGCAGTCACTGCAGTTATCGCGAGAAACTGCATGTGACCGCCGGGGAGAAGAGGATGGCGGCCATGAAGCAGTCCAGGCCGTGACCGCCGGAGATCTTCTGCCAGGTAAGTGCCGCTGACTCCTGACAGACCCGACCGATGGACACTGACAGTGACAGACCCGACCGACGGACACAGACAGTGACAGTGACAAATCCGATTCCGGTATTCGATATGACGAAAATATCGGTATTCGGAATCGAAAGGCCGATACAGCTAATATCGGCCGATACCCGATATTTGCAGTATCGTATCGCTCAACACTAGTGATAGGTTTTCCAAGATGATACATCTTGTGCCATTACCTAAGTTGCCTTCCTCCTCTGAATTAGTATCTTTGTTCCTTCAGCACGTGGTTCGTTTACACGGCATTCCTGAGAACATTGTGTCTGACAGAGGAGTCCAGTTTGTTTCCAGATTTTGGAGGACCTTTTGTTCCAAACTTGGTGTTCAATTGTCTTTCTCCTCGGCGTTTCATCCTCAGACCAATGGTCAAACTGAGAGAACAAATCAGACATTGGAGACTTATCTAAGATGCTTTGTGTCTGCTGATCAGGATGACTGGGTCTCTTTTTTGCCTTTGGCTGAGTTTGCTCTTAATAATAGGGCTAGCTCTGCCACTTTGATGTCTCCATTTTTCTGTAATTCTGGGTTTCACCCTCGATTTTCTTCAGGACAGACGGAGGCTTCTGTCTGTCCAGGTGTTGACTCTGTTGTGGAGCGTATGCAACAGATTTGGGACCAGGTAGTGCAGAGGTTGTCCCTCTCTCAGGAGAGGGCCCAGCGGTTTGCTAACCGGCATAGGACTGATGGTCCTCGGTTTAAAGTGGGGGACTTGGTCTGGTTGTCCTCAAAAAATATTCCTATGAGAGTGGCATCTCCTAAATTTAAGCCTAGGTTCATTGGACCTTATAAGATCATGGAGATTCTTAATCCTGTTTCTTTTCGTTTGCTTCTTCCAGGGACATTTAAGATCCATAATGTGTTCCACAAGTCCTTGTTGAAGAGGTTTGTTGAGCCAGTGGTTCCTACTGCTTTGCCTCCTGACCCTGTTCTGGTTGAGGGCAATATGGAGTTTGAGGTTGAGAAAATTTTGAATTCTCGTTTTTCTAGACGGAAACTCCAGTATTTGGTTAAGTGGAGAGGTTATGGTCAGGAAGACAATTCTTGGGTGTTTGCTTCGGACATCCATGCTAGGAGACTCTCCGTGCGTATCATAGAACTCATCCTGACCGACCTGGTTGCTCAAGTGAGGGTTCGGTGACCCTCCTCAAGGGGGGGGTACTGTTGTGAATGGACTTGAGATGAGTTCTGAGCAGAGGCTCCCTCTGGTGGTTACAAGCGGTACTGGACTGTCCAGTGAAGATTGTGAGGATTGGGAATCAGGTGTTACTGACTGGTCTTATATAAGGGAGTCACCTTCCCATCAGGGTTGCCGGTGATCAATTGTTCTGGTCTCAATCCTTGATTCCTGTTTCCTTTGTAGCCTGCTGTGTCGTGTCTGCATCTCCTGCTAACAGATAAGACATTTTCTTCTTTTTTCTTTTGTGCTTGATTTTTGCATTTTGTCCTGCACTTCTGTGGGGGCCTTCAGGGTCCCCTCGGGGGCTTTTGCCCTCTCAGTTTTGTTCAGCCACTGATGTTTGTACATTTGCTTTTTCCAGTTTTTTCAGTGGCTGCTGTTTTGATTTTGTTACACCAGAGAACTAATTTAGGTGGTAGAGGTCGTGTGATCTCAGGTGTTTTTGAAATTAGTAAAGTTGGTGCTTTTCAGGGTTTTTTGGGATTGCAGTAAGTGCCCTTCCTATCCTTTTCTATTTAGATAGTTTGGGCCCCAACGTTTGCTCATACTATTTTCTGTCTGTGTCAGTATTTCTTCTTGTCTAACCGCCATTACATGTTTGGGGGCTTTCTATGTTCTTTGGGGATCTGCTCCGGGGCAGATAGCTTTCATCTTTCTATCTTTAGGTATAGTTAGTTTCTCAGGCTGTGACGAGGCGTCTATGACCAACGTAGGAACGCTCCACGGCTGCCTCTAGTTGTGGTGGTTAGTCAGGGTACTGCAATCTCATAGATTCCAACTGCTCTGGTGTATTGCCTTTTTTACCTGCACTCCTCAGCTACCAAATCATAACACACGTGCCAACCAGATGTACGCAGCCTCACTCAATACAAGTGAATTGAGAACGGATATGTCTAGTCGGAATGTAACCAACAAATAGCACTGTAGCGCTATAGCTTGCAAGCATGAAATATATTAAATTTGATTTGTAAAAAATATGAAAAATTGAGAATACTTAGAGCATATATTGGCCAATTCATGTGTACCCGGCAGCCATGATAAAGTGATTCACGTTGCTGGGAACCTGCCTAATGTGAATCGTCTCCTAGACTGACGTCTACATTTATGTGGGAAGGTAGGATCCTGCTGTAATTAAAAAACGCCTAAGGCTGAGGGGTGGAGTGCTCAGTAAGAGAGCCTAGGTATACAAATATCAAAAGACTGACTGTCATTTCCAAACAGAAATCAGGTGTGTACTGGTGGTTACTAATTGCATATTTTAATTAAAAACATTTTAAATAATCTTTGGAGGCAGATTCTCAGGGAGATCTTTGTCCGGCCCATAGATCTTGATAGCTAATTTACATATGACAAAAATGTGGATTTATCTGGCATAAGACATCATATCACAGATATCAAGGTATTATTTTATTCAACTTTCTATGCCCTACATGCCCATATCGACAGCTTAATAGAAATTAACCACCTGACAGATTCTCTTTAATATAGGAAAGGATTCTTTACAGTTAGAGTAAACAAACTGGTGAATGCCCTACAGCAAGCGGTAGTAATGGTAGATATTAACACAGCATTTAAAAAAGGTCTTGATGCTTTTATCACAAGGACTGGCTTGTGGGTTATAAATGATCTAGTAATTCAGAATGTATAACTGATCGAGAAAGGTTGAACTTTATTCAGGATCTTTTTTCAACCTATGTAACTATATATGTACATAAAAACAGCACTAATAGATATATATTTTTTTAGGTTTTATGTGATTTAAATAATTTCATGTAAATAGTTAATGCAGTTTTGTAAACTATTTTGTGCTTTAATTTCTGGCCATTTCAAAGTCTCTATTTGCTGTTAGTAAATGAAGCCATAATATAAAAAAAAATAATAATAATAAATAATAATAATATACTGTCAAACACTATTCCGATTTTTTAGACACAGTTATAATACAGAGCAGATCCTCTCTAAACATGACAGGGACCTGACTTTTCTACAACCTAAAAGCATGCTGAGCAGATAAGCCTCGTGCCTGGTGGCAAAATTTGACTTTTTGCTGGATCGAACTGAAGATCGCTCAAAATGCTCACGATAAAGACTAAAGTTTCTGATGTCCTAAATGTATAATTCAGTATATTAGAAATATAAGAGTCTAGTGAGAATAACAGACTTTATGTAAGAAGCTAGCAGGAAAAGTTACATTAGCCTACAGATAAGATTTGTAAAGTGGAATGTTAAGCCTGAAAACTGTAAACAGGAATAACAGCCGTAGGCGTAATGGCATCCAGCGTTCCGGTGCAACTTTTGTAAATTTGCTATGCTGAAATGCAAAATCAAAACTATGGAAATGTGGATGAACACTTGAGTATTTCTATATAAGCACATTCAGGGCAGAATGTGCAGAATGACCCTTGATAAACTACGTACTGGATGTAGACAGCTACTTGCCTGAGTGGATAAAGTAATGACTTTTGTGGCTATCATAGTGACTACGCCAGTACTTGGAGGCAGAGGTCAGAAGGACAGTCAGGCTATCTTATCTATATACTCTGAAAGAGGGTAAGAAATATCCAATGGCTGGATGTTCTAAAGGACAGAAATGTTCAATAAGGATGGGGGATTTTGCTAAATGAAAATCTCAATGCAAAATCAGTAACAATCCCGTAAAGAAGGAAGAATTGGAAGCATTTACAGATACCTGGATGGATGAAGACAGAACTTAAACACTTATTAAAAAGGAGAAAAAGAAATGTATATTAAATAGAAAGAGGGGGCATTTCTAAAGAAAAATATAATGCTGTCTGTAGGGGATCCAGGGCAAGAGTTAGAAGAGCTAAAGCCAGTAATGAAGTGAGGCTAACAAGGGAGACCAAAAGCAATAAAAATGAATTTTGGGGTATGTCAAAAGCATAAGAAAAGTCAAAGATGTTATAGGATTTTTGCAGGATGAAAAGGGTGAAGCGATCAAAAATGATGTTGAAAAAAAATCAAAAACACAGCAAAAAGGCAGAGATGCTTACCTACCCAGGCCTCCAAAACAAATGTACTATCAGGGTGCAGTGGACCCATATTGTTAAGATGGCTGCAACACAGGTGCAAGAATACGGATGAGACAACCGCTCACAGCGCACCAATCCATGGAGGAGGCGGTTGCTTGGTATAGTAATGCACAATGAAGACTTGTATGCGGCGCTGTTCACACGATGGAAATGCACAGCATCCAGGTTATCAGCCTATTAGTGACGCCCTTCTATTAGATCAGGCGGTCAGCCCAGCGCTATCCAAATGCATCCCATGTGAACAGGCACCACAGTTTACTGAATGGGCCAAACTGCACCCTGAAAAAAAGTGCAAAAAACACATATAAAAATGTGAGGTATTAGTTAATATTTTGGCCAAAATACACAAGCTCGTAACCCACGTCATGGGTCGCCATGCTTACGAATGAACAAAAATGATGTTGAGAAGGCCGAACTTTCAAATTCCTATTTTGCATCTGTGTTCTCTAAGAAAACAATTGTAACATCAACTAATCTTCATGGTGCCATCAAAAGAATAAAATAATCCACATTATAAATAAACAGAGAGATGGTGAGGGAACACTTAGCTAATTTATATGAATTTAAATCTCCTGGTCTAGATGAATTACATCATAGGGTACTGAAAGAGTTAGCAGAGGAAATTGCAGAACCACTAGCCACATTCTTTGAAAAATCCTGGAGAACAGGGGAAGTCCCAGAAGATTGGAGAAGGGCAAATGTTTTCCCTATCTTCAAAAAAGGAAAGAAGATGGAGCCAAGAAATTACAGGCCAGTGAGCCCTACTTCTATACCAGGAAGATCTTTGAACAAATTATCAAACAGCATGTATGTAAGTAATTGGATAAGAATACAGTAAGTAACCACAGCCAGCATGGGTTTGTAGCATACAAGTCATGCCAGACTAATCTAATTTCCTTCTATGATGTAATCACTGACTGGGTGGATCAAGGAAATGTGGTAGATACAGAATATCTCGACTTCAGCAAAGCATTTGATAAAGTATCTCATACTATCTTTATTGAAAAAATGACCAAGTATGGGATCGACAAGGCTACGGTTATGTGGAGTCATAACTGGCTCAGTGATCCTACTCAAAGAGTGGTAATAAATGATTGCACATCCAATTGGAAGAGTGTTTCAAGTGGGGTACCACAAGGCTCTGTCTTGGCCCCAGTGTTGTTCAACATTTTTATAAATGATCTAGATAAAGGACCTTAATGTAAATTAATCAAACTTGCAGACGATGCAAAGCTAGGAGGGATTGCTAATGAGTCGCACAGCCAGGGCCTGTGGGGTACTCGGCACCGAGCCCGTTCACTTCAATGGGGGATGTCACGGGTAGCACAGCTCGGTCCGTGGCCCTGGGACTCACCTCAAATGTGGGATATTTACAGGGGAATAAGGTATTTACAGTTTGTTCTTGACGCCACCTGTGGTGCCTGGTCAGGGTGACCAGCGCTGCAGGGTAGATCCACTGAGGGGTTGTTACTGGGCAGCAAGGTGTTAAGTCTTCCACAGGCAAGACTGGGTCCCTCAGGGTAGATGGCGGTGTAGGGGTGCAGGATGGAGAAGGGGCTTTTCAGCCGCAGGGGCAATAATGCAGACACACACAAAAGTCTCTTTCTGTACCTTTACTGATGGTAGTTGCAGGCACGTCCCGGGAAGCTGGCAGGGTGGAGGATGCACATCCAGTATTCCCACTGAGTAGGTGTAGGGCCTCCTTACTCCTGTTGTGAGTTTCTGACCTGTATGAAACGAAGTCTAACTCTGTCTTCACTTATACGCCAGGCTGACTTTGTGGTGGAGCCTTCTCTTGGATAGAACAGTGTCTCTGTATGCAGCTTCCTGCTAGACCCCATCTTCCTGACCCAGTTACGTATCAGCACTCCTGGGACCCTGCGACCTGTAGTCCAGCAGGGTCTCCGGTATCCTACTAGTCCTACTAGTCGTGTAGATGCTAGCAAGCTCGGACCCGGTGTCCGGTGGTGCAGAGTAGAGGTAAGCTATCAATGCTGTTTCAACCTCCGTTACTCTCTTCTTCACTTCCACTCGCCTTTTATCCTACTTCGACCCTTAACATAAGCACACTAGCAGTAGATAGCTGATTCTTCTCTCTTCACCGCTCTCAAAGCGTCGGCACGCTTGCTCACTGAAACTACACTCAGTTGACTCAGTTCTGACCAGGCTGAAGTGGCTATCTTTCTCCACTCTTACTAGACTCCACACATTGAACTAAGCTCAAGGCTGCAGTTTCTAGGTTCTCTCAGTCACTGCTGTTCGCTTTCCTTCTTTCTTTCTGTTGCTCTGTCTGAAGCAGCTATCAGGACCTTCCGTCTACTGATCTGTGCACACTTCTAGGAGCTGACTCTCCACACTCCAAGGGAACTACAGCTTCTCTCAAACTCGTCTCCAACTAATCAGCTCTGTCTGAGGTGACTAGACTGTCTCACGCTCTGATGTAATCTGCTCTCCTCTCATCTCATCTCATCTGAGGAGTTCTGAGGTGTTCTGAGGTAACTGCTGTGTCTTCACTACCCTATATATCCTGCAAAAGGGCTCCCTCTGGTGGCTTTAGGAAATAGTGAAGGTGTGTTGTGTGAATGAATATCAGGTATGTGTGGGGGTTACCTTTGGTGCATCCTCCTGGGTAATGTGGCTCCAAGTGCAGCTGGGCTACACACTAACACTAGAGAAGACAGAGAAAGGATTCAGAAGGATCGAGATATGCTTGAATGATGGGCAGCAGCTAATAGAATGGTATTTATCAAGGAAAAATGCAAGATTCTTCATTTGGGCAAGAAAAATGAAAATTACATCTACAGAATGGGAGGAATAGAACTAAACAACAGCACGTGTGAAAAAGACTTGGGTATACTAATAGATCACAAACTGCACATGAATCAACGGTGTGATGCAGCAGCAAAAAAGGCAAGAGAAGCCTAGAGTGTAGATCATGTGAAGTAATTATCCATGTCTACTCCTCCTTGGTCAGACCTCTTGTGGAATACTTGTCCAGTTCTGGACACATTTTAAAAAAAGACTTTGAAAAACTGGAGCAAGTTCAGAGAAGAGTGGCCAGAATAATGAGTGGACTGCAAAGTATGCTCTACGACAAACAATTAAAGGGTCTGGGAACGTTTAGCTTGCAAAAAAGAAGGCTTGAGAAAACTTAATAGCTGTCTATAAATATCTGAAAGGATGTCACGGTGTAGAAGGATCATTCTTATTCTCACTTGCACATGGAAACACGAGAAGCAATGGAATGAAACAGTTAAGGGTGAAGATACAAACTAGATATTAGAATAACTTTCTGACAATGAGGGTAATCAGTAAGTGGAACAGGCTGCCACAAGAGGTAGTCAGTTCTTCAGTGGAAGTTTTCAGTGGCTGGACAGACATCTGTCTGAGATGGTTTAGTGAACCCTGCATTGAGCAGGGGGTTGGACACGATGACCCTGGAGATCCCTTCCTACACTAACATTCTATGATTCTATCCTCAGACATTACCGAGATTGTCCAATGTATATCCAACTTAGTTATATGATTTCCTTTATGTTAAGAATACCTGCCATCGACGCAATTGTCCTTCTCTGATTTCCAGACTGCTCCGCCGATCTGTCCGAGCTTGGACGGAGCTGGCGGGCACTTGGGTGGTGTGATTATACTCAGTGTGGAAGTGGTGAGCGATGTGGGAACACAAGACGCCATGCTTTCCGCTGGTTTCATGGAGACATGTGACGCTGTGTCTCCTGTTTGCTAGGCAACACAGGACGCTGCCTTGCCTGGTGTTAACCATTAGTGGGAGTGTGCACCCTGCTGTCCAGGTGAGCAGGGAGTGGCTCCCTGGACATGACTGGGAGGAATGCACCACCTGATTGTTATCTTTAGATTTGGGCTGGCTATTTAGGGCCTGCTTCTAATTCAGTTCAGTGCTGTTCATTCAATTCCCCTGCGTAGGTGTATGATGAGTGCTTCCAGGTTGAGCTCTGGTTGCTTCTCAGTAGTTGCTAATGGTCGTTATTGGTTCTTCTTTGTTAGATATTGTCCCCCCAGGGTTTCCCTTTTGTTTCAATTGGGTTTTTTGCTAGCTTTGGATTTACTCTTGTACCTGACTCCACATAGTCCGCGTCATCAGACGCCAGCAGTGCTGCGATAGCAGGCTGGGAAGGGCTCTGTAAAGCTCCTCTCCCCTTCGGGAATGGGTGAAGAGTATTAGGGACTTGCCTAGAAGTGGTGGCTTGCGCAAAGTGTGTCTGTGATTGCGCTTTTGTTGGTTCTATGTGAGCTGCTACAGAGAAGTTATTCCTACGCATAACACTTGAACATATGCCGTAAATTGTATTCTCGCTGGGTTAAATTAGTCCATTTGACAACCCCAAACAAGAGGCCAGAGAACATCACTTTTTCAGATGGGAAAACAATAAAATTATTTTTATGGAGCATTTAAACATGTAAAATAACTGAGGACAGCTTGGTGGCTCGGTGGTTAGCACTGTTGTTTTGCAGCACTGAGATCCTGGGTTCACAACCCACCAAGGACAACATCTGCAAGGAGTTTGTATGTTCTCCCCGTGTTTGCGTGGGTTTCCTCCGGTTTCTCCGGTTTCCTCCCACACTCTAAAGACATACTGATAAGCAAATTAGATAGTGAGCCCCAGTGGGGACAGTGATGATAATGTCTGTAAAGTGCTGTGGAATATGATGGTGCTATATAAGCAAAGCATAATAAATAAGGACTTAGGAATGACCTACAGAGGCATTCTAATTTCATAAAGTAATGGAATACTTTAATACTAGCTTGGCCCATGCGAAATTTTCGCACATTGGTCGTCGGGGGTGCAGGCAATTTCAGAAAAAGCAAGCTGGTCAAATGTAAATTTATTTCATGAGATGATGAACACAGACAGGTATTTATATATGTAGATTGGTAATACAATAAATTGGTTTGATAAGTAGAGGCCAAAAAATGTCTTCCGGTTGAGGTGCCACCTGCAGGTCATTGTTTCTTTCTGCAGGTTTATGAAAATGAATGTTTAAACTGTATTTAGTGATAAAATCGTTAATGTGTGGTTTGTTTGGCTCTTTTCTGGCTGAAGCGGGCAAGTTTACCTTTCAAATGGTGTTTCATTTGTGTGTGTGGGGTGAAATAATCAGCGAAAAAGCAGTGCATGTTTACAAATGTGTTTGCATATGTGACTCACCTGCAGTGAAGTGTGCAATCCTCTAATGTGCCTGAAATAGGCTGGGCAAGCTGGAAAGCCCCCAAGGCAAATGTTTGGATTTGTTTGTGATGTCTGTAAGCAGCTTTGTGGTAGTGTGCTTTGGGGTAGTGTGCTGCCACCTGCAGGTCATTTGACATTTCAAATGGTGGATCATTTGTTTGTGTGGGTGGAGTATGAACGGAGCAAGTGTGCAATCCAATAGGCAGTGCCTGTTTACAAATGTGTTTGCATATGTGCCTCACTTGCAGTGAAGTGTGCAATCCTCCAATTTGGCTAAAATAGGCTGGGCAAGCATTTGGGCAAGCTGGAAAGCCCCCAAGGCAAATGTTTGGATTTGTTTGTGATGTCTGTAAGCTGCTTTGTGGTAGTGTGCTTTGGGGTAGTGTGGTGCCACCTGCAGGTCATTTGACCTTTCAAATGGTGTATCATTTGTTTGTGTGGGTGGAGTATGAACGGAGCAAGGGTGCAATCCAATAGGCAGTGCATGTTTACAAATGTGTTTGCATATGTGCCTCACCTGCAGTGAAGTGTGCAATCCTCTAATGTGCCTGAAATAGGCTGGGCAAGCTGGAAAGCCCCCAAGGCAAATGTTTGGATTTGTTTGTGATGTCTGTAAGCTGCTTTGTGGTAGTGTGCTTTGGGGTAGTGTGGTGCCACCTGCAGGTCATTTGACCTTTCAAATGGTGTATCATTTGTTTGTGTGGGTGGAGTATGGACGGAGCAAGGGTGCAATCCAATAGGCAGTGCATGTTTACAAATGAGTTTGCATATGTGCCTCACCTGCAGTGAAGTGTGCAATCCTCCAATTTGGCTAAAATAGGCTGGGCAAGCACTTGGGCAAGCTGGAAAGCCCCCAAGGCAAATGTTTGGATTTGTTTGTGATGTCTGTAAGCTGCTTTGTGGTAGTGTGCTTTGGGGTAGTGTGGTGCCACCTGCAGGTCATTTTTCCTTACTGCAGGTTTATGAAGATTAATGTTTAAACTGTATTTTGTGATCAAATCGTGGATGTGTGGTTTGTTTGGCTATTTTCTTCCTGAAGTGGGCAAGTTTACCTTTCAAATGGTGTATCATTTGTGTGTGTGGGAGCAGTATGAACGGAGATACAAAGTAATCACTGAAAAACAGTGTTTAGAAATAAGAGAATAGATAGACTATGGCATCATCACCTTATTATCAGTGCAGTGGCCATACCTCAAAGCTTATGGTCCCAAATACAACATTTTCAAAAATGAACCCCCCAAATATTTTTGGTCTGTAATAGCACTACTCTTCTTCTATGGGTTAAAATGACCTTTTGGGTCCCACTAGGCTCCCGAGGCTCTGGTGTGACTGCAACCCCTGTACCCACAATAATGAATCCTCTGGATTGATGGGGGTCTAACCTCATGGAGCCCCACAAGAGTTTTGCAAAGAAGAATGAAAATGTTATCACGTTGACGTGAAGGATATAAATAGTTCGGGTCATATTTTTTGTTTTTGTAATTTTAATGAATGTACAAAATGAATACTATGACATGGTAACATGTTAACTGTCAAGAAGCCAGTGTGACAGTATTAAGAAGGATTCACATTCTAGTCTGTGAATACTCTTTTTAGGTATTGTAGGGATTAACAAAGGTTTTTTTATTTTTTTCAATGTCTCTCCACTGCAGTTTATTTTTTTAAATGCTATCCATTTGGAAATATTAAGGCAGATTGTTTACAAATCTCTGTAAGGCTATGTTCACATGTTGCGTTTTTTCTGCATTTTTTTCACAGGAAAAACCTGCTCTTTTGGCAGTAAAGAAGCAACATCAAAAAAGCAGGTTTTGCTGAGTGTTTGCCGCATTTTTTGCTGCGTTTTTGGTGCGTTTTTGTCACAGTACATCTGTCTCTTGTGCACTCTGATAAAGTTTAGTGCAAAATAATCTGATTCTACTTCATCAGGTTTTGGCACCAATAACACAACAAAACCTGATACCTGCATTATTTGCAGCGTTTTTTTCAGCATTTTTGCTTTGCTTTCAATGGGTGAAAAATGCTGAAAAACGCTAAAAGAAGTGACATGCTGCATTTTGCAAAAACACAGCTCTTTGACAAAAGGACAAAAGTCAGGAAAAAAAACCCAAGGTGTGACCGTGAGATTTCTGAAATCTCATACCTTCGATGGTACTGTGAAATGCAGCTGAAAATTTGCATAAAATAGTATAAAAAAAGCTGCAAAAACTCGACGTGTGGACATAGCCTTAAAGAAAAATCGCTTTTGTTGCCCAAAGCCACCAGTCACAGCACAGCTTTTAGTTTCAAGAACACTATAAGAAATAAAAGCTGCAAGGTGAATGG
The DNA here is from genome assembly GCA_033576555.1 of Oophaga sylvatica. Taxonomy (NCBI): domain Eukaryota; kingdom Metazoa; phylum Chordata; class Amphibia; order Anura; family Dendrobatidae; genus Oophaga; species Oophaga sylvatica. The sequence continues at coordinate 57,146,935 of JARQOD010000002.1, forward strand.
TTGCTATGAGTTGTTTTTGTTTTATTCATTTTTTTTTGTAAATGGCATAACTTGAGGTTTGTGGGTCACAGTGCAAAATCTCCCAACAGTGTCCCCAATAATTGTGGGTCTTTAATACTGTTAGTCTTCTCAGACAGGCCAAAAGGACGTTTGGTGCCCCTCTAGGCTCCACAACCTGGGTGCAACCACTAGAGCTATTCTCTTGTTTTATATATTATATTTTTAAGCCCAATATTATTATGTTTTCCAACAATCGGCACCAAACATCAGAAAAACTTTGTAAAAAAAAAAAGGTGTTATCATTACTTTTATGATGGGTAGTTGTTTTGCACAGTGTAAATTACATATACTTTACATACATGAAATATATTATTTAATATTGAGAATGTCACAGAAAAAAAACAACCATACATGCCAATATATGGTCACAATACTAATGCACTGCAGGAATCAGCAAGACTTGTATAGGGCACAAGTCACACACACACTGTATTGTAGTGCATTGTATCTGGTTTACAGTCTATTGGCTATATCAGGCGGGTGTCCAGCACTCTATATCAGTGCTCGCTATAAGACAGTGAGGACCCATGACGAGGGTTGCGAGATTGCAAATTTTGGCCAAAATATCAACCAGTAACTAATGTATGTTTTCATCTTTTGCACATTTAGCGTTAGAGGGGGGACTTGGGGCATATGTCCGCGTGGGTTGCACTTATAAAGTACTGGGAAGCCCGCCTGATCTAATAGTATGGGCATCACTAATTGACTGCAAGCTGGCATGGTGCACTACAGTGCTCTCTGAACGGTGATGTTATGGAGGGTGTGAAGATCTGAGGTTGTCGGTTGTAATAATCACCTAGGCAAGATAATGAAGCAACTGTTTTTTATTCCTTATGTCCATGGTTTTACAACAACTCCAGGTAGATGACAGAAATACATTGCCCCCAGTCCACAAGATCCCCTCCCTGGAGTCTGTAGTCCCACTGCCCCCGTACCAGATGATACTCACTGTCTCCCGACTTTTGGTTGGACCACAGATTTCATATCACTCACAAGTATAGTCTGTAGTTACATACCACGCTACTCCAGACAACAGATAACACAACCAAAGCCCATGGATCAAGCAGCAACAGTCCTTCAGAAAGTTCCTCCAGTTCAGACAACAGATCCCTCAACCATAGCAAACTGCATAGGCCACCCATCCATAGGCACCCGGACTGCAGCCATAGATCCTCGCCATCGATCCTCGCCCCTCAACGTCTCTCTACCAACTCCTCACTAAGGCCTATTGTCCTCCCTCCCTGGGACCAGCCCCCCAGAATGAGCAGAAGTGTTCACTACCTCCCCCCAAAGCTAACCGTGCATTGGTGGAGGTATGTTCCTCAGGACGAATCTATTACCTTGGTCTGCTGGGTCTACTATTCCCATCCACTCAATGGGACTAGTGACTGGGAGAACAATGGAATAATTTCTTCCTTGATTACCAATCTTGGGTCTGGCCTTATGTATGCATAAGATCCATCCTGCACGTATTCCTCTGCTTACTGTCACTGAATGGAAACATTTATTCCTGAGACTGAACTGACGAGCAAGCAAATCTCTAATAAAACACAATAGGATCAATGTAACGGTGCTCCATGCTGGAAAAAGTCTTCGTCCCTTAGAGCCGTGGACTCCACGCTATGTGAATAGGTTCCATATTTTTTAGAGCAAGGCCAGTTCTTCACACAGGGCATAGCCAGCAAGTTGTAAGTGACTGGGGATGTGCACAGGGAGGGAAAGCATAGAAGCCACAGAAACAATGCAGGCTCCATCGAAAAGAATAGTAAGAAGGGTGTAAGAAGGGATGGTGCTGCTGGCTTTTCCAGAGTCCTAGATTACATCATTGATCCCCTACAGTGCACTGAGCCTGTATAGTGCCAGTGTCAGCTCCTGGAACATTATGGACCGCAGAAACTTCTCCGACTATGACATACTTGTTGAAGTTATGGAATGGCTGAGTGTGCAATGATTTATTCATATGTAGCATGTATACGAGTCTCATCATGGTGGTCTATAGGTATAGTGTGTGCGATAGAGAATCCATAGCGCACTGCCTCCTAGGAAATATAGTCTAAATGCACAGCATAAGGCAGAAAGTCCGGAATGTGACCAGGAACAGATGATAAGGAGGGCTGTAAAGGGCTGAAAAGGTGTTAACAATGGTAAATAATAACAGGAGTTTGGGGATCCATTATAGGTCAGTCAGATTATTTTTCTTTTTTATTGCGCCTGGAAAACCTGTTTAACTTTCTACATTTCATTTCTCATATTTCATATTTTTTTTCACAGAGGATGTTAAAAAAGGTTCCATACAAAATGGTGCAAAGTCAAATCTTCCAAAGCCTTGCCAATCTGGCCTTCGCCCCCCTGGCTACTCCCGGTTGCCCGCAGCAAAGCTTGCAGCTTTTGGATTTGTCCGGAGCTCCAGTGTGTCGTCACTGTCAAGCAATCAGTCTAACGACAGCGTCCAGAGCGATCACAACAGGACAACTAACAGTAAGTTCACAATGTTCTGTGAGATAGCCGGTGTTCTAGGTTATACACACCAACATAAGGATGGCGACAAGATAGTCATTAAATATTTTTCGGATTGCTAAAACATTGTATAAAGCAGGAGGCTTTACCATATTAAAAATGTAGGTCTATACATGGATTTCTGCCGGGGTCACAAATTATTCTGTGAGCTGAGCTCTGAGCCAATGAGCCACCCATTGGGCAAGATATCTTGGAAATTAGAGATGAGTGGATCGATCTGTGGAGGATCGTGTTCAAGCTGAATTTGCTGAAATTTGTAGTTTCACGCAAATTCAAACGTTTTGAGATTTCATTTGTGGCTCTGTTGAAGCACCAGAGAGCTGGCTAACATCATTTTGCATGGCCTTACAGGCCTCCTCATAACTCCCTACAGCTATGACAAGTGGCGGATTATCATAACTTGCACAGAGTAGGTCAGTACCCGGGCCATCACAGACCAGCGGTCCCCAGTTCTACTGTTTGAACGACAGAGTTGTTTTCCATCTCCAGGTCACTGGGTGAGTCTCTCCTGTAAAATGTAAGCTCTTATGATCAGCAGTGTCCTCTCTTTGTCTTTCTCTCTCCCCTGTAGAAAATAAGCTCTTATGGTCAATGGGGTCCTCTTTCTCCTGTAGAGTGTTTAATCTTATGGTCAGCACGGTCCTCTCTCCTGTAGAGTGTAACCTAATGAACAGTGGGTCCTCCTTTCTGTAAGTGTAACTCTTAGATCAGTGGGGTCCTCTCTCTCTCTCCTGTAGAGTGTAAGCTCTTATGATCAGGGGGTCCTCTCTCTTCTCTCCTGTAGAGTCTAATGCTCTTATGGTCAGCACGGTCCTCTCTCCTGTAGAGTGTAAGCTCTAATGAACAGGGTCCTCTCTTTCCTGTAGAGTGTAAGCTCTTATGATCAGTGGGGTCCTCTCTCTCCTGTAGAGTGTAAGCTCTTATGGTCAGCGGGGTCCTCTCTCTCCTGTAGAGTGTAAGCTCTTATGATCAGGGGGTCCTCTCTCTTCTCTCCTGTAGAGTCTAAGCTCTATGGTCAGGCGGGTCCCCTCTCCTGTAGAGTGCGAGCTCTTATGGTCAATAGGGTCCCCTCTCCTGTATAGTGTAAGCTTTATGATCAGTGGGTCCTCTCTCTCCTGTAAGTGTAAGCTCTTATGGTCAGTGGGGTCCTCCCTCTCTCTCTCTCTCTCCTGTAGAGTGTAAGCTCTTATGGTCAGTGGGGTCCTCCCTCTCTCTCTCCCTGTAGAGTGTAAGCTCTTATGGTCAGCAGGGTCTTCTCTCTCTCTCCTGCAGAGTGTAAGCTCTTATGGTCAGTGGGGTTCTCTCTCTCTCCTGTAGAGTGTAAGCTCTTATGGTCAGCAGGGTCTTCTCTCTCGCTTTCCTGAAGAGTGTAAGCTCTTATGGTCAGTGGGGTCCTCTCTCTCTCTCCTGTAGAATGTAAGCTCTTATGGTCAGTGGGGTCCTCTCTCTCTCTCCTGTAGAGTGTAAGCTCTTATGGTCAGCGGGGTCCTCTCTCTCTCTCCTGTAGAATGAAATCTCTTACGGTCAGCAGGGTCCTCTCTCTCCTGTAGAGTGTAAGCTCTTATGGTCAGCAGGGTCTTCTCTCTCCTGTAGAGTGTAAGCTCTTATGGTCAGCGAGGTCCTCTCTCTCCTGTAGAGTGTAAGCTCTTATAGTCAGCGGGGTCTTCTCTCTCGCTTTCCTGTAGAGTGTAAGCTCTTATGGTCAGCGGGGTCCTCTCTCTCTCTCCTGTAGAGTGTAAGCTCTTATGGTCAGTGGGGTCCTCTCTCTCTCTCCTGTAGAGTGTAAGCTCTTATGGTCAGCGAGGTCCTCTCTCTCCTGTAGAGTGTAAGCTCTTATAGTCAGCGGGGTCCTCTCTCTCTCTCTCCTGTAGAGTGTAAGCTCTTATAGTCAGCAGGGTCTTCTCTCTCGCTTTCCTGTAGAGTGTAAGCTCTTATGGTCAGCGAGGTCCTCTCTCTCCTGTAGAATATAACCTCTTATGGTCAGCGGGGTCCTCTCTCTCTCTCTCCTGTAGAGTGTAAGCTCTTATAGTCAGCAGGGTCTTCTCTCTCGCTTTCCTGTAGAGTGTAAGCTCTTATGGTCAGCGGGGTCCTCTCTCTCTCTCCTGTAGAATGAAAGCTCTTATAGTCAGCGGGGTCCTCTCTCTCTCTCCTGTAGAGTGTAAGCTCTTATGGTCAGCGGGGTCCTCTCTCTCTCTCTCCTGTAGAGTGTAAGCTCTTATGGTCAGTGATGTTCTCTTTCTTGTCTCCCCCTCGTGTATCTTCGGAACAATTACAAGCTTTCCAGTATTGATATCTGTGCAAATCAATTTCGGGGGGAAATTCCGAGAAGTCGGCAAATCAAATTTCAAAAGATTCACTCGTCTCTATTTGTAAGGTATCTGGATATAGTTAACACTAACATTTTATTAAATATTTTAGGGAATTAATGGTCTCCGGGTCAGTAGATTCTTATACTGATAGGTGTAAATTGTGAATGTCTGAATGATGCCATTTAAGTAGAATGTGTTACAGATTTTCAGTAGTACGGTCATCGCTTTGTGTATTAAACGAAAGAAAATGAAAATTTGCTGAGATATTACAATTTCTAAAGGTGATTTATTACAATTGAATTCGCCAACTACATGAATGCTTTAACACAGAATATGATACACTTTATGTGGTTTTGGATATACAATGTAAGGCATATCCACGGGCTATGCCAAAAATATCTGATATTGGGGGAATGGAGATCCTCAACTATTTGAAAGACAGTGATGTCCTGATCTTGCAACTCAAGCATACTCGAGGAGAGGTTTCCAAACACATTGGCCCAGATTCATCAAGTGGGTTTTTTAGGCTTGTCCTTTTTGTCTTGCAGCATTAATTGCTGTTTTTGGCACCAAATTCATTAATATGGCAGGCGCGATTCATGAATTTTGCGCAAAGTCAAAACTGGCCTTTCTTCCTGTATTAAACTATTTTTGTGACTTTTGCAGTCAAAAGTCGAACATTGGCACCAGAGGTCCTGAAAAAAAAAGTAAAAATGTTGGCATACCCAAATATGCAATAGGGAGGCTGCGATGAAATTGTGCCAAATTTTTCAACTTTTATATCAGCCTAAAACATTTTGCTTTCCCCACAAAGCAAAAAAACAGGTGAGCATATAAAAAAATAGACTTAAAAAAAGGCGCAAGTAGAATAACGAATTGGGTGCAAACAAAGAAAAAGGCGGCAAACACATTGAACTAGACGAAAAAAGGTGCAAAGGCAATGATGAATTGGGTCCATCTTGATTTGTGGAGGTCTCAGTAGTAGGACTCACGCCAATCAAACTCCCAGCTTATCATATGGCTATGCCATGAGTGTACCCACCCTTTAATAATACTTTATTTCACATGCAATAACAATGTGATAGGGCCACCTTGTTCATGTTGAGGTCTCCAAAGCAAGAGTTTCTCCACTCTGGCTAATAGAGGAAGGGAGGGGGCAAAACTGAGGATTCCCTCTTTATTGCTTTTAGTCTTAAAGAGGACTTTTCACCATTTTTTACGTGGCAATATAATGATAAAGTGGCTGATGATCGGAATAAAAATGATTTTTTTATTTCTTTATTTCTCATCTCCGTTGTGGAGATGTTAGCTTGTAAATTTAATATGCAAATTTCTACTATAACCAATGGGGGGCATTACCCATTCTTCTTTGGGAGGGGGTGTTTACTTTTTCCCCTGCATGACATTGCCCAATCATAAGCTGGTTGCATCATGCAGGGAAAAAAAAAAAAAAGTTCCCCTTCAAAGAAGGTCAGAACCAGCTTTCTTTGTATGATCTGGTTAGACTGATGTTTCATAAATCACTCCTAAGCCCAGAATGAGCAGGGATTTAAAGGGGTTGTCCAGCCTTAGGCCGGCGTCACACTGGCGACAGAATCGGACGACTGCAATGCGATGAAAAATCGTATTGCAGTCTGCCCTATGTTAATCTATGGAGCAGCTCCCAGTATCAGATTTTTTGTGGTCCGTTTTAAACGTCCGTGTGCAATCGCAGCATGCTGCGATTGTCACCGATTGTGGGTCGACTATCGCCAATTGAAGTCTATGGGAGCGATGAAAAATCTGATTACAAACGGACTGCAGGTGTGACTTGCGATGAAATCGCATCGGTGTCCTTTAGAAAAGCCGGCAATTCATCCCCGGCTATACTGTAAAATCACACTGACAGCTTTAATAAAGACTAGAAAGAATAGATATACACACACAGAATACATATATATATATATGTAATTGTGACATGTATATATATATAAATATTTATATTTCCTAGACTTCTACATACTGTAATAGCCGCAAATTCAATTGCCGGTTTCTGTGAAATCACAGAAGCCGACATGAAATGATACATTGTTTCCACACAGTTAACCATGTCATTTCCTGTATTTTGATATTTGTTTAGAACTTACAATTACATGAGTGTATTTGTGCTAAATTTCAGACATGTAGGGGTTAATTAGAGGTGTAAATTCGTTGACAAAAAAATGCGTGGGCTCCCGCTGTATTTTCTCCACCAGACAGACAAAGCAAGCGAGTGGGGGCAGATAATAATAGCCTAGGGAGGGTACTTTTTTTTTGTGCCCCCCCTGGCTACTAACATCTGCCCCCAGACACCCCAGAAAGGGCAAATCTATAATTAGATTCGCCCTTTCTGGCACTTTGCCCGTCTATTCCCATTGCCCTGTAGCGGTGGCGAATGGGTTAATAATCTCACCTTAATGTCACCTTAGTATTGAAAGGTGACCTTAAGGCAGGTTAATAATTGAGAGCTGTCAATTAGACAACTATCAATTATTAATCCTATTGAAGTAAATAAAAAAACACACACACACTTTAAGAATAAATAATTTTAATGAAATAAAAACACATATTTTTGACCATCTTTTATTTAAGTCTTAATCCGTTCGAAGCCCTTGTTCTTCTAAAATAAATATAAAATAATAAAACAACATTATTCTTACCTATCTGGCAATCTGTCACGTCCCATGATGTAATCCTTCACAAAGGGTTAACTAGTAATCAGATAAGCAGCGCAAGTAATCCTGCGTGCTCATCTGATAGCCCCTGAATGAATGAGCTTATCTCCTGCTGACAGGAGAGGATGTGATTCATGAATGAAGCTTAATTGATTGTATCCCACTTTCACCTTAGGTCAGGTCACTCAAGTGAAAGTGGCAATAAATCAATTAAGCTCCATTCATGAATCTATTCCTCTCCTTTCCTGGGAGAGTAACTGATTCATTCAGGGGAATACAGGTCTGAGACAGCATTATTAGCTCTCTGCGACCTGTAACCTGTTAACCCTTTCTGATGGATTACAGCGTGGGACCTGACTGTACTTCGGATTGGTAAGAATCATTTTGCTTTTTTATTTTATTTTTATTACAGGAAATGGTTTTAGCAGGAAACTAAAATATTGTCAAAAACTGTGTGATTATTTCATTAAACTTCTTTTTTATTAAACTGTGTGTGTTTGATTTTTCTATCATACAATAGGATTAATAATTGATAGTTGTCTAATTGACAGCTCTCAATTATTAACCTGCCTTAAGGTCACCTTTCAATACTAAGGTGACATTAAGGTGAGATTATTAACCCATTCGCCACCGCTACAGGGCAATGGGAATAGACGGGCAAAGTGCCAGAAAGGGCGAATTTAATTATAGATTTGCCCTTTCTGGGGTGTCTGGGGGCAGATGTTAGTAGCCAGGGGGGGCACAAAAAATGTACCCTCCCTAGGCTGTTATTATCTGCCCCCACTCGCTTGCTTTGTCTGTCTGGTGGAGAAAATACAGCGGGAGCCCACGCATTTTTTTTCAACGAAATTACACCTTTAATTAACCCCTACATGTCTGAAATTTTGCACAAATACACTCATGTAATTGTAAGTTCTAAACAAATATCAAAATACAGGAAATGACATGGTTAACTGTGTGGAAACAATGTATCATTTCATGTCGGCTTCTGTGATTTCACAAAAGCCGGCAATTGAATTAGCGGCTATAACAGTATGTAGAAGTCTAGGAACTATAAATATATGTATATATATGTCACAATGACATGTATATATATAATATATATATATATATATGTGTTGTATGTGTATATATCTATTCTTTTTTTTGTGATTTAAATACTATTCTTTTGGATCCATTATATGTCAGTTTTGCAAGCCTGCGAGAAATTCTCGCAAGTCGGATGAAAATCGGATGTTACAAGGTACACACACATGCGACTAAATCGCATCTTTGAAGGAAAATCGGATGACAGAAGGATGTGTGATGTTTGCATTTTGATCCGACAATCGACCTTCTAAAACGGACCGATTTTTTGTCGTTGTGTGTGACGCCGGCCTAAGGGTAAAAGTCTGCAGTCACTCTATGTGACGGCAGACTTGTCCATCCTCACATGGCGCACACTGCACACTGTATTCTTCAGTGTAAGGAGAAGGTGATAATGTGCAGCTTGCATACTTACGGGCGCACTTTGAGGCGAGGCTGCACACATCTACTTGGCACGTTACCGCATATATGGAAATTGTATACTTGCGGTCACACTCTCACTTCTCCTGGCAGCAGTAGCGGAGAACTCTGACAGTGCACAGTGCGCGCGATGTGAGGATTCTCACGTCTGCAGTCACATAGAATTGCTGCATACATGTGCCTTAAGGCCGGACAACCCCTTTAAATGAATAAATGCAAACTTTAATCTTTTCCCATAAAACTAATGTATGTAGAAATCTAATCAGTAAATGCTGCTCTAAAAAGTACTACCTGCAACTCAGGCTGTACGTTCATTGTGACCAGTCCTCATTAAAATGGATCTGTAACCAGATTCTACACTACAAACTGTAAACATTAATAAACAGAGCTGTTGGACTTGAGGATGGTGGCGTATTTACTTTGATGATACAAGTCAGAATAGCTGTGTAATCCTGTATAATTAGGATGAGCATTTTATGAGCTTGGCTAGAGAATGAAATATCTCACAAGACACAGTGTATGCAGTCTCTGGCCACCCAGCCTGACAGCTGCAGCTTGTACTGAGCAGTGTGAGATCTCAACAAGCGAGGAGGGACACTGAGGAGCTGTCAGTCATGCAAGGTTTGGAGAGATTTAATTAAACTTTCATAAAGGATTATGCAGCCATTCTCATTTTTTAGAGTAAATGTACCGGCCGCATCAGATTTAACAGATCTACAGTATTTAATAATTTATGCAGTTCGTGTATGGAAATCTGCGACAGATGCGATTTCATCCTGGACCATTTCTGCCCCTGTCCAGGTAATACTGTAGATAAGTAAATTTATTAACTTAAAGATATTGGCAAAAATAATAAAGCAAATATACCATAAAAAATAAAAGGATACGTTGCTGCTGGGTTAGTGCTTGTTGCTACGATTTGCACTTATACTTGATCCCTGGTCACACAGACAGCTCGTACAGGTTTATCTTTTCGCCTCTTTATCCTTAGTTCACTTTTTATTTAATTGCCTGCAGGTCTGACACATCAGAGACATGTCATCTGGAATATTGAATGTAAAGCTTTCTCCTCTGACGGCTGAGGATTGCTTCTTCTTGTCTCCTCTGGACATGTTTTGTAATGTCGATAACTTGAGTAATACATGCAAACTCTCATCTGAGAATTCATTTTGCATCAGAAAACGATTGTCTACCTTCCAATCACATCTTATATCATAACCTCTTTAGCCTATCCAATCCCCCGCAGGAGCAGAAGGATTAATCCTTCCGCAGCTCAATAAAGTATTCTTGTCTGTATAATAAGAAATGAGAAATGATAAGAAAACGTTCCCCTGAGTCAAGTATCTCTCCTGAATGGAGCCGTGTTTGTTTCAAGGTGTCGCTTAGCACTTTGCTGTGATACAAGTGCCACCTATAAGATTTATGATCAGGATGGGGAACAAGAAAATGCCTCTTGTCACATCATACGTTACTTGTATCTGCTGTTGGTTTCACCAGTCGGCTTATTCCTAATAATTATACCAGGCAGGTTTTTCCTATTTGGCTTTACAATAAATGCAATGTTCCCACACATTGCCTGACACACAGTTCAGGACCCCTGGGGTTACAAAGCATTTTATGTCTCTGCATTTATATTATATGAAGCTTATTTAGTGCATCAACCAAACAGTGGGATTAAAGCCAACACGTGCAATAAAAGCTGCAATTAGTTGCTATGTGTTCACCTTTGGAGATGAAGGATAAAGACATCAATAGCATACTGCTTTTACGAGATGTGGCAGAGATGCGGTCGTTAACCTCGGCCGCTATCAAATACTTATTAAAGGGCAAATGAAATTGGTGACATATCTATAGGATAGCTCTTCTACATCCAATTATGGAATATCCGACACCCATCATCCCTACGATCTGCTGGTATTAGCTCCGGCAGTGGTGACCTATCTGTAGGATAGCTCTCCTATATCCAATCATGGAATATCCGACACCCATTATCTCTATGATCTGCTGATATTAGCTCCGGCAGTGGTCACTTATCTGTAGGATAGATCTCCTATATTCAATCATGAAATATCCGACACCCATCATCCCTACGATCTGCTGGTATTAGCTCCGGCAGTGGTAACCTATCTGTAGGATAGCTCTTCTATATCCAATCATGGAATATCCAACACACAACATCCCTACGATCTGCTGGTATTAGCTCTGGCAGTGGTCACTTATCTGTAGGATAGCTCTCCTATATCCAATCATGGAATATCCGACACCCATAATCTCTATGATCTGCTGATATTAGCTCCAGCAGTGGTAACCTATCTGTAGGATAGATCTTCTATATCCAATCAGGGGGTGTCCAGCACCCATCATCCCTACGATCAGCTGGTATTAGCTACGGCAGTGGTAACTTATCTGTAGGATAGATCTCCTGTATCCAGTCAGGATGATATCCGACACCCATCATCCCTACAATCAGCTGGTATTAGCTCTGGCAGTGGTAACCTATCTGTAGGATACATCTTCTATGTCCAATCAGGGGATGTCCGACACCCATAATCTCTATGATCTGCTGGTATTAGCTCCGACAGTGGTAACCTATCAGGGGATATCCGAACCCATCATCCCTACGATCAGCTGGTATTAGCGCCGGCAGTGGTGACCTATCTGTAGGATAGATCTCTTATATCCAATCATGGAATATTCGACACGCATCATCCCTACGATCAGCTGGTATTAGCTCTGGCAGTGGTGACCTATCTGTAGGATAGATCTCCTATATCCAATCAGAAGATATCCGACACCTATCATCCCTACGATCAGCTGGTATTAGCTCCGGCAGTGGTAACTTATCTATAGGATAGCTCTCCCATATCCAATCATGGAATATCCAATACCCATCATCCCTACGATCTGCGGGTATTAGCTCTGGCAGTGGTAATTTATCTGTAGGATAGATCTCCTATATCCAATCAGAAGATATCCGACACCTATCATCCCTACGATCTGCTGATATTAGCTCCAGCAGTGGTAACCTATCTGTAGGATAGATCTTCTATATCCAATCAGAAGATATCCGACACCTATCATCCCTGTGATCTGCTGATATTAGCTCCAGCAGTGGTAAGCTATCTGTAGGATAAATCTTCTATATCCAATCAGAAGATATCCGACACCTTTCATCGCTACGATCAGCTGGTATCAGCTCCGGCAGTGGTAACTTAGGCCTCTTTCACACATCAGTTTTTTACAATCAGTCACAATCCGTCAAAGTTGGAAAAAAACGGATCGTGTGCAGATTGTAAAAAACTGATGCGACGGATCAGTTTTTTTGCTGGATCCGACTGCTCTACCTGTAATAATAATTGAAGCATGCTCAGTTTAAAAAACGGAATCTGTCACTGGATTCCGTCATTTGACGGACAGCGACGGATACTGCGCCCATAGGCTTCCGTTATAGCCAAAGTCGGAGGGCGCTGGATTCGTCGCTGTCCGACTTTTCGACGTAAACAAAAAACGTTACTTTGTCCATTGTCTCCAGATGACAATAAATTCCAACGGATCCAGCGCATGACGGAAGGAACGTGAGGCCATCCGTCACAATCCGTCGCTAATACAGGTCTTTGAGAAAAAAACGGATCCAGCAAAATATTTGCTGGATCAGTTTTTTTCACAAAACTACGGATTCTAACTGAAGCAAAAAAACTGATGTGTGAAAGAGGCCTTATCTATAGGATAGCTCTCCTATATCCAATCATGGAATATCCAACACCCATCATTCGTACGATCTGCTGGTATTAGCTCCAGCAGGGGTAACTTATCTGTAGGATAGATCTTCTATATCCAATCATGAAATATCCGACACCCATCATCCCTACGGTCTGCTGGTATTAGCTCCGGCAGTGGTAACCTATCTGTAGAATAGATCTTCTATATCCAATCATGGAATATCCAACACCCATCATCCCTACGATCTGCTGGTATTAGCGCCGGCAGTGGTCACTTATCTGTAGGATAGATCGCCTATATCCAATCATGAAATATCCGACACCCATCATCCCTACGGTCTGCTGGTATTAGCTCCGGCAGTGGTAACCTATCTGTAGGATAGATCGCCTATATCCAATCATGAAATATCCAACACCCATCATCCCTACGATCTGCTGGTATTAGCGCCGGCAGTGGTCACTTATCTGTAGGATAGATCTCCTATATCCAATCATGAAATATCCGACACCCATCATCCCTACGGTCTGCTGGTATTAGCTCCGGCAGTGGTAACCTGTCTGTAGGATAGATCTTCTATATCCAATCAGGGATGTCAGACACCCATAATCTCCATGATCTGCTGATATTAGCTCCAGCAGTGGTGACCTATCTGTAGAATAGATCTTCTATATCCAATCATGGAATATCCAACACCCATCATCCCTACGATCTGCTGGTATTAGCGCCGGCAGTGGTCACTTATCTGTAGGATAGATCTCCTATATCCAATCATGAAATATCCGACACCCATCATCCCTACGGTCTGCTGGTATTAGCTCCGGCAGTGGTAACCTATCTGTAGGATAGATCTTCTATATCCAATCAGGGGATATCCGACACCCATCATCCCTACGATCTGCTGGTATTAGCGCCAGCAGTGGTCACTTATCTGTAGCATAGATCTTCTATATCCAATCATGGAATTTCCGACATCCATCATCCCTATGATCAGCTAGTATTAGCTCCGTCAGTGGCCAGATGTAAACTGGAGCGGCACTGGGTAGCTCCAGTCATTGTGTAGTGATGGATGCTGAGTACTGCAGTCTGCAGATCATCCTTTGTTCCCTTGACCAGGAGCTGATCTGTAGTATTCAGCAGAGCCAACTATACATTGAGTAAAGCTGCATAATGCTAGCAGCTGATCGATGTGGGTGCCGGATGTCAGATCCCCACTGAGCTGATATTGCTTACTTATCCAAAGGGCTGGTGCAATCAACCATTTATTCCTTCATGCAAGAGAATCGGCTAGATTATGCCAATCATACACTGATCGGAGATTAATCCGAGTATCAGCACAGTGTGTTTCGATTCTCTAAGATGAGGAGAAAATGGAGAAAATTTTTTCTCAATTTTCTCCGTTCTATCATTCCGTGAAAATCGGGCTGCACTTAGATGTCATCCGAGTGCAGTCCGATGTTTTGCATGGACTCCTTGACTTGCATGACTAAGTGTGATCTGAATATTGGCTCAAACATGGTCATGCTGCGATTTTGTCCTCCGGCAGACTTTGTCCAGGGAAAAAATTCGACAAGTGCACTGCCCCATAGACCAACATTGGTCTGAGTGCGATCCCATATTTTGTCAGATCGCACTAGGACCGAAAATATCGTCAATAGCACCTGCCCTAAGGATGAGTTATAAACACCTTGTGACCGGTCATCCCTTTTAATTTCCATTTTTTTAGGTAGACAGCAGTTTTATTCCCGGTTATTTGCTGGAAAATTAGATCCTAAGAATATTTTAGTATTAGAATGGAAAAAAAACTATTGTCTTGCAGAGCATGCGTTTACACTGAATTGCAGCATGTGAGTAAACTATATGGCAGTGTGTAGCCCTGGTGTGAAGGCACACGCAGTACCCTGGAGGATGTGTGGAGAGGTAACAGTTTAATGCTCAATAAACATTCACTCCATCACACACTTAGACACACCCATAGGATATATATAGCTAGTCAGATCTAGCCAGTCAGTCAGTTTCCTGTCAGGAAGACAGAGGAGTCAGTCTAGTCTGGACTTGGAGGGAGGAGGTCAGTCTAGCCCGGGTGGCTCCTGTGTGAGTCATCCCACCAGTGTGAAGTCTGTTCAGGAAGAGAGAGGAGTGAGCATCAGGACCTTCAGTCTCCTGTCCCAAGGACAGTGGAGTTCAGAGACGTGCTCCTGAACTAGAAGATTACTGAGCACCTGTTAGCAAGCTCTGGGAAGAAGAAAGAAGGGACTAGTCTGCATAGCCTTTGGAAGTGTGGAGTGCTTATGCTACAAGCGCGGACAGGGCGAAAGGCGCAGTGGAAGGAATTTAGAAGTGCCTTAGGATTGGATTATCCTGCACATTGTTACCGGTCACTGGGGACCGAAGCGTCACTATAGCTCCAGGCATAGTGATAGAAAAACCAGAGGCTTACTGGACCTTAGGTAGCAGAAAGCAGCCCTTGGAGTGTCGGTACGTAACTGGGGTCAGGGAGAGTGGGAACTTGGAGTCACTGCAGGACCACATTAGGAACCCAGCTCTCTCAACGGAAGACTCCGACCACAAAACTGACCGGGCAGTACAGCTTGGAGAAGCTGGAGATTCTGGAGTGAACTACGCTTTATGCTGGTTGAACTCATCTTTGAAAGTCAAGGAGGCCCATAACCTGTTCA
Source organism: Oophaga sylvatica (assembly GCA_033576555.1). Lineage (NCBI taxonomy): Eukaryota > Metazoa > Chordata > Amphibia > Anura > Dendrobatidae > Oophaga > Oophaga sylvatica. Next base: position 57,162,415 of record JARQOD010000002.1, read on the forward strand.
GCTGTTGCCTCAAAGCACATCCTCCACCCGACCAGCCTCCCTGGGACCTGCCTTATCATCTGACAAGTAAAAGGTATGGGAAGAAGCTCCTATGTGTGAGACTGAGTTATTTGATTGCATCCCTGCACAACCCCACCATAACTATCGACCTGAGGGAAGAGTCCCACCTGTAGGGGACCCGACATCTAGCTGCCTCACCATCCCCTCAGAGATCTACAGCAGCGCTGGTCTTAGTGATCAGAGAACTACAGGTGGCGTCACGAACTGTATATATACCTATCCCCTGTAAATATACCCCCCAACATACGCCTGACCGCCAGGGCCACAGACCGAGCCACCGCTACCTGTGACAACCCCATAGACTTCCATGGGCTCGGCTCTGAGTACCCCATTGCTCTGGAAACCCACAATTGTGGTGCGTGGTCGAGACAAACTTGGCGTCACGAACAGGATGCGAAACTCGCAAAATTGCGAGCCCTGTGTGCCTGTGGAGGTGTTTTTGTGAAAAAGGACTGTTTGCTATTTTTGGCGCTAAAATTCGCCATTTTGCCGCCAAATTCGCGCCCTCAGGCGCTGGAGAAGAAGGTGGGCGTGGATTCGTGGGCGTGTGCCCCCCTGTGGCGCGAAGAGAATGCCTGCCCTCTCAAAGTGCTATTACAATATGCGATCCTGCCCTACAGCAAAGGAGGTCCGCCTCCTCTTCACCTTCCCTGCGAAGAGGAGGAGACGCAAACCCCGCCTCCACGGAAGAGACCGGACGGCTCTGAAAGAAGATGGGAGTCTGTTCTGGAACATCATGGAAGCAGGACGTGTGCAGCCGAGCAGGGAAGCGGAGGAAGGCAGGCCCCGTTCCCCAGCCAAGCTGCCACTAGAACCAGAACCATCTGTAGTCCTGCACCTGCAGCAAGCATTGCTGGAGATTGGAGAGGAAAATGCCAGGTTAAAGAAGATGATTTCGCAACAACCTGGCATGGAGGAGACAGAGAGACGCTGGCGTGCCCAGATACAGCGGCTGCTGTGGGACGCAGTGCTCTCTCCCACAAGCATAATGCCGTCTCCTGATTTCCCACGTTCCCTGCTGAAGAAAGCTGAAGGAAAACCGGAGGCCGCCCCCAAAAGTACTGTACCTGATCCCACCGGAGGAGAGGTGGAAGCGAAGGAGGCTGAGGAGGTCCTGCCCGTTCCGGAGTGCCAGCCCGGCAAGGAGGCCGCAGCAGATTACAGATCCCCGGTAGGGACACCGGAGGAAACCCAGCCGTCTGTGATGGAGCAGCGACAGCAGCAGGTTAGTGCGTCCCAACTGAGCCATTGCGCACACCTGCTTCCTGCTCTGCATCACACCAGCATTGTGCATCGGCATCGCCCCCTGCGTACATCTTCGTATCGCAATCGGCGACCTACTCTACATCGCAACCTGCGACCCATTCCACATCGCAATCAGCGGTCTACACGACGTCGCGCACGGCGACTATTTCTGCATCGCGAGAGAAAGTGGCTATTACAGTGACGCAGACAGCGTCTCACAAAGCGGAAGCGCCCGGCGCGCCCCTAGTGGTTCGCACAAGGACTGTAGCGACCCAAACTCTGATAGCAGGTCACGACTTGTTGGTCATGGGATCTAAGGATCATCGTATTGTTCCAGCCCCCGGGATGGAAAGTATAATGGAAGCCTGCAAGAAAATGTGAAGAACGGTAGGACCCAGACAGGGTTTACCGCAACAAAGAAAATGTAGAAAGTTTTGATAAAAGGAATATTTGCTGTTTTGCACTTTGTGGTTATGCATAATGTTTACATAGTTTTACTATAATGAGTAGAATACCCGGCTGGGTACAAGATGAAAATTTGAAAAAGTTAAAGAATTTTGAGTAAATAGAATTTGATATAATGTGTCTTATAATGGACTGCGTGGCTGAGGACTGAGCCAGCCCAAAAACTGTATCCTGTAAATAGTTGCACTAAGGTGCATTATATTGGTTTTACATGAAACCACCTCAACTACCTCTGAATATAAAACCCGTATGGTGAGGCACTGAGTGAGGTCTGCATTCAGATGTCCTGCAGCCCACCCAGGACCCACGTTGAAGGTTTGGTGCGGGTCCTTCACAAGAATATTGTCATTTATTTATATGAAAATGTCTATTTAGTATTTTGTATTTTTCTATATGTTTTAATGCAACGTTCAAGAAATCCGTACCTCCCGGATGGGAAGAGTTAATGTTTATTGTTTATGAAAAACAAAATGTCTTCTTATATTTCACAGCCCGGGAGTGCTGTATTTTACCATGGGGGAATGTGTAGCCCTGGTGTGAAGGCACACGCAGTACCCTGGAGGATGTGTGGAGAGGTAACAGTTTAATGCTCAATAAACATTCACTCCATCACACACTTAGACACACCCATAAGATATATATAGCTAGTCAGATCTAGCCAGTCAGTCAGTTTCCTGTCAGGAAGACAGAGGAGTCAGTCTAGTCTGGACTTGGAGGGAGGAGGTCAGTCTAGCCCGGGTGGCTCCTGTGTGAGTCATCCCACCAGTGTGAAGTCTGTTCAGGAAGAGAGAGGAGTGAGCATCAGGACCTTCAGTCTCCTGTCCCAAGGACAGTGGAGTTCAGAGACGTGCTCCTGAACTAGAAGATTACTGAGCACCTGTTAGCAAGCTCTGGGAAGAAGAAAGAAGGGACTAGTCTGCATAGCCTTTGGAAGTGTGGAGTGCTTATGCTACAAGCGCGGACAGGGCGAAAGGCGCAGTGGAAGGAATTTAGAAGTGCCTTAGGATTGGATTATCTTGCACATTGTTACCGGTCACTGGGGACCGAAGCGTCACTATAGCTCCAGGCATAGTGATAGAAAAACCAGAGGCTTACTGGACCTTAGGTAGCAGAAAGCAGCCCTTGGAGTGTCGGTACGTAACTGGGGTCAGGGAGAGTGGGAACTTGGAGTCACTGCAGGACCACATTAGGAACCCAGCTCTCTCAACGGAAGACTCCGACCACAAAACTGACCGGGCAGTACAGCTTGGAGAAGCTGGAGATTCTGGAGTGAACTACGCTTTATGCTGGTTGAACTCATCTTTGAAAGTCAAGGAGGCCCATAACCTGTTCAGCTGTTGCCTCAAAGCACATCCTCCACCCGACCAGCCTCCCTGGGACCTGCCTTATCATCTGACAAGTAAAAGGTATGGGAAGAAGCTCCTATGTGTGAGACTGAGTTATTTGATTGCATCCCTGCACAACCCCACCATAACTATCGACCTGAGGGAAGAGTCCCACCTGTAGGGGACCCGACATCTAGCTGCCTCACCATCCCCTCAGAGATCTACAGCAGCGCTGGTCTTAGTGATCAGAGAACTACAGGTGGCGTCACGAACTGTATATATACCTATCCCCTGTAAATATACCCCCCAACATACGCCTGACCGCCAGGGCCACAGACCGAGCCACCGCTACCTGTGACAACCCCATAGACTTCCATGGGCTCGGCTCTGAGTACCCCATTGCTCTGGAAACCCACTATTGTGGTGCGTGGTCGAGACAGCAGCATTAGATTTGTAGTTTAAGGAAAAGAGATTGACTGAGCAGATAAGGCTAGTATAAGGAGCTAGTCACACCGTTACCTGTAGTGCGCCATGCTGGTTTACAGCCTATTGGTCAAGCCCATACAACTGGTTCACACGGATGACATCATAACGCCAGGCTGCATAAAGGGTCTTCATCAATTTGGGAATCTCTACCCTAACATAACTGTCTCTGATACGCGTTTATGTGTAGGGCACCATGATGACCTCCCCCGTATAACACTGTGGCTTGTCTGTATGGTGCATTGAATTGAAGCTGCATTTGGATTCTGCACATTGCTGTGACACTCCGTTGTGGTATTATGTATTTGTACAATATTAATACTTGGCGGTATTATGTGGGCTGTATATTCAGTATTATATAGACAGTTTGGGAGTATTATTTAGGGATTGTATGTGAATGTGTGGCTCTATATGGTAGTAATATTTGGATAATGAGGTGAACAGTTAATTATGCTTTGTATAATGCTGTTACTCCGTCATTTTTTGGTGCTCTTATTTGGACACAGGATATTCTATTTTTTCGCGTTGTCAAGACATACTCTGTATAACGTCCAAGTGAAAGTGCATATGTGTAAAACTTTTACATTTCTGATCCATAGAAGAACATACTTCCAATAAATTTTACATAAATCAATAGTATATGTATGTGAATATAAGAAACTTTGTAATATATCTTATCCGACATTGTTGTTCCTTTCTCCACTCAAGAACCCTGTTCCCTGTACTCACCATGCATACTGAAAAAACGCTCAACTCTGTCTTGCTGAAGACAATACTGTCAAATCACTGTAGTGTCAGTTTACATGCAATTTGTACACTGATGATTTAGACATTAAAGGTGTTAGAAATCTTTATACTTACCTATTTGAGCATCTCTGCAATAGGTATCGCTGCGGGGGGTGCGCATGCGCAGTTCGAAACCTAGCTGGAGAGGTGCGGGAAGGTCTTGAGTGTTCCCCGACCCCCTATGTCATCGAGCGATGACGCGGAGGCGGTGGACACGTGACCACCCAACACTCCTCCAATTTTATAAAGCAGGTCGACGAACTGGCACATGCACCGTTATAACCCACAAGCGATAACGGGTATACCTTGCTTGGCACCAATAATAATAGAGTCGGATATCTTATACCAGGGGCTTATCTATATAGACTTCTATTAACACCTAAGTATTGAAAGAAACTTTCATTTTTTGGGGTGATAACTAATGATGTAATATACGCATGCGCTATGTATATACTAATTTGGAGGCGGAGTGTCAGAGCAGTATGACACCCATTGAAGGGCGGAACGATTTTCCACTATATTTTACCACTAGATTGCCAGGTGCATTAGATGTGACGTGTGAGCCCTTTGAACGAATAGAAACACTTTATGTGTATATTTAAACTGGACCACCCCTGCCTCATTGCGCCTCCCGAAGAAGCGACAGCGAAACGTGCGTCGGGGCAGAGGGACGCCAGAAGGACTCCACACATATCCATAGGTATGATTGTTTGCAGCGACTGTGTTTTGAACCTTCTGTAACTCCTTCATTGAAGTCACGACATATATGGGCATGACATGGTCCGTTACTTTCAACAGTGCGGCTTTTACTAAATGTGCCTATTATTTATGTATAGTATATTTACTTCATTCCAGGGCCGTGATTGTTCTTTCTGCAGTGATCTGTTTAGTTTGTAGTCATTTTAGTCCATGATAGAGCACATTCATTTAGTTGAACTGTCAGCCACGTGTTTCACATGTTGTGACCTCATTATCATTTATTTATACATTCATATTTTCCTGAGTAGGAGTGCTACAAATTCATCCCAGAGTGGATTTTCACATTTGCTTAATTTGCACAGAGTGTTATAGTTTACATTGCCATTTTAGTGTACAAATGCACAGTCCATCATTGTTTTTGGTGCCTGTTTGACAGCATATGTCTGTTAGACGGTGTCTTGTATCCTAAGGCCACGACTTAGTCAGGCCACTATTGTAAGGATAAAATTACATTCAGGCTGGTAGATATACCTTCTGAAACCGTGCCTTTGTTCACATTTGATGCTGTTGACCATATCATGGGCTTGTCTCATGAGATGTTATAGGTGTAGCTGCCATGGCAGCACTCTGGTTAGCATAAACTGCAGTAATTGCGGTATTTGCACAATGTGTGTTGGTGTACAGCTTATAAAGCAATCTTCCTGTGGAGTTGTTGATTGAGGGTCCTCAGGGCCTAGTTAGTCCCTTATATTTATATTGATGTATACCTCTCCATTACATGTTTGTTTTTTAATTGTTGTTCAATAAAAGATTGATGTTTTTTCATACCACTTTTGCATGGAGCCCATATTTTCAGGTTTCCATTTACAGTCATGGCCAAAAGTTTTGAGAATGACACAAATATTATATTTTCACATGATCTGCTGCCCTCTGGTTTTTATGTGTGTTTGACAGATGTTTTTATCACAGACAGAAATATAATTGCAAACATATGAGTAACAAAAGCTTATATTGACAGTTAGAATGAGTTAATGCAGCAAGTCAATATTTGCAGTGTTGACCCTTCTTCTTCAGGACCTCTGCAATTCTCCCTGGCATGCTCTCAATCAACTTCTGGACCAAATCCTGACTGATAGCAGTCCATTCTTGCACAATCAATGCTTTCATTTTGTCAGAATTTTTAGGTTTTTGTTTGTCTATCTGTCTCTTGATGATTGACCACAAGTTCTCAATGGGATTAAGATCTGGAGAGTTTCCAGGCCATGGACCCAAAATCTCTATGTTTTGTTCCCTGAGCCATTTAGTTATCACCTTTGCTTTATGGCAAGATGCTCCATCATGCTGGAAAAGGCATTGTTGATTGCCAAACTGCTCTTGGAGGGTTGGGAGAAGTTGCTCTTGGAGGACATTCTAGTACCATTCTTTATTCATGGCTGTGTTTTTAGGCAAGACTGTGAGAGAGCCGATTCCCTTGGCTGAGAAGCAACCCCACACATGAATGGTTTCAGGATGCTTAACAGTTGGCATGAGACAAGACTGGTGGTAGCGCTCACCTTGTCTTCTCCGAATGAGGCGTTTTCCTGATGTCCCAAACAATCGAAAAGGGGATTCATCAGAGAAAATAACTTTACCCCAGTCCTCAGCAGTCCACTGCCTGTACCTTTTGCAGAATATCAGTCTGTCCATGATGTTTTTTCTGGAGAGAAGTGGCTTCTTTGCTGCCCTCCTTGAGACCAGGCCTTGCTCCAAGAGTCTCCGCCTCACAGTGCGTGCAGATGCACTCACACCTGCCTGCTGCCATTCCTGAGCAAGCTCTGCACTGCTGGTAGCCCGATCCCACAGCTGAAACACTTTTAAGAGACGGTCCTGGCGCTTGCTGGTCTTTCTTGGGCGCCCTGAAGCCTTTTTGGCAACAATGGAACCTCTCTCCTTGAAGTTCTTGATGATGCGATAGATTGTTGACTGAGGTGCCATCTTTCTAGCTGCGACTCTTCCCTGTTAGGCCATTTTTGTGCATTACAATGATGACTGCACGTGTTTCTTTAGAGATAACCATGGTTAACAGAAGAGAAACAATGATGCCAAGCACCAGCCTCCTTTTAAAGTGTCCAGTGGTGTCATTCTTACTTAATCATGACAGATTGATCTCCAGCCATGTCCTCATCAACACCCACACCTGTGTTAATGGAGCAATCACTGAAAAGAGGTTAGCTGGTCCTTTTAAGGCAGGGCTGCAATGATGTTGAAATGTGTTTTGAGGGATAAAGTTCATTTTCTAGCCAAATATTGACTTTGCAAGTAATTGCTGTTAAGCTGATCACTCTTTATAACATTCTCGAGTATATGCAAATTGCCATTAGAAAAAGTGAAGCAGTAGACTTTGTAAAAATTAATATTTGTGTCATTCTCAAAACTTTTGGCCATGACTGTAGTGTGAATTTGTCAGTTTACATGCAGTATTATACTTTATATAGGGGGAAGGTAAAGGACAAGTAAGGAGTAGAGAAAGAAAGCACAGAAAGATTGTGCTGAGCTTTCTAGTAAGTCTTTTACCTCACTACAGAGCAGGATTCACATCTATAGTGCTCAGTAGTATAACTTCCTTAGTGCTGCTATTGCTACCAGCAGTGTTTTATCTAAGGAATGAAGGGCAGGAATCCCTCATGTCTGTGTGTGTGTTCTGTATGAGAGTCATCATAGCAACTAGTCTCTACCCACCAGATCAGAGCCAATTATACATTTAGAGAGAGAGCCGACAGAGGGGAAAAAGGGTGAAAATGCAAGATACAAGTCATAAAGTCATACACTGGCCAGAAATAGTGTTTTTCCTCATGTTCATACACATGACAGCTTATTTTAAAAAGTTACTTGAAAGTAGGGTTACCCTTTCAAACTGTATACAAATCGAGGAAATAGTGTTTATAGGGTCCCATTTTTATAAAACTGGACGGAGTTTACCTGCATGTAAGTTTGTGAGCATAGATATAGAAGATAGATATGACATGTACTATAGCAACAGCTATGTGGAAAAGTGTGTCATAGTGGTCAATCTGCTGTAGCCATATGCTATTGTACTGCAGTAATGCACGTAGCACATAGACAAGCCAAAAGTACCACCAGCAGTAATGTCACATCTTTCTGCGAGGCACGGCTTATTCTCAGTTTTATTTTTCAAGGTAGAATTGAGAAGACAATCAAGTTTTTATGCATTATCGATAACACTGAAGTTCTTTCTTGTTGCCTTCAGCGCAAATCCGATCACGGTAGATGCAAAGTCATAAAATTGTGGATCATTAAGTTTTACAGCAGGACATTACAGTGCATGTGTTCTGTTATTTAGAAGGGGACGGCGGGGGGATTGATAGCGGTTCTAGAGTGCACAGAAATGAAAAAGAAAAGTACCCACGACAGTCCAGCGATTGCCAGTCTGCAACTCCTGGAGTAAATAGTTTGGTAGAAATGTTGCAGAGAGAACATATGTTACTTATCATGCTTTGCTTTTATAGCACTATTAATTCCGCAGCGCTTTACAGACATCATCATCTCTGTCCCCGTCGGGGCTCACAATCTAATTTCCCTATCAGTATGTCTTTGGCATGTAGGAGGAAATCCATGCCCACATGCGGAGAACATACAAACTCCTTGCAGATGTTGTCCTTGGTGGGATTTGAACCCAGTAACCCAGTGCTGCAAAAAAACAGTGCTAACCACTGAGCTACTGTGCTAACCACTGAGCCACTGTGCCACCCAAAAGAGTTAAATTTTCCTGGATTACAGATTTATCAATAAGGGAAAGCTTTATGTTCATGACGCTTTTATTTTGGTTTTCCAAAATTACAAAAATGCATTATTTTTGCAGCAGTTTCAGAAAACTCAATGTGAACACAGTGTGTGAACCAATCCTTATTGCATCTACGAGATGATAAATGTCTGAACACTGGGACACCCCCGATGACACAAAATGGGTCTCGAGCACCACGTTCCTCCAACTTCGAACCTAGCATGGGACTGTTGGGGACAGCCCAGAATTGATTTCAGTGATCTTTCAACAACAGAGACATAGAATAGATTGTGACGGCGGATACTCAAAAGGAGTTTCAAGTAAATAAGATTTATTGAAGTTACTGCCACTATATCATGATTACACTGCCAGTGACTTCAATAAAGGAACTCCTGTCGAGTGCTGTCTGCTGTGTTTTTGGTTGTTGCTTAAGATCAAAAGGGTCAAAAAGGAACATTTACCTGCTGTAAACAAACAGGAACAGTGTCATCCACCCTCCAATAGTGTCTACTATTGTTATTTATAGGCTGTGTTCTGTAGTAATCATCTACAGTAAGGTTTGCCATTTTTTATAGGCTGTGTTCCATGCTGCTGATTTCACAGCAGTCTTTGTCTTTATTCTTTCTCATGTACAGCACCATGGAATCAATGGTGCTATAAAAATAAATAATAATAATAATTCCTAGACTTTAATTGTAGCTATGTCATGATAATGGTTGTCCTTATTCGAAGACGCCCCTTTTGATGAATTTCATAATATCTTCGTCTTTGTCTTCATTTCTAGGCTGTTTAAATTAAGCCACTATAATATTTGTTTTTATATCTGTGTTATATTCTGTTGTCATAATGTCTCAATATTAAGTGCAATTATTATTTATTTATTAAATGTCTGTTTATTTGGAAGCCATATGCTATTTTAATGTCACACTGCACTATTTCTTTAATCTTTTTCGACGGTGATTGTCTTTTATACTAGGCCATAACTCAATAGTTTGTGTATTAGTTTGTGTATTACTTTACAGGCTGCGTTCTACACTAATGAAGGCACAAGAGCATTTATGTGAATTTCTAGTCTGTATTCTAGATTGATGATGTCATAAAACTCTTTGGGGTTATTTTTCAATAACTTTCCATCAGTTTTAGTGTAAAAAAAAAAAAGTTGAAAATATTTGCAGGACCAGGTCAAGGAATGCATTCTAGTTTTCTTACATCTTTGCAAAAGTGAAAAGACAAAATCGGGTTTAGATGGAGGGATTTGGAAAACAAGAGTCAAACAGATTTACTATAATTTACCCTAGAAATTGGCGTACTTTGTGGCGCAAATGAGCGCCTATTGCGTAGACTTTAATTTATGGAGTGGAAACAGCCTGGAAACTCCTTCTAATAAATTTGATGCATCTTGTTACTCCAGTACTATTCAGACATGGTGTGGAATGTTGGTCCACGACTCTTCAATGGCTGAATATTGGCAGGAACTTGAACACGCTGTCGTATACGCTGACCCAGAGCATCACAAACATGCTCCATGGGTGACATGTCCGATGCGTGTGTTGGCCATGCAAGAACTTCGCACATTGAAGAGGAGTGGACCAACATTCTACAGTTCACATGCAAATACCTGATCATCTCCACGAGAAGGAGCTGGTTGCAGTGCATGATGCATATGGTGGTCACACCAGATACTGGCTTGTTTTCTGACCCCACGAACCTCCTAATACTGTAAAACTGCACACTTTAAAGGGGCCTTTTATTGTAAGTCCACACTGGGCGTTTTTGCGGCGTTTTTTTTTCTGCAGCAAAACCTGATTTCTTGGTAGGAAAGAAGGTATGGCAAAAATGCATGTTTAGGTGCGTTTTTGTTTGCGTTTTTGTTGCGGATTTGGTGCGTTTTTTTCATGCGTTTTTGGGGCTAACTTGTGTCTCTTTGTGCATGCGGATAAAGTTGAGTGCCCCCAAGAGAAAAAAAAAACCTACTTCATGTAGAACCATACCTCTGTACGGCGTACAGTAAAATCACACTGACAGGTTAGAACAGAATAGATAGAATATATATATACACATAGAATACCTAGATATATACACTCCCTGACTGAAGTTATGTCGCTTATCCATGTTATGTAAATAAAAGCTTATAACCTGATGTTAAATTCATCCATTGGTTGTATAAATTACTCTTTTGAAAGCTGAAACCCTCCGAAATTTGGTTTAGGTTAAGAAAATAAATTGGCATCAATGCAGAAATATTGATTATTTAATGGACACAGAATGGTCAGATTATGGCAAGACAAAAGTTTTGTCGCCCACAGAAAGTAATGTGATATTCAAACAAATAATTAACTTAAAATACAAATATATGTTGCATAACATTGGTGAATGAAGTTGTGGTGCTATTAGAGTCATATTTAATATTTTGTGTGACTTCCATGAGCCTGAAGGACTGCATCCACATGGTTCAACAATGATTCATACAATTTATTAATGAAGTAATCAGGAATAGCAAAGAATGCAGTCTTACATGCCTCCCAGAGTTCATCTAGATTCCTTGGTTTTGTCTTCCAAGCTTCCTCTTTCATCATACCCCAAACATGCTCAATGATGTTCATGTCTGGTGACTGGGCTGGCCAGTCATTGAGCACCTTGATCTTTATTGCCTGGAGGAACTTTGTTGTAGAGATGGATGTAAGAGATGGAGCACCATCCTGCTGCAGAATTTGACCCCCTTTATGATTTGGAATATAAGAGGTAGCTAATACTTCTTGATATTTTAGGCTATTGATATTGCCTTCCACCTTGCAAATGTTTCGCACACCCCCATACTGAATGTAACCCCAGACCATGATCATTCCACCACCAAATTTAACTGTTTTCTGGGTGCATTTAGGATCCATACTGTTACGTTTCGGTAGCTGAGGAGTGCAGGTAAAAAAGGCAATACACCAGAGCAGTTGGAATCTATGAGATTGCAGTACCCTGACTAACCACCACAACTAGAGGCAGCCGTGGAGCGTTCCTACGTTGGTCCTAGACGCCTCGTCACAGCCTGAGAAACTAGCTACACCTAAAGATAGAAAGAGGAAAGCTATCTGCCCCGGAGCAGATCCCCAAAGACATAGAAAGCCCCCAAACATGTAATGGCGGTTAGACAAGAAGAAATACTGACACAGACAGAAAATAGAATGAGCAAACGCTGGGGCCCAAACTATCTAAATAGGAAAGGATAGGAAGGGTACTTACTGCAATCTCAAAAAACCCTGAAAAGCACCAACTCTACTAATTTCAAAAACACCTGAGATCACACGACCTCTACCACCTAAATTAGCTCTCTGGTGTAACAAAATCAAAACAGCAGCCACTGAAAAAACTGGAAAAAGCAAATGTACAAACATCAGTGGCTGAACAAAACTGAGAGGGCAAAAGCCCCCGGAAGGGACCCAGAAGGCCCCCACAGAAGTGCAGGACAAAATGCAAAAATCAAGCACAAAAACAAAAAGAAGAAAATGTCTTATCTGAGAGCAGGAGATGCAGACTTGACACAGCAGGCTACAAAGGAAACAGGAATCAAGGATTGAGACCAGAACAATTGATCACCGGCAACCCTGATGGGAAGGCAACTCCCTTATATAAGACCAGTCAGTAACACCTGATTCCCAATCCTCACAATCTTCACTGGGCAGACCAGTACCACTTGTAACCACCAGAGGGAGCCTCTGCTCAGAACTCATCTCAAGCCCATTCACAACAGTACCCCCCCCTTGAGGAGGGGTCACCGAACCCTCATTTGAGCAACCAGGTCGGTCAGGATGAGTTCTATGATACGCACGGATGAGTCTCCTAGCATGGATGTCCGAAGCAAACACCCAAGAATTGTCTTCCTGACCATAACCTCTCCACTTAACCAAATACTGGAGTTTTCGTCTAGAAAAACGAGAATCTAATATTTTCTCAACCACATACTCCAGATTGCCCTCAACCAAAATAGGATCAGGAGGCACAGCAGTAGGAACCACTGGCTCAACAAACCTCTTCAACAAGGACTTGTGGAACACGTTATGGATCTTAAATGTCCCTGGAAGAAGCAAACGAAAAGAAACAGGATTAAGAATCTCCATGATCTTATAAGGTCCAATGAACCTAGGCTTAAATTTAGGAGATGCCACTCTCATAGGAATATTTTTTGAGGACAACCAGACCAAGTCCCCACTTTAAACCGAGGACCATCAGTCCTATGCCGGTTAGCAAACCGCTGGGCTCTCTCCTGAGAGAGGGACAACCTCTCCACTACCTGGTCCCAAATCTGTTGCATACGCTCCACAACAGAGTCAACACCTGGACAGACAGAAGCCTCCGTCTGTCCTGAAGAAAATCGAGGGTGAAAACCAGAATTACAGAAAAATGGAGACATCAAAGTGGCAGAGCTAGCCCTATTATTAAGAGCAAACTCAGCCAAAGGCAAAAAAGAGACCCAGTCATCCTGATCAGCAGACACAAAGCATCTTAGATAAGTCTCCAATGTCTGGTTTGTTCTTTCAGTTTGACCATTGGTCTGAGGATGAAACGCCGAGGAGAAAGACAATTGAACACCAAGTTTAGAACAAAAGGTCCTCCAAAATCTGGAAACAAACTGGACTCCTCTGTCAGACACAATGTTCTCAGGAATGCCATGTAAACGAACCACGTGCTGAAGGAACAACGGCACCAATTCAGAGGAGGAAGGCAACTTAGGTAATGGCACAAGATGTATCATCTTGGAAAACCTATCACAAATCACCCAGATGGCGGTCATTCTCTGAGAAACAGGGAGGTCGGAAATGAAATCCATAGAGATATGGGTCCATGGTCTCTTGGGCACAGGCAATGGCATCAATAAACCACTAGAGCGAGAGCAAGGCTTGGAGCGAGAGCAAGTCCCGCAGGACTGCACAAATTCCCTGACATCACGAGACAAGGTAGGCCACCAAAAGGACCGACTAACCAAGTCTCTGGTACCAAAAATTCCGGGATGACCAGCCAACGCGGAACAATGAATCTCAGACATCACACTCTTTTTCCACTGGTCCGGGACAAACAATTTTCCAACAGGGCAGCGCTCGGGCCTATCCTCCTGACACCCCTCCAGAGCAAGTCTCAAATTGGGTGAGATGGCGGAAAGAACTACACCCTCTTTCAAAATAACAGAAGGATCAGATAACTCAGGAGAGTCCGCAAGGAAACTCCTCGAGAGGGCATCCGCCTTAACATTCTTAGTGCCAGGAAGAAAGGAAACCACAAAATTAAAACGTGTGAAAAACAAGGCCCACCCTGGCCTGTCTAGGATTAAGTCGCTTGGCAGATTCCAGATAAACCAGATTCTTATGGTCCGTAAGGACCACCACCTGATGTTTGGCTCCCTCCAGCCAATGTCTCCACTCTTCAAAAGCCCACTTCATGGCCAATAACTCCCGATTACCCACGTCATAATTACGTTCAGTAGGAGAAAATTTTCGAGAGAAAAAGGCACAAGGGTTACTTTTAGAGGTCTCAGGATCTCTTTGGGACAAAACGGCACCTGCCCCAATTTCAGAGGCATCAACCTCCAACTGAAATGGCAGAGAAACATCAGGCTGCCGTAGAACAGGAGCAGAAGTGAATCTCTGCTTAAGTTCCTGAAATGCAGAGACTGCCTCAGGAGGCCAATTTACCACATCAGAACCTTTTTTGGTCAAATCAGTTAATGGTTTAACAATAACCCGAGAAATTACCAATAAATTTACGATAAAAATTGGCAAAACCCAAGAATCTTTGAAGAGCCTTTAATGAAGTAGGTTGGACCCAATCACATATGGCCTGAACCTTGACTGGGTCCATTTCAATAACAGATGGGGACAAAATGAATCCCAGAAATGAGATCTTCTGTACGCCAAAAAGACACTTTGATCCCTTCACATACAGAGCATTCTCTCTCAAAATCTGGAATACAGTTCGAACATGTTTCACATGAGAGTCCCAGTCATTGGAAAAAATCAAGATATCATCCAAATAAACAATCAGAAATTTATCCACAAAATCCCTGAAAATGTCATTCATGAAGGACTGGAAGACAGAAGGAGCATTAGTGAGCCCAAAGGGCATCACAAGGTACTCAAAATGCCCTTCAGGGGTATTGAATGCCGTCTTCCATTCATCCCCGTGCTTAATGCGAATAAGGTTATATGCCCCCCTGAGGCCAAGCTTGGTAAACCAAGTAGCATTTTTCACCCTGGAAAACAGGTCAGAAATCAAGGTTAACGGATATTGATATTTCACAGTAATATTGTTCAAAAGACGATAATCAATACACGGCCTCAATGAACCATCCTTTTTGGCCACAAAGAAAAAACCGGCACCCAAGGGTGAAGAGGATGGTCTGATATGACCCTTCTCCAATGACTCCTTGATATAAGACCGCATAGCGTCATGTTCAGGTACAGACAAGTTAAAAAGGCGACCTTTAGGGAATTTACTACCAGGCACTAATTCAATAGCGCAGTCATAGCTCCTATGGGGAGGCAAGGATGCAGATTTACTTTCGCTAAACACATCAGAAAAATCGATCAAAAAGTCAGGAACATCCTGAGCCTGGGGGAAGGCAGAAAAAACAGGAGTATTGGTATTAACACATTGGCAGCCCCAACTGGTTACAGACACAGATTTCCAATCCAAAACAGGATTATGAGATTGTAACCAAGAGAAACCCAGTACGATAATGTCATGCAGATTATACAGAACCAAAAATTTGCAGCTCTCTTGATGATCAGGTTCAACCCTCATTATCACCTGAGTAGAGAACTGAGGTTTATTCTCAGCCAAAGGGTAGAATCGATCCCCAGAAGGGGAATAGACTTCCGTAGGGGTATCAAGGGAAACCCACAACGTTTAGCAAAATCATAATCCATCAGGTTAATAGCTGCTCCCGAATCAACGAAAGCCTGAGCAGAAAATGTGGACAGAGAGCATATCAGAGTAACAGTTAATAAAAACTTAGTCTGAACACTACCCAAGACAACTGAGCGTGCAAAACGTCTTCCCCGCTTAGGGCAGACTGAAATAGCATGAGAGGCATCACCACAGTAGAAACAAAACCCATTGCGCTTTCGAAACTCATGACGCTGTGCCTCAGACACCACTCTATCACACTGCATGGATTCAGAAGCAGGTTCACAAGGCAACACTATTCCACGCATACTTCTCCGCTCACGCAAACGTCTGTCAATTTGAATCGCTAATGACATAGAATCATTGAGACCAGAGGGGACAGGGAATCCCACCATAACATCCTTTACATTATCTGACAGACCCTTCCGAAAAAGGGCTGCCAAAGCGTCGTCATTCCATTTGGTCAGGACTGCCCACTTACGGAATCTCTGACAGTATAACTCAGCGTCATCAAGCCCCTGATTTAATGCCAACAAGGCTTTTTCAGCTTGATCCGTGACATTAGGCTCATCGTACAATACCCCCAAAGCCTGAAAAAATGCATCAACATCACTCAAAACAGGATCCCAGGTATCAGGGAAAAAGCCCAATCCTGAGGATCGCCGCGCAGGAGAGAGATGACAATTTGAACCTGCTGCGCTGCGTTCCCTGAGGACTTAGATTTTAAGGCAAAAAACAATTTACAGTTATTTCTGAAATTCTGAAACTTAGCTCGATCCCCTGAAAACAAATCTGGCATGGGAATCCTAGGTTCCACAACAGGCAACCTAGCAAGATATGCAGCAATACTCTGAACCTCAGTGGCAAGCTGATCCACACGGCCAGACAACTGTGCAAACTCCATTGAGAGAAAAAATCCTCCCCAGCACCCAGAGATACAGAGGAAAAAAAAATGCAACAAACAGAAAAATATCTCTGACAACTCTGGTAACCTTTTTTTTTTTTTTAACAATATTTTTCCCTTCTGTGAGTACCATACAATTTTCAATTTTTTTGGGCCGGTGATACTGTTACGTTTCGGTAGCTGAGGAGTGCAGGTAAAAAAGGCAATACACCAGAGCAGTTGGAATCTATGAGATTGCAGTACCCTGACTAACCACCACAACTAGAGGCAGCCGTGGAGCGTTCCTACGTTGGTCCTAGACGCCTCGTCACAGCCTGAGAAACTAGCTACACCTAAAGATAGAAAGAGGAAAGCTATCTGCCCCGGAGCAGATCCCAAAGACATAGAAAGCCCCCAAACATGTAATGGCAGTTAGACAAGAAGAAATACTGACACAGACAGAAAATAGAATGAGCAAACGCTGGGGCCCAAACTATCTAAATAGGAAAGGATAGGAAGGGTACTTACTGCAATCTCAAAAAAACCTGAAAAGCACCAACTCTACTAATTTCAAAAATACCTGAGATCACACGACCTCTACCACCTAAATTAGCTCTCTGGTGTAACAAAATCAAAACAGCAGCCACTGAAAAAACTGGAAAAAGCAAATGTACAAACATCAGTGGCTGAACAAAACTGAGAGGGCAAAAGCCCCCGGAAGGGACCCAGAAGGCCCCCACAGAAGTGCAGGACAAAATGCAAAAATCAAGCACAAAAACAAAAAGAAGAAAATGTCTTATCTGAGAGCAGGAGATGCAGACTTGACACAGCAGGCTACAAAGGAAACAGGAATCAAGGATTGAGACCAGAACAATTGATTACCGGCAACCCTGATGGGAAGGCAACTCCCTTATATAAGACCAGTCAGTAACACCTGATTCCCAATCCTCAAAATCTTCACTGGGCAGACCAGTACCGCTTGTAACGACCAGAGGGAGCCTCTGCTCAGAACTCATCTCAAGCCCATTCACAACACCATACTGGCTCCAGTAGGTCTCCTGCAGTATTTGCGGCGGCTGTGGTATAATTCTACTGAAGATTCATCAGAGAAATCTACCTTCTGCCACTTTTCCAGCGTCCATCTGTTTAGCAGGCTGTGGGACGTTGCAAATGCCACACGGTTTTTTTATTTGCCTTTTGTTTAGTGCTGGCTTCTGGGCACTGATTCGACCATGGAGGCCATTTCGAGACAGAATCCTACAAACTGTTCCAGTTGATACAGGGACTTGAGGTGACCAGGCCTGTTGGAGCTCTGCTGCAGTGGAAGAGGGGCTTGCTTTGGATTTTCTGACCAACAAACGTTCCTCCAGAGCAGTTGTCTTGCGGGGTCTGCCGGACCTGGGCTTGTCAAACACATCTCCAGTCTCTTCAAATCTTTTTTTTAACTCTTTGTATTTGACGCTGAGACACATTAAAGGTGCCAGCCACCTCTGCAGTGGATCTGGTCTTCAGCCTCTAGATAATCCAGGCTTTGGTCGCAGGGAGGATTTTTGGCATGTTGTCAGAGCTCAAGTTGCAGTTCAAGTGAAGGTCTGGGGTGCTGGGTTTCTTTTTATACACACCCACTAATTAACCAATCATTTACTGGGCACAGGTGAGAATGTCAACTAGGATTGGGTGCATTATATGACCAGGCGACAAAACTTTTGTCTTGCCACAATCTGACCATTCTGTGTCCATTAAATGATCAATATTTCTGCATTGATGCCAATTTCTTTTCTTAACTTAAACCACATTTCGGAGGGTTTCAGCTTTTAAAAGAATAATTTATACAACCAATGGATGAATTTAACGTCAGGTTATAAGCTTTTATTTACATAACATGGATAAGCGACATAACTTCTGTCAGGGAGTGTATATCGTTCTGCTCTCAGATTAACACGGGTAATTCATGTGCGGCATAGTGTAAAATCACTGCAGGAGCTGACAAGATAGAAGAGATGGATTACACACAGTAAATACATATAGAATAGCTATATATACAGATGTCTGTGACAAATACAATTAGTACATGTGTGTGTGCAAATTACTGTACATGTATTTAATTAATAAAAGATTATTTTCCTGAAAAAAATGGCGTGGGCTCCCATGTAATTTTCTTAACCAGCAGAGGGAAATCCGATGGCTGGGGGCTGATGTTTATAGCCTGGGAAGGGGGTAATACCCATTGACCTTCCCAGGCTATTAATATCAGCTCACAACTGTTTACTTAGCTTTTACTGGTTATTAAAATGGGGGACCTAAAAAAAGTGACGTACGGTCCCCCTATATTTAATAACCAGCAAAGGCTATGCAGACAGCTGCGGACTGATATTAATAGCCAAGGAAGGGGCCATGGATACTGGCCCCCAGGCTAAAAACATCAGCTCTCAGCCACCTGAGAAAAGGCACATCTATAAGATGCCCCAATTCTGGCACTTAGCCTTGCTCTTCCCACTTGCCCTGTAGTGGTGGCAAGTGGGGTTATTATTTGTGGGGTTGATGTCACCCTTGTATTGTCAGGTGACATCAAGCCCCGAGGTTAGTACTGGAGAGGCGTCAGTAAAACGCCCCCATTACTAACCCCATAGTCACATTGTATAAAAACACACACACCAAGACTAAAGTCCTTTAATTGAAAAACTGACACAAACTCCTTTAATAATCTTAATTAAACCATACTTACAACCTCACCTAATTCCACCGAAGCCCTCGTTCTCCTGTAATAAACCAAAAGTTATAAAACAGCAATATCCCTCACTTCTCCGTTGTTCTGTCTCACACCGTTATCCATGTCTGGGGGAGAAATAGTTTTCAACCTGGATGGTGCCAAGATGTGACCGTCCAGGCTGAGAACCACTGGTGACTGAGCTGCTGAGAAGGCAGCGTCAGTGACTAGCGGTGACGTCACTGAGGCTGCATTCCCAGCCGGGCTGAACTGCAGGGACCTCAGTGAGATCCCTCGCTAGGGAGTTGAGTTCACTGGGAAAATTTCACCGATAGTCACTGACGCTGCGCTCCCAGCAGCTCAGTCACCAGTCAACCTGGATGGTCACATATTGGCACCGTCCAGGTTGAAAACTATTTCTCCACCAGACATGGATTACGGCATGGGACAGAACGACGGAGAGGTGAGGGATATTGTTGTTTTATTATTTTTGGTTTATTACAGGAGAACGAGGGTTTTGGTGGAATTAGGCGAGGTTGTAAGTATGGTTTAATTAAGATTATTAAAAAAGTCTGTGTCAGTTTTTAAATTAAAGGACTTTATTCTTGGTATGTCTGTTTTTACACAATGTGACAATGGGGTTAGTAATGGGGGCGTCTTATTGACGCCTCTCCATTACTAACCTCGGGGCTTGATGTCACCTGACAATACAAAAGTGACATCAACTCCACAAATATGAACCCCACTTGCCACCGCTACAGGGCAAGTGGAAAGAGCCAGGAAAAGCACCAGAATTGGCACATCTAATAGATGTGCCTCTTCTGGGCAGCTGCAGGCTGCTATTTTTAGGCTGGGGGGCAATATCCATGGCCCTTTACCAGCCTGAGAATACCAGTCCCCAGCTGTCAGCTTTAGCATGGCTGGTTGTCAAAAATAGGGGGGACCCCACGCCGTTTTTTTAAATTATTTAAATAATTTATAAAAGCGTAGTGACCCCTCTATTTTTATAACCAGCCTTGCTAACGCTGACAGCTGAGAGTTGCAGCCCCCAGCTTTGAGTTTTGCCTCTCTGGTTATAGAAAATACAGGAGAGCCCACAGAGGTTCTTTTTTAAATAATTTATTTACAGCGCAGGAGCAGCTGATGAACACTCCCATCATCCGCTCCTGCTCTCACTGTTATTATTGGCAGCTGGTGTCGGATGATGGGAGCTGTTGTCCCATCAGCTGATACCAGTGACCAAAGGTAAACATTATACCTCCGATCACAGCTGAGCGCTCACGCTGTCTTTTGACAGTGGGGGAACCGCGGCTCTCTTGACAGGCGGGTATGGTTTCACCGCCGATCAGAAGCGATGTTTGCCGCCCTGTCATGCATATGACAGTGTGCCAGACACTGTAATGTCAGGCCCCCCATTCAAGTGAATAGGGTTCGGGTCCGCTCTGCTGGATGACAGGCTGTATGGACGCATCATGCAGCCTGCCATCTAGATGTAGCGGAGCTGACTGTGATGTCACATCCTGCTGTCCTTGACTTTTCTGCAGCACATACGCTGCAAGAAAAGTTAACCTGCGTATTTGCAGCATTTTTTCACCATCCATTCAAGTCAATGAGTGAAAAACGCTTAAAGAAGTGACATGCTCTATCAAAAAAGACCCTGCAAATCACAAAATCCTGATGACAAAAAAAACAATGTGTGTGCATGAGATTTCTGAAATCTCATAGGCTTTGCTGGTACTGTAAAAAGCAGCAGAAAATTAGCATTAAAAAACTCAGCAAAAACACCCAGTGTGAATTTACCCTTATTGTGGCCACCATAACGCGCAGCTGTGCAACATTCAGTATCTGGACATTCCACACCTGTTAGGTGGATAAATTAGGAGAAGAGCTCACTAGTACAGAGAGAAAAAGAGAAAAAGGCCTTTTGTGTACCTAGAAAAAGTCTTAGATCTTTGAGTTCAGCTCATGAAAAATGGGACCAAAAACAAAAGTGTTGCGTCTATATTTCTGTTCAGCATAGTAAACTTGGTGGTCTGGAGCAGTGATTTTCAACCAGTGTTCCGCGGCACACTAGTGTGCCGCGACACATGGTCGGGTGTGCCGTGGGGAAAGTTCCCCAAAATATGGTGCCCCCTGTGTTTTGTTTCCCGGCAATGCGCAGCGATGCGCAGTCACGGCTTCTTACAATGTAGGTAGGAGACGTGTACAATAAGGGTGCTTTCACACGTTGCGGGTTGCAATGCGTGTTTCCTGATGCGCGCTCCCCGAAAGCACCTAACACATGCGCAAGCTTTGAACCTCGCGCGACTTAATGACGTCACCGAGGCCGGCGCGTCATCCTGAGAGCGGAGAGACTCTCGCATTTGCCCGCCGCCAAGGTAATGCCCGCCAATAATGCTGACTATATGAGCTTTTTTCTGAGTATATGAACTGTTGGCAGAATACTCAGCATATGAGCTGGTACTTTTAGTACTCCAGCAGTATACTGCATATAACAATGAGAAATGTAAAATGAGAAATACTATAGTCATGAGGCTGGAGTACTACAAGTACCAGCTCATATGCTGAGTATATGAGCTGGCACTTGTACTCTGGCCTCATGGCCATAGTACTTCTCATTGTACCCCTTTATATTGCAAACAAACAAATGTATTGGGAAATGGCGGGGCGAGAAAAAATAGCAGGGTGCGAGAGAATGAATATAAATGAGCTAATAAAACCAATAAAATAATCCAAGATATAAAATACACATAAAATGAGAATAAAAAATAGGCCTTTATTGACAATTGGCTGAATACAAATACCACAAAAATTGTATATAGATTTAATAAGATTAATACAGATAATAACAATTATTAATAAAAAACTAGACAATGGCACACTCACAAATATAGCCAAATAAGCAAAATTAATAAAATCTAATAGGTGTAACCTGGTGGTGATATGCACATGTGTTCACAATGGGTTTGTTCAAAAGGAACAAAAAAATGATGGATAAAAAAATTAAAAAAAAGTGTGAGTGAGCAATAACCATAAATATATGTGTAAAACCTGATTAACCACAATAGGTAAACAAATATGAAAAAAAGGGGGTACAAATCAGGAAAAAATGGATGTGCTCAAAAAATAAAAATTGAAAAATATATATAATAATATGTGTATATGTGCATATACTTAACTAATCACTCCACAAATATGTGACAAAACACCACCGCACATAGACAAAGTGGACAAAATATCAAGATGTATATAAAAAAAGGGATCAAAACCCCTTAGAAAATGGTGCAATGTGCAGAGTGTTGATATATAAACATCCCCCTGACGAAGGAAACAAGTTCCGAAACGTGCGTAGGGGCACGGATCTGTGGCACACTCCAGTACTCCATTGCTTTTCAGGTATATCATTGGCACATGGTACATTGTGGATTTTTTCTCTTTTTCACTGTTTATATATCAACACTCTGCACATTGCACCATTTTCTAAGGGGTTTTGATCCCTTTTTTTATATACATCTTGATATTTTGTCCACTTTGTCTATGTGCGGTGGTGTTTTGTCACATATTTGTGGAGTGATTAGTTAAGTATATGCACATATACACATATTATTATATATATTTTTCAATTTTTATTTTTTGAGCACATCCATTTTTTCCTGATTTGTACCCCCTTTTTTTCATATTTGTTTACCTATTGTGGTTAATCAGGTTTTACACATATATTTATGGTTATTGCTCACTCACACTTTTTTTTAATTTTTTTATCCATCATTTTTTTGTTCCTTTTGAACAAACCCATTGTGAACACATGTGCATATCACCACCAGGTTACACCTATTAGATTTTATTAATTTTGCTTATTTGGCTATATTTGTGAGTGTGCCATTGTCTAGTTTTTTATTAATAATTGTTATTATCTGTATTAATCTTATTAAATCTATATACAATTTTTGTGGTATTTGTATTCAGCCAATTGTCAATAAAGGCCTATTTTTTATTCTCATTTTATGTGTATTTTATATCTTGGATTATTTTATTGGTTTTATTAGCTCATTTATATTCATTCTCTCGCACCCTGCTATTTTTTCTCGCCCCGCCATTTCCCAATACATTTGTTTGTTTTCACATTTGGGTGGTCAGCCATCTTTCTTCTTGGTGATATCAATAATATTTTACTTTATCACATTATATTATTCATACTATCCCAAAAATTTTTTTTATATATATACATTTTTATTTGATATCACATTGTGTATGTCCCTTTATATTGCAGTATATGAGCCACATAATAATCAGCACCATATACTGTGGCGCTGTACAGTGCACATCACCAGAGTATATGATGCTGATAATCATGTGCTCATATACGTGGGACTGTGTTTATGAGGTTACATGGGATTGAATATATGAGGGGGTTATCCTTTTTTATTTCACTTTTTTAAAATAAATAATTTATTGAAAGGACCTCTGCCAGGCATATTTCACTCTTGAGTAGTGTTGAGCGATACGATACTGCAAATATCGGCTATCGGCCGATATTAGCTCTATCGGCCTTTCGATAATTCGTTTCGATATTTTCGTCTTATCGAATACCGGAATCGGATTTGTCACTGTCACTGTCAGTGTCCGTCGGTCGGGTCTGTCAGGAGTCAGCGGCACTTACTTGGCAGAAGATCTCCGGCGGTCACGTCCTGGACTGCTTGATGGCCGCCATCATCTTTCCCCGGCGGTCACATGCAGTTTCTCGCGATAACTGCAGTGACTGCAGGGTAATCCCGGCCGTAAACCAGTCCGATGACGTCACCGCCGGGGAAGCAGGTAATCAGCTGTGCTGCGCCGGGATGACAGCCTCTGCCTGCCATTCTGATGTAGCAGAGCTGGATCGTCGTGGGACACTCGTTACTATGGACTGCGTCGGTCAGGTGGTATACTTTTTTTTTTTTTTCATTTTTTTACAGGAGATCGATGGCGTCGCAGGATGAGACTGTAATAAAAGTAATGAAAACTGTGTTGTTGTTTTTTTTATTAAATTAAAAAACTTTTTTATGAACATTCACCCGTCCGGGTACATAAACAATTTAACTATTTACATACAGGGACCCTGTCCGGGTTATTTATAATTCTTTGGCAGGGGTGTTCCAGGTACCACCTGGTACTCTTCTGATGCTTGCCAAACATCCGAGGCACCAAGGACCACCAGGACCTGATGACGTCGTGTGGCCTGTACAGTCAAGTCGTGACCCGCTATCTGGGTCTGTGTGGCCACCTCTTTCATCTCCCTCCGGGTCTGGAACCCTATGTCCCGGACTGAACGAACCCCAGGGGGCCTAACAGGCGCCGGGTACGGGCCAGCTATACTTATCATGTCCATAGCTGGGGCTGCTGAGGAGACCACTGAGGGAGGCTTGGGAGATTTACGGCGTGGGGTGGGCACTTTTGCAGAGGCCTGGATGTGGGAGGCTGAAGGCTCCGAGGGTCTCACAGGTTCCTGACACTCTGGGGAGTAGGGGTCGCACCTGGTAACATTTAGGGCGTACCATCCATTGTAACCCCAGTGTCGGGTGTAAGTCACCAAGTCTCCTGGCAACAGGTCCCTCCCCGGGTGTCCTTCTGGGAGGTGAGCCTCCACGTCCCCCCGGTTCACAAAAACTTCTAAATAAAGTCCAGGCTCCTGGATGAAGCCCCAACCACCTTTCAATTTAAAGCTCCGTACTGCACCCTTACGCCGCGGCTCACACAGGGTTCCTTTATCCTTTCTCATCCGGTCCTTATCTGCCCGGTCCTTCTCCAGCTGACGTTGGCGAAGTTTTTGGGATTCTCGCTGCTCCCTTTGTCGCTCTGCTTCCCGCTCCCAACGTCTCCACTCTTCCTCCTGACGCCGGTTGTAATTCTCCTCCACCAGCTGCTCCATGTCTCCACCATCAAACTGCAGCTTACAGTGTCCGGTTTGCGGCAGCTCTCCTGGCGCCCCCCAGTCCTGGCGGCGCTCACCTGCGGAGGAAGCAGCCGGCTCTGGAACAGATGACAGTCGGGGCTCCGGTACAGACAGGTAGACCTCTGGTGCCTGCGCGGCCTCCTCCATTGCTCTGCTCTGTCAGAGTGAGGTGATGCTGCGGACAGGTGAGATGTGGTGTGTGTGTGTGTGTATGTACAGGTGAGAGGTGTGTGTGTGTACAGGTGAGAGGTGGTGTGTGTGTGTGCATGTGTATGTACAGGTGAGAGGTGGTGTGTGTGTGTGCAGGAGAGTGATGGGGAAAAAGCAGTGATGGGGAAAAGCAATGGGGAAAAGCAATGTGGGAGTAATGGGGAAAAGCAATGTGGGAGTAATGGGGAAAATAAATGATGGGGAAAAGCATGTGGGAGTAATGGAGAAAAGCAATGTGGGAGTAATGGGGAAAAGCAATGATGGGGAAAAGCAATGTGGGAGTAATGGGAAAAAGCAATGTGGGAATAATGGGGAAAAGCAATGTGAGAGTAATGGGGAAAAGCAATGTGGGAGTAATGGGTAAAAGCAATGATGGGGAAAAGCAATGTGGGAGTAATGGAGAAAAGCAATGTGGGAGTAATGGGGAAAAGCAATGATGGGGAAAAGCAATGTGGGAGTAATGGGGAAAAGCAATGTGAGAGTAATGGGGAAAAGCAATGTGGGAGTAATGGGGAAAAACAGTGATGGGGAAAAGCAATGTGGGAGTAATGGGGAAAAGCAATGTGGGAGTAATGTGGAAAAACAGTGATGGGAAAAGCAATGTGGGAGTAATGCGGAAAAGCAATGATGGGGAAAAGCAATGTGGGAGTAATGGGGAAAAGCAATGTGAGAGTAATGGGGAAAAGCAATGTGGGAGTAATGGGGAAAAGCAATGTGGGAGTAATGTGGAAAAACAGTGATGGGAAAAGCAATGTGGGAGTAATGGGGAAAAGCAATGTGGGAGTAATGCGGAAAAGCAATGATGGGGAAAAGCAATGTGGGAGTAATGGGGAAAAGCAATGTGGGAGTAATGGGGAAAAGCAATGTGGGAGTAATGGGGAAAAGCAATGTGGGAGTAATGGAGAAAAGCAATGTGGGAGTAATGGGGAAAAGCAATGATGGGGAAAAGCAATGTGGGCGTAATGGAGAAAAGCAATGTGGGAGTAATGGGGAAAAGCAATGATGGGGAAAAGCAATGTGGGAGTAATGGGAAAAAGCAATGTGGGAATAATGGGGAAAAGCAATGTGGGAGTAATGAGGAAAAACAGTGATGGGGAAAAGCAATGTGGGAGTAATGGGGAAAAGCAATGTGGGAGTAATGTGGAAAAACAGTGATGGGAAAAGCAATGTGGGAGTAATGCGGAAAAGCAATGATGGGGAAAAGCAATGTGGGAGTAATGGAGAAAAGCAATGATGGGGAAAAGCAATGTGGGAGTAATGGGGAAAAGCAATGATGGGAGTAATGGGGAAAAGCAATGATGGGAGTAATGGGGAAAAGCAATGTGGAAAAACAGTGATGGGGAAAAGCAATGATGGGAGTGATGGGGGAAAAACAATGATGGGGAAAAGCAGTGATGGGGAAAAGCAATGATGGGAGTGATGGGGAAAAGCAATGATGGGAGTGATGGGGAAAAGCAATGATGCGGAAAAAGCAATGATGGGTGTGATGGGGAAAAAGCAATGCTGGGGAAAAAGCAATGATGGGAGTGATGGGGAAAAGCAACGATAGGGTGATGGGGAAAAAGCAATGGGGGAGAATGAGCGCTGGGGGGGAATGACTTCTTGCTGTTAACCAGTTAATGTTTTCTTGTCCACCACACTGCAGTGTCAAAAGAGGAAGGAAGCGAGACAGGCAGCAACATCGCATCAGAGAGCTCTTGACCTCAAAACAGAAAATCCTCAGATCCTGGTATTGTAACATATTAAGAATAATTCATTTAGTCGTGATAGCCTATTTCCACCTGTTTTGTAAGAGCTTTTCTTGTGGAAAACCTGATGCGGCCCAGCCTCACCCAGATTCTACCTCCAGCGGCCCCCGGGTAAATTGAGTTTGAGACCCCTGCCTTAGACTTTGCGGGTATAAATGCATGGATAATATTCAATGAGATAACCCACCAAAAAATGTCACGCAAGGCATTTTTGCAAACGCTTGTGAGAGAGTTGAGTGGTCCTTATGTCACAGATAGGGAAAAGGGTTCCACGTCCCAAGTTTCTACATGCTCAGAAGTGATGGTTCAAACAAAATTTTGCCAGATCAAAGAAAAGTGCATGAAAAATAGATCTGTCGGCAATTGTAAGACTTGTGGTAAGTCTTTGTGTGGGCAATGTACTGCCATAAATCAAAGGCAATGCCTAAAATGCGAAACACCAAATGTTTAGAAGGTGAATTCTGCGCCATATTTTCATTTTTATGCTCCTCCACCTACATTTTCTCTGCTTTTTGTTCTTCAGTTGTTGTTTATATGTGTGCACTTGAATAAAAAAAAATGTTTGAAAAACGTCTATTATAATTATTGTTATATTCTGTAGAAAAATAAGAAAAGCAGAAAAAAAACAATCAAAAGCATTACTGTTGGATCTCACAATAATAATACATTACAAAAAATATAATTATTAATAAATAACCACAAATGAAACTCTAAAAATAAACGAAAACAAGCAAGGAGTCAAAATGACTCCTTTCAGTAGTTCTAGGCGGGGTCACGAGTCCAGTAGTCCTAGTGTTAAAACCCCCAAGAGTGAACTCCGTGAGAGTTGTATGTGTGGAATAATAAATGATATTAGTACAGTTCTTCAGCAGTCATGTCCTGCTTGAATTGACTCTAGTGGCGTAGCACTTGGCAGCCGGCTCTATTCTACTTATAGAGAAAGCTGAGTGCTACGTCACTAGTGTCAATTCAAGCAGGAAATGCAGACCGTAGTAATATAAGTTATTATCACACACATATAGCTCTCGCGAAGTTCACTCTTGGGGGGTTTAAATCAGCTTCTTGTCACCACGAGAGCTGCTTTTTAAGCCCTCAGGAATGAAATATGCCTAGCAGAGGTCCTTTAAGTGTGGCAGATAATGTAATACTCTTCTATTTTAGTGTTCAGCAGTGATGGAGAAGTATTTGAGAATGGAAAAGGCAAATGCCGAACAGGACCCTGGACACAATTCTAACCCAAATGAAGGCCCTAGTATGAAAGTTCGACAAAAGAAAACAGACAAGACGGTGAGCTCAAAGCAATACAGTGAAAGCTATCTTTCATTTGGATTTACTTCCACTGGGGATGCGACAGCACCAACACCACTGTGCTTGGTGTGTGGTGAGAAGCTTTCCAATAGCGCTATGGTGCCAAGCAAACTTAAACGCCATCTCCAAACGAAACACCCTTCCGTTCAAAATAAACCGATGGAGTATTTTGTACGCTTACGTACAAACAATGAGAAAGGGGCAACTTTTTTGAGAAAAAGCACAAAGGTAAATGAGAGAGCCCTCAAAGCTAGCTACCTTGTTGCTGAACTCATAGCTAAATCAAAAAAGTCCCACACTGTGGCAGAAACATTAATCCTACCAGCTTGTAAAGCTATTGTAAATGAGATGCTTGGCCCTGAAGCAGCTAAAGAGATAGCTAAAGTGCCTCTCTCTGATAACACAATTGCCAGACGGATTGATGACATGTCTGCGGACATTGAAAAAGTTGTTTTGGAAAAGGTGCACATCAGTAAGAAATTTGCCTTGCAACTTGATGAGTCGACGGATATCAGTGGACATTGTCAGTTGTTGGCCAATGTGCGTTTTGTGGATGGTGAAGCCATTAGAGAAAACTTCCTATTTTGCAAGGCACTGCCAGAAAAATCAACAGGAGAGGCAATATTCCAAGTCACATCGGAATATCTTGATAAAAGTGGACTTACATGGGAAAACTGCACAGGTGTCTGCACTGATGGAGCCGCAGCCATGGTCGGGCGCATCAAAGGCTTTGTAAGTAGGGTTAAAGAAAGAAATCCAGATGTTCTTGCTACCCACTGTTTCTTGCACCGTGAGGCCCTCGTTGCAAAGACCTTACCAGCAGATCTAGCTCCTGTGTTGGATGATGTTGTGCGCATAGTGAACTTTGTGAAGACGCGACCTTTGAGATGTCGCTTATTTGCGTCTTTGTGTACAGAAATGGGAGCGGAACATAAAATCTTATTGCTCCACACGGAGGTCAGGTGGCTGTCACGCGGCAAAGTGCTGGCCCGTGTGTATGAGTTGCGAGAGGAACTTAAAATATTTCTTACAAACGAGAGGTCCGATTATTCAAAGCTGCTTGTAAGTGATGAGTGGTGTGCAAAGCTGGCATACCTGGCTGATATATTTCAATATCTGAATGAACTAAACACACGGATGCAAGGTCGAAATGAAAACCTGCTTACAAGCACTGATAAAATGAACGGATTCTGTTTAAAGGTGCAGCTCTGGCAACAACATGTGCAGGGTGGCAACCTTCAGATGTTCCCACTCACCGAGAAACTGCATGATGACAATACTGCTGCAATGTGCGAAGCGATTGGCAGACATTTGAAAACTCTTGAGGAGAAGTTATCGTTCTATTTCTCTTCAGCCTTCACAGAATGCCTTGACTGGGTTAGGGACCCATACAGCTCATTATCCGTTGCTGGAAAGGACATGACTTTAAAGGAGCAAGAGGAACTCATTGAACTGAAGCAAGATCGCGGTTTAAAGCTAAAGTTTGCTGATCTTCCTTTGGACAGTTTTTGGTTATCTGTTGCCAAGGAGTTCCCCATTCTGGCCAACAAAGCTATTTTGACATTGCTCCCATTTTCAACCACATATCTATGTGAGCTGGGCTTCTCAAGCTTGACTGCGATAAAAACTAAAAACAGGGAGAAACTGAGAACTGTTGAGGAAGAGCTTCGTGTGTGTCTTTCCACCATTCCTGCCAGGATATCCCTTTTGTGTTTATCGAAACAGGCCCAGGTTTCACACTGAGTGAGTAAAATAAATTTAAAATCTATATTATTAACTATATGTATAATATGACTGTTTTAGTGTCATTTTGTGCTATTTTGGTTGGTGGTGTGCCCCAGGATTTTCTAAGTATAAAAAGTGTGCGCGGCTCAAAAAAGGTTGAAAATCACTGGTCTGGAGGACTTGTCCCCAATGGATTAAAAAAGTGTTGTGAGTCTTGGAAAACAGCCATTTTGAAGGGGTTTTCTGGCGTCGCTTACTTTTACATCCAAAAGTGAACGGCACTGATTACTGCCAGCATGTGTGCACAATCAGTAGGTAAAGCACAGTATTTTATGAGCTCACCATGAAATGACTAAGCGAGCATGGGGACCCAAAAACGTGGCTGCTATACTGACTAACTGATTCACAATTTTAATGTTTCCACAGTGGAAAATTAAGGGTCTATCTTAACAGCTGATATGCGGTGGACAACGGATTCTTTCTTTTGATCAGTAAATATTGTGCTTTTTTATTGATTTGATAAGGATGGGTGTGCGCATCCAGGCAGGCATCTGCCTATACAGTGCCATCAATACTGCAGAAAAAAGCACTGCCAGAGAACCTTTTTAAATTCCCTCCAAAGTCTCTAAAGTGTTGTACTTACAGGTGCATGCTGCCAACTACTGCGATGTCAATGAGGCAAAAAATCCAACAATGTTGGATTCTTGGTCATAGGTTGGAGGTCACACATTAGTTTGACTACATATTTTAACAGACTGTGTGATGGAACCACTGAGCCGTGATCTGAGTAGAGCCTGGAGGGGTGTAATTAGGTACCTTACCAAGTCTGACCTCAGATTGATGGCGGCTGACAGATACCGCGATCCAAGGAGAATAGAGGGAGGCTGAACCAGGTGCTACACCAGGACTGACCTTGGGTGGATGGCAGCTGACCCCAAGGAACAGGAAGCCGAAATGGTAGACTGGAAGGCAGGCGGCACAGCTGATAGACAGGCAGGCGTGCACGGATGATAGGCAGGCGGGCATGTCTGAATGACAGGCGGACACAGCTTATAGACAGGCTGGCAGGTGAGAACAGTTAATAGACAGGCAAGCAGGCACGTCTGTTAGACAGGTAGGCAGCCGGGCACGCTAATAGACATGCAGGCAAGCACAGCTAATAAGCAGGCAGGTATACAGGAATATGAGCATTGGGACCTGAGAAGTAGCAAGCGTGTTAGACACAGTATACAACGTTGCACAGGCACCTCCCACCTGGTTGAGGTGCCTTAAATGATAAGTGTCTTCCAGCCATTGGCTGGGCCACTTTAGGATGGCATGCGCTGTCCCTTTAAGAGGGCGGAACCGCGCGCCCTAAGCACAGTGCCCAGGGATCTGCAAGGTGTGCTCAGACCCAGGCAGATGAGGATGAGGTAGAAGTGCAGGGGACCATGGCAGTGAGTGCGTTGGCTTATCTGCTGGTGGATGGAGACAGAGTGCAGAGACGCCGACGCCACAGCAGCTGCAGGAGAAGGAGGGAGACGTGTGGGACCACGACGGTGAGAGAGTTGGCGTCTCTTCCGGGTAATGAAGTGCAGAGATGCTGGTGCTACACATATAATTGCGACTTGCATCCTGTCTGGGATTTGGTACCAATAGTTTTGGTTTGGTGATTTGCTACCTATGTCACCTCCCCTTAATAATTGTCGTAGATTTGTGAGTGTAATTTTTGATCAGTTGCGTCATCTTTGTCTTGAAATATTTTTGCTTTGTATAAAAAGTTTTTTAAGCATTTCACCTTTACGTGGATTTTCCTTGCCTTTTCCCTATGGGCTGTATCTATTACCGCGTGATGCTGCATAGATACTCGTATTCATAGACCTTTTCTCATTCCAGCTTTATTTCTCTGACAGTCTCCCATCCCATTTCTACCACAGTCAATGATGTTCTCTATTTTCCTCTTTTGAGTTTGATAAACTCTCCATATTTGATGTGCTAATCTCTGTCTTTCTAATTGAATCTGATGAATGATATCCCTGAGGCATCGCTGATATAGAAAGACAGTGGCAAAAACTAGAACTAAGAAACATAATTCAAAACTAATTCAAAGCCAAGCTGTAACATTTGTCAAAACAGAATACTTTGCACATGAAATATTAATGGCTCTTCGAACTAGAGGACGCCTCATACTGAGTAGCTATTATACAGAGGTAATCTAACAATAACAACATTATCCGAGTTAAAAAGACATTACAGTCATCAATAGCAGATCGGCGGGGGGCCGAAACCTGGCACCCCCTCTAATCAACATTTCAATGTTAGCTGAGCTGCAGTGACAAGAGCGGCCATAGCATGTTGTGTGGCACTGTGCCGCTCCTGATCTGTACACTGCTTTTCCAGTGGACGCAGCCTAATAAGTGACACATCACTGAAATCACTGTCTCAGCCCCTACATCATTCTTCCCTCAGATTACAAAGCAAAAAGCGGATAATAGATTCCCTTTAAAGGGATGTTCTCTTAACCCCAAATGCTCTGTTTGTTATTTTAGGTATATAAATGCATTTGGGGTCCACATTATTTAAACTGGAAAATCCCTTTAAAGGCACCAAATCTGTGTTCCGGTATCATGTGTGTATAAGGGTCTAGCCGACTTCCCATTTTATCAGCTAATTCTGACCCCTTCTTGGTCTAAACATCAGTTGTGACGGGAAGGAGGCTGGTTTAGCTTCTAAAATGAGCAGACAGACAACCCTCATCACACACAGATTTGGTCAAGTGCCGACATGGGAAAACAAACTCGAAGTGGACCAGAGGTTGGAGCTTTCAGTTAAAGATCGTGGAACCTTTAAGACGGAAACTATATTAGTAAGGCTAAATACAGATGTCTGTGTGTTTCACAGTCCAAGTCCATTTACAAACCGCAATGCCTGGACTGACCGCAGGTCTACAGACCAGATTTAACACCTTTATAGGCATAAGTGAAGCATATACTTTCTGATCAGGAGACCAGCAGTCAGTCCAGGCAATAAAGTCCTTATACATTTAATATTCAACAGCCTTTGGCTCAATCTCCAGCGATGGTGACTTGATGGATGAACGATCTGTAGGAAGATCGATCTTGTGCAAGCCTAGATAGGTCCACCAGAGTATTCTCAAGCCATCGGGTTGCTGGTCTTCCTCTGTGCCTTCTTCCTTTCATTCTTCTGACCATGATGTTCTTCTCCAGTGATTGCTTTCCTTGTATGATGTGTCCAGAGTAGGCAAGTTGTAGCTTGGTGATCCTTGCCTTGGTGACATGCCTTGACTTGATTTATTCCAAAATTGACTTGTTTGTTCTTCTTGCCATATTTTGAAGGCATCGATTCTTCTTATGTCTTGTTTCTTTAGAAGTCCTTATATAAACCATGAAAAATGGACGTCTGGCGAAGGCATTAGTTGCACAAATTACTATGTTATGCACAGCTAACATTTTTCTCTTTAGCTGGTCTACCCCTTTTAAGGTCAGGGATACTTTGCTAACATTCATGCAAACCTGTTACTGAAGACGCTTCCTTCATCCAGAGGATGTGATTTTCCCCGGCTCTCAATCTGATCATAACCACTGATGTCAGAATGATGATGGCACAACTTTGCATAGCAGGTGTAAAATTTAGCTCATCAACGCTCTAAGATTTATCTATGGCTTCACTTACTTTAATAGT
Source organism: Oophaga sylvatica (assembly GCA_033576555.1). Lineage (NCBI taxonomy): Eukaryota > Metazoa > Chordata > Amphibia > Anura > Dendrobatidae > Oophaga > Oophaga sylvatica. Next base: position 57,196,344 of record JARQOD010000002.1, read on the forward strand.
GGCTAAAAAGACCATTCTGACTATCTGAAAGGCACATCATAATAAGTGGCAATTCTTCGAAATACCGACGAGTAAATAAATGTCCAAACTGTGTTTGTGAAATAAATTGTATAAGAATATTTTGTAGTAGCATTTGATTCTCCCCGGGAGAAAGGTCAGAGAAGCTTGTACTTACTCTGTAAGTCAGCCCCAGCTGGGAGTGGGAGCAGCTGCGTGAGTATCATCGGGAGAGCTCACCTCATCAGCGGGTCGACTCTGGGTGAGGATCCCGCTGGAGTGCCATTTATAATTTGCAGCTTCATGCATGTATTGTGCTGTCATATAGTAGCCCCAATCTGGCAATATCTTATTTTTCATGGACTTGTTTGTTTTCTAAGATAAATTGCCTTGTGAGTGTGATTGCAACTAGAAAGAAAAGGGAAATTGTCTTTTGGGAGCACTTCAAACTGCACTTTTTAATGGTCTGGCATTTTCATGCTGCTGTTATTTTATGCTATTGATGTAGTTTGTAGTAGAATAGGAAAATGCTGCATCATTTCTAACCAAATGTAAACTTACAATTGTGCTCCAGCTAGATGCATTACGATTTTACGAACTATTCCATTGTTTTCTAATGTCCTTCACTCTGTACTTAAAGGGGTATTTCCATCAACAAGATCAAATCCCAATACGTAGTAGGTATAATAATAATGTTAGCAAAAACCTCCAATTAGAAATGTAGTATAGTTCTTCTGAGTCACTTACCCCATGTGCAGGGCATTGCAGTAGCTTAGGTATCTATGGACACTGCACCTTTCAAAATTGAACAAACTCCTTCATCAGGAAAAAACACAAATGCGTATTCCTTTTTGCAATTACTTGTATAGTGACAGGTAGTTGTTAGTGGTCATAACCATTGATACCTATAGAACGGCAATGCCCTACATATGGGACTAAGCAACCTAGCAAATCAGAAGAACTATACTACATTTCTAATTTGAGGTATTTGCTAATATTATTATTATTACACCTACTACAGTCATGGCCAAAAGTTTTGAGAATGACACAAATATTAATTTTTACAAAGTCTACTGCTTCACTTTTTCTAATGGCAATTTGCATATACTCCAGAATGTTATAAAGAGTGATCAGCTTAACAGCAATTACTTGCAAAGTCAATATTTGGCTAAAAATGAACTTTATCCCCCAAAACACATTTCAACATCATTGCAGCCCTGCCTTAAAAGGACCAGCTAACCTCTTTTCAGTGATTGCTCCATTAACACAGGTGTGGATGTTGATGAGGACATGGCTGGAGATCAATCTGTCATGAATTAAGTAAGAATGACACCACTGGACACTTTAAAAGGAGGCTGGTGCTTGGCATCATTGTTTCTCTTCTGTTAACCATGGTTATTTCTAAAGAAACACGTGCAGTCATCATTGCAATGCACAAAAATGGCCTAACAGGGAAGAGTATCGCAGCTAGAAAGATTGCACCTCAGTCAACAATCTATCGCATCATCAAGAACTGCAAGGAGAGATGTTCCATTGTTGCCAAAAAGGCTCCAGGGCGCCCAATAAAGACCAGCAAGCGCCAGGACCGTCTCTTAAAAGTGTTTCAGCTGCGGGATCGGGCTACCAGCAGTGCAGAGCTTGCTCAGGAATGGCAGCAGGCAGGTGTGAGTGCATCTGCACGCACTGTGAGGCGGAGACTCTTGGAGCAAGGCCTGGTCTCCAGGAGGGCAGCAAAGAAGCCACTTCTCTCCAGAAAAAACATCATGGACAGACTAATATTCTGCAAAAGGTACAGGCAGTGGACTGCTGAGGACTGGGGTAAAGTTATTTTCTCTGATGAATCCCCTTTTCGATTGTTTGGGACATCAGGAAAACGCCTCATTCGGAGAAGACAAGGTGAGCGCTACTACCAGTCTTGTCTCATGCCAACTATTAAGCATCCTGAAACCATTCATGTGTGGGGTTGCTTCTCAGCCAAGGGAATCGGCTCTCTCACAGTCTTGCCTAAAAACACAGCCATGAATAAAGAATGGTACCAGAATGTCCTCCAAGAGCAACTTCTCCCAACCCTCCAAGAGCAGTTTGGCGATCAACAATGCCTTTTCCAGCATGATGGAGCACCTTGCCATAAAGCAAAGGTGATAACTAAATGGCTCAGGGAACAAAACATAGAGATTTGGGTCCATGGCCTGGAAACTCCCCAGATCTTAATCCCATTGAGAACTTGTGGTCAATCATCAAGAGACGGGTGGACAAACAAAAACCTAAAAATTCTGACAAAATGAAAGCATTGATTGTGCAAGAATGGACTGCTATCAGTCAGGATTTGGTCCAGAAGTTGATTGAGAGCATGCCAGGGAGAATTGCACAGGTCCTGAAGAAGAAGGGTCAACACTGCAAATATTGACTTGCTGCATTAACTCATTCTAACTGTCAATATAAGCTTTTGTTACTCATATGTTTGCAATTATTATATTTCTTTCTGTGATAAAAACATCTGTCAAACACACATAAAAAACCAGAGGGCAGCAGATCATGTGAAAATATAATATTTGTGTCATTCTCAAAACTTTTGGCCATGACTGTACATATTGAGATAGGACCTTGGAGATGGGAATACCCCGTGGTCGATTGGCTCACTCGGCTGCACATGGAGGTGGGCACAGAAAACACTGTCTCTTTAAATCTCTCACTGGTTTATAAAGGGTGCTGCATAAGATAGTGCAATAATAAACAAGGCCTTTCTTGCCTAAGGGAAAAAATATAACATACAGCACAGTTGTTGCAGGGATTCATCTGCTCAGGAAGAAAATCAGCATACAATGGTTCAGCTTTCCTTATCAGGACACAAAGAATCATAGAATCATAGAATGGTAGAGTTGGAAGGGACCTCCTGGGCCATCTCGTCCAACCCCCTGCTCAAAGCAGGTTTCTTTAAATCATCCCAGACAGATGTCTGTCCAGCCTCTGTTTGAAGACTTCCATTGAAGGAGAACTTACCACCTCTCATAGCAATGGAGTTCCATTCTCCAGACCTACTGAACACTGCCTCAGAAGGCCGACTATTTATATCTTAAACCAAACCCTGGGGTGAAGATATGGTGAACAGCCTCCCACCCACATGTTAGCTGTCCACAAAAAAAAACAGTTCTTAAACATGGCTGATTAACTCCTCTCAGCACTTAGTGCGCTGGAGCAAAACTTTTAGGTATCAAATCACTGAGGCTAACAGCCTCAGTGAAACATATCTCCCCCCCAGTACTTTGCCAGGGACTTTGTCACAACCCTTTTAAGGGTATGTGCACACAACAACTTTTTCCGGTGTATTCTGCCTGGAACCTGCCTGAAATAGTGCCGCAGAAAATGAACATAGTGCACAGCAATATGAAATCATCATTGCTGCGCACATGCTCAGTCTTTTGTCACTACTTTTAACCGCAAGGTTTTAAAACCTCGAATAAGTAAAAAGAAGAAGCATGTTTATTCCCCCCACTATAAAGGAAAGTATAGAGAAAAGACACAGGCAGTAGAGTCGCCCCAAAAAAACGACAGCTAAGGCCTCTTTCACACATCCGTCTTTTTGTATCAGGCATGATCCGGCGTGTTGCAAAAAAAACTGATCCGGTACCGGATGCGTTTTTTTACCATTGACTTTCATTAGCGCCGGATCGTGCCTGATGTCATTGCGTTGTATCCGTTTTTGTCCGGATCCAGCGGAAATGTACATTCCGGCGGCCGGACAAAACGGTGCATGTAACGTTTTTTTGGTTTGCGGAGCCGCCTGATAGTGCCTGAAGCGGCGCATCAGGCGGCCGGAAACAATAGAAATCAATGGAGCCGGATCAGATTTTTGTGCAATCCGGCAAAAGTCTGATCCGGATTCTGGAAATCAAGGACTACTACTACTACTACTACTACTACTATACTACTACTACATTTTCCAGTGTCTCCGGGCATCCAAAACCCTCTTTTTCTGGGTTCAAAAGTTCAGGTCGGATCCAGCAAAAAAAACGGATCCGTTGCATCAGTTTTTTTATTTCAGTGCCGGATCCGTCCCTTCAGGCATAGGACGGATCATGCCTGATACAAAAAAACGGATGTGTGAAAGAGGCCTAAGCTGCCAGCAAAGCCGCTTCAGGAAAAGACCACCTTGTTTTCCCGAAGCAGCTTTTCCTAGAAAAACTCACTACTGGAAAAAGGCGTCATGTTCACAAACCCTCAAAGAGTTTTTCCAGGCTAGAATAAATTTTCTGTACGCAATGTAGACTTATTGAATCCTAGCAGTGTGTATTGTACACACTGTAAGGATTCAGCACTGCTAGCAGGTTAGAAGGGTCATTACTGAGATTACTGAGTACAAGTGTGCAATTTGCATGTTAATGGACTTGTGCCGGCGAGCTTCTCTTTCTGCTGCTCTCAATATTTATTGAGAAAAGCAGGAAAATAATCTAGCGGCACGCGACCCTAACAATATAAGTTAAACGCTTTTATAGTTAGGCATGCTATACTGCTTGGGGAAAATTTGCCATAAACTGGAAAACCCATTTAAAGCAGAACAGTCACAATATTTCACAATACAAACTGCATACATTAATAAATAGATTTCTCAGACCTGATGAAGCTGGTGTACTTACAGGAAACATTCATGTCAGAATGGTTGTATAACTGGTTGTTTTGTTTTCCTGCCTGGTATTAAAATGAGCATTTTTTCGATCAGTCACTTAGTAAACGGCCTCTTAAATTCATCACAATCTTTGCACTAGAAAATAATATTAGTAAGGTTTACAAGGGGATTTGTGAATCATTTCATTATAATTATACTCTGCTGGCAATTGATTGTTTGGAAATGGTGTTGTCTTTTGCTGGTGCTGTAGAGTATGGCCAGACAGTGTAGCCAAAGTATGGTGGTGGTGCAGCTGAAGTTCCACCAACTCACGGAGGGCTAATGGCCATATTGATGTACAACAATATTGAGTACAAGTGTGCCAGTGTGGTGTGTAGAGATTTGGCCTGATGTGTCCTCCTGGCACTACGCTAAAGACCTGAGCTGAGCAGGAGACCCTCTGATGAACCAGTCTAGATTTATGGGTCTACTTACAAACTATCAGATGTTATTGATGATATGTCCTGTGTGTACATTGAGAACTAGAAAAGACCTGGATTCTGCTTTTGACAAAGTCAACCACTTACTCCTACTGCATATCCTCTTTTCCCTTGACATAATATGGCCATCTCCTACATATCCTCATTCCTTACTAACCACACATTTTGGAACTCCCATTCCCAGATGACCTCTTCATCCCACCTTTTACCTTTCGGTGTCCCTTAAGGCACTGTCTGGAACCCCTGAATTTCTCCATCTGTACCTTTGTCCTGGGACAGCGCAAAGTTCATTGGCTTCCAGTACCACCTATTTACTGACATCTCTTTACTCGACCTCTCTTTCCCAGATGTCTCCTCTCTGCTGTCCAGAATCCCATAATGTCTATCAGCACTATCCTTCATTTTCTCATTACTCTTTTTAAAACTCAGTGTGGACAAAACTAAATGCATCAACTTTCCTTCACTTCACTCAAGCCCCTACCAGACATATGCATCACAGTAAATGACATTACGCTTTCCTCTTTCTCACATGTCGCTGTTTGGATGAAATGATTGTCTCTGCTTTGTCCTGAAAACCACATTTCCTGCCACCTCCAAATCAAAATCATTAGCTGAATTCTCCCTTTCCTCAACCCTTTGTCAAAAAAGAGGTAAGTACATGGCCTCATCATCTCTCGCCTTGAGTAATGCTATTTCAGCTGCAGATGGAAGCAAGGGGGACACTTCATTACTTCTGGGTAGGGCGGAGCCAGATAGTAGGACTAACCTCAGGTTCTAAAAATGGGTGTTGTCCGGCCCCTCCGGCACTGGCTCCTCCCGCCGTACACTCCAGTTTCGACTTGAGGTCCAAGTAGGAGGACGGCTGCTAATGCAGCTCCTCAGAAATCACCTCAGAAGAGTTTATTATTTTACTCGGACAGGGTCCTGGACTTTATGTCTAGAGGATCAGGGTACCGGCGCTGCTGGACCCCATCCTCTCCCCTGGCAGAAATGTATTCCCTAAATGGTGGTCATTGCATTTTCTTGCCGGCCCGGGGGAAGAGGTGGCTATCCCTGACAGGACGCATACCACGTTCTGGGTCACTGCGTTCCTTGTTCTCATGGGGAAGCAATGGGCACAGCGTCACATATCCGTGGAGGGTCCCTGTGGCGTTTTTGGCTGGTGAGTAATCTGCATTATATTTGATATGTGCGAGTGATTACAGCGTCTGCGGTGACAGCGCTGACTGTTATTGGTGTTTCCCACTATTTTCTCATGATTGGGCATTTTTAAAAAAAAAAAAAAAAAAGAGAGCGATTTTTTATTTAATGTTTTCGGCGCTGCAGCGCCGTTACAGTGTACAGGGAGAGGAGTGCAAAAGATTTCCCGCACTTTTTTGACTGAGCAGAGAGGGGGCGTGGCTTCGGGCTTTCCCGGCTTTCTGATTACAGGAAGTGACTGGCTCCTTCTCTTCCTGCTCTCTGCGGCAGCCATTACAGCTCTCCTGGTCTCCTCTCCTCCGTTTCTGTACACAGGCATTTGAGACAACACCAAGCCAGCCGGGTGAGTCGCTGCTATCGCTTAGGTAGCAGCTTAACCCTTTAGCCTCCCGCAGCATTTTTTTGCTGTTTGCGCTCTCTAGCGCAGCGCTGCAGTTTTCTGATCATTGGGACATTGTATCCCTCAGTAACGGTCTGTGAGCTGTCTGCAGCGGGGGGGGGCGCCGTTTTTCACTGCTGGGGTATTCTTTTGCTTTAAAAGAAGTTAACCCTTCAGCGTTTTGCTACTGTGTGAGACCACACTGCTCTGGTTATTCTCATCACTATACCATCTCAATAACCGGCATGTCAGATTTGAGTCAGGAGGCTGATCGTCTTCCTCGTCCTCTCCAGGACCAGCCCTGCGTTTCTGACACGATGGAATCCTCTGCACCTTCTAGCGCTGCTATTGGAGGTTGCTATGATGCCAAGTTTGATATGCTCACTACTGCTATTAGTGGGCTTTCTGACCTTTTGGGTCAGTGGGTATCCTCTAGACCTTCTCATAGCAAAAAGCGTCCCAGGATTGCTATGCCCTCCCCACTAAGTGAACCAGTTTTGTCTGCGAGGGGGAGTTCTCCTTCAGTTTCTGAGGGAGAATGTTCTGATTCAGGCAGAGAGGATTTTCAGGAGCACTCTGCTTCCTTGTCGGGCCGTGTAGATGCTTTTGTCAGGGCCATACGAGAGGTACTGCAAGTACCTGAGGAGATGAATGATGATGAAGGTATACCCAGATGGTACCATGGGTCGCAAAGATCACGTTTAGCGATGCCAGCTATGAGTGAGTTTTCTAAGAAAGTAGAAAAGGAACGCGTTTGTCCAGATAAGCGTTTTCAGGGGACAAGGTTGTTTGAAACCTTGTATCCTTGTCCAGCAGACCTATTTGCTAGCTGGATTCCGTCCCCTGAGGTGGATATTTCTTTATCTAAGCTTAATAAAGCTACTATGCTTCCCGTCAAAGGGAAAGCTACTTTGCAGGATGCGCTGGACAAAAAGTCAGAGATGGCGGCCAAGGCCGGCTATGAAGCTGCTGGTCAGGCCTTTAGAGTGGCTTTATCTTCCTATTGTGCTTCTAGAGCTTCCATGGGTTGGACAGCTCGCCTGCGGATATCCCTGCAAGATGGGTCGTCTTTACAGGCAATAGATGACATCATTAAGTTAATAGAAGAATCAGACCAATATGTCTGTGACGCTCTTTTGGATATGGCTTCCCTAATATCCAGAGCTCAGGCTTCTACAATCACTGTTAGAAGAGCGTTGTGGCTTAAACAGTGGACTGGAGATGCGGTCTCCAAACAAGGTTTGCTATCTTTGCCTTACAAAGGTGGTCAGCTTTTCGGCTCTGACCTCACGGAATTGATTGCTAAGGCTAAGGCTAAGGAACAGCGTTGCCTCAGCGTAGGGCAGCTACGGCTGCTTTTGGCAGGACCGATTCCTACGGTAACTGGCGGTTTTTTCGTGGCAGGGGGCGAGCCGGTCACTCCTCTTGGGGATCGGGTCGTCCCACCTTTTCAGGGAAAAAGTCTTCCCAAATGTCTAACGCTTCTTGGAAACAATACCCGCGTAATGACAAGCGGGAATCTGACAAAAAGTCCGCCAAAACGGACTGACGCCAGAAGTTCACTCGAGGATTCTCGAGTGGGGGCGCGCCTGCTCCTGTTTCAAGCGGTTTGGGTCTCCCGCGTCTCAGACTCCTGGGTGACACGAATAATGTCGGCAGGCTATTTCATAGAGTTTCTCTTCGCCCTCCAGAAAGATTCTGTCAGTCTCGCGTTCCGTCAGATCCCGACTTATTGACCGCTCTGCGGCAGGAAGTCGATTCCTTACTACAGAAGGGTGTAGTAGTGTCAGTTCCTCCGGAAGACCGGGGAAGGGGATTTTATTCCAACCTCTTTGTGGTCCCCAAAAAGGAGGGAAAGTTTCCTCTTATGGCAATGCTTCGGAGACAAGGGATCATGATACTTCCTTATCTGGACGATCTTCTGATTGTGGCATCCTCAAAGGAGGAGGCAGTGACGGCTCGCGATTTATCCCTTCAGTTCCTGGAGGATTTCGGGTGGCTGATCAACTGGGAGAAGTCATCCCTGGAGCCTTTCAGTCAATCCTGTTTTTGGGCATGATTTTCGACACAGCGAAAGTGGTAGTTTTTCTGCCAAAGGACAAGCAAACCAGTATCCATTGTCTGGCACAGACTGTGCAGTCCTCAACGACAGTATCCCTTCGAAGATGTATGCGCCTTCTGGGGTTAATGGTCGCTTCGATGGAAGCTCTTCCGTTTGCTCAGTTCCATTGCAGAACGCTTCAAAGCTTCATTTTGAAGAGATGGAATCGTGCACAGGAAACACTGGATTGCAGGGTTTTGATCTCCTGCAAAGTGCGAGAGTCTCTGGACTGGTGGTTACGTCCGGAACGGGTTTTCCTGGGAAAATCTTTTCTTCCCCTGTCATGGTCTGTCTTGACCACCGATCCCAGCCTGACGGGCTGGGGGGGAGTTTGGAACAATCTCTGGATTCAGGGAGTTTGGTCACCGGAAGAATCGGTGTTACCGATCAACATCCTGGAATTGAGGGCAATTTTTCTTTGCCTCCAACATTGGACGGTCCCTTTGAGCGGATTACCAGTTCGTGTTCAGACGGACAACGCTACGGCGGTTGCGTATATCAACCATCAAGGCGGGACGAGGAGCTCCAGACTCATGTCGGAGGTATCTCGGATTCTGATATGGGCCGAGGCTCATGTGCCGGCCATTTCTGCGATTCACATACCAGGAGTTCAGAATATCCAGGCAGACTTTCTCAGCCGAGAAAGGATGGATTCAGGAGAATGGAGTCTTCATCTGGAAATCTTTGCACTTCTGTGCTCCCGATGGGGAACTCCTCAAGTAGACTTGATGGCCTCCAGGATCAATGCCAAGTTACCAACTTTCATGTCCAGATACAGGGATCCGACCGCGGTGGAAGTGGATGCGCTGGTGGTTCCGTGGAGCCAATACCAGCTGGTTTATGTGTTCCCACCGATATCCTTGCTGCCGCTTGTGTTACGTCTGGTCAGGCTGGAGAGGGTTCCGGCTATTCTGATAGCCCCAGATTGGCCGAGAAGGACGTGGTTTTCCACGCTGATGTCGCTTCTGGCGGCGCCTCCTTTTCCTCTGCCTCTTCGACCGGACTTGCTCACTCAGGGTCCCGTGTGTCATCCGGGCCTGAGGTCTCTGCGTTTGACGGCTTGGCTCTTGAGACCGAGATTTTAACCCGTCAAGGGTTTTCAGAAAGGGTCATTGCCACCATGAGAGCGTCAAGAAGTCCGGCTACGACTAGGATTTACTACAGGTTTTGGGTTCTTCCAGGAATCCAAAGAAATTTTCATTACCCAACTTGTTGGTTTTTTTTTTTTTTTTTGCAGCACGGGCTGGATAAGGGTTTGGCAATCAGTACCCTGAAGGGTCAGGTGTCTGCCCTGTTGGTGCTTTTTCGTAAAGCTATTGCCTCGCGTAGGGACGTATGTGCCTTTTTTCGCGGAGCAGCCCGTCAATTTCCTCCAAGGAAAACTCCTGTGTCGCCTTGGCGGCTTAATCTGGTTTTGAAAGCTCTTCAAAGTGCTCCTTTCGAGCCTATGGATGCTATTAATCTTTCTTTGCTTTCTTGGAAGGTTACCTTCCTAGTGGCGGTCACTTCCTTGAGACGGGTTTCCGAGTTGGCGGCTCTTTCATGTTCGCCACCTTTCTTGGAATTTTTCCCGGATCGTGTTGTTCTTCGCACGCGACATGATTTTCTCCCTAAAGTGGTATCTCAATTCCATGTCAATCAAGATATTGTGTTGCCTTCGCTTTGTTCAGAACCAAAGAATGCGAAGGAGCGGGCCTTGCACTCATTGGACTTAGTGCGGGCATTGAAGTTTTACTTGTCAGTTACGCAGAGTTTCAGGAAGTCGGATTCTCTTTTTGTGATTCCAGCAGGTCGTCGTCGTGGTCAACGAGCTTCTAAAGATACTATAGCTCGTTGGATCCGGTCAGCTATTTTGGAAGCTTACCGTGTTATGGACGAACCTTGCCCGATTAATATTCGGGCTCATTCCACGAGAGCTGTGGGCTCTTCGTGGGCCCTTCATCAAGGGGCTTCGGCAGCCCAGCTCTGTCGAGCAGCGACTTGGCGTTCTTTTCACACCTTTACAAAGTTTTATAAGGTGGACGTCAGTGCCTCCGCTGATGCGGCCTTAGGACGCAGAGTCCTTCAGGCGGCTGTATTTTGAAAACTTCTAGTTAAGTTTATGTTGCGCCTGTTGCGCATGTATCAAGGTGTTGGCTTCTGCCTGTTTAAGGTTTTTTCCCACCCTTGTTTTTGTACTGCTTTGGGACATCCCAGAAGTAATGAAGTGTCCCCCTTGCTTCCATCTGCAGCTGAAATACGAATTCTGGTAAGAACTTACCTGTAAAATTCTTTTCAGCAAAGGAAGCAAGGGGGACACTTCTCCCTCCCATAAGGCAGAAGGTGTTGTTTCAGATGCAGCGCGGCTCGCTGTGATAAGTGAGTTTCTGAGCTGAGGTCAGCGCTCTACGGCTCTTTCCGGCATCGCCAGCTCATCGCAGTGGTCAGGTTTTGTGAGTGGTACCTGAGCTGTGTGGTATTCATGTTATGTGCATAACTTTGGTCTTTTGAAACCTTTCAGATTGGTTATGGCACTCCGCTGGTGATTTTTTTCTCCTTAGCTTGTGTACAAAACTGGAGTGTACGGTGGGAGGAGCCAGTGCCGGAGGGGCCGGACAACACCCATTTTTAGAACCTGAGGTTAGTCCTACTATCTGGCTCCGCCCTACCCAGAAGTAATGAAGTGTCCCCCTTGCTTCCTTTGCTGAAAAGAATTTTACAGGTAAGTTCTTACCAAAATTCGTATATCATCCTTTATTGCCTCCAATCTCACACTCTGGCACCCTTCTAGTCTAACCTAAACTCTGCTTCATGATTGCCCCTCATCCCTCTCTACTCCTCTACCTCTCCCATCTGCCAATCCCTTCACTTCCAATTACTCAGAGAATTCAGTTTATTACATTAACAATGATTTACAAGGCTGGCCACAATCTGTCTCCTCCATACATCTCCAAACTAATCTCACGATACATCCACACTTGTAATCTCCGGTCCTCACAGATCTCCTTCTTTCCGCTGCTCCTTAATGTGCCACATACAGCTGTCTCCAAGATTTCTCTCAAGCATCCACCATCCTCTAGAGCTCGCTGCATCAGCACATCTCACTGTCGCCAATGATTGAAGCCTTCACACATAACATGAAACCCATCTCGTCTGAAAAGTCTACGACCTACAATCACTCTGCTGTTACTTCATTACCACCAGTGGAAGACGCTTCAGGAAACTCTCCTTTTCTCTGTCATTTTGTAAAACAGAGGCATCAGTTTTTGGTACTTTCTGATGTTCTGTATCCCTGGATAGTCAGCTCTTACAATCATTTTCTGTAGTGGACCCATGGTACCTTAGTTTTTTTTGTTTGTACTGTGACATCACTGTCTTTATTATCAGTGTACTGTGACATCATTGTGTTTATAATACCTCTACTGTGATGTCACTATGTATATTATCCTGTGTCTATTATGTGTTTAGTGTGACATCACTGTGTTTACCTTTGTAAGGTGACATCACTGTATTTGTTATTTCTGTATTATGAGAAATATTATTATAAGTATTATAAGTGTTTGTTATATCTGTACTGTAATTATTGTTTCTGCACTGTGACAACACTGCGCTTATCATCTGTATACTAGGACATCACTGCAATTATTATCCCTCTTATGTGACATCACTGTGTTTATTACAGTGACTTTGTTTATTATCCCTGCTCTATGACATCACAGTGTCTATTATCCCTGCACTATGACATCAGTGTTTATTATCCCTGCACTATGACGTCAGTGTTTATTATCCCTGCACTATGACATCACAGTGTCTATTATCCCTGTACTGTGACATTACTGTGTCTATTATCCTTCACCATGACATCACAGTGTCTATTATCCTTCACCATGACATCACAGTGTCTATTATCCTTCACCATGACATCACAGTGTCTATTATCCCTGCACTATGACATCACAGTGTTTATTATCCCTGCACTGTGACATCACAGTGTTTATTATCCTTCACCATGACATCACAGTGTCTATTATCCTTCACCATGACATCACAGTGTCTATTATCCCTGCACTATGACATCACAGTGTTTATTATCCCTGCACTATGACATCACGGTGTTTATTATCTCTTCACTATGACATCACAGTGTATATTATCCCTGCACTATGACATCACAGTGTATATTATCCCTGCACTATGACATCACAGTGTTTATTATCCCTTCACTATGACATCACAGTGTTTATTATCTCTTTACTATGACATCACATTGTCTATTATCCCTGCACTATGAAATCACTGTGTCTGTTATCCTTCACTATGACATCACAATGTTTATTATCCCTGCACTGTGACATCACTGTGTCTCTTATCCTTTACTATGACATCACTGTGTCTATTATCCCTGCACTGACATCACAGTGTTTATTATCCCTGCACTATGACATCACTGTGTCTATTATCCCTGTACTATGACATCATCATGTTTATTATCCCTGCACTATGACATCACAGTGTTTATTATCCCTGCACTATGACATCACAGTGTTTATTATCCCTGTACTGTGACATCACTGTGTCTATTATCCCTGCACTATGACATCACAGTGTTTATTATACCTGTACTGTGACATCACTGTGTCTATTATCCCTGCACTATGACATCAGTGTTTATTATCCCTGCACTATGACATCACAGTGTCTATTATCCCTGTACTGTGACATCACTGTGTCTATTATCCCTGCACTATGACATCACAGTGTTTATTATACCTGTACTGTGACATCACTGTGTCTATTATCCCTGCACTATGACATCAGTGTCTATTATCCTTCACTATGACATCACTGTGTCTATTATCCTTCACTATGACATCACTGTGTCTTTTATCCTTTACTATGACATCAGTGTCTATTATCCCTGCACTATGACATCACAGTGTATATTATCCCTGCACTGTGACATCACTGTGACATCACTGTGTCTATTATCCCTGCACTATGACATCACAGTGTATATTATCCCTGCACTATGACATCACTGTGTCTATTATCCCTGCACTATGACATCACTGTGTCTATTATCCCTGTACTATGACATCATCATGTTTATTATCCCTGCACTATGACATCACAGTGTTTATTATCCCTGCACTATGACATCACAGTGTTTATTATCCCTGCACTATGACATCACAGTGTCTATTATCTCTGTACTGTGACATCACTGTGTCTATTATCCCTGCACTATCAAAATCACTGTGTCTATTATCCTTCACTATGACATCACTGTGTCTATTATCCTTCACTATGACATCACTGTGTCTTTTATCCTTTACTATGACATCAGTGTCTATTATCCCTGCACTATGACATCACAGTGTATATTATCCCTGCACTGTGACATCACTTTGTCTATTATCCCTGCACTATGACATGACAGTGTATATTATCCCTGCACTGTGACATCACTGTGACATCACTGTGTCTATTATCCCTGCACTATGACATCACAGTGTATATTATCCCTGCACTGTGACATCACTGTGACATCACTGTGTCTATTATCCCTCCACTATGACATCAGTGTATATTATCCCTGCACTGTGACATCACTGTGACATCACTGTGTCTATTATCCCTGCACTGTGACATCACTGTGACATCACTGTGTCTATTATCCCTGCACTATGACATCACTGCCGTTTTACTGTAACTTACAAACATTTGTGCATTATCTGCATGCTTCATTTTCTGAACTTGCCACTATGGGTGGTCCTCACCATGCCAAGTTTAATGTTATACATCTGAATACTGACTGTACCATGTGTATACAGATAACTGGTTATTTTTTTGCAGGTTTCCCTTGCAGTTTTTAGTTTGGGGCCATAGTCCTATTTGTCACGTGCAAAGCATGTGCAACATTTTGGTATCAAGTCACATGTATTCATTGTAAAGTCACAGTTGAGGCTTTAATGAGTGTATACAACATCTAGTACTTGCAGATTTGCCTACATATTTGTATAATTGCATCCATGTAGACCCCATCTAAAGAATTTTCCACTTGTACTTTGATTTTTGAGAAGACAGACTATGAATGCTAGGCTATAAATTAAAGGGATTGTCCAGTGAAAACAAGTCTTCAGTGCGCCTATCCAAAGAATAGGTGATAACGTGCTGATCGGTGCCTGTCCCATCGCTGGATCAGAAGATTGGGGGATTTTTATTCACAACAATGAACTTTTTTCCCAGTTACAAAATGGAGCAGTCAGTTGGATTCCTTAATTTCTTATAGGGCTGCCAGAAATGGCCGAATACAATGCTTGGCAGCCCAATAAGACCCACAATGAATGGAGCAGTGGTCGATCATGTGCATTGCCGCTCCATCCTAATGTTCCACTTCCTGCTGATCGGTACTTGTTGTGCCAACGGTGGAACTTCCACCAATCAGTAACTTATCACTGGACAACCCTTTCAGTGCATTTCCTAATATACAATATATTGTATAGCAATTTATATATAACTTTATGGTGGTTTATAGAAAGAATCCATAAAAACCCACTATGGAGCTCTGGAACAAAATCATACCGTTATCATCTGTGTATATCTTCCTAGATTATTGTTTTACCTCTCTGGGAATCAGATTATATTTTAAACATGAGAACTAATGGTCCATTGTGTTTGTATAATACATTAACGTAGTCCTGGCTGCTAAGACATTGCGTCTTAAGGATATCAGCGTGTGAGCTTCCTTACTGAGACACTTCTGGCTGGATAATTAATATATCAATCATACAGACATCTATAAGCTGTGAAAACAAAGGTTTGTAAAGCACAGACACAATAGGGAACCATTCGAAGGAATTGGTTATAACGTAACCATTCACATCAAGCAATGCTTAACACGAATGAGGAAATCCTCAGCAATTACAACAAAAGCTGCTCTGGGCAGAATACAGAAAGAAATCTACTCACATGAAGATATACTGTCTTATATCATAGACATATGATATATTGTCTTGACAATTTCCTAATAATATTTGCAGAATCCTAGATGGGTGAGCCATAAATTATCACCATCTAACATCCCGTCTGTATGGCATTGCTCATAGGGGCACACCTTGGTGTCATGCACAGTGATTGAAGACCCATAGGCAGATCCAATAGCCCTGTATATCCCTAGAGCTAGGCCCTGAATAAGGAAGGGGGAGGGATAACCACTGGTCAGTCCCTACTGTACACTAAAGAGAAGGGGGAAGCAACTTAGCTTGAGCAGACTCAGAAGGGTAACACCAAACGTCCTCCAACAGCACCAGAGAGGAAGTAAGCCGACTGCTATAGCTCCAATCTTTTACAAGGGAAAATGTGAATATCACCGGCGAAGCAGACTAGGAGTCTATAAACACCCAGGTCCAGGTGTGTCAATTTGAGCAGGAGGGAGGTTGCCACTGGGTCCACAAGTCAGAAGGATTAACCCCTTTCTGACATCCGACGTACTATGCCATCCATGTGACCCGACACAATTTGACCATGGACGTGATAGTACATCATCGATATCGGCCGCGCTCCCGGGGGGTGCGTGGTCAATCACGGCTGGGTGTCAGGTGATTCTCACAGCACTCGGCACTAGTGCCTGCTCCTGCCACTTTAACTCCCCAAAATGCTGCGATCAAACAAGTTTGCAGCGTTCCGGGAGCCGGCACAGGGCTGACAGCCCCTCTGCCTTTGGATTGGAGACCCCGCGACGTGACGCGGGGTCCCAATCGTTGCTATGGTGAGCGGATGTCTTCATGATGACATCCGGCTCACCAGAGCTAGGAAACTTGGGAAACTTGTTGATCATGCGCAGTGCATGATCAGCAAGTCTCCCTGTGTCAGTGCATCCCTGAGAGCTTCTATGGTATGCAGATGCTGCTTCATCTGCATACTATAGAAGAAATCAGTATGCAAAAAAAATGATTTCCCATAGTGAGACAAAGTGTAAAAGTTAGGAAAAAATTTAAATAATTGTAATAATTGTAAGAATATTTTTTTAAAAAAATCAAAAATAAAAAATAAAATCAATATATAGTCTATCATTAAATAAATATTTTAATGAAAAAAAAAAGTCTAAACAATAAAAGTACACATTTTGGTATCGCCGCGTCCGCAACGACCCAACCTATAAAAGTGTCCCACTAGTTAACCCCTTTAGTGAACACCATTAAAAAAAGAAGGCACAAAACAATGCTTTATCATCATACCGCCGAACAAAAAGTGGAATAACACACGATAAAAAAGATGGATATAAATAAACAAGGTACCACTGAAAACGTCATCTTGTCCCGCAAAAAACAAGCCATGATACAGCATCATCAGTGAAAAAATAAATAAGTTATAGCTCGCAGAATAAAGCGATGCAAAAATAATTATCTTTTCTATAAAATAGCTTTTATTATATAAAGCGCCAAAACATAAAAAAAAAACAATATAAATGAGGTATCTCTGTAATTGTACTGACCCAAAGAATAAAACTGCTTTATCAATTTTACCACACACAGAACGTTATAAAGGCCCCCCCCAAAAAGAAATTCATGAATTTCTGGTTTTTGCCCATTCTGTCTCCCAAAACTCAGAATAGAAAGCGATCAAAAATGTCATGTGCCCGAAAATGGTACCAATAAAACGTCAGCTCGTCCCGCCAAAAAACAAGACCTCAAATGACTCTGTGGGCCAAAATATGGAAAAATTATAGCTCTCAAAATGTGGTGATGCAAAAACTATTTTTTGCAATAAAAAGTGTCTTTTAGCGTGTGACAGCTGCCAAACATAAAAACCCGCTATAACGCCTCTTTCACACGTCCTGATATTTCTGGTACTGGAGATGTCAGTGTCCGTGTGTGAAATACTTGCGTGTGCTGCATCAGTACCACAAGGACGGGTGCCGGGGAAGAAGCGTTACAGTAAGCGCTGTTTCCCGGTGCTGGGTGCTGAACACGGCTCTCATTATTCCCCCCCTGCTCTGCGATCGGCGCGAGCATTTAAGTAATAAAAGAGACAACAGGCGGTGGCTGGTGGGACTATTACTCCCATCAGCTGCCACCTGCTGTCACTTTTATTACTTAAATGTAACTCTCATCATTCTCCCTGCTCACGCCGATCACCGGCGGAGCTGGGGAGAATGATGAGAGCCGTGTTCAGCACCAGGCACCGGGGAACAGCGCTTACTGTAACGCTTCTTCCCCGGCGCCGATGCATGTCACATGGATGGATGACATCAATGTGCGTTATGTGTATGCACGTGTGCGGGACGTTTTATGGCCCGTGCTGACATTAAAAAAACGGACATGTCAGCGTGTTTTGCCCACGGACACACGGTCCGTTGAAACACGCTGACATGTAAACAGACCCATTCACTTGAATAGGCAAATACCGCTCCGTTCCTCCTGAGTCTCTCTGCATGGCTAAGTAGTCCTGTACAGCCACATATGGGGTATTGCCACGTTCAGTAGAAATTGTGGGACAAATTTTGTTGCCATTTTTACCTACTTGTGTGAAAATCTAAAATCTTTGGCTGAAACAAAATTTTGGTGGTAAAAATGTAGTCATTTTGTCCTCACTGCCCAATGGTATAAAATTGTGTGACACACCCATGGTGTCAATATGATCACTGTACCCCTAGATGAATTAATTGAGAGGTGTAGTTCGTAAAACAGGGTCACTTATGGGGGGTTCTGCTGTTTTGGCATCTCATGGGCTCTCCCTGGGTCATGGCACCTGCAAACCATAACAGTAAAATCTGGCGCTCTTTCCCTTCTGTTCTCGGCCATGCGCCCAAACAGTAGTTTACCCCAAAATATGGGTTATCAGCGTACTCAGGACAAATTGCACAACAACTTTTGGGGTCCAATTTCTCCTGATACCCTTGGGAAAATAAAAAATTGGGGGAAAAAAGATCATTTTTGTGGAAAAAAATTTATTTTTAGGGCTCTATGTTATAAACTTCTGTGAAGCACTTGGGGGTTCAAAGTGCTCACCACACTTCGAGATAAGTTCCTTAGGGGGTCTAGTTTCCAAAATGGTATCACTTGTAGGGGGGGTTTCCACTGTTTAGGCACATCAGGGGCTCTCCAAACGCGACATGACGTCCGATCTTAATTCCAGCCAATTTTGTGTTGAAAAAGTAAAACGGTGCTCCTTCTCTTCTAAGCTCTGCCATGCGCCCATACAGTGGTTTACCTGCACATATGGGGTATCAGTGTACTCAGGAGAAATTGAACAACAACTTTTGGGGTCCAATTTCTCTTGTTACCCTTGGTAAAATAAAACAAATTAGATCTAAAGTAAATTTTTTGTGAAAAAAGTTAAATATTCATTTTTTTAAACATTCCAAAATTTCCTGAAGACACGGTGTTTCGGGCTATTGGTCCTCATCAGTGCAAAGTATGAGAACTGATTTGGCTAGGTGAGAGGCTAGGTGAGAGGCTCTGGACTGAGGTCTACGTGGTAAGGTTTCTCCTTGTGGAGAGTGACATACCAGCTCTGGCTTGTCAAAGTAAGGAGGCTTATTCGCCGTGCAATGCTCCTGGTATGTCACTCTCCACAAAGAGAAACTTTACCCCTTAGACCTCAGTCCAGAGCCTCTCAGCTAGCCAAATCATATCTCATACTTTGCACTGACGAGGGCCAATAGCCCGAAACACCGTGTCTGCAAATTGAGATACTGATTTGGCTTTTATCCTAAGTCATATTGCAAGACTCGTTAAAGGGTTGATTATGACTTGTAGGATCGCTACTTCCAACAGGTTGAGCTACAGATTTCAAGTCCTCTTTTTCTCTGAAGAGGCAATTTGCATATAAAAAAAAATGGTTTTGTAAAAATGAGAAGTCGCTGTTTAACTTTTAAACATTATAACTTCTTAACAAAAAAAAATTTTGCTTCCAAAATTGTGCTGATGTAAAGTAAACATGTGGGAAATGTTACTTATTAAGTATTTTGTGTGAAATATCTCTGTGATTTAAGGGCATGAAAATTCAAATTTGGAAATTGCGAAATTTTCAAAATTTTGCCAAATTTCCATTTTTTTCACAAATAAACACAAGTAATACCAAAGAAATTTTACCACTATCATAAAGTACAATATGTCACGAGAAAACATTGTCAGAATCACCAGGATCCATGGAAGCGTTCCAGAGTTATTACCTCATAAAGGCCAGTGGTCAGAATTGTAAAAATAGGCCTGGTCATTAACATGCAAACCACCCTTGGTGATAAAGGGGTTAAGAAGGCATCTGCAATGCCAAATGCAGAGACCTTCTGCAGCCTGATGCAGAGCAACTGTCTGTAGCGTCTGACACACCCGTGACACCTGGCTTGTATTGCTAATTGGTGCATACTCTGGATGGTACTGCTAATGGGGCCACTGTTATAGGGTATACTTTATGGCCTGCACGGTATATGGGAATATTTTCTGCCTGTTACTGGTTATGACTACACACTCTGGCCTGGCTCACAATCTACGTTTTAGTCCATCCACACCAAACTCGCCCAACCATGCCTTTATGGACGTTGCTTTGTACACCAGAACATACAAGGGCCTTCCCTAAACCGTTCCCACAAATTTGGAAGCTACAATTTTCCAAAATGTCTTGGTATGTATGGTGAAGAAATAAAGATTTTCCTTAAACTCTTTCACTGGAACGGGTGGCCAAAGCCACCCCAGAAAAACAATTCCATTGGGAAAATCCCTCCTCTGCCAAACTTTGCAGGCGCCACAATACAGTCAGGTGGGTAATGTTCTTTGGCATTCACCACGCAGACCTGGGCCACCATTTGCCAGGTAGAGAAATATGATATGTCACTCCACAGAAAACTTTTAGAGTCCATTTTATGGTGTCTTACCTACTCCATCTGCCAGTTGGATGTAAGACTTTCATGCAGCTGCCCGGCCACGGAGATCTCAATGCACAGTTTTGTGGTGATGTTAATAATTTATAGAGGTTTGGACTCTGCAGTTATGCAGTCAGCAGAGCATTGGTGACTTTTTTGCCCTCTGCTCCTCAGAAAATTTTTTGACCCCGCTCTGTAACATGACATGGTCTCCACCGTGGCTGAGTTGCTGTGATTCCTTCCACTTTTCAATAATACCACTCATCAGTGATGTGGAATATTTTGGAAGGGAAAAATGTCTTGAGCGGACTCATTACACCGATAGTCTTATTACAGGACCCCGCTGATCTCTTTATGATCAGCCATTGTGTCACAAATGTTATGGAGACAGATGGCATGGCGAGGGGGTGGATGTTATACACCGGGGGCAATGGGACTGAATGAAAAACCTAAATTAAAGAGTAAGCGGTGGTCCCAATATTTGTTCGGTGTATATTCCAATTTAATACTTCCCAAATCCCAACACAGACTTACCGTAATCGTGCTATCGCTTATGGGATAACATTCTTTATCTGTTCCATTGTATGTAGAAATTAAGCGATAGGCGAGATTTAAACTGGACTTGAAAACAAAAATTTTTTTCGTCTCTTGGAACAATTGTTATATACACTTTGAAACATATTTTGCTTGAATTACCAAATGTATCTATGCAAGAAATATTTAAA
>JARQOD010000002.1:57217793-57245185 GCA_033576555.1 Oophaga sylvatica
TTGCGCAAATCAAAAGTAATAAATAAATGGATGTAGGAAAGTAATTTGTGTTTAGTTCTGGAAAGTCTAGGCGGTGGCTGAAGTTTGTCCAGCACACTACGGAAAATTATAATATTACATCCTGGATATTCAGATAAATGGCCATCCACCTGAATACATAAGTAGGCAGGGTCCACTTGAGCAAGGCATGAGCAGCCCTCTCTTCTAGCTAATAGAGGGGGATTTTGAGCAGGAACCCTTTCCCCTATGACAACTACATGTCTTCATTGGGAATATGAAGAGGTGTAGTAGTATAAGACAACCGACTTTTAATGTTAACCTGTCGTTGGGTTATTTGGTAATACTGTTCAATTAAAGTATTTAGCAATGTTGTATTTTTATTTTTAGCTAATGTACAATACCTGCCTTGAGAAAAACAATATTTTAATGAACTTCTCATAGTCATTACCATTCGTATTCAGTTCATATGGTGTTCATTAACTATCCAGTAACAGAAGCTTGGGAAACACTATATTACAAGGCTAAATTAGAGAAAAATAGATCCAATTAAATGTGAAATTGCTATTTTCATGTGCGGACGAGACTGTATTATACCTAATTTGAGCTGAGAATTTATCAACAGAACATATTTCCATAATTCCCATCTGCCCCTCCTTAAGGGTTTAAATTCTCAAGTTCCATTTTCTAAAAGGCAAAATTTTTTTTGTTCAGTATTTAATATCTCAGATTGCTGAACAGTGTCTCACAACTTCAGCCTTCTTGAATGATTTCTTGTGCTATCTTCAGGGCTGCCACTAGGAATTTCGGGGGCCCCTTTACTGACAACATTTTTGGGGTGCCCTTGAAACTCTGCCCAGGCTCCACCTAGTCCCACCTTCTCCCCTATTACCTTGCACAGTCCCACCACCCTCTCTTGGGAAAAGTCCTCTAATGTACCATGTCCTCACCATTCAACCTTTATCAGTTCCCATCACCAGATCACATACATAATGAGCACTTTTTGTTTTGGCCAAAAGATTTTTTAATCCACCATCGTGACTCTTCTGGAAGGGCCCTACTCTACTCTAACTTATTAAACATTTGTTAAATACCCAACACAAATTTTGCTATATTTCTATTTATTTTTCAATTTTTAAAATGACCAATAATATCATATACAAGGACAAATACCAACCACACCATGACCAGACCACATATTAACACCACAGTGTCCGAATAATATCGCATACAGGGAATAAATACCGCCCACCATGACCAGACAACATATTACCACCACATGGACTCCAATAATACCACATTTCAATGTACAAATACCTCATGCCATGACCAGATCACATCTTAACACCACAGTGACTGAATAATACCACATACAGGGAATAAATACTACCACACCATGACCGGACCAAAGATTACCACCACATAGCGACCGTATAATACCACATACAAGGAACAGATACCACCACGCCATGACCAGATACATATACCACCACAGTGACTGTATAATAGCACATACAAGGAACAAATACCACCACACCATGACCTGATCAAATATTACCACCACATAGTGACCGAATACTACAATACTGATCATTAAAAAAAAAACACAATATTAATGCCATTATATACAAGAGATCTATACTTAGTATACAGTGTCCTTATAAAGGTAATACCATGATCACTAGTGACATTATACACAGGGAGCTCTGTATATAGTGCCAGTGTACAGGTAATACAGTGATCACTAGTGACATTATACACAGGAGCTCTGTATATAGTGTATAGTGTACAGGTAGTACAGTGATCACTGGTGACATTATACACAGGAGCTCTGTATATGTAGCAGTGTACTAGTAATACAGGGATCCCCAGTGACATTATACACAGGAGTCTGTACATAGTGTCAGTGTACAGGTAATACTGTGTTCGCTAGTGACATTACACAGGAGCTCTGTATATAGTGTCAGTATAAAGGTAATACAGTGATCACCAGTGAAATTATACACAGGAGTTCTGTATATAGTGTCAGGGTACAGGTAATACAAGGATCCCCAATGGCATTATACACAGGAGCTCTGTGTATAGTGTACAGGTAATACCATGATCACTGACATTAAACACAAGAGCTCTGTATATAGTGCCAGTGTACAGGTAATACAGTGATCACCAGTGACATTATACACAGGAGCTTTGTATATAGTGTCAGTGTACAGGTAATGCAGTGATAACCAGTGAGATACATAGGAGCTCTGTATATAGTGTCAGTGTACAGGTAATACAAGGATCACCAGTGACATTATACACAGGAGATCTGTATAGTGTAAGTGTACAGGTAACACACAGACTCACCGGTGATGTCTCTAGTTGAAGTCTTTCATCTTCGCTTTTCTTCTTCATCCAGTACAGACCGCCATCACTTCTTCCAGCCAGGACTCGTCTCTGCAGAAAATAACAGTTATCTAACGCACATTCCCCAATTTTTCCCCAAACTATATACTACTCCAGATGAAGAAAAAAGCTATAGTGTCACCCTGCACTGTAACAGGACATCTCATCCCCCACACTGAAAACAGTATCCTCAAAAATAATATCCTTTAATTAGCCCCTACAGTAATAATATCTCACATTCTGGACCCACATGTCCACCGTTCTGGACCCCACGTGTCCACCCATTCTGCCTCATATCTCTTCATATTGCCCCCATAGTTATTCATAATAGTATAATGCATCCCATAGTCATATATAGTAGTATAATGCATCCCATAGTCATATATAATAGTATAATGCATCCCATAGTCATATATAGCAGTATAATGCAGCCCCATAGTGGTATAATGCAGCCCCATAGTGGTATATTGCACCCCATAGGGGTATAATGCACCCCCATAGTATAATGCAGCCACATAGCAGTATAATGCACCCCCATAGTATAATGCAGCACTATAGTGGTATAATGCACCCCATAGTATAATGCAGCCCCATAGCAGTATAATGCAACCCCATAGTATAATACAGTCCCATAGCAGTATAATGCACCCCATAGAATAATGCTGCCCCATAGCAGTATAATGCACCCCATAGTATAATGCAGCCCCATAGGGGTATAATGCAGCCCATAGGGGTATAATGCACACCATAGGGGTATAATGCAACCCCATAATATAATTCTCCCCATAGGAATATAATGCAGCCCCATAGGGGTATAATGTACCCCCATAATATAATGCTCCCCATAGTGATATAATGCAACCCCGTAGTGGTATAATGCACCCTCATAATTTAATGCTCCCCCATAGGGCTATAATGCACCCCCATAATATAATGCACCCCATAGGGGTATAATGCAGCCCCATAATATAATGCACTCCATAGGGATATAATGCAGCTCCATAATATAATGCTCCCCCATAGGGGTATAATGCACCAGCCATAATAATGCACCCCATAGGGGTATAATGCAGCCCCATAATATAATGCTCCCTCATATGCCAGCGACGTGTCCGCTGACGTCAGTTGCCGGCCTGTGATTAGCCGGTGGCTGTAAACTGTTGCCGTGCGGGAATCTCCCGCACAGTAACAAATTTTAGCTGCCTGTGCATCCTCAGACGCACGGGCAGTTACTGAGCTGGCAGAATCCTGCCGCTGGGGTCCGGGAAGTCAGTAAGGGCAGTAATGCCTTGATGCCAGCCCTGATGTCCTCACCACGGTCTGAGCTGGTAATTTGTCAAATGGCTTAATGCCAAGGTGATGTTTGTGGACCACCCACTGTACGCAAGATGTGTACCTCCCTCTGGACTAAAGCACATTATCCACCACCCTGTACTCAAAGACCCTCCATAACTTCTTTCCCCTTTTGTTCAGAAAGTATATTAACTTTCCTTTTCAACCCCAATGACATCAGGTACCTTTCTATATTTACCATGCACCAGCAATAAACTTTCACACTCCAACATCTCCACCATGGCCAAGACCAAACAACTGTCTAAAGACACCTTGGACAAAATGTTGGTACAATTATTAGAAAATGGAAGAAACACAAGATGACAATCAATCTTCCTTGGTCAGGGGCTCCATGCAAGTTCTCACCTCATGGAGTAAGGATAATTCTGAGAGAGGTCAGGAATCAGCCCAGAACTACCTGGTCAATGACCTGAAGAAAGCTGGGACCACAGTCTCAAACATTACTGTTAGTAACACACTATGCTGTGATGGAATAAAATCCTGCAGGGCATGCAAGGTCCACCTGCTCACACTAGCACATGTCCAGGCAAGTTTGAAGTTCGCCAGTGACCATCTGGGATGATCCAGAGGAGGTATGGGAGAAGATCATGTGGTCAGATGAGACCAAAATAGAACTTTTTGGTATCTACTTCCTTCGCTGTGTTTGGAAAAAGAAGGATGAGTACAACTCCAAGAACACCATTCTAATCATGAAGTATGGTGGGGCAAACATCATACTTTGGGGTGCTTTTCTGTAAAGGGGACAGGACAACTGCATCATATTGAAGAGAGGATGATGGGATCATGTATCGCGTGATTTTGGCTAACAACCTCCTTCCCTCAGTAAGAGCATTGAAGATGGGTCATGGCTGGGTCTTCCAGCATGACAATGACCCAAAATATACAGCCAGGGCAACTAAGGCGTGGCTCCTTAAGAAGCATTTCAAGGTCCTGCAGTGACCTAGCCAGTCTCCAGACTTGAACCTAAGGGCTCATTCCCACTTGCGAGAAATACAGACGAGTGCAATCCGAGAAAAAATCAGATTGCACTCGGACTAATGTTATTCAATAGGTGACATCTTATTTGCGATTTTTTTCTCATCCAAAATCGGACTGAGAAATAAATCGCAGCATGTTGCGTATCTAAGACAAGACCGTCAATGGATGCGAGAAAAAATCGCACAGAACTCGCACCATGCGAGTGCTGTCTGATTTTTACGCAGCGGTGTCCTTTGAAAAGCCGGCAATTCATATGCAGTAAAATCACAATATGTTATAATATAACAGATAGAATAGATATATACGCATAGAATAGGTGTCTTATATATATATATATATGTCATTGACACACACACATATATAAATATATATACATATATATTTATATTTCATAGAGCTATATATAGCAGAATAGGCGATAATTCAATTGTCGGCTTCTGTAAAATCATTGCAGAACCCAACAGGATATGTCACATGGTTTACATACAGTAAACCATTGCATATCATTTCGATTTATATATGTCCCTGACTACTAGTGTTATTAGTGTATGTGTGTAAAAATTTGGAGATGTAGGTCTTAAAGTATTTATTCATGGAAAAAAATTGCATAGACTCCCGCACAATTTTCTTCACCAGAGAGGGAAAGCCAGTGACTGAGGGCATATATTAATAGCCTAGAAAGGGACCATGGTTTTTGCCCCCCCGGCTCAAAACATCTGCCCCAGCCACTCCAGAAAAGACGCATCTAACAGATGCTCCAAATCCGGCACTTAGCCTCTCTCTTCCCACTGCCATGTATTGGTGGCATATGGGGTAATAAGGGGTTAATGTCACCTTTGTATTGTAAGGTGACATTAAGCCTGCTTAATAATGGACAGGTGTCAATAAGACACCTCTCCATTATTAATCCATTAGTATAAAAGGGTTAAAAAAAACACACACATTAAGAATAAATTATTTTTATGAAATAATAAAACCCACAGGTTTTCCATCTTTATTACAACAATATCCCATACCTGTCCACCGTACAGTCAAGTCCCACGCCACAATCCAAATCATGGGGTTAAATAATTTACAACCGGGAGAGGTTCTAATGCGACCGGCCCGGCTGTAAACCACTGTGGAATTAAGGATAAGCTGTCTGCGCAGCCTCCCCTCCTGACCGGACATGAACTCTGTAGCATGGGACAGTTTCTGAACCTTTTCCCACGGTGCTGAGTTCACCTCAGGTCAGGCGGGGCCACTGTGCAGCATCAGTGACGTCAGCAGTAGAACTCTGTGACCGGCGGTAAACTTTTTCCGCCAGGCACAGCTGCTGGCTCAGGAACCGCAGCTCTCTAACAATATTCTGTGAATCAGAGGAAGGTTTTGCCGGGCTGTTATGCAGATGACAGCGTGGCAAACATTGGATGTTCAGGCCCCCCATCCATCTGAATGGGTTCCCGGTTCGGGTGCTGTTCTGTTACCCAAACCGAACTTTATTTAAATGTCAGCCAAACCCGCCGGACCTGAACATCAAGGGATTCGCCCATCACTACTTACAATGTGATGTCATAAAAGTCTGAATTGGTATGATTCCCCCACAGTGACATATAGAGTATGGTGCCCCAACAGCCCTACACAGAGTATGATGGCCCCCACACAATATGATGGCAAAATTAATAAAAGTACTACTCACCTAGCCCAGATTCCATTGAAATACAAATGTTAGGCCGGGAGAGAGGTGCCGTTGAGCACCCCACACCACCACCACACTTCACAAACCTCCATAGTGGCCCATGATCTACAGCTATCTATAAGTGGTATTCTATTGATCCAAGTCCAGTTCCTTTCATATAACATTAATTAGGGATTGGGAACCCTTACTTTTTTACATTACATGTTCCAATACAAGTTATATATGGAGTTCTGAATATGCAAGGTCTTTGCTGGCTATATAGACATGATTTTCCCTTTAGATCAGCAAGTGTACGGAGGCATGAAACCATTTCTAATGTGGGATAGCCGGCTTCACACATCAGTGCCGGTGGCTTTGCTGGGACTACAGAATTACATGCCTTGTTATGTTTTCATGATAAGACTAGCAATGTGATAAAGTTCATTTTAAGTTTATAACTCTAGGTCATTTCTGGGGCACGATTTATTTCTCTGCATTTACAGCTTATATATACTGTATTCTGATTTACCTAAAAAATATTAAACTGCACAAAATTTTCCTTTTATGAACTTTTAATAAGTTTTATTCTTATATCCAATCACTAATTTTGAAAATTAAAGCTGAATACCTGTTTCTTACAGTGATAATAAGGCCCTAGTTTATGGTCTGTATACACTATACTATACAGTAGATGCTAAAATATTTTTCCATTATATCAGTGTATGAAAATGACTTTAAATTATATGGTAAGATGATTGCAGTATACTAGTTTGAGTTTTCATTGTTATATAGTATTTGTTTTCTTCTCCAAAAGTAGGACAGCCGTCCATAGTTGGGAGACTCTACAGGAAGAAGCAGTACACCGTAGACCTGGGTCAAAGGCCGGTCGCCCTGCCGCCAACCAGTACTCTGCCCTGAACTGACAAGGGGCAGAAACCCCAAGACAAATGTATACAGATTCGGGTCTCCTTTTTGGAGAAGTGTTTTGTTTGCTTAGGTGTCCCAATTATTTTAGCAAAGCTTGTTAAAGTGTCAGACATTGACTTATTGGCTAACCACCCCTAAAATATTGCACTAGAGAGCCAGCTTTCTTCCTCCTGTTGCCCATCTTCTTGCAGGAAGCATTGCCTAGCCTATGGTTCTACCTATGCCATGTGGCGGTTTGCAGTAGGAGATGTAACAAGGTGGCATGGGATGGTAGTTCACTAAGCTACAGTCAGTGAGCACCCTGGCACCTTGTACTTGAGAAGATAAATAAAGTCCTGGTACTGCTATACAGTTGGTTATCTCTATTCCACCTTCTCTTCTCCTTCCTAGGGCGGCAAAGAGACAATGACACGTCCAATGCTTTTTATAACGAAAACATTTACTTGCAGAATAGATGTCTTCAGGCACAGGTTATACGCAGCAGGCAGTCCTTCACATTCAGCACACACTCAGTCCTAGTTGCTGAACCTTCAGTCTTGTCTTAGGAAGCTGAGCTACTCGTATGTGAATTCTGTCCCTTCTCTACAGCCTCTATTCAGTCCTCAGTCTCAGCTGCTGACTCTCTTCTTGTGCATCAGTCCGCACACCATCTTGACCCTGCCCTTGTCTCAGGCTGCCGGACTCTCTTCTAGTACCCTAGCCGGCGCACCATCTTGACCCTGTCTTGGTCTCAGGCTGCAGGACTCTTGAACTCACGTGGACCCTTGACAAAATGTGTCTGAGAGCGCTTACACCATCAATGTTCCACACTGTTTCTTTAGGGATGCTTAGCCTCAGGATGGCACTCTCAACCACTGACTCTGGTCCCAGAGGTCTGGAATCTTCCTACTCTTGCCCCGTCTCTGCAACACATCTTCTATTTACTCCTTGCCCTGGGCATAGCTGCCCAGGCTCCTCAGTCTGTTCACTTCTTGCCCAGGGCATGGCTGCCCAGGCTCTGCTGCTCCCTGACTTCCTGCTGCTGTTCCCTTATCTCCTGGCTCCTTACTCCAAGTTAACCCATGCCTGCTTGTAGTCTACCACTGCTCTCCTTCTAGTGCCTTCTGCTGCTGCCACCTAGTGGCCGTCCTGTCACAACATTCACTCACATGCACAACACATTTAAAGTATATTAGAACTCACATCTGGGGATGAGTAGCAGGAGAAGAAGAGGTACCATGAGGTTTAGTCTGCCCACAGATTATCTGTAGGGGGGTGGTGTGGTTCATGAAAATGGAAGGCGACTGAGAACCTTGAGGAGGATGGTGACTGTGGTGAAAGCATGGTGCTATCATATAGAGTTGGGTGCAAGTGAGATATATCACGTGGGCAGACTAATCCTCAGAGAAGCGTACTGTATGTGTTTTGAACTGAGCAAAGGTATGTCCAACTGGACAGCATGTACCATCAAAGCTTATATTGTGTTTGTTGTGCTACAAATCGTGGTGACGGCAGTGGACTGACCAACCATAAGGTCACGTTCATACGTTCAGTATTTGATGAGTTTTTTACCTCAGTATTTGTAAGCCAAAACCAGAAGTGGAACAATCAGAGGAAAAGTGTAATAGAAACACGTCACCACTTGGAAATTTCTCACCCACTCCTGGTTTTGGCTTACAAATTTTGAGATGTAAAAGCCCATGCCACAATGAGGCCCAAGGGTGAGTTTTTGCTGAGTTTTTGAGGCATAAACGGAGCAAAAAGTCCACATTTTTGGAGAAGATTTTAGATGGTTTCAGCTCAGTATATGCTCAAAAATTCCCCAAAACTCTCATTGTGAATATACCTGAAAATGTGTGAGCATTGTGCTCATTAAAGTATAACCATAAAGCTTTGTGCCCCATTTGTGGACGCCCGTGATTGTGATCTGCATTTATCTCCTCCAAGTTGCAGTAAAATCTTTGCTGGTTCTTCACCCGATGTCTTTGTCACATTTCTGCTCCATCCTGCAGTTGGGTGAGGAACCTATCCATAGCACATTATATTCTGCATACTGTGTACAAAAACTGCAGAGGGCATTTAGTGAAATACTGTACACCAGGTACTAGCAGGGACCATTCATGGCTGCTCTATAATTAAAGTAAAACCTAATGTGAACTTTCTAAAGCAGTCGCCCCAATAGCAGAACTTTTTTTTTACAGTTTAATGGTGCCTTACTTTAAAGAGAGCCTTATTAACATTCTAAACTATCAAAAGTTTTTTTTTTCTTTTAGGAGATATGCAAATAAGCATCTTTTATTCTGAAAAATGTGTCTCTGGGGAAATTATACATATTTTGAAGCACTTTGCACCATTGCTGCCTATTCAGAGCATGAGATGGCTTTGTGCCTGGACTTCAGTAACAATGCAAGTGCACAATTTTTTGCCATTTGGGACCTATCATTGTAGGATAACAGTTGTCCAAGCCTTGGAGAAATAACTGTGCAGTAGCCAGAATATATTGTTTATAACAGTTTACCATAACAGTGTCCGCTACAGAAAAGTTGTGAAGCAATAAAAAGAGTCTAAGGCTGGGTTCACATTGCGCTAAGGCAGTCCGTTAGATGGACTGCGTTACACCGCGGTATAACGCGGTGTAACGCAGTCCGTTAACACTGCCATTGACCCCCATTGTTGGGCGCATCGCGACGCATGCCGTAAAGAGGCATGCGTTCGCGATGTGCCGTCATTCAGTGATGGAGCCTCGGACGTGGCCTGCAGCGTTTGAGCTCCGTCACCGCTAGCACAGATGATTCATCTGTGCTAGCGGGTAAAGCATAACGCGATTGTGTTATGCTATATACCGTTACCAGCCTGTCAACGCTATGCGTTGAACGGGCTGGTTTAACGCAATGTGAACCTAGCCTTAGTAAGCTTGGTATATTCCTACTGAAGGTGGCTCTCGACCTTACATAATCATGTGACTTTTTCTATGGTGTTGCTTGCCTTTGTGTTTTAAACATGTTTGAATAAAACCAAGTATTTATTCCTCTCCGAGGACCTAAGGGATCCCTTATCTTCAACACTGCACTGCTGACCTAGATCTGGTGTTAGGCTCACCTTGTGAAATGGACCCTCTAAGCCCAGGTCCGGGTGGGTACACGGCAGGATGGTACATGAGGAGCGAAAATGTGGCACATTCAGGAGTCCTGGGAGCAGCAAGATGGATGAAGTGAACGTCAGCAGGGATAGAAGCAGGTTAAGCACGGTGTGTATGTAAAGGGATGGCCGCAGAGTCGATACACTGGAAGCTGTGTGGTGTTTTACCTCTGTAATGTCTATTGTTCTTGTGTGTTCTCCTCCCATGCGGGAGCGTACAGAGCAATTAGAGTCAGAGTCCAGAATCACGTCAAACAGTTCTGCTTTATTTTCCTCCGGACACAGCACATCCAAGACACCATATGCACTTCTTACACGATACCAGCAAAACATTCTTCACAAGGCTGCTTCTTCTCTGCTGCCACACCAGATTGGACCACTAAGTATTGACCAGACGAGGAGCCCGGTGAAAACGGCACTTCAATTGCTTCCCCTGGAGACGCTTCAATCCAGCATAAGAAAGACACATTTACTAGGTCGTTCACCCCTCTCTGGTTATCCTGCCCGGATACTTCTGATGGCCCACTCGCTTCTACGCTTCAGCACGACCTCTTCTGCTGAGCGTTCCCACAGTGGATCTTCCACTGGACTACTGCTGTGTAAACCCACTCACTTTGGGCTCACACTCAGATGGTGAATCCTTCACCGGCTTCTTCAGGGGTTGCTGGTCCCCTTCTTCCTACCCTATGCTCAGGGCCCAGGAACATGGACATCCTCACACTAGCAAGGTCCACCCCCGACTGGTCTCCTCTAAAAGGAAACCTTCCTGACAGATTACCGCTTGGAGTCAATCCTTCCCTAGCAAAAAGTCCCTAACCTATTGTGTCTATTGGGCTGGATGTGCTCTATGCCCCCATCTAGTGGCCAAACCCAAATACTGCACTGACGTAATTTTATAACTTCCTAACTGGATCTCTAACATGCCCCCATTAGTGATCCCTCGCAAACTACACTTAACCCATGAATATATACACTATCCTCCTAGGGCCCTCCTCTAATGACCCCTAGGAAGCACTGACTACCTGTCACTCAACCCCCACATACGTATATACACAATATCTACATAACATTATACAAAGCACACATATATACAAGTAAGCACAATTGAAGGGGATGAAACCTTAAAGGGTTAATACCCTCAACCTCCTTACATGTACAGAAGATGGACTACACTAAACTAGAATCTTGAATCACAATCCTAAGATACAGATTTGTGTCCTAATGGGTCTTGAAATGCCTAGGGAGTAGGGATGAGCGATACGATACTGCAAATATCGGGTATCGGCCGATATTGGC
This sequence comes from Oophaga sylvatica, assembly GCA_033576555.1. Classification (NCBI taxonomy): domain Eukaryota; kingdom Metazoa; phylum Chordata; class Amphibia; order Anura; family Dendrobatidae; genus Oophaga; species Oophaga sylvatica. The sequence continues at coordinate 57,229,507 of JARQOD010000002.1, forward strand.
TGTATCGGAATTCCGATTCCGAGTACCGATATTTTCGTCATATCGGATACCGGAATCGGAATGTCACTGTCACTGTCAGTGTCCGTCGGTCGGGTCTGTCAGGAGTCAGCGGCACTTACCCGGCAGAAGATCTCCGGCGGTCACATCCCGGACTGCTTGATGGCCGCCATCCTCTTCTCCCTGGCGGTCACATGCAGTTTCTCGCGATAACTGCAGTGACTGCTGGGTAATCGCGGCCGTAAAGCAGTCCGATGACGTCACCGCCGGAGAAGCAGGTAATCAGCTGTGCTGCGCCGGGATGACAGGCTCTGCCTGTCATCCCGATGTAGCAGAGCTGGATCGTCGTGGGACACTCGTTACTATGAACTGCGTCGGACAGGTGGTATACTGTTGGTTTGTTTTTTTTCTTTTTTTACAGGAGATCGATGGCGTCGCAGGAATGAGAGAGTAATAAAATTAATGAAAACTGTGTTGTCTCTTTTATTTCATTAAAATACTTTTTTCTTGCTGTGTCTTTTTTTTAAACATTTAAAAACTTTGGGATTAATAATGAATCGGTGTCTTATTGACGCCTCTCCATTATTAACCGGGCTTATTGTCACCGTGCAATCAACGGTGACATTAACCCCTTATTACCCCGCTTGCCACCGCTACAGGGCAAGTGGGAAGAGCCGGGTAAAGTGCCACAATTGGCACATCTTTTGATGCGCCAAATGTGGGGCTGCTGTAGCCTGGTATTATCAGGCTGTTGAGGGCCAAAATCCATGGGCCTTGACAGTCTTTTAATACCAGGCCGCAGCAGTCTGCATTTTACTTGGCTGGTTAACAAAAATAGGGGGACCCCTACGCCATTTTTTTTTCGAGGGGATCCCCTATTTTTGTTAACCAGCCAAGCTAAGCAGACTGCTGTGGCCTGGTATTATCAGGCTTGCAAGGTCCATGGATATTGGATCCTTACCAGCCTGAAAAACCAGGCCTCAGCGGACTGCTTCATCTGGCTGGTTAACAAAAATAGGGGGGACCCCACACCAATTTTTTTCGAGGGGATCCCCTATTTTTGTAATCAGCCAAGATATGCAGACTGCTGTGGCCTGGTATTATCAGGCTGGCAAGGTCCATGGATCTTGGCTCCTTGACCCCTTCACCCCCAAGGGTGGTTTGCACGTTAATGACCGGGCCAATTTTTACAATTCTGACCACTGTCTCTTTATGAGGTTATAACTCTGAAACGCTTCAACGGATCTTCGCGATTCTGAGATTGTTTTCTCGTGACATATTGTACTTCACGTTAGAAGTAAAATTTCTTCGATATAACTTGCGTTTATTTTTGAAAAAAACGCAAATATGGCGAAAATTTTTTAAATTTTGCAATTTTCAAACTTTGAATTTTTATTTCCTTAAAACAGAGAAATATATCACACAAAATAGTTAATAAATAACATTTCCCACATGTCTACTTTACATCAGCACAATTTTGGAACCAAAATTTTTTTTTGTTAGGAAGTTATAAGGGTTAAAAGTTGACCAGCGATTTCTCATTTTTACAACAAAATTTACAAAGCCATTTTTTTTAGGGACCACCTCTCATTTGAAGTCACTTTGAGGGGTCTATATGGCAGAAAATACCCAAAAGTGACACCATTCTAAAAACTGCACCCCTCAAGGTACTCAAAACCACATTCAAGAAGATTATTAACCCTTCAGGTGCTTCACAGGAACTAAAGCAACGTGGAAGGAAAAAATGAATATTTAACTTTTTAGCCACAAAAATGATCTTTTACAAACTTTTTTTTTATTTTCACAAGGGTAAAAGGAGAAAATGGACAGATAAGGTTGTTATGCAATTTCTCCTGAGTACGCCAATACCCAATATGTTGGGGAAAACCACTGTTTGGGCACACGGCAGAGCTCGTAAGGGAAGGAGCGCCGTTTGACTTTTTCAAACTAAAATTGGCGGGAATTGAGATTGGACGCCATGTCGTGTTTGGAGAGCCCCTGATGCACCTAAACAGTGGAAACCCCCACAAGTGACACCATTTTGGAAACTAGACCCCCTAAGGTACTTATCTAGATCTGTTGTGAGCACTTTGAACCCCCAAGTGTTTCACAAAAGCTTATAATGCCTGAGTGTGAAAAAAAAAAAAACAATTTTCCACAAAAATGATTTTTTAGTCCCAAATTTTTGAATTTTCCCAAGGAAATTGGACCCCAAAAGTTGTCCAACTTGTCCTGAGTACGCTGATACCCCATATGTGGGGGGGGGAACTGTTTGGGTGCACGGCAGGGCTTGGAAAGGAAGTAGTAACGTTTTGGAATGCAGATATTGATGGGGGTCATGTTCCGTTTGCAGTGCCCCAGATGAGCCTAAACAGTGGAAACCCCCCACAAGTGACCCCATTTTGGAAACTAGACCCCCTAAGGAACTTATCTAGATCTTTGGTGAGCACTTTGAACCCCCAAGTGCTTCACACAAGTTTATAATGACCTGGCATGAAAATAAAAAATCCTATTTTTTTCCCACAAAAATTATCGTTTAGTCACTAATTTTTTATTTTCCCAAGGGTAACAGGAGAAATTGGACCACATAAGTTGTTGTCCAATTTGTCCTGAGTACGCTGATACCCATATGTGGGGGGGAACCACTGTTTGGGCGCACGGCAGAGCTCGGAATTGAAGGAGCACCATTTGACTTTTTCCAACCAAAATTGGCTGGAATTGAGATTGGATGCCATGTTGCATTTGGAGAGCCCCTGATGTGCCTAAACAGTGGAAACCCCCCACAAATGACCCCATTTGGGAAACTAGACCCCCTAAGGAACTTTTCTAGATCTTTGGTGAGCAATTTGAACCCCCAAGTGCTTCACACAAGTTTATAACGTAGAGCCGTAAAATTTAAAAATCATATTTTTTCCACAAAAATGATCTTTTCACCCCAATTTTTATTTTTCCAAGGGTAACAAGACTCCAAAAGTTATTGTGCAATTTGTCCTGAGTGCGCTGATACCCCATATGTGGGGGTAAACCACTGTTTGGGTGCATGGCAGAGTTTGGAAGGAAAGGAGCGCCGTCTGACTTTTTCAACGCAGAATTGGCTGGACGCCATGTCGTGTTTGGAGAGCTCCTGATCTGCCTAAACAGTGGAAACCCCCATAAATGACACCATTTTGGAAACTAGACCCCTCAAGGAACTTATCTAGATGTGTGGTGAGAACTTTTAACCCCCAGGTGTTTCACTAAAGTTTATAACGTACAGCCGTAAAAATAAAAAATCCTTTTTTTTTTTACAAAAATGATTTTTTCGCCCCCAATATTTTATTTTCACAAGGGTAACAGGAGAAATTGGTCCCCAAAAGTTGTTGTCCAATTTGTCCTGAGTACGATGATACCCAATATGTGGGAGAAAACTACTGTATGGGCGCACGTCAGGGCTCGGAAGGGAAGTAGTGACGTTTTGGATTGCAGACTTTGATGGAATGGTCTGGGGGCGTCATGTCGCATTTGGAGAGCCCCTGATGCGCCTAAACAGTGGAAACCCCCCACAAGTGACCCCATTTTGGAAAATAGACCCCACAAGGAACTTGTCTAGATGTATGGTGAAGCACTTTGAACCCCGAAGTGCTTCACAGAAGTTTATAACGCACAGCCGTAAAAATAAAAAATCCTTTTTTTTTTTGCAAAAATGATTTTTTTTGCCCCAATATTTTATTTTTACAAGGGTAACAGGAAAAATTGGACCCCAAAAGTTGTTGTCCAATTTGTCCTGAGTACGCTGATATCCAATATGTGGGAGAAAACTACTGTATGGGTACACGTTGGGGCTCGGAAGGGAAGTAGTGACGTTTTGGATTGCAGACTTTGATGGAATGGTCTGGGGGCGTCATGTCGCATTTGGAGAGCCCCTGATGCGCCTAAACAGTGGAAATCCCCAACAAGTGACCCATTTTGGAAAATAGACCCCACAAGGAACTTATCTAGATGTGTGGTGAGTGCTATGAAGCCCCAAGTGCTTCACAGAAGTTTATAATGTACAGCCGTAAAAAAAAAAAATAATTTTTTTTGTACAAAAATGATATTTTCGCCCCCAGTTTTTTATTTTCCCAAGGGTAACAGAAGAAATAGGACAAATTGCACAATAACTCTTGGGGTCCAGAGTACGCTGATACCCCATATGTGGGGATAAACTACTGTTTGGACGCATGGCAGAGCTGAGAAGTGAAGGAGCACCGTTTGACTTTTTCAACGCAGAATTGGCTGGAATTGAAATCAGACGCCATGTCACATTTGGAGAGCTCCTGATGTGCCTAAACAGCGGAAACCCCCCAATTCTAACTCCAACCCTAACCCCAACACACCCCTAACCCTAGTCCCAACCCTAACCACAAACCTAACCCTAACACACCCCTAATCCCAACCCTAACCCTAATCCTAACTTTAGCGCCAACCCTAACCCTAACTTTAGCCGCAACCCTAACCCTAACTGTTGTGAATGGGTTTGAGATGAGTTCTGAGCAGAGGCTCCCTCTGGTGGTTACAAGCGGTACTAGTGAGGATTGTGAGGACTGGGAATCAGGTGTTACTGATTGGTCTTATATAAGGGAGTCATTTTCCCATCAGGGTTGCCGGTGATCAATTGTTCTGGTCTGAATCCTTCTTTCCAGTTTCCCTTGTAGCCTGCTGTGTCGTGTCTGCATCTCCTGCTATCAGATAAGACAATTTCTTATTTTGTGTTTTGCTATATTTTTGCATTTTGTCCTGCACTTCTGTGGGGGCCTTCTGGGTCCCCTCTGGGGGCTTTTGCCCTCTCAGTTTAGTCCAGCCACTGTGTTTTGTACTTTTGCTTTTTCCAGTTTTTTTTCAGTGGCTGCTGTTTTGATTTTTTTACACCAGAGAACTAATTTAGGTGGTAGAGGTCGTGTGATCTCAGGTGATTTTGAAATTAGTAGAGTTGGTGTTTTTTCAGGGTTTTCTGAGATTGCAGTAAGTACCCTTCCTGTCCTTTTCTATTTAGATAGTTTGGGCCCCAGCGTTTGCTCATACTATTTTCTTTCTGTGTCAGTATTTCCTCTTGTCTAACCGCCATTACATGTTTGGGGGCTTTCTATTATCTTTGGGGTTCTGCTCCGGGGCAGATAGCTTTCCTATTTCTATCTTTAGGTGTAGTTAGTTTCTCAGGCTGTGACGAGGCGTCTAGGACCAACGTAGGAACGCTCCACGGCTGCCTCTAGTTGCGGTGGTTAGTCAGGGTACTGCAATCTCATAGATTCCAACTGCTCTGGTGTATTTCCTTTTTTTACCTGCACTCCTCAGCTACCGTAACATAACAGTATCACCGGCCATAAAAATTGTATGGTACTCACAGAAGGGAAAAAATATTTTGAAGGAAGAAAAGTTGTCAGAGATATTTTTCTGTTTGTTGCATTTTTTTTTTTTTTTCCCTCTGTATCTCTGGGTGCTGGGGAGGATCTTTTCTCCCAATGGAGTTTGCACAGTTGTCTGGCCGTGTGGATCAGCTTGCCACTGAGGTTCAGAGTATTGCTGCATATCTTGCTAGGTTGCCTGTTGTGGAACCTAGGATCCCCATGCCAGATTTGTTTTTAGGGGATCGAGCTAAGTTTCAGAATTTCAAAAATAATTGTAAATTGTTTCTTGCCTTAAAATCTAAGTCCTCAGGAAACGCAGCGCAGCAGGTTCAAATTATCATCTCTCTCCTGCGCGGCGATCCTCAGGATTGGGCTTTTTCCCTGATACCTGGGGATCCTGTTTTGAGTGATGTTGATGCATTTTTTCAGGCTTTGGGGTTATTGTACGATGAGCCTAATGTCACTGATCAAGCTGAAAAAGCCTTGTTGGCATTAAATCAGGGGCTTGATGACGCTGAGTTATACTGTCAGAGATTCCGTAGGTGGGCAGTCCTGACCAAATGGAATGACGACGCTTTGGCGGCCCTTTTCCGGAAGGGTCTGTCGGATAATGTAAAGGATGTTATGGTGGGATTCCCTGTCCCCTCTGGTCTCAATGATTCTATGTCATTAGCGATTCAAATTGACAGACGTTTGCGTGAGCGGAGAAGTATGCGTGGAATGGTGTTGCCTTGTGAGCCAGCTGCTGAGCCCATGCAGTGTGATGGAGTGGTGTCTGGGGCACAGCGTCATGAGTTTCGAAAGCGCAATGGGTTATGTTTCTACTGTGGTGATGCCTCTCATGCTATTTCAGTCTGCCCTAAGCGGGGAAGACATTTTGCACGCTCAGTTGTCTTGGGTAGTGTTCAGACTAAGTTTTTATTAACTGTCACTCTGATATGCTCTCTGTCCTCATTTTCTGCTCAGGCTTTCGTTGATTCTGGAGCAGCTATTAACCTGATGGATTATGATTTTGCTAAACGTTGTGGGTTTCCCTTGATACCCCTACAGAAGTCTATTCCTTTACTGGGGATCGATTCTACCCCTTTGGCTGAGAATAAACCTCAGTTTTCTACTCAGGTGATAATGAGGGTTGAACCTGATCACCAGGAGTGCTGCAAATTTTTGGTTCTATATAATCTGCATGACATTATAGTGCTGGGTTTCCCTTGGTTACAGTCTCATAATCCTGTTTTGGATTGGAAATCTGTGTCTGTAACCAGTTGGGGCTGCCAATGTGTTAATACCAACACTCCTGTTTTTTCTGCCTCCCCCCAGGCTGAGGATGTTCCTGACTTTTTGTTTGATTTTTCTGATGTGTTTAGCGAAAGTAAATCTGCATCCTTACCTCCCCATAGGAGCTATGACTGCGCTATTGAATTAGTGCCAGGTAGTAAATTCCCTAAAGGTCCCCTTTCTTTAACTTGTCTGTACCTGAACATGACGCTATGCGGTCTTATATCAAGGAATCATTGGAGAAGGGTCATATCAGACCATCCTCTTCACCCTTAGGTGCCGGTTTTTTCTTTGTGGCCAAAAAAGATGGTTCATTAAGGCCGTGTATTGATTATCGTCTCTTGAACAATATTACTGTGAAATATCAATACCCGTTACCTTGATTTCTGACCTGTTTTCCAGGGTGAAAAACGCTACTTGGTTTACCAAGCTTGACCTCAGGGGGGCGTATAACCTTATTCGCATTAAGCACGGGGATGAATGGAAGACGGCATTTAACACCCCTGAAGGGCATTTTGAGTACCTTGTGATGCCCTTTGGGCTCACTAATGCTCCTTCCGTCTTCCAGTCCTTCATGAATGACATTTTCAGGGATTTTGTGGACAAGTTTCTGATTGTTTATTTGGATGATATCTTGATTTTTTCTAATGACTGGGACTCTCATGTGAAACATGTTCGAACTGTATTCCAGATTTTGAGAGAGAATGCTCTGTATGTGAAGGGATCAAAGTGTCTTTTTGGCGTACAGAAGATCTCATTTCTGGGATTCATTTTGTCCCCATCTGTTATTGAAATGGACCCGGTCAAGGTTCAGGCCATCTGTGATTGGGTCCAACCTACTTCATTAAAGGCTCTTCAGAGATTTTTGGGTTTTGCCAATTTTTATCGTAAATTTATTGGTAATTTCTCGGTTATTGTTAAACCATTAACTGATTTGACCAGAAAGGGTTCTGATGTGGTGAATTGGCCTCCTGAGGCAGTCTCTGCGTTTCAGGAACTTAAGCAGAGATTCACTTCTGCTCCTGTTCTACGGCAGCCTGATGTTTCTCTGCCATTTCAGGTGGAGGTTGATGCCTCTGAAATTGGGGCAGGTGCCGTTTTGTCCCAAAAAGATCCAGAGACCTCTAAAAGTAACCCTTGTGCCTTTTTCTCTCGAAAATTTTCTCCTACTGAACGTAATTATGACGTGGGTAATCGGGAGTTATTGGCCATGAAGTGGGCTTTTGAAGAGTGGAGACATTGGCTGGAGGGAGCCAAACATCAGGTGGTGGTCCTTACGGACCATAAGAATCTGGTCTATCTGGAATCTGCCAAGCGACTCAATCCTAGACAGGCCAGGTGGGCCTTGTTTTTCACACGTTTTAATTTTGTGGTTTCCTTTCTTCCTGGCACTAAGAATGTTAAGGCGGATGCCCTCTCGAGGAGTTTCCTTGCGGACTCTCCTGAGCTATCTGATCCCTCTGTTATTTTGAAGGAGGGTGTAGTTCTTTCCGCCATCTCGCCCAATTTGAGACTTGCTCTGGAGGGGTGTCAGGAGGATAGGCCCGAGCGCTGCCCTGTTGGAAAATTGTTTGTCCCGGACCAATGGAAAAAGAGTGTGATGTCTGAGATTCATTGTTCCGCATTGGCTGGGCATCCCGGAATTTTTGGTACCAGAGACTTGGTTAGTCGGTCCTTTTGGTGGTCTACCTTGTCTCGCGATGTCAGGGAATTTGTGCAGTCCTGCGGGACTTGCTCTCGCTCCAAGCCTTGCTCTCGCTCTAGTGGTTTGTTGATGCCATTGCCTGTGCCCAAGAGACCATGGACCCATATCTCTATGGATTTCATTTCCGATCTTCCTGTTTCTCAGAGAATGACCACCATCTGGGTAATTTGTGATAGGTTTTCCAAAATGATACATCTTGTGCCATTACCTAAGTTGCCTTCCTCCTCTGAATTGGTGCCGTTGTTCCTTCAGCACGTGGTTCGTTTACACGGCATTCCTGAGAACATTGTGTCTGACAGAGGAGTCCAGTTTGTTTCCAGATTTTGGAGGACTTTTTGTTCTAAACTGGGTGTTCAATTGTCTTTCTCCTCGGCATTTCATCCTCAGACCAATGGTCAAACTGAGAGAACAAACCAGACATTGGAGACTTATCTAAGATGCTTTGTGTCTGCTGATCAGGATGACTGGGTCTCTTTTTTGCCTTTGGCTGAGTTTGCTCTTAATAATAGGGCTAGCTCTGCCACTTTGATGTCTCCGTTTTTCTGTAATTCTGGGTTTCACCCTCGATTTTCTTCAGGACAGACGGAGGCTTCTGTCTGTCCAGGTGTTGACTCTGTTGTTGAGCGTATGCAGCAGATTTGGGACCAGGTAGTGGAGAGGTTGTCCCTCTCTGAGGAGAGGGCCCAGCGGTTTGCTAACCGGCATAGGACTGATGGTCCTCGGTTTAAAGTGGGGGACTTGGTCTGGTTGTCCTCAAAGAATATTCCTATGAGAGTAGCATCTCCTAAATTTAAGCCTAGGTTCATTGGACCTTATAAGATCATGGAGATTATTAATCCTGTTTCTTTTCGTTTGCTTCTTCCAGGGACATTTAAGATCCATAACGTGTTCCACAAGTCCTTGTTGAAGAGGTTTGTTGAGCCAGTGGTTCCTGCTGCTGTGCCTCCTGACCCTGTTTTGGTTGAGGGCAATCTGGAGTATGTGGTTGAGAAAATATTGGATTCTCGTTTTTCTAGACGAAGACTCCAGTATTTGGTTAAATGGAGAGGTTATGGTCAGGAAGAAATTCTTGGGTGTTTGCTTCGGACATCCATGCTAGGAGACTTATCCGTGCGTATCATAGAAACTCATCCTGACCGACCTGGTTGCTCAAATGAGGGTTCGGTGAGCCCTCCTCAAGGGGGGGGTACTGTTGTGAATGGGTTTGAGATGAGTTCTGAGCAGAGGCTCCCTCTGGTGGTTACAAGCGGTACTAGTGAGGATTGTGAGGACTGGGAATCAGGTGTTACTGATTGGTCTTATATAAGGGAGTCATTTTCCCATCAGGGTTGCCGGTGATCAATTGTTCTGGTCTGAATCCTTCTTTCCAGTTTCCCTTGTAGCCTGCTGTGTCGTGTCTGCATCTCCTGCTATCAGATAAGACAATTTCTTATTTTGTGTTTTTGCTATATTTTTGCATTTTGTCCTGCACTTCTGTGGGGGCCTTCTGGGTCCCCTCCGGGGGCTTTTGCCCTCTCAGTTTAGTCCAGCCACTGTGTTTTGTACTTTTGCTTTTTCCAGTTTTTTTTCAGTGGCTGCTGTTTTGATTTTTTTACACCAGAGAACTAATTTAGGTGGTAGAGGTCGTGTGATCTCAGGTGATTTTGAAATTAGTAGAGTTGGTGTTTTTTCAGGGTTTTCTGAGATTGCAGTAAGTACCCTTCCTGTCCTTTTCTATTTAGATAGTTTGGGCCCCAGCATTTGCTCATACTATTTTCTTTCTGTGTCAGTATTTCCTCTTGTCTAACCGCCATTACATGTTTGGGGGCTTTCTATTATCTTTGGGGTTCTGCTCCGGGGCAGATAGCTTTCCTATTTCTATCTTTAGGTGTAGTTAGTTTCTCAGGCTGTGACGAGGCGTCTAGGACCAACGTAGGAACGCTCCACGGCTGCCTCTAGTTGCGGTGGTTAGTCAGGGTACTGCAATCTCATAGATTCCAACTGCTCTGGTGTATTGCCTTTTTACCTGCACTCCTCAGCTACCGTAACATAACACCTAACCCTAATGGGAAAATGGAAATAAATACTTTTTTTTAATTTTATTATTTTTCCCTTACTAAGGGGGTGATAAAGGGGGGTTTGATTTACTATTTATAGCAGGTTTTTATGATTGGCAGCTGTGACGCTAAAAGACGCTTTTTATTGCAAAAATAGTTTTTGCATCATCACATTTTGAGAGCTATAATTTTTGCATATTTTGGCCCACAGAGTCATGTGAGGTCTTATTTTTTGCGGTACGAGTTGACGTTTTTATTGGTACCATTTTTGAGCACGTGTCGTTTTTTGATCGCTTTTTATTTTGATTTTTGGGAGGTTAGAATGAACAAAAATCAGCAATTCATGAATTTCTTTTGGGGGAGGCGTTTATACCGTTCCGCGTGTGGTAAAATTGATAAAGCAGTTTTATTCTTCGGGTCAGTACGATTATGGCGATACCTCATTTATATCATTTTTTCATGTTTTGGCGCTTTTATAGAATAAAAACAATTTTATATAAAAAAAATAATTATTTTTGCATCGCTTTATTCTGCGAGCTATAACTTTTTTATTTTTTCGCTGATGATGCTGTATGGTGGCTCGTTTTTTGCGGGACAAGATGAAGTTTTCAGCGGTACCATGTTTATTTATATCGGTCTTTTTGGTCGCGTGTTATTCCACTTTTTGTTCGGCGGTATGATGATAAAGCATTGATTTTTTGCTTCGTTTTTTTTTTTTTTTTTTTTAAGGGGTTCACTAAAGGGGTTAACTAGTGGGACAATTTTATAGGGGGGGTCGTTACGGACGCGGCGATACCAAATATGTGTACTTTTATTGCTTTGTTTTTTTTATTTACAGGAAGAAGTGAATTTATTGGGGAATATATATATATATTTTTTTTATTTATTTTGGATTTTTTTTAAAAACATGTTTATTTTTATTTTTTTAACTTTTTTACTTTGTCCCAAGGTGGGACATCACTGTATTTTATCAGATCGCTGGTGTGACAGTGTGCACAGCACTCTGTCACACCAGCGATCGCTCAGGCAGTGCAGCAGGCTTCTCAGTGCCTGCTCTCGGCAGGCACTGAGGTAGCCGCCTCCCTCCAGGATCCCGGCGCCATCTTGGATCTGGGTCCTGGGAGGGAGGAAGCCCTCAGAACAGCGCGATCACATCGCGCTGCTCTGAGGGTCTCAGGGGGGCGCGCAGGGAGCCCCCACCCTGCGCGATCCTCCCCTGTGCCCCCAGTACACCGCGATCATGTTTGATCGCGGTGTGCAAGGGGTTAATGTGCCGGGAGCGGTCCGTGACCGCTCCTGACACGCAGTCATGGGTGTCAGCTGTGATAATCAGCTGACACCCGGCGGCGATTAGCTGCGCTCCCCTCAGGAGCGCAGCTGATTGCCTATGACGTACTATCCCGTCCCCGGTCATACGGGCCCAGGTACCATGGACGGGATAGTACGTCCGATGGCAGTAAGGGGTTAACAGCCTGAAAATCCAGGCCTCAGTGGTCTGCTTCATCTGGCTGGTTAACAAAAATAGGGGGGACCCCATGCCATTTTTTTTTCGAAGGGAACCCCTATTTTTGTTAATCAGTTCCCTCTGACGTCACTGATGGTGTCCCTGGCTGACCTGAAGTGAAAGTGGAAAGCAATCAATTAAACTTTCCACTTCCTCTCCTGTCAGCCAGGAGAGGAGCTCATTCATTTGGGGGTTTACTGTGAGGCTGCAGCATTAGCTGCGGTCCCTGCAGTAAACATTAACCCTTTCTGAAGGATTACACCGTGGGACCTGACTGTGCATCGGATTGGTAAGAATAATTTTGCTTTATTATTTTATTTTTATTACAGGAAATGGTTTTAGCAGGTAAATAAAATATGGTCAAAAACTGTGTGATTATTTCATTAAACTTCTTTTTTATTAAAGTGTGTGTGTTTGATTTTTCTTTCATACAATAGGATTAATAATTGATAGTTGTCTAATTGACAGCTCTCAATTATTAACCTGGCTTAAAGTGACCTTTCAATTGCAAGGTCATTTTAACCCCTTATTAACCCATTCGCCACCGCTACAGGGCAATGGGAATAGACGGGCAAAGTGCCAGAAAGGGCAAATCTAATTAGAGATTTGCCCTTTCTGGGGTGTCTGGGGGCAGATGTTAGTAGCCGGGGGGGGGGGGGGCAAAAATAATGGTCCCTCTCTGGGCTATTATTATCTGCCCCCACTCACTGGCTTTGTCTGTCTGGTTGCGAAAATAGGGCGGGAGCCCACGCATTTTTTTTCAGCAATTTTACACCTCATATATATATATACATGTCATTGAGTTTGTGACACATATATATATATATATATATATATATATATATATATTTATAGTTCATACACTTCTACATAGTATAATAGCCGCTAATTCAATTGCCGGCTTTTGTGAAAATGCAGAACCCGACATGAAATGACACTTGGTTTACATAGAGTTAACCATGTCTTTTCATGTAGTTTGATATCTGATTTGCACAAACAATTACATGAGTGTAAAGGTATGCCACACTACACAATCCCGCTAGCGATCTCGTTAGCGTCGCATACTAATGAGATCGCTAGCGGGATTGTTTTTATATCGCTAGTAGCTACCTAACTTAGCGATGTCGTTAAGGACGCTATCGCGGTTAGCGATCTCCTTAACGACTTTAGCGGTACAAAAGTACCGCTAAATCGCTAAGAAAAGGTGCTACACTTAGCGATTAAACTTACCCAGCGGGAGCGCTGACGATAAAATAGGGTCCGGAACGATTCCAGCGACGAGCGAGATCACAGCAGGAAGCTCGTCGCTGGCAGATGCCGCACAGAACAACATCGCTAACGGGATCGCTAAATAGTGACGTTTTTAGCGATCCCGTTAGCGATGTTGTTCAGTGTGGCATACCCTTAAGTGTGCAAAATTTCACACCTGTAGGGGTTAATTAAAGGTGTAAATTCGTAGCAAAAAAGTCCATTTTTTTTACAACGAATTTACACCTTTAATTAACCCCTACAGGTGTGAAATTTTGCACACAGCCACTCATGTAATTGTTTGTGCAAATCAGATATCAAACTACATGAAAAGACATGGTTAACTCTATGTAAACCAAGTGTCATTTCATGTCGGGTGCTTCTGTCTTTTCACAAAAGCCGACTTTACCCGGCAATTGAATCAGAGGCTATTTTACTATGTAGAAGTGTATAAACTATAAATATATGTATATATATATATATATGTCACAATGACATGTATATATATATATATATATATGTATTCTATGTGTGTATATTTAGTGTTTACAAGGAAAGAATGGGGTTTTTTTAGTTACGATATTTTGTTCCCATAGACTTACATTGGATTTCCGGTATCGGTATCGGGTATCGCCGATATTTTAATGGTATCGGCGATACCATTCCGATTCCGATACTTTTGGATATCGGAAAGTATCGCTCAACTCTACTAGGGAGATGATGTCACTGAGCCAACCTACAAAATCCAATGTGGAGCACAACAGAGGGCAGCGGATCGAGGTGAAGGGAGCAGTGGCTTGGATACCCGGTGTAGTGTTGTTGTGCAGATGAAGGGAACTCCAGAAGGCCACACAGAGATGCTGGATGGTAGGTTTAAACAGCCATACTTTATTTTCCTTCCTCTCCCCTGCTCCCCTTACCCAGGACTCCCAGCTCCTGCCTTGTCCCCATCTCCCCATTACATCATCGTTACTAGGCAGAAACTGAAACAAGGATAACAGCAAACCAATCACAGATATAGTAACAACATCACATCTCTCCTCTTCTCACCAAACAAAACAACATTATAACTGGATAACGGTCCAAAAGTTCACATTAGTACGAAGGGTTTTTTTTGTTTTTTTTTCTTTTTACTGCAGAACATAGTCCAAGAGGTGGGCTGGAGGTCTACGATTTGCCCTCGCTGGATAGCGGTGAGACATCACAGTCCCAGATGAACTTTCTGAGTCCCCTGAGGTATCCTCCCTTGGAACTGCTGAGCTCTGGGGATCCGGCAGGACGTCATCGCTATCTGCCTCGTCTGTTTCTGGGACATAGTCGCAAAGTTTTTTAAAATGGGACACGTTCCTTGTGACCTGGCGACCGTGATCTTGAGCAGTAACCATGGTGCCTTTGACTTGTGTGACCTGAAAGGGTTCAGGATAGTATTGTGATGCAAACTTGTCTCTAGGTCTTAGCCTTTTTACCAGGACCCAATCTCCCACCAATACTTCCGGTGGCTTGCAACGATGACTGCTCTTATCTGCATACCTCTTTATCTTCTGTTTGGATATGGCAGACTTGGTCTTCACCCGCCTCTGCTCTCTATCTAACTTCACCACCTCCCTCTCCCTCTATCCGACCACCATCTACTCACTTTCTCATCCCTGTCCTCCTCTCCTGTCACCCATGTCCAGCAACACGTGCACCCCCGCAGACACCTTGCACACCTAGACATCCACACACTCTCTGACTCTATTCTTTCACTGGCATCAATATCCTCACTCCACGATACAGACAGTGCCACTGCTTTCTACAATGCCACTCTCACATCGGCTATTGACACGGTCGCCCCTCTCGTTCATGGCAGAGTGCGACGTACCAACAGACAACCTTGGCACAATAACACCACTAAAAAGCTCCGGCAAGTGTCCAGGATTACAGAGCGGCGTTGGAAAAAAACAAATTCGCAAGACGACTTCACTGCATTCAAACAAGCAACACTCTCTTTCAAATCTGCCCTCACCTCTGCTAAACAGGCCTACTTCACAACCCTCGTATCTTCCCTATCCTACAACCCCAAACAGTTATTCAAAACTTTTAACTCCCTCCTCCGCCCACCACTGCCCCCTCCTACCTCCCTCATCTCTGCTGAGGACTTTGCCACACACTTCAAAAATAAGATCGACCAAACAAGGCAAGTCTTCATTGTTCAACCACCTCAACCACTTTGTATACCAGACCAATGCCCCAACCCCATAACCTCCCTCTCCAACATAACTGTGGTTAATTGTCTTCTCTCCAAATCGCACCTCACAACCTGTGCACTTGACCCCATCCCAACCCACCTCCTCCCCAACCTCACCACCACTATTATCCCATCCCTAACCCACCTCTTCAACCTATCACTAACTTCCGGTACCTTCCCTTCTGCTTTCAAGCATGCCACAATCACGCCTATTCTTAAAAAGCCAACCCTCGACCCAACCGCTATGTCCAGCTATCGCCCAATATCGCTGCTCCCATTCGCTTCCAAACTGGAGCTGCATGTCCACGCTGAGCTTTCCTACCA
>JARQOD010000002.1:57245285-57410266 GCA_033576555.1 Oophaga sylvatica
TCTGAAATTGGGCAGGTGCCGTTTTGTCCCAAAAAGATCCAGAGACCTCTAAAAGTAACCCTTGTGCCTTTTTTCTCTCGAAAATTTTCTCCTACTGAACGTAATTATGACGTGGGTAATCGGGAGTTGTTGGCCATGAAGTGGGCTTTTGAAGAGTGGAGACATTGGCTGGAGGGAGCCAAACATCAGGTGGTGGTCCTTACAGACCATAAGAATCTGGTCTATCTGGAATCTGCCAAGCGACTCAATCCTAGACAGGCCAGGTGGGCCTTGTTTTTCACACGTTTTAATTTTGTGGTTTCCTTTCTTCCTGGCACTAAGAATGTTAAGGCGGATGCCCTCTCGAGGAGTTTCCTTGCGGACTCTCCTGAGTTATCTGATCCTTCTGTTATTTTGAAAGAGGGTGTAGTTCTTTCCGCCATCTCGCCCAATTTGAGACTTGCTCTGGAGGGGTGTCAGGAGGATAGGCCCGAGCGCTGCCCTGTTGGAAAATTGTTTGTCCTGGACCAGTGGAAGAGGAGTGTGATGTCTGAGATTCATTGTTCCGCATTGGCTGGGCATCCCGGAATTTTTGGTACCAGAGACTTGGTTAGTCGGTCCTTTTGGTGGCCTACCTTGTCTCGTGATGTCAGGGAATTTGTGCAGTCCTGCGGGACTTGCTCTCGCTCCAAGCCTTGCTCTCGCTCTAGTGGTTTGTTGATGCCATTGCCTGTGCCCAAGAGACCATGGACCCATATCTCTATGGATTTCATTTCCGATCTTCCTGTTTCTCAGAGAATGACCACCATCTGGGTAATTTGTGATAGGTTTTCCAAAATGATACATCTTGTGCCATTACTTAAGTTGCCTTCCTCCTCTGAATTGGTGCCGTTGTTCCTTCAGCACGTGGTTCGTTTACACGGCATTCCTGAGAACATTGTGTCTGACAGAGGAGTCCAGTTTGTTTCCAGATTTTGGAGGACTTTTTGTTCTAAACTGGGTGTTCAATTGTCTTTCTCCTCGGCATTTCATCCTCAGACCAATGGTCAAACTGAGAGAACAAACCAGACATTGGAGACTTATCTAAGATGCTTTGTGTCTGCTGATCAGGATGACTGGGACTCTTTTTTGCCTTTGGCTGAGTTTGCTCTTAATAATAGGGCTAGCTCTGCCACTTTGATGTCTCCGTTTTTCTGTAATTCTGGGTTTCACCCTCGATTTTCTTCAGGACAGACGGAGGCTTCTGTCTGTCCAGGTGTTGACTCTGTTGTGGAGCGTATGCAACAGATTTGGGACCAGGTAGTGGAGAGGTTGTCCCTCTCTCAGGAGAAGGCCCAGCGGTTTGCTAACCGGCATAGGACTGATGGTCCTCGGTTTAAAGTGGGGGACTTGGTCTGGTTGTCCTCAAAGAATATTCCTATGAGAGTAGCATCTCCTAAATTTAAGCCTAGGTTCATTGGACCTTATAAGATCATGGAGATTATTAATCTTGTTTCTTTTCGTTTGCTTCTTCCAGGGACATTTAAGATCCATAACGTGTTCCACAAGTCCTTGTTGAAGAGGTTTGTTGAGCCAGTGGTTCCTGCTGCTGTGCCTCCTGACCCTGTTTTGGTTGAGGGCAATCTGGAGTATGTGGTTGAGAAAATATTGGATTCTCGTTTTTCTAGACGGAAACTCCAGTATTTGGTTAAATGGAGAGGTTATGGTCAGGAAGACAATTCTTGGGTGTTTGCTTCGGACATCCATGCTAGGAGACTTATCCGTGCGTATCATAGAACTCATCCTGACCGACCTGGTTGCTCAAATGAGGGTTCGGTGACCCCTCCTCAAGGGGGGGTACTGTTGTGAATGGGTTTGAGATGAGTTCTGAGCAGAGGCTCCCTCTGGTGGTTACAAGCGGTGCTAGTGAAGATTGTGAGGACTGGGAATCAGGTGTTACTGACTGGTCTTATATAAGGGAGTCATTTTCCCATCAGGGTTGCCGGTGATCAATTGTTCTGGTCTGAATCCTTCATTCCAGTTTCCCTTGTAGCCTGCTGTGTCGTGTCTGCATCTCCTGCTTACAGATAAGACTTTTGCTTCTTTTGTGTTTGTGCTATATTTTTGCACTTTGTACTGCACTTCTTTGGGGGCCTTCAGGGTCCCCTCCGGGGGCTTCTGCCCTCTCAGTTTAGTTCAGCCACTGAGTTTTGTTCTTTTGCTTTTTCCAGTTTTTTCAGTGGCTGCTGTTTTGATTTTGTTACACCAGAGAACTAATTTAGGTGGTAGAGGTCGTGTGATCTCAGGTGATTTTGAAATTAGTAGAGTTGGTGCTTTTCAGGGTTTTCTGGGATTGCAGTAAGTACCCTTCCTATCCTTTTCTATTTAGTTAGTTTGGGCCCCAGCATTTGCTCATACTATTTTCTTTCTGTGTCAGTATTTCCTCTTGTCTAACCGCCATTACATGTTTGGGGGCTTTCTATTATCTTTGGGGTTCTGCTCCGGGGCAGATAGCTTTCCTTTTTCTGTCTTTAGGTGTAGTTAGTTTCTCAGGCTGTGACGAGGCGTCTAGGACCAACGTAGGAACGCTCCACGGCTGCCTCTAGTTGTGGTGGTTAGTCAGGGTACTGCAATCTCATAGATTCCAACTGCTCTGGTGTATTGCCTTTTTGCCTGCTCTCCTCAGCTACCGAAACATAACACTCTGCTATCCAGAATCCCGGAGTGTCTATCAGCCATATCCTCCTTCTTCTCCTCCCGCTTCCTCAAACTCAATGTGGACAAATCTGAACTCATAATCTTTCCCCCATCCCACAGATCTTCCTTACCTGACCTATCTATCACAATTAACGACATCACGCTTTCCCCCGTACCAGAAGTCCGCTGCCTCGGAGTAACCCTTGACTCTGCCCTGTCCTTCAAACCGCACATCCAAGCTCTTTCTACCTCCTGTCGCCTTCAGCTCAAAAATATTTCAAGAATCCGTCCTTTCCTCAACCCTCAATCTACTAAAATGATTGTGCACGCCCTCATCATCTCCCGCCTCGACTACTGCAACACCCTTTTCTCTGGCCTCCCTGCTAACACCCTCACACCTCTCCAGTCCATCCTTAACTCTGCTGCACGACTAATTCACCTCTCTCCTCGCTACTACTCCGCTTCTCCCCTCTGCAAATCTCTTCACTGGCTCCCATTCCCTCAGTGTATCCAGTTCAAATTACTAATACTGACCTACAAGGCCATCTATAATCTGTCTCCTCCTTATATCTCTGAACTAATCTCCCGATATCTTCCCTCATGTAATCTCCGATCCTCCCAAGACATCCTTCTCTCCTCCACACTTATTCGCTCCTCACCCAACCGCCTCCAAGACTTCTCCCGAATATCCCCCATCCTCTGGAATTCTTTGCCCCAACACATCCGACTATCAAACACATTCGGATCCTTCAGACGGAACTGCTGCAACCACCCAACCTGCTGTCTCCTTCCTACCATCCTGTAGAATGTAAGCCCGAAAGGGCAGGGTCCTCTCCCCTCTGTATCAGTCTGTCATTGTTAGTTTGTTTACTGTAAGTGATACCTGTAATTTGTATGTAACCCCTTCTCATGTACAGCACCATGGAATCAATGGTGCTATAGAAATAAACAATAATAATAATAATAATAATCCTTAGTAGCAATTGGGGTTTGAACAGGGCTCTGCGGAACGCTCGGGAGTTTGACACGCATAGGCCTGTTGAACAGCGCAGTGGCAGGTGGTATCCCAGTAGTAGAATGGGGTGTAGCTCTGTACTGTCTAAGAAATCTGTGTAACTCTTGCTGTAAATCCTTGTGCTCCATGGTAGCGATCCTCAAAGTTTTGTTGATTGATTGCATGAACCGTTCCACTTCACCATTGGCCTGAGGCCAGTAAGGAGTTATTTTCCTGTGAGTGAAACCAAGATAGGTTGCGAATGATCGAAAGTCTGTGCTATTAAAAGGTGGTCCATTGTCGGACTTCACTGTTTCCGGTATGCCATATGCCGAGAAGATCTTGTCTAATTTTGGTATAACAGCCCTGGCAGAGGTTGTCGAAACATGTTCAATGACTGGGAACCTCGAATAGTCATCCATGACAACCAGCAGATAGGAGTGATCCGGTAAAACACAGAAATCAACACTAACAGCAGACCACGGCCCTCTGGCAGGGGTGTCATTTGTAAGGGTGCGCGTCTATGGTCAATTGTAGTTGCTTGGCAAGGTATGCAATTTTCAATGAGTGCCTCTACTTTTTTGTCTAGTCCTGGAAACCAGACTTTCTCTCTCAGTAATTGCTTTGTTTTCACCACCCCTTGATGAGCCTCGTGGGCCAGATCCAGTACTCTGCTTTGAAGTTTCTGGGTATCACCAGCCGATTGTTACGCAACAGTAGATTTGAATCAGACACGGAGAGATCATGTCGTGCATTAAAGAAGGCTGTCAAGTAGGTTGTTTGATCCGGTGTTTGAAGGCGGGCTTCAGCAAGAAAATTGCTCCAATTTTTAGATCGAACAGTCTCTATAACTAACTGAAGTTGGCGATCGGAATCCACCGTTTGTTGTATTTCCTCCATAGTCATAGCTTTTGGCACAGAATGTGCAACAATAAAATTGATATGTTCCTCTGCAAGGATAGTTGCTGGGATGTCGTCCTTGGTAGTTTGTGGTGTTGGGTGTCTCGAAAAGTAGTCAGCCGGATTACCAGCTCCTGCCTCGTATCTCAACCGAAACTGGTAGTTCTGTAGGCGGAGCAACCAGCGTTCAAGTCGTGGGGGAGGCTTTGAAGAATGTTTGTTGAAAAGCGGAATGAGCGGTTTGTGGTCACTTATCACTGTGAATTTATGTCCCATAAGGTACAGATGAAAATGAAGGCATCCCCACACAACCGCAAGAGCTTCCCTTTCAGTTTGTGAATAGCATTGTTCTGTCTCTGTTAAGGCTTTGCTTGCATAGGAAATGGTAGAAACGTTGCCTTCTTTGGACACTTGTGTGAGAATTGCACCCAGGCCCACCGGACTAGCGTCCACGATCAGCTCTGTGGACTTTAGAGGGTCAAAATAGGCCATGACGGTGTTGCCAGTCAGACCGGACTTCATGGAATCGAATGCTGCTTGGTGTTCAGTAGTCCATGTCCAAGGAGTGTCTTTTTTCGTGAGTAGTCGCAGGGGTTCGGAGATCGTGGCCAGATCAGGCATAAATCGCTCACAGTACGTGACTAGTCCTAGAAAACTGCGAACCTCTGACACATTTTGAGGTTGGCTAGCTGACTTTATGGCAGAAACTTTCTGAGGATCTGCTGAAACTCCTTGCTCCGAAAAGATATATCCAAAGAAGCTTAATGACTTTTGGTTAAACTCACATTTTGACGGATTGACAGTTAGATTGCAGGCTTGCAGTCTCTGAAACACTTGCTCTAAGTGACTGTCATGCTCCTCTTGGGTTGTACCATATATAAGAATGTCATCACTGAAGTTTAGAACTCCTGCTATTCCAGATAGAACCTGACTGATAACGTTCTGAAATATTTCTGCCGCAGATGAGATACCAAAGTTCAACCTCTTGAATCGTCGTAAGCCCACATGGGTACTAAAAGTTGTAATGTACCTGGAATCTGGATGCAACTCAAGTTGATGATAACCTGATTTTAAATCAATTTTAGAAAATACTTTTGCACCATTCAGGTCTGTGATAATGTCATCAATAGTGGGCGTGATGTGCCTTTCTCTTTGAATAGCCAAATTAGCATGCCGCATATCCACACATAGCCGGATTTTACCAGGCTGCTTTGGTTTTGGTGCAACAACAATGGGCGATACCCAAGGAGTCGGGCCTTCAACTCGTTCAACAACATCAGACGCTTCCAGATCCTGCAGTTCTTGCTCCACAAGTTTGCGGACATGAAATGGGATGCGCCTGTGAGGTTGAACAGACGGCTGTATTGACTGGTCAATATGCAATTTTATCTGAACGTCTTTTAGCTTACCGAGACCTTTAAAGAGATTGGGGTATCTCTGCATGATGTGTTGGGCCGAAGGACCTGTGACGCTATTGACCAGGTTGACCAGACCCAGAAATATAGCACTCCTGCAGCTGAGAAGCGTGTCTGCGGAGCACTCTACTACATATACAGTGTCGGTGATGGACTTCCCGTCATCTGCAAGTTCTGACTGAAATTTGCCACACAGGGGTAGTGCAGATGCTGAACCATAAGGAAAAATCTTTAGGCTACTGCTTTGTAGAGCAGGTCTGTTCGGGAGTCTGCTATAGACTGCACGGCTGATGACGTTTACTGATGCCCCCGTGTCTACTAGGGCTTCCACCGGACTACCATTTATCAGGATAAGTCGCCTTGGACTGGTAAGTGCGTGCAGTGTTTGAGATCCCTCTGCAGTCACTGAGAATAGATAAGTACTGTGAGGCTCGTCAGTAAGCTGCAGCGTTTGGATTTTCTGTGACCTGGGTTGTACTGTGGAATGAGGGGATTGCGGTTTGGATCTACACACTTTTGCAAAATGGTTTTGTTTTCCACAATTATGGCAGGTCCCCCCTTTTTCTGGGCAGACATTCTGGTGAGGATACGACCCTCCGCAGTTGTAGCAAGTTGCCCCCTGCATACGAGGCACAGGCGGTCTCTGTGTCAGCTTTGCTATACAAGATGGTGCTTCCGCCTCGCACTCAATGTTCTCTATGAGTTTAGCTTGTTTTTCGGCGGTATCATTTACACGTGCTGTTTCAAGCAGTTTTGCTAAAGTCATGGTGGGATCTCTGAGTGCTTGTCTCCGTAACTTAGAGGAGATGCAGCCTTGTAAAATCTGCATTTGGATCTCTTTGTCGACATCTGTAAATTCACAGTAAGCTGCAAGGTGCCGTAGTCGGACATGATATTCATCAATGCTTTCTGTTGCTGACTGCTTTAATTGTCTAAACTTGAAGATTTCAAATGCTGCATTTCTGTGTGGGGAGAAATACTTGCTTAATGCTGCCTTACTGAGCTCATAATCTTTATCTTCTCCTGTATTAGGCAGAGTAGTGAAGATATCATAAACTTGTTCCCCTGCATAATGTAATAGCATGGCTTTCTTCCTGGTATCATCTGATATGTTCATGGCTTGTAGGAATATATCAAAACGCTTCAGCCATTTCTCCCAACATGCTGCTAGGTTAGCTGGGGACTGATGCACATCAAAAGCAGGGAAGGCAGGTAAACAGGCCATTGTTGTAGAGCTGAAATACCTTTAGCTGATGATGAACGCTTCCTCGTCGCCAGTTGTAGTGTTGTTGTGCAGATGAAGGGAACTCCAGAAGGCCACACAGAGATGCTGGATGGTAGGTTTAAACAGCCATACTTTATTTTCCTTCCTCTACCCTGCTTCCCTTACCCAGGACTTCCGGCTCCTGCCTTGTCTCCTCCTCCCCATTACATCATCGTTACTAGGCAGAAACTGAAACAAGGATAACAGCAAACCAATCACAGATATATTAACAACATCACACCCGGGACAGGTGTGTAACTCCTGGCTTGGTGTCTCCTCTTGTGCGTCCCACGAGAATACACAGTCTCGCAGTACTCTCAAAGTCTTCGAGGTGTTCAACTGACTCCATAGAGTGAGTAAAGATCCAGTCAAATTTTTTCTTTGGTCCTATACACTATCTAGCATATGCAGTTGGAAATCTCCCAGGGTATATATGCTGAATGCATTTATAGGCCCCCATTGAGACACTATTCGCTGGTCCGGTACACGTTGGCATACCTTTTCCATGCTGTATGAAATAACTTATTCCATACACATGGTTGAATACATCTTTTTTCAACCATGGGAGGTTATTAATGATACATGTTAGTGTATGCCTAAATAGTGGGATACGTTCAGCGATCGCCCCAATGACAACCTCTGACACACAGCTGCGTTAAGTGCACAAAGCTTAAAGGGAACCTATCATGAAGATGTTAGAACTCAATCTAATGGCACAAATGTACAGGAGCTTTCATGCTGATTAAATCCATACCTTGATTGTAGAAATCCGTTTTGCCATTTCTGAGAAATCCATTGTTCACATCATATGCAAATGTGCCGCAAGTACTTTGTGGTGGGACATTGCACCTGCAGTTGTCCTGCCCTCCTTTCCTATTCCCTGCCCTCCACCTGCCTCCTGTGTCTGAGTGACAGGTCACTCTTGTTTCAATGACCTGCTGCCTTTCCTGACCTGTCAGACACAGGTGGCCGGCGATGGACAGGGAATGATGGATTCCTCAGAAACTGCTAAATAGATTTCTACATACAAGCTATGCATTCAAATTAAAGCGCCTTTACATACATACTAAGGTATAAAAGCCTCATGATACGCTCCCTTTAAGGAAATATTAGCAGATTTCCCTAGAACAATTGCTTTTGCACTGGACATTTTCAATATTACAGCTTTGATTTTTATAGATCAGTGAATCCCAAAGCGAGAACAGAATGAGGACCCCCTGTGTTGTTATAAATTACCGTATGTTACAATGCATGGAATGTGAATATGAAGCCTTATTCCAACAACCTGCTGTACTCGATTCATCACGCTGCATGGAGGTCCTTTTGGCCAGTCTCTTGGAGGTGGGTTTATGCTGGTTGACCGCCGCCACCATTTCATAGCAGTAAGTGATTCAATATGTTGATATGAGTCACATGGGGATTGTTGATGCACCACGCATTTCAGGCTATTGTGATCAGACATCGCACATAAACCTACTGCAGTCCATCAGTGCCGCTCGTTTGGGCATATTACATGCTCCATCTTTAATTATGTCAATGAGCTACCATTGTACTTACTACTTTACAACTATTAATGCTGTGGTGCACAGAAGAAACGCATTTTGAAACTTTTGATATATTGAGTAAATATTGTGTTCCTTCAGTAAGCAAAGTTTTGCAAGTAGTAAATTGTCATGAACATCAGCCAATGAGAAAAAAATGTAATGCATGATGTAGAGTAAGGGCTTGTGCACACGTTGCAGATTTGGCTCGTTTTTGCCATGCAGATTTTCTAGAAAACCATGAAGCAATGCTGATACCATCCATTTTTGACTTGCAGATTTGGTTCAGAAAATAATCTGCAGCATGTCAATTCTCTCTGCATTTTTCACCATCGACTTCACTCAAATCAGTTAAAAACGCAGGCTAAAACATGCCAAAAAAAGTGGTTTTTGCAGTTGCATTTGTCCTGCCAAGAGATGTGTGTAGCCCAGCTGCGCTCTGGAGCCACATGTTACCCTGGAGGATGTACAAAAGGTAACCCACATAATAACCTGATATGCATTCACACTTCACATTTCCCTGGTGCCACCAGAGGGAGCCCTTGGAGAGTACCTAGGTATAGAAGGGTAGTGGAGGATATAGCAGGGGTTCAGTTCAGTTGAGCTCAGAGTGGAGTTCAGTCATCTGAGTCTGAGAGTGAGATCAGATCAGACAGTTGGAGACAGCAGAGAGAGCTTGTCAGACAGCCTAGCTGGAATTTGGCTAGCTGTAGTTTTGTTAGTAGAGAAGTGTGGAAGAAGCTGCCGTCTACTGCTACATGTGCTTATGTTAAAGGTTATAGTAGGACGAAAGGCAAGTGGAAGAAAGAAGAGAGCGTCAGAGGTTGAAACTGCATTGATTGCTTACCTCTGCTCTGCACTACCGGACACCGGGTCCGAGCTTACTAGCTTCTTCACGACTAGTGGGAGAAACCGGAGACCCTGCTGGACTTCAGGTCGCAGGGGCCCTACAGTGCTGATACGTAACCGGGGTCAGGAGGAACAGGAGTCTGGTAGGCCAACCATTAGAGACTTAGTTCTGTCCAAGAGAAGGCTCCACCACAAGGTCAGCCGGGCGTAGCTGAGAAGACAGAGTTAGACTTTGTTCTATGCAAGTCAGAAACTCACACACAACAGGAGTAAGGAGGCCCTACACCTACTCAGTGGGATTACTGGATGTGCATCCTCCACCCTGACAGCTTCCCGGGATGTGCCTGCATCTATACCATCAGTAAAGGTACAGAAAGAGACTGTCTTGTGTGTGTCTGCCTTATTGCTCCTGCACCCCTACACCGCCATATACCCTGAGGGATAAGTCTTGCCTGTGGGAGACTTAACACCTTGCTGCCCAGTAACAACCCCTCAAAGGATCTACCCTGCAGCGCTGGTCACCCTGACCAGGAACCACAGGTGGCGTCACGAACATTTCTACAAACCTATAATCCCCTGTAAATATCCCCTTTTCAGTGAGTGCCCAGGGCCACGGACCGAGCTGCGCTACCCGTGACATCCCCCATTGAAATGAAAGGGCTCGGTGCCGAGTACCCCACAATCCCTGGCCGTGCGACTCAGATGCAAAAATGGTGCAAAAATTTTACTCAACGTGTATCTTTACTCTGTAATTTCCAGAATGAAGGGTGTCTGTACGTAATCTTACACCGATATATACTGTAGGTGTGTGTCACTAGTGCTGGGTCTTTTATACCAAGGCTCGAGGCTGGTATAGAGAAAAACTCAGCTTATTATGGAACAGATCTACTCAGAATGATATGTGCCTTTGAAGGGATGTGGACTGTCTTACCCTGTTCCTGCCACTGAAGACAACAGACGCTTCATGTAAATACTGTTGTGCGGTTTTACATGTAAAAGTGATGTGCGTCTTATGTAATGTATTAGGGTGATGTACAGCATGTGAAGTGTTAATGCATAATGTGACTATTGTATAGGATAAGCTTAGGATAGCATAGGACATAGAATAAGGATAGTAGGTTTTGCAAATGGGATAGGAAATAGTTAAGGATAGAACTAGTCCAGTGGGTGGGCACTAGTGCTGATAAAAAGGGGCATTTCCTGGTTAGAAGAAGTCTAGTGAGCCTTAGTGAAGGCCAAGTTCAGGTGCGGTGGGTTACTAGCGGCAGCATGTGTTGCTTGTTCCAGGCAGTGGGAGGCATTACTGGGATCCCGGGCAGTCGCTCTTGTCATGTCTGGAGCCTAACGTCTGGTAGAGGGGCTGCCGGACACATCGTGTTTGAAGTACAGTGGAAGATGGACAGAGACCCGCACAGACTAAAGGTGATGGCCGGTTCCAGGTGGATGGGAAATCCCTAAGGCTGACAGAATCAGTGGGCTTGGGGGTAGTCCTGGACGAGCTAGAGGCAGGACTGAAGAGTTAGAAGGAGGAGAATGTGCCTTGCTGATCCATATCCTACCTGTGCCCACCTGATGAACTTGAACTATTAAGTTTGACTATTACAATGAACTTGGTGTCCCATGCATTGTGTGCGGCGGCTCCTGGGGATGGAGGCCTGGAGGCAGCAAAGACCTGCGGCCTACAAATGAGCGTGATGCACTCAGAGCTCTGCTAGATCTGCAGCAAAGAAAACTGATCGTATCAAAATGACAGCATGCAGACCAGCAAGTGACACATTGCTGGAATTAGAATCTCAGCCCCTACATCATGCTGCTCTTAGACTATGTGGAAAAAATCTGGTGACAGATTCCCTGTGCAAAACACCTGTGCAAAAGTAGAGACAGCCAGGGACAGCCAAGAAAGCAGGTGGATAAATCTTGCAATCTTACATTACTACCGTATAAAGAACCTTTAGCATTGCAGTTTAACTGTGTATGTCCGTCTTGGATTTTTTTTTCTAAAAGGTGCCAAAGGCTTCAACAGGCTTGTCATTTGAAGTGTTACACTTTCTTCTATCCTTTGCTTTATATTAAGATATATACAATTGACAGAAGGACGCTGTGTCAGAAATTGAGTGAAACAACATTTGTTCCTATTAGAGATGAATGGATTGATCTGTGGGGATCGTGTTCGCTTCGAGTTTCCTGAAATTCGTGGTTTCACGCAAATTTGAACAGTTTAAGATTCAACTTGCAGTTTGCAAAAAAAAAACCTTGCCGCTGCTGAAGCATCAGAGAGCGGGCTAACATCATTTTGCGTGACCTTTCCATAATTCCCCTCAGCTATGACATCTAGCGGATTATACTACCTTTTACAGTGATGGTCAGCACATGGGCCATCACAGATCAGCTGTTCCCAGTAGAGCACAGAATAAACGGCATAGTCATTTCCCATCTCTAGAGTCACTAGGTAACTCTCTCTCTCTAGAGTCACTGGGTCAGTGGGGTCCTCTCACTCTCTGTAGAGTGTAAGCTCTTATGGTCAGCGGGGTCCACTCTTCTATAGAGTGCGAGCTCTTATGGTCAGCGGGGTCCACTCTTCTATAGAGTGCGAGCTCTTATGGTCAGCGGGGTCCTCTCTCTCCTGTAGAGTGCGAGCTCTTATGGTCAGCGGGGTCCTCTCTCTCCTGTAGAGTGCGAGCTCTTATGGTCAGCGGGGTCCACTCTCTCCTGTAGAGTGTAAGCTCTTATGGTCAGCGGGGTCCTCTCTCTCCTGTAGAGTGTAAGCTCTTATGGTCAGCGGGGTCCTCTCTCTCCTGTAGAGTGTAAGCTCTTATGGTCAGCAGGGTCCTCTCTCTCCTGTAGAGTGTAGGCTCTTATGGTCAGCGGGGTCCACTCTCTCCTGTAGAGTGTAAGCTCTTTTGGTCAGCGGAGTCCACTCTCTCCTGTAGAGTGTAGGCTCTTATGGTCAGCGGGGTCCTCTCTCTCCTGTAGAGTGTAAGCTCTTATGGTCAGTGAGGTCCTCTCTCTCCTGTAGAGTGTAAGCTCTTGTAATCAGCGGTGTCCTCTCTATCCTGTAGAGTATAAGCTCTTATGGTCAGCGAGGTCCTCTCTCTCTCCTGTAGAGTGTAAGCTCTTATGGTCAGTGGGTCCTCTCTCTCACCTGTAGAGTGTAAGCCCTTATGGTCACCGAGGTCCTCTCTCTCTCCTGTAGAGTGTAAGCTTTTATGGTCAGCGAGGTCCTCTCTCTCTCCTGTAGAGTGTAAGCTCTTAAGGTTAGCGGGGTCCTCTCTCTCCTGTAAAATATAACCTCTTATGGTCAGCGCGGTCCCCTCTCCTGTAGTGTAAGCTCTTATGGTCAGCGAGGTCCTCTCTCTCTCCTGTAGAGTGTAAGCTCTTAAGGTTAGCGGGGTCCTCTCTCTCTCCTGTAGAATATAACCTCTTATGATCAGTGGGGTCCTCTCTCTGTCTTCTGTAGAGTGTAAGCTCTTATTGTCAGTGGGGTCCTCTCTCTCACTTGTAGAGTGTAAGCCCTTATGGTCAGCGGGGTCCTCTCTCTCTCTCTGTAGAGTGTAAGCTCTTATTGTCAGTGGGGTCCTCTCTCTCACTTGTAGAGTGTAAGCCCTTATGGTCAGCGGGGTCCTCTCTCTCTCTCTGTAGAGTGTAAGCTCTTATTGTCAGTGGGGTCCTCTCTCTCACTTGTAGAGTGTAAGCCCTTATGGTCAGCGAGGTCCTCTCTCTCTCCTGTAGAGTGTAAGCTCTTATGGTCAGCCAGGTCCTCTCTCTCTCCTGTAGAGTGTAAGCTCTTATGGTCAGCGAGGTCCTCTCTCTCACTTGTAGAGTGTAAGCTCTTATGATCAGCGGGTCCTCTCTCTCCTGTAGAGTGTAAGCTCTTATGGTCAGCGAGGTCCTCTCTCCTGTAGAGTGCAAGCTCTTAAGGTTAGCGGGGTCCTCTCTCTCTCCTGTAGAGTGTAAGCTCTTATGGTCAGCGGGGTCCTCTCTCTCCTGTAGAGTGTAAGCTCTTATGGTCAGCGGGGTCCACTCTTCTATAGAGTGCGAGCTCTTATGGTCAGCGGGGTCCTCTCTCTCCTGTAGAGTGCGAGCTCTTATGGTCAGCGGGGTCCTCTCTCTCCTGTAGAGTGCGAGCTCTTATGGTCAGCGGGGTCCACTCTCTCCTGTAGAGTGTAAGCTCTTATGGTCAGCGGGGTCCTCTCTCTCCTGTAGAGTGTAAGCTCTTATGGTCAGCGGGGTCCTCTCTCTCCTGTAGAGTGTAAGCTCTTATGGTCAGCAGGGTCCCTCTCTCCTGTAGAGTGTAGGCTCTTATGGTCAGCGGGGTCCACTCTCTCCTGTAGAGTGTAAGCTCTTTTGGTCAGCGGAGTCCACTCTCTCCTGTAGAGTGTAGGCTCTTATGGTCAGCGGGGTCCTCTCTCTCCTGTAGAGTGTAAGCTCTTATGGTCAGTGAGGTCCTCTCTCTCCTGTAGAGTGTAAGCTCTTGTAATCAGCGGTGTCCTCTCTATCCTGTAGAGTATAAGCTCTTATGGTCAGCGAGGTCCTCTCTCTCTCCTGTAGAGTGTAAGCTCTTATGGTCAGTGGGGTCCTCTCTCTCACCTGTAGAGTGTAAGCCCTTATGGTCACCGAGGTCCTCTCTCTCTCCTGTAGAGTGTAAGCTTTTATGGTCAGCGAGGTCCTCTCTCTCTCCTGTAGAGTGTAAGCTCTTAAGGTTAGCGGGGTCCTCTCTCTCTCCTGTAAAATATAACCTCTTATGGTCAGCGCGGTCCCCTCTCCTGTAGTGTAAGCTCTTATGGTCAGCGAGGTCCTCTCTCTCTCCTGTAGAGTGTAAGCTCTTAAGGTTAGCGGGTCCTCTCTCTCTCCTGTAGAATATAACCTCTTATGATCAGTGGGGTCCTCTCTCTGTCTTCTGTAGAGTGTAAGCTCTTATTGTCAGTGGGGTCCTCTCTCTCACTTGTAGAGTGTAAGCCCTTATGGTCAGCGGGGTCCTCTCTCTCTCTCTGTAGAGTGTAAGCTCTTATTGTCAGTGGGGTCCTCTCTCTCACTTGTAGAGTGTAAGCCCTTATGGTCAGCGAGGTCCTCTCTCTCTCCTGTAGAGTGTAAGCTCTTATGGTCAGCCAGGTCCTCTCTCTCTCCTGTAGAGTGTAAGCTCTTATGGTCAGCGAGGTCCTCTCTCTCACTTGTAGAGTGTAAGCTCTTATGATCAGCGGGGTCCTCTCTCTCCTGTAGAGTGTAAGCTCTTATGGTCAGCGAGGTCCTCTCTCCTGTAGAGTGCAAGCTCTTAAGGTTAGCGGGGTCCTCTCTCTCTCCTGTAGAGTGTAAGCTCTTATGGTCAGTGGGGTCCTCTCTCTCTCCTGTAGAGTGCAAGCTCTTAAGGTTAGCGGGGTCTTCTCTCTCTCCTGTAAAATATAACCTCTTATGATCAGTGGGGTCCCCTCTCTGTCTTCTGTAGAGTGTAAGCTCTTGTGACCAGCAGGGTCCTCTCTCTTTTCTATGGAGTGTGAACTCTTGTGATTAGAGAGGTCCTCTCGCTCTCTCCTATAGAGTGAGAATTCTTATGGTCAGTGGGATTCTCTCTTTCTCTCTCTCACCTGTAGAGTGTAAGCTCTTATGATCAGCAGGGTCTTCTCTCTCCCTCCTGTAGAGTGTAAGCTCTTATGATCAGCAGGGTCTTCTCTCTCCTCTCCCCCACGTCTAGTTTCCGAACAAGTACAAACTTTCCAGCATTGACATTTTTGCAAATTCATTCCAAGGAAATCTAGTTTTGGGGGAAAGTTCAGCAAAGTTGATTATCAAAGATCTGCTCTTCTTTAGTTCCTATTTCTGCTATGGGCTGTAGTGATGATAAACTTTAGATTACATGACAGAAGACTGCATTGTTACTATGCTCGCATTGCTGCTTTATATCTTCGGATATCTGTTCCTGATACACTTAAAGTATTTGTGGCTTGTCACAGGTGTTTTAGGGAAATGACTTCACCACAGGCATCAGATGTAATATGCGATCACTGTCAAGTGTTTGTATTCAATGTCCATATTGCATTAGCCCCAGTGTGAGACCGAGCATCTGTTCTATGCCTGGTATTTCCTTTCGATTTTTTAGAATGCATAATTTAGGCTCGGAAGCATCTGCAGCGGTGGCACAGCACATGGCAAAGGTGATAGCAGCTTGGCTTCTCTGTCGGAATGTGCTCTCAGCTTACACATTGTTGAATGCTCACATTTGATTTTGTTTGACATTTGTACTGATGTAGAAAAAAAAAAGCTAGAATGAATCCTTAATATAAACCTGTTGCAAAACATTTCCATGGGCTAAGAGAGTCACATCAGAAGCATACATAGAGGGGAAGGAGTCGGACTGCATCCCAATGCTGGTGAATGTCCAAGGCTTGTGTGTCTGTTTCCTTTTTCTATACTTTGGTAGACTAAGAGGTAAAATGTAGCTCAACCTAACTGTTGCCACCTCTATTAAGTAACACAGAAATTAGCCATTTGTACCATTATGTTCAATCGGTAAATATAACCATGGAGGCGGCAACTACACTGTGAGCAGAATTATTACACAAGTGAGTATTACGACCAGATCATCATTTTTGTGCAGATTTTCCAACTCCAATCTGTATAACCTTGAATGCTTATTGGATAAAGCAGATCAGGTGATGAGTATATGTGTAACGTAGAGCAGTGGTCCCCAACCTTTTTTGCACCAGGGACCGGCTTCAAGAAAGACCATTCTTCCATGGCCCGGCAGGGCAGGGATGGAGGTGTGGCAGGGGTGGGGCTTTGGTAATAAGGGGCGGGGCTATGGACGCGGTTGTAGTTTAGTAGTAGTGCATACTCATCATTTAATTATAACATTTATAATGTGAATGTGACTCCCTTGTATGCATGGCTCCTCTCCCACCCTTGTATGCATGGCTCCGCTCCCACCCTCCCATCCTGTATACATGGCTCAGGCTTCACCCTCCCATCCTTGTATACATGGCTCCGCTCCCACCCTCCCATCCTGTATACATGGCTCCGCTCCCAACCTCCCATCCTGTATATATGGCTCCGCTCCCACCCTCCTATCCTTGTATGCATGGCTCCGCTCCACCCTCCCATCCTTGTATACATGGCTCCGCTCCACTCTCCCATCCTTGTATATATAGCTCCGCTCCCACCCTCCCATCCTGTATACATGCCTCCACTCCCAACCTCCCATCCTGTATATATGGCTCCGCTCCACCCTCCAATCCTTGTATACATGGCTCCGCTCCATCTTCCCATCCTTGTATACATGGCTCCGCTCCACCCTCCCATCCTTGTATATATGGCTCCGCTCCCACCCTCCCATCCTGTATACATGGCTCCGCTCCCAACCTCCCATCCTGTATATATGGCTCCGCTCCACCCTCCAATTCTGTATACATGGCTCCGCTCCACCCTCCCATCCTTGTATATATGGCTCCGCTCCACCCTCCCATCCTATATACATGGCTCCGCTCCCACCCTCCCATCCTATATACATGGCTCCGCTCCACCCTCCAATCCTGTATACATGGCTCCGCTCCCACCCTCCCATCCTTGTATATATGGCTCCGCTCCACCCTCCCATCCTTGTATACATGACATGGCTCCGCTCCACCCTCCCATCCTATATACATGGCTCCGCTCCACCCTCCAATCCTGTATACATGGCTCCGCTCCACCCTCCCATCCTTGTATATATGGCTCCGCTCCACCCTCCCATCCTTGTATATATGGCTCCTCTCCCACCCTCCCATCCTGTATACATGGCTCTGCTCTCACCCTCCCATCCTGTATACATGGCTCCGCTCCACCTTCCCATCCTTGTATATATGGCTCCGCTCCCACCCTCCCATCCTGTATATATGGCTCCTCTCCCACCCTCCCATCCTGTATAAATGGCTCTGCTCCACCCTCCCATCCTTGTATACAAGGCTCCGCTCCCACCCTCCTATCCTGTATACATGGCTCCGCTCCCACCCTACCATCCTATATACATGGCTCCGCTCCACCCTCCCATCCTGTATACATGGCTCCGCTCCACCCTCCCATCCTTGTATACATGGCTCTGCTCCCACCCTCCCATCCTGTATACATGGCTCCGCTCCACCCTCCCATCCTTGTATATATGGCTCCGCTCCCACCCTCCCATCCTGTATACATGGCTCCGCTCCCACCCTCCCCCTCCTAGTATATATGGCTCCGCTCCACCCTCCCATCCTTGTATATATGGCT
Organism: Oophaga sylvatica; assembly: GCA_033576555.1. Taxonomy (NCBI): domain Eukaryota; kingdom Metazoa; phylum Chordata; class Amphibia; order Anura; family Dendrobatidae; genus Oophaga; species Oophaga sylvatica. The sequence goes on from JARQOD010000002.1 coordinate 57,263,136, forward strand.
CCGCTCCCCCCTCCCATCCTTGTATGCATGGCACTGCTCCACCCTCCCATCCTGTATACATGGCTCCGCTCCCACCCTCCCATCCTTGTATATATGGCTCCGCTCCCACCCTCCCATCCTGTATACATGGCTCCGCTCCCACCCTCACATCCTTGTATATATGGCTCCGCTCCACCCTCTCTTCCTTGTATGCATGGCTCCCCTCCACCCTCTTATCCTTGTATGCATGGTGTCATGTGTGCATTGCCACGAAGATCGTCGCGGTTGCACATTTTGACTTCTCACAGCTGAGCTGCTGTTTCTTTGTGTTTGGCAGCTAGGGAGTTAATTCTGTCTGTGCTCGGTGCTGGGACTGGGTGCAGTTTCTCCCGGCTGCAATTGATTATTTGTTGATTGGTTTCCTTTAAATTCCTGGCTGTCTGCTTGGGGAGTTGCCAGTGAAACCTTCATGCAGACCACAGATAGGAATGAATCTGTATAGACTTTAGTTGTGAGCTCCTTAGTTGTTCTAAGCTCAACTTGGTTAGAGTTTATTTCCCAGACCATTTATGTTCCTTTGGTGTTTGAGTGTGTATGCAAGCGTGTGTTATCCTGTCTGTCTTATATGTCTAATCTGTGTATTTAGCTGAGATCAGCCCATATCCCTTTGGTGGTAGTCAGGATCCTTCTTAGGACTGATTACAGGGTTCAGGATCTGATAGGAGACAGGGTTAGGTTGGAGACTTGGACCTCTGAACCATTATCAGTACCTCCAAGGTGAGGGATTAGTTAGGACCCCAGTTTAGGGTCAGGTTAGATCCCGGTCCACCTCTTTCCTGTTTCAGCTCATCAAGTCCTCAAGATTAACCCTGAGTTCAGCAGATATCGTGTCAGGTAAATCTATTCTATACTTACATGCTGATGTTGCTATACTAGTTGTTGTATAGAGTGTTGTTCCTGTATTAATAGTTTACTGACATTGTATACATATCATTAGACAGCGTGACATTTTCACTGGCCATAAAAATTATCTCCAGTTACCATGGATCCAGTAGCCCAGCTGGCTCTGCAGTTGCAGGGATTATCCATGGAGCTGACGGACATTAAGTCCAAAGTTTTGTCTCCCCTGGAGCAAACCAGAGTTGAACCTAAAGTAGCTCTCCCGGACAGGTTCACTGGTGGGCGAGACAAATTTTTTACCTTCCGGGAGGCATGTAAATTGTATTTTCGGCTTCGGCCTCGATCATCAGGGAGTGATGAGCAGAGAGTGGGAATTGTTATCTCACTTCTGCAAGGGGACCCTCAATCCTGGGCATTTTCCCTTCCTCCGGGATTCCCGGCTCTACAGTCTGTAGATCAATTTTTTACTGCCCTGGGATTGGTATATGATGACCCAGATCGGGTCTCTCTTGCTGAGACAAAATTACGTAAGATACAGCAGGGAGATCGTCCGGCAGAGAATTTGCTTCTGAGTTTCGTAGATGGGCCACAGATACTCAGTGGAATGACCCAGCTCTTAGGAGCCAGTTTTGTCATGGGCTTTCTGATAAATTAAAAGACGTTTTGGCTCAGTATGAGTCTCCTCATTCACTGGAGGCTGCTATGGCCTTAGCTATCCGTACTGATAGACGGCTTCGGGAGAGGGGTGAGGTAACCCCACTCCCTGTTGTTTCTCCACCTACCACTAAAGTCCCTTATGTTGAGGTTCCCCTTGTCTGTTCGGATGAGCCTATGCAGTTGGGAGGGACATCATTTCGTAGGAGGGGATTGGCGGTACGCCGCAGGACTAGAAGATGTTTTTTCTGCGGGAAAGAGGGACATTTTGTTGAATGTCCATCCCGTGCCTTGTTGAGCCAAAAGTCGCCGGAAAACTGTTAATCCCAGGTTGTGTGGTGGACGACAACCTGGGAGTATGTATTTCATCCGCCAGTTCTTCTCAGTTCCTTGTACCAGTGGAGGTGGTAGTTGGTACGAGAGTGGAGAGATTGTCTGTTCTTCTTGATAGTGGTTCCGGGGCTATCCTGGTTGACGCTCAGTTTGCTCAGGCTCAAGGTATGCATCTGAGTGTATTGGTCAAACCGATCCCTATATTCTCCATTGACGCCAAGCCTCTCGGCCAAGGTAGCTTTGTTCATGAGGTTCATAACATTGACCTTCGGGTAGGGGCAATACATAGGGAACAATTATCTTGTTATGTGTTGGAGGGTCTACCTACTCCCATTGTGTTGGGACTTCCTTGGTTGGTTAAACATAACCCTGTGATTAATTGGCAGTCCAGAGAAATAAGCCAATGGGGTGAGTTTTGCAAAAGCAACTGCATGAACACAGTCATCAGTGCGGTCGTGCCTAGTACATTGCCTCCTTTTTTGGAGGATTTTGGGATGTTTTCTCTGAGGAGGGGTGTCAGGAGTTGCCTCCTCATCGCGTGTATGACTGCTCTATTAATCTCCTTCCTGATGCTAAGTTGCCTAAAGCTAGGTTGTATAATCTTTCTGGTCCTGAGAGGCAGGCTATGAAAGATTATATTTCTGAAAGTCTGGCCAAAGGGCATATTAGACCTTCATCTTCCCCAGTAGCCGCGGGGTTCTTCTTTGTGAAGAAGAAAGATGGAGGCCTACGCCCTTGCTTGGATTTCCGCGAACTTAATCGGATTACTGTTCGAGATCCGTATCCACTCCCTCTTATTCCTGATCTCTTCAATCAAATTGTTGGCGCCAAATGGTTCTCTAAATTGGATCTCAGGGGGGCGTATAATCTGATTAGGATAAAAGAGGGGGATGAGTGGAAAACGGCGTTTAACACGCCGGAGGGACATTATGAGAACCTAGTCATGCCTTTTGGTCTGACTACTGCACCAGCAGTATTCCAACATTTTGTTAATGACATTTTTCGTCACCTTGTGGGGCTGTTTGTGGTTGTATATTTGGACGACATTTTAATTTACTCGCCAGATCTTGTGTCTCATCAGGAGCATGTGAGACAGGTGTTGCAGATCTTGCGAGACAATAAACTATACGCCAAACTGGAGAAGTGTGTATTTGCCGTACAGGAACTTCAGTTTTTGGGTTTTTTGGTGTCAGCCTCCGGTTTCCGTATGGACCCTGAAAAGGTGAGAGCAGTGCTTGAATGGGATCAGCCAGGGGATCTTAAGGCTCTGCAGCGTTTTTTGGGGTTTGCTAACTACTACCGGAAATTTATTTGTAATTTCTCATCTGTCGTCAAACCTCTCACTGACATGACAAGAAAAGGGACGGATTTTTCTAAATGGTCGGACAAAGCTTGCCAAGCCTTTTCCTCTTTGAAGAAATGTTTTGCTTCGGTACCCGTTCTCATCCAACCAGATGCATCTCAGCCGTTCATTGTGGAGGTGGATGCGTCTGACGTAGGGGTGGGTGCTATATTGTCCCAGGGTCCGTCCCCTGGTAAATGGCATCCGTGCGCTTTCTTTTCTAAGAAATTGTCGTCCGCCGAAAGGAATTATGATATCGGCAATAGGGAACTTTTGGCCATTAAGTTAGCTTTTGAAGAATGGCGTCACTTTTTGGAGGGGGCAGTCCACCCGGTTACCGTTATTACTGATCACAAGAACCTGTTGTATTTGGAATCCGCTAAGCGTCTGAATTCCAGACAAGCTCGATGGTCGTTGTTTTTTACCAGGTTTAATTTTGTCGTCACTTATCGCCCGGGTCTAAGAATGTAAAGGCTGATGCCTTGTCTCGCAGTTTCCCAGGGGCCGGGAAAACGGATGACCCGAGTCCTATCCTTCAGGAGGGGTGGTAGTGTCGGCTGTATTTTCTGAGCTTGAGGAGGAGGTGTTAGAGGCTCAGGGGGACGCCCCTGCAGGACCTCCAGGGAGACTGTTTGTCCCAAATCTGTTGAGACAAAAGGTTATTGAGGCACATCATAATTCTGCTCTAGCAGGACATCCAGGGAGTAAGGCTACTTTAGATCTCCTTTCTCGCCGGTTTTGGTGGCCTAATGCTAATAAAGATGTTATAACTTTTGTCGCGTCATGTGGGGTGTGTGCTCGCTCTAAAACCCCTCATACCCGTCCGTCTGGGACCCTTTTACCCTTGAAACTTCAGGAGCGTCCATGGACTCATTTATCTATGGACTTCATTACGGACCTTCCTCCGTCGTCAGGGAATACTGTCATACTGGTGGTTGTTGACAGGTTCAGTAAGATGGCACATTTCGTTGCTCTTCCTGCATCCCTAATGCTAAAACTCTGGCGCAGGTGTTCATTAGGGAGATCGTTAGACTTCATGGGTTGCCTTCTGATGTGGTGTCAGATAGGGGTCTCAGTTTGTGTCCAAATTTTGGAGGGCATTTTGTTTACGTCGGGGGATGCAATTGTCATTTTCCTCGGCTTTTCATCCGCAGACCAATGGTCAGACAGAGCGTCTGAATCAGAGCTTAGAGACATATCTCCGGTGTTTTGTCTCAGAGAACCAAGAGGACTGGTCTTCTTTCTTGCCTCTGGCAGAGTTCGCTCTTAACAACAGGCGGAGCGAGTCCACTGGTAAGTCCCCGTTTTTTGGGGCATATGGTTTCCATCCCCAGTTTTGTACTTTCAATGGAGGGGGCCCTTCTGGGGTTCCTGAGGAGGAGCGTTTCTCGTCGTCACTTGCTTCTGTGTGGAGAGGTGTATTGAATAATCTGAGTGCGATGGGGAACCGTTACAAACGTATGGCTGATAGGAGGAGAGTTTCTGGTCCAGATCTGAATGTGAACGATCTGGTATGGTTGTCTACCAGGAATATAAAACTTAAAGTGCCCTCCTGGAAACTGGGTCCCAGATTCATCGGGCCGTACAGGATCAGTTCCATAATTAATCCTGTGGCATTTCGTCTGGACCTCCCTCCTACGTTTAAAATTCATAATGTGTTCCACAAGTCATTACTTAAAAGGTATGTGGCACCAGTCATACCGTCACCTCTACCTCCTCCTCCTGTGTTGGTCAATGGTAACTTGGAATTTCAAGTATCAAAAATCATTGACTCACGTCTGAATCGCCGGTCCCTTCAGTACTTGGTGCATTGGAAGGGGTATGGTCCGGAGGAGAGGACGTGGGTCCCTGCGTCTGATGTTAACGCAGATCGTTTGGTTCGGACCTTCCACAGAACTCACCCGGGCAGGCCTGGCCCTGAGGGTCCGGAGGCCCCTCGTAGAAGGGGGGGTACTGTCATGTGTGCATTGCCACGAAGATCGTCGCGGTTGCACATTTTGACTTCTCACAGCTGAGCTGCTGTTTCTTTGTGTTTGGCAGCTAGGGAGTTAATTCTGTCTGTGCTCGGTGCTGGGACTGGGTGCAGTTTCTCCCGGCTGCAATTGATTATTTGTTGATTGGTTTCCTTTAAATTCCTGGCTGTCTGCTTGGGGAGTTGCCAGTGAAACCTTCATGCAGACCACAGATAGGAATGAATCTGTATAGACTTTAGTTGTGAGCTCCTTAGTTGTTCTAAGCTCAACTTGGTTAGAGTTTATTTCCCAGACCATTTATGTTCCTTTGGTGTTTGAGTGTGTATGCAAGCGTGTGTTATCCTGTCTGTCTTATATGTCTAATCTGTGTATTTAGCTGAGATCAGCCCATATCCCTTTGGTGGTAGTCAGGATCCTTCTTAGGACTGATTACAGGGTTCAGGGTCTGATAGGAGACAGGGTTAGGTTGGAGACTTGGACCTCTGAACCATTATCAGTACCTCCAAGGTGAGGGATTAGTTAGGACCCCAGTTTAGGGTCAGGTTAGATCCCGGTCCACCTCTTTCCTGTTTCAGCTCATCAAGTCCTCAAGATTAACCCTGAGTTCAGCAGATATCGTGTCAGGTAAATCTATTCTATACTTACATGCTGATGTTGCTATACTAGTTGTTGTATAGAGTGTTGTTCCTGTATTAATAGTTTACTGACATTGTATACATATCATTAGACAGCGTGACACATGGCTCCCCTTCCCCCTCCCATCCTGTATACATTGCTTCCCCGTCCTCCCCTCGTCCCCCCCATCATACTTACCCTCCTCGCTCCGTTGCTGCAGGTCCCTTGCATCCCTGTCGGCAGCGGCAGCTTCCTCCTGGCAGTGCGGTAACGTAGTACCGCTCATTAAGGGCATGAATATGGACGCCGCGCCTATGGGAGTGGCGTCACGTCCATATTCATTACCTTAATGAGCGGTACTACGTCACCGCACTGCCAGGAGGAAGCTGCCACAGCCGACAGGGATGCAGCGACGGAAGGTAAGTATCGATGTCTTCTTGAAGCCGGCGGCTGTAGCTGTCACTACAGTGCTGCAGCCGCTGGCTCCATGTCTGTACAGCGTTCTGTGCCGTGGCTCCGCTGCCCGGCAACAAAACTGCTATGACCCGGTCCAGGCCGCGGACCGGCGGTTGGGGACCCCTGACGTAGAGGGTGAGGCCTAAGGTTACAACACCCTTTATCAAGGTGCGCACAATTGTCAGGCAACTTGTTTTCCTCAGGCAAAATTGGCCAAAAAAGCGATTTCACTGACTTTGAAAGGCCGAAAATTGTTACAAATCTTACAGAACCCTCAAATGTTTTGTTGCAAATAGTCAACATGGTCACAAAAAACCGTGTTGAGCAAAAAATATGCACATTATCTGCCAAAGATTTGTGAAGAATTAAACGTGAAACGACCAGGAAGCCATTATCCTCCAGTGCTGTCATATTCCAGAACTACATCCTCCCTGGAAGCCCAGAAGTACAAGGTGTACAGTGCTCAGAGACTTGGCCGAGGTAAGGAGACTGAAACCAACCACTGAACAAGACATAGAAGTACAAGGTGCTCAGTGCTCAGAGACATGGCTGAGGTAAGGGAGGCTGATGTTGCGAATACCTTGGAGGTGACTTCTGAGCTGGGGCTCCCTCCGGTGGTTGCTGAGGGTAATGAACTAATTACTGAATGGCCTTCAGCTGGCTCTGAATGGTATGATATAAGTGACCTGAGTTCCCAGCAGCCTTGCCGGTAATCAATTGTTCCTCCTGCTCTTGCTTGGAGCACAGCTTGTTTTCCTGCTCTCATTCAGATAAGTGTTTTGCTTTTTTTTTTTCCTCTGTTGGATTTTCACTGCTGGTTTGCTGCTTGCAGTGGACTGCAGCCTGGTCCCCTTTTGGGGTCTTGCGCTGCAATTGTGCTCATTTTTGTGTTTGCAGTTTTGCTCTGTTCCTTTGTCACTTTTTATTTGCTGTGTTGCTGTGTGTTACACCAGAGATCTGATTTAGGTGGTAGAGATCGTGTAATCTCGGATTTTTTGTTAATTGGAAGTGTTGGTATTTTTGTCAGGGTTTTTTTGGGTTGCAGTCAGAATTCTTTCCTAAACTTTTCTTTCTAGACAGATTGGGCCCCAGCGTTTGCTCATTCTATTTTCTGTCTGTGTCCGTGTTTTCTTCTTGTCTAACCGCCATTACATGTTCGGGGGCTTCCTATTTCTTTGGGGATTCTGCTCCGGGGCAGATAGCTTTCATCTTTCTGCCTTTAGGTGTAGTTATCTCTCCGGCTGTGACGAGGCGTCTAGGATCACCGTAGGTACGCTCCACGGCTACTTCTAGTGTGGCGGTTAGTTTAGGTTACTGCAATCCAATAGTTTCCAGCGTCTCCTGTGTTTTGCTACTTTGGCTATTTTTTGCAGTTTCTCCTCAGCTACCGAAACATAACAGGCTGAAACCGACCACCACTGAGCAAGACACAGAAGTACAAGGTGTTCAGTGCTCAGAGACATGGCCAGGGTTGTTATGAATATGCTAGAGATGGTTTCTGAGCAGAGGCTCCCTCTGGTGGTTACAGACAGTACTGAACCTTTCATCGAGGAATGGCAATCTGGGATCACGGACTGGTCTAATATAATTGAGGTTCCCTCCCATGATGGTTGCCGGTGATCAATTGTTCTTGTCTCAATTGTGGTTCCTGGTTCATTTGGAAGTTTGCTGAGTCTTGCCTGCATCTTCTGCTATCAGATAAGATATTTTCTGCTTTTATTTTTGTGCTTGCTTTTTGCATTGTTCCCTGCACTTCTGTGGAGGTCAGCCAGGTCCCCTCCGAGGGCTTGTGCTCCTCTCAGTTTATCTGGAGTCACTGTTGTTTGTTCATTTGCTTTTTCCTGTTTTTTTCAGTGGCTGCGGCTTAGTTTTGTTACACCAGAGATCTGATTTAGGTGTTAGAGATCGTGTGATCTCAGGTGTTTTTGCAATCAGAAGAGTTGGTATTTTTAGGGGGTTTTTTTTGGATTGCAGTGAGTATACTTTCCTGTACTTTTCTGTCTAGACAGATTGGGCCCCAGCGTTTGCTCATTCTATTTTCTGTATGTGTCCGTGCTTCTTCTTGTCTAACCGCCATTACATGTTTGGGGGCTACCTATTTTCTTTGGGGATCTGCTCTGGGGCAGATAGCTTTCATCTTTCTGCCTTTAGGTGTAGTTATCTCTCAGGCTGTGACGAGGCGTCTAGGATCAACGTAGGAACGCTCCACGGCTACCTCTAGTTGTGTGGTTAGTTCTGGTTACTGCAATCCAATAGGTTCCAGCCTCTCTGGTGTATTGCCGTTTTTGCTTATTCTCCTCAGCTACCAAAACATAACACAGGGTAATGAGACTGAAACCGACCACCACTGAACAAGACACAGAAGTGCAAGGTGTTCAGTGCTCAGAGACATGGCCGAGGTAAGGAAGGCTGAAACCCAACCACCATTGAGCATGACACAGAAGTACAATGTGTTCAGTGCTCAGAGACATGGCCGAGGTAAGGGAGGCTGAAACCGACCACCTCTGAGCAAGACACAGAAGTACAAGGTGTTCAGTGCTCAGAGACATGACCAGGGTATTGAGACTGAAACCGACCACCACTGAACAAGACACAGAATTGCAAGGTGTTCAGTGCTCAGAGACATGGCCGAGGTAGGGAAGGCTGAAACCCAACCACCACTGAGCATGACACAGAAGTACAGGGGGTTCAGTGCTCTGAGATATGGCCGAGGTAAGGGAGGCTGAAAACCACCACCACTGAGCAAGTCACAGAAGTACAAGGTGTTCAGTGCTCAGAGATATGGCCAGGGTAATGAGACTGAAACGCGACCACCATTAAACAAGACACAGAAGTACAAGGTGTTCAGTGCTCAGAGACATGGCCGAGGTAAGGAAGGCTGAAACCCAACTGCCACTGAGCATGACACAGAAGTACAAGGTGTTCAGTGCTCAGAGACATGGCCAGGGTAAGGAGGCTGAAACCGACCACCTCTGAACAAGACACAGAAGTACAAGGTGTTTAGTGCTCAGAGACATGGCCAAGATAAGGAAGGCTGAAACCCAACCACCACTGAGTAAGACACAGAAGTACAATGTGTTCAGTGCTCAGAGACATGGCCGAGGTAAGGGACGCTGAAACCACCACTGAGCAAGACACAGAAGTACAAGGTGTTCAGTGCTCAGAGACATGGCCGAGGTAAGGGACGCTGAAACCGACCACCACTGAGCAAGACACAGAAGTACAAGGTGTTCAGTGCTCAGAGACATGGCCAGGGTAATGAGACTGAAACCGACCACCACTGAACAAGACACAGAAGTACAATGTGTTCAGTGCCTAGAGACATGGCCAGGGTAAGGACACTGAAACCGACCACCACTGAGCAAGACACAGAAGTACAAGGTGTTCAGTGCTCAGAGACATGGCCGAGGTGAGGAGGCTGAAACCGACCAATACTGAACAAGACACAGAAGTACAAGGTGTTCAGTGCTCAGAGACATGGCCGAGGTAAGGAGGCTGAAACCCGACCACCACTGAGCAAGACACAGAAGTACAAAGTGTTCAGTGCTCAGAGACATGGCCGAGGTAAGGAGACTGAAACCCAACCACCACTGAGCAAGTCACAGTAGTGGAAATGTTAAGACTGAGCCAAGAAATATCTGAAAACATAGTAACTCTTGTCAAACCAGGTGGATGGGCCCGTAGCTGGATCAGTAATCATCACAGACCTCCACTTTCACTCAGAAACCAGCAAGTTGGAGGTGGGGTACTGCTGTGGTCTGGTATTATTACAGATGAGCTTGATGGACCTTTTCAGATTGAAGTTGGGATCAAAATTCACTCATGAACCTACTACCAGTTTTAGAAGACACTTTCTTCAAGCAGTAGAATGTGAAAAAGTCTGTATCTTTCACGAACACCATGATAAGCAGGACAATCCGCCATCACAGAATCAAAGTCTCCACTGCTTGGCTGTCAGTAAAGGCCTTACAGATGAAAGAATAAGGACATGGCTCTTTCCTCCTCTGACCTAAACCTTATGGAGAACTTGTAGGCCCTTCTTTAATGGGATATTTATGGTGAAGGAAAACAGTGTCTGCAAAGCTGTGTTTGGAGCAGTCAAAAAAGTTAATTGTCAACCAGTTGAGAAACTGACAGACTCAATGGAAATCTAAATTTTGAACCAATGGACCTCATCAGAAGCATGCCCAGGCGTTGTAGGGAGGTCATACAGGCACATGGAGGCCACACACAATACTGAGCATCATTTTGCCTTGTTTCCACTTTAATTTTGTCTTGTTTTGATTTTCATTTCAACTTGTTTGCACTTTCATTTTGGGTGTCTCTCCAAATCCAGGCCTCCATTGGTTCAAAAATTTGATTTCCATTGATGATTTTTGTGTGATTATGTTAACAGCACATTCAACTTTGTACAGAACAAAGTATTCAATGCGAAAATTTCATTCATTTAGATCTAGGATGTATTATTTGAGTGTTCCCTTTATTTTTTTGAGCAGTATATATATACATACATAGGTCTGGCAAAAATTAAGAGACCACTGCAAAATTTTCAGTTTGTCTGATTTTTTTCTTTATAGGTATATTTTTGAGTACAATGTAAATTGCTCTTTTATTCTATAAACTACTGTCAACATGTCTCCGAATTTCCAAGCAATAAATTTTGTATTTATTTTCAGAGAATGAGAAATAGTCAAAATAACAAAAAAATGCAGTTCTTGCAGACCTCAAATAATGCTAAGAAAACAAGTTCATATTCATTTAGAAACAACAATACAAAACTCAGGAAGAGTTCAGAAATCAATGTTTTGTGGAACAACCATTATTTTTAATCACAGCTTTCATGCGTCTTGGCATGCTTTCCACCAGTCTTTCACACTGCTTTTGGGTGACCTTATGTCACTCCTGGTACAAAAATTTAAGCAGTTCTTCTTTGGTTGATGGCTTGTGACTATCCATCTTCCTCTTGATTACATTCCAGAGATTTTTAATGGGGTTCAGGTCTGGAGATTGGGCTGGCCATGACAGGGATTTGATGTGGTTGTCCTTCATCCACACATTGATTGACCTAGTTGGCATGGCGAATTGTCCTGGTGTAAAAACCAGTCCTCAGAGTTGGGAAACATTGCCTGAGCAGAAGGAATCAACTGTTTTTTCCAGGATAACCTTGTATGCGGCTTGATTCATACGTCCTTCGCAAAGATTAACCTGCCCAATTCCAGCCTTGCTGAAGCATCCCTAGATCATCACCGATCCTCCATCAAATTTCACAGTGGATGCAAGACCCTGTGGCTTGTACGGTTCTCCAGGTCTCTGTCTAACCATTAGACAACCAAGTGTTGGGCAAAGCTCAAAATTAGACTCATCAGAGAAGATTACCTTACTCCACTCCTCTATGGTCTAATCCTTATGGTCATTGGCAAACTTCAGCCTGTTTCTCCTTTGCTTCTCATTGATGAAAGGCTTTTTTCTAGTTTTACATGACTTAAGCCCTGCCTCTAGGAGCCTGTTATGAACTGTTCTTGCCGTGCACTTCACCCCAGCAGCCATTTGCCATTCCTTTTGTAGGTCACTTGATGTCATCCTGCGGTTGCTGAGTGACATTCGAATAAGATGACAGTCATCCCGGTCAGTGGAGAGTCGTTTTCATCCTCTGCCGGTCTGTAGCTTTGTTGTCCCCAATATCTGCTGCTTGACCTTGTTGTAATGGACTGCCATCTTAGAAATTTTAAGGATGGAGGCAACATGACGCTCACTGTATCCCTCTGCTAGTAAAGCCAGAATTGAGCCCTTCTTTTCCTCACTCAAGACTTTTCTTTTCAACTCCTTTGGCATGGTTAAAAGTTATTTTTTCATTCCTATTACTTTTGGGATATTACTAGCACTTGTTCTGCCATCCAGCTTGTCCTATTGCAAGAGGATTGTGAACACCACAGCAGTTTTTTATACTTTCCTTTGTTAAATAAGATTTGGTTCAGGTGATCACCTAATCAGAAGCACATTAAGTAGAATGAGGTGTACTCTGGTTGGTATTCAACTTATACTGGAATGGAATGGCTGTCAGACATGTACAAAAGCTGATTTTTATAAACCTGTGCAGTGGTCTCTTAATTTTTGACAAAGCTGTATTATATATTTTTTTAAATGTCCAAAATATATTTTTGTACATTTTGAGTTGTTTGATTATTATTCTCACTGCAACAGATGAAAATAAACAATAGAGATGGGAAAATCTTTGTTTTTTATTTAGTTGCCCAATAATTCTGTGAACAGAGATATTCTCCTAAGAAAGGCAAAACCTCACTTTTACTTTTCTAAATATTCAGGTTTATTAACCTTATGGATTGGCCAACAGGACTGTAGTTGTTCTGTATTAAATTAATCTTTAAAAATACAAATTGCGTAATAATTTTGAACACAGGGTGTGTTAGTCAAACATGCATGCTATTTCTATGAGCAAGTGATATATGCGGCCGCTAAACATCTCTTGTGCATGTTCTCTGGAGTGTAAGGCTAATTTCACATTTGCTTCATTTTGCGCCTCGCATCGTGCGCTACTGAAAACGTGTGCAAAAACACATACAAGCGCTTGCAAGCGCATGGTTTTTTAACGCATCAATGTACGCATAACGACAAAAAAACGTAGCGTTTGCATGAGTTTATCTAGCGTTTTGCATAAGTTTGCCTTTTTTAGGCGCATGAGTGTACATTTCACAGGAGAAAAATCCTTGAAACAGACTTCATCAATGGGACACCAGTGGGTGAGTGTCATGGGACTTCTTTAAATAGACCCTTTTCAGCTGAATTCTTCAGATTTTGCTGCTGTTTCCTGTGTCGCCATGGATCTGCGTTTGGGAGAGTTTTCACTTCAACTTGGATCTGGACATCTCGCTGTTTCTGGCTTTTGCTTTTGCTTGCTAGCAACAAAGGGAGAGAAGAGACAGCGAAGACGGCAGCGGCGGCGTTTTTGGAGACATCCCATTATTGAAGTGCGGGAGAGTTGTTGAGCGTACCACACCCTCTTCAGCGAGCTCCAGGCAAACCCGGCGAAATTTTCTGACTATACCCAGATGTCCCAAGAAAGCTTCATGTATTTGCTTGGTCGTGTTGAAGGAGCCATCCTGAGACAGGACACACAGCTCCATCGTGCGATTCCTCCTGAGGAACGGCTACTCGTCACATTACGGTACGTAACATTAAAACAATACGTGTATTGTTTTTGTTCTGCCATTTACTAAAACCCTTAGAATTATAGTTCTGCCATGTACAGCTTTATTTTTCATGTCAGTTTTTTGAAAAAAGCCTAGACATTCACAATTTTCCTTCATCTGTTTTGCAGATTCCTGGCTTCTGGCGAGACCCTCTCTTCACTACACTTCCAGTACCGGCATGGAATCTCCACCTTGTCAAGAATAGTTGCAGACACCTGCCGGGCTTTGTGGGACGTTCTCTGTCCTGAATTTATGCCCCTGCCAAACGCGGAAAAGTGGATGTATATTGCTGAAAAATTCTGGACAGTGTGCAATTTCCCCAACTGTTTGGGAGCGGTGGATGGGAAACACATCAGGATAACAAAACCCCCAAGAAGTGGCTCTGAGTACTATATTTATAAAAAGTACTTTTCTACGGTACTCATGGCCGTTGCCGATGCAGACTGCAGGTTTATTGCGGTGGACTGGGCAATGACTCTCAGACCTTTAAGAACTCGGACATGGGCCGTAAGTTGTATGGCTACCATTTTAATTTCCCCCTGCCACGGCCTCTTCCCCACACCGAAGGTCCGCCACTGCCATTTGTAATGGTTGGGGATGAGGCCTTTCAAGTGTGTACAAACCTGTTGAAACCGTACTCTAGCCGGGACTTGGACCACACAAAAAAAATCTTTAATTACTGACTGACCAGGGCCAGAAGAACTGTAGAGTGTGCCTTTGGGATTCTTGTGTCCAGATGGCGCATTCTAGGCACAGCCATTAATCTGAAACTTGAAACTGTGGATGAGGTGGTGAAAGCCTGTGTGGTTCTTCACAATTTTGTGATGGCTAAAGAGCACCATACCTTTGAACTAGATGAACCACCTGTCAACCCATTGCCTGAATTCACTCAGCACCTTCTCAGGTCATCAGTTGAAGTTGGCCAAATGAGGGACCAATTTGCGGACTACTTTATATCTGATGTGGGACGTGTGGAATGGCAAGAGCAAATGGTGTAATAAAATTGTTTTATTGTGTTTATGTTAATAAAAAACCTTTTTTGATACCTTTACCGAGTGCACTCTGTTTTTATACACTCAAATACAATAATCACCTGCCCAGGTGTCCCTGTTATGTCCCATGAATGAGACATTTTCCAGACTGTCCTGTGTATTTTACATGCTGTATTGCAGTCTCTCATATTGTTTACTGTTGCTATGTGTCCCTGTGTTTGCATAGCTGAAATCCTCCCTTTACATCAAGTTTGTCCCTCCTGTCTCTCTGTCTCCCTCTTCTGGTATGATGTCATTTCCTTCTTCTTTCTCCTGTGTTTCATTCTCCATCTTGATTTTATCAGATTCACATGTGTTTTCAGTCTGTCTGAAGAAAGTCTTTTTTACCTGCTGCTGTTTGTATGCATTCAACAAGAATTCTTAAAGAAATCAAAGTCTCTTCTGGATTCTTCATAACATGTGTGCCGGCAGCTGAGTTAAGCTATCTGCGATCGTCGCCAATTGTAAGTAAGGTGAAAGAGATCCGGCATCTCACAGAGTCATATTTACAGCCACAGGCCCCGGGGACAGAATAGTCCCAGTGAAGTCAGGATGCTGTGTTTTGTGCATCCTGACTTTTATAGGACTCCTACCAGGTGAGTCTACAGAGAAAAGTTGTATGACCTTCATCCTCTCTCCAGTCTGTGTTCAAACAGATTGCAGCGCCATTGGAGATACTGCAGCGACGGTGGAGATACAACAAATATTTTACACCTGGCCTGATGTTACAATTAGTGATTTTGGGATGCAATAGCATCCTTCACTCTTTATGACACCTGACCATAAGAGTATAGATATTCTTTGTAGTATCTCCACTGTGGCTTCTGTATTCACCTCAACTGTGGCTTCAGTATGCACGCACACTGGAGAGATGATAAAGTATACACAACTTCTACAATCCGCTGGCCTGGTATCATGCTGAAGTGAGGATGCCAAATAAAAGCATCTTGACTTCAGAATTTAATGACACCTGGGCAGGTGAATACACATATGAGTTAACCACCAGCATCTCTACAGTCTGCGTGCAACACGCAGACTGAAGCGACGCTGCAGATGACAACTCATAGGTATAGTCATCTGGCCAGGTGTGATAAATAGTTATGATACCAGGCCAGGGGATTGTAGATATGATGTGTATTTTCTCCATCATCTCTTCAGTTTATTCACCACACACTGAATAGAGGATGTGGTTAATTAGAAGGTATATCTACAATCCCCTGGCCTTGTGTCACAGAGTGAAAAGTTGATGGACAAAACACACCATCCTTAATTCACTCTTTATGATACCTGGCAAGGTGATAATAGATATGCCTTGCACTCACCAAATCCTCTGTTCAGTTAACTAATATTTGTATACTAAAGAGACTGGTGGTGAAAATACAAGTCATATATTTGTGTTTTTGACAACATATAGCTCCAAGACTGACACAAGAAGCATGTGTCGGTACTGGAGTTCTGTGGTGGCAAAATCACAAAGTGTACAGCGCAGTGTGTGTACGGCGCTGTGTGTGCTAGGCAGCGAAAGACACAATTAAACCAAACAGTTGGGGAAAAAAAAAGGTACATTTATTTCACAAGACTCACTCACAAAAAAAATTAATGGGGCCGACGTTTGGAGGAAGATGGGGGGAACTTGGGGGTGTGGAGGGACGAGGATTGACTTTGAGTGGGCGACGAAGGGGTTCGAGGGAAGGGGCGACGAAAGTGGTGGGGGAAGGCAGCGGGTCAGACACAGTGGAGGTCAGGAGGGAGGGAGCACAAAAGTCTTTAATTTTTTATGGAATCTTCGTCCAATCTTTGTGTCCTTTTTTTTTGTGAGGTCATGGTGCTTGGGGACCTTCTGGTGCTTGTGGAGCTCCTTTGGCTTGGGGACCTGGTGCTTGGGGACCTCCTGGTGCTAGTGGAGCTCCTTTGACTTGGGGACCTGGTGCTTGGGGACCTCCTGGTGCTTGTGGAGCTCCTTTGGCTTGGGGACCTCCTGTTGCTTGGAGACCACCGGGTGCTGGGGACCTCCTGGTGCTTGTGGAACTCCTGGTGCTTGGGGACCACCGTGTGCTGGGGGACCACCGGGGGCTGGTGGACCTCCTGCCAGGGTCCGTGTCCCTGAATAGCGAATGAGGTTCCCCCAGCTGCTGCTCGGTGGTGGTGGCATCCCTGGAGGTGGAGGAGGTCCAAGCAGGGGTGGAGGTCCAAGCAGGGGTGGAGGAAGTCCAAACAGGAGCAGCGCTTGGCATGGTGGTGGCGGGGGAATGTCCAGCTGCACTGTGACTTTGTGTGGTGTAGTGTGGTCCAGCATGGCTTGGAATGCTGGTGGCCGTGCAGTGGTATGCAGCAGAAGTCGGTAGTGAGGTGAAGCGAGTCAGTGGTGGCATGGGTGGAAAAGGCACCACTGGCTGCTGCACCACTGGATGCTGCCTGTACCGACTCTGCTGTATAACATGCGTGTAAGCAGTGTTGCAGGCCTGCATCACAGTCAGCTGGAGATCAGGACTAAGGTGTTCCGCCATGCCCCGTTCAATTTGTTGAAAAAAATGGTGTGCTGGTCTCTTGAGCTCAGCTTCAAGATGGTAAAGGCGACGCTCAACAGACTGGAAGCGGTGTTACATTAGTGCAAAACCGCTATCCACTCTGTCGCCCATTGCCTTGAGGCCATTTTGGAAAATAGTGCACAAGTGAATAAACTCGGGCATGAGATTCCTGTCAGAGGCCTTCTGCCGCGGGCAGGAAGTGCCCCCAAAACCAGTGGCAGAGACCTGTGACGGGAACACCTGATTGACCAGCTTCCTGTTCTCCAGCTGGCTGTGATGCCGACCCACAAGTTGCTTCTTGGCTGGTGGATGGCTGGGACAGGTCAGAGGCAGCTCTCTGAAG
The DNA here is from genome assembly GCA_033576555.1 of Oophaga sylvatica. Classification (NCBI taxonomy): domain Eukaryota; kingdom Metazoa; phylum Chordata; class Amphibia; order Anura; family Dendrobatidae; genus Oophaga; species Oophaga sylvatica. The sequence goes on from JARQOD010000002.1 coordinate 57,280,498, forward strand.
GACCGCTCCAGGACCAGGTTGAAGGGTGCTGTGAAAAAAAAACAAAAAAGAAAAAAAATTAGGATCATGCATTTGCAATAGTAAAAGTGCCAACTCCTGTGGAATTTAAAAACACAGAGTAAACACAATACAATACAACAACAAAATACTTACGCTCTGGTGGCAATGACCGGTCTTAAGAAAGCCAAAGCCCGATAGTATCGGTACTTTCTTGTGGTCTTTGCCGCAGCACCACTGGCAACCCGGTTCTCCAGCCTGTTGAAGCGGGCCTTCATCGAGCGCCAACGGGTTCTGACCTTGTTCACTGTGGAAAATCAAAAATAAAATTTAGACAATGCACTGTAGGCCAGGATCACACAACTGTGTGTGATGCTAGAAACTCACCGGAGTTACTAGCATCACACACAGTTGTGTGATTCCGGCCAAGGTCACTGTAGCATCACACACCATTGAAATACTTACGAAATTCCTTGCGGACCCAGGGAGAGGTGTTGTCCCAGCCATCCATCAACGCTGCAGCCACCTCATTCCAGAGCCGCCGGATCACCATGTTGTCACAGTGCAGTGGATCACGGCTGTCCCACAACGGGCCTCGCTCGTGGACCAACTGGATCAGGGCGTCATTGTCCAGGGCGAGTTCCTCATCCCGTTGTGAAGCCTAGAAAAGAAAGCAAAACATTAATCTTGGAAAGATTTGGAAATGAAAAAGATAGAAAACAAGACAGAATAGAAGAAAGATTGAGAATAGAAGCAAGATTGAATAGGAAAAACAGGCAAGAAAAAAAGTCAGGGCAAAAAAAGAGTACAATCTGTCAGTCTATACTTACAGGCCGCCTCCCCGCCTGCACACAGACTGGCTGCTCCCGCTCTTCCTCCGCTGCCGTGGACGATGTGGACTGAAAAAGAAAAAAAAATTGCCACGTGTCCATGCAACAGCAAATACTTACCAATCAGTATGGAAGGAAGCAGGGGCGGAACTATAGTGGAAGCAGGGGAAGCAGCTGCCACAGGGCCCGGGCTAGAAGGGGGCCCGTCCCTCCTGCAGCTGCCCTGTGATTTAGGAGCAAAAAGGGGGGCCTGAGCACGCTGGCAAATGGATCCGCGCTCGGGCCCCCTCCCAACATTTTGTTCAGGCTTCTGACTCTGAACGCTGATGCATAACAACACTGTGTTAGTTTTAAAGAGACACTACAGTGTTGTAAATGCAGACAGCGAACAGAAATGAGCACTGTAGCTTTAAGCTGCGGCCCAGTGCATTATGGTCCGTCTGTCACAGCGTGTGTGCATGTGGGGGCGGACAGCAGACGGCCAGGCAGACCACATGAAGCAGCAGACTGACTGGACAAGCAGGTGGAAGCCCGGGCGAGCAGGGTGAGTACCGTGAGTCTCTCAACAGTGAGAAGAGGCTTGGCTGCTCAATGGTGACTGGGAGGGCAGGTGCAGGCAGGATTTAACAGGGCCCACATTCAACAGGGCCCAGGCCCCAGGCTGCAGTGCAGGGGGCCCACATTCAACAGGGCCCAGGCAGCAGGGGGCCCACATTCAACACAGGGCCCAGGTAGCAAGGGGCCCGCATTCCAACAGGGCCTCGGGCTCCTGGGCCCTGTTTGACGCAAGCCTCAAGTCACCACTAACCTCCCCCTGGGCCCTGTTGGGCACGGGACCTCAGTCACCAGTAGCCTCCCCCTGGCCCAGTAACAGCCTCATGGTTGCTACAAGTGACGAGTGACACCCTGATCTCTGATACATGTGACAAGTAACAACCTCGGCTCTGCTACATGTGACAAGTAGCAACCTCAGCTCTGCTACATGTGACAAGTAGCAACCTCGGCTCTGCTACATGTGACAAGTAGCAACCTCAGCTCTGCTACATGTGACAAGTAACAACCTCAACTCTGCTACTTGTGACAAGTAACCTCAGCTCTGCTACATGTGACAAGTAACCTCAGCTCTGCTACATGTGACAAGTAGCAACCTCAGCTCTGCTACATGTGACAAGTAACCTCAGCTCTGCTACATGTGACAAGTAACCTCAGCTCTGCTACATGTGACAAGTAACAACCTCAGCTCTGCTACATTTGACAAGTAACAACGTCAGCTCTGCTACATGTGACAAGTAGCAACCTCGGCTCTGCTAGATGTGACAAGTAACAACCTCAGCTCTGCTACATGTGACAAGTAGCAACCTCAGCTCTGCTCATGTGACAAGTAACAACCTCAGCTCTGCTCATGTGACAAGTAACAACTTCAGCTCTGCTACATGTGACAAGTAGCAACCTCAGCTCTGCTACATGCGAGGAGTGACAGCCTCATCTCTGCTACATGCGCGGAGTGACAGCCTCAGCTTTGCTATACAAGTAGCAGAGCTGAGGCTGTCACTCCTCATATGTTGCAGAGATGAGGCTGTCACTCCTTACATGTAGCAGAGCTGAGGCTGTCACTCCTCGAATGTAGCAGAGCTGAGGCTGTCCCTACTCACATGTAGCAGAGCTGAGGCTGTTCCTCCTCACATGTAGCAGAGCTGAGGCTGTCACTCCTCACATGTAGCAGAACTGAGTCTGTCACTCCTCACATGTAGCAGAGCTGAGGCTGTCACTCCTCACATGTAGCAGAGCTGAGGCTGTCACTCCTCACATGTGTAATTGGTGAGGGCGTGGTGCAGAGGTACGGTATACAGAACAATCTTAGATTATTCTGTATACCGGACTGTTGTTCTACTGAATAAATCATCTGTTTTGAAAGCAATTTGCAGGCTGGATTACAAGTTTCTTCACATATTTACTCTGGAGAAAGCCTACCTTTGTCACTACCTCAGTTGCTTCCTGGGAGTTGGTTCCTTCTGTTATTTCACTATCATTACTCCAAAAACCTCTAATTTTGGATAATAAAGGTATCTTTCTTAACACAACTTGGGTAGACCGGGATTGGCAACGCACGCGAGGGGAGGGGCCCCATTGTGAAGTTTGCTGTGGGGCCCTGCCGTTCCTAGTTACGCCCCTGGAAGGAAGGTACTCACTTCACGCTCTGCTTGGGCCAGTTCACCAGGGGCCGGCACGTATTCTTCTCCTGAAGACATGCTGCAATAAAAAATGAGACATTATTACCTAATAAATTGAGAAAAAAGGACAGAAAGACATTAGATTTTATACTCACATTATCCAAGTTTTCTTTCCTGTGCAATGCAGTAGCTGCTGTGTCACTAGTTGTTGCTGCTGTCTCTATGGCTGGCTGTAGAGTAGTGGACAGAAGTGCCAACACCTTCTTTTATATACACTACCCCCATACAATGTTTCTTGGTTTAGTGGGTGGTTTAAACCAGTGTCTAGACATGTTTATCTCGGACAACGCATGTGTATTAGAACGCTGACGTGTGCCTGTCCCAGCGCACGTCAGCGATCACATAGACTGTAATGTGTTGTTTGGGCGCATTCCGTGCGCGATGCGAGCGCATGCGCCTTTTTAACGACTTTGGGCGGACTAAAAAATGCAACATGTTGCGTTGTACGCGCCAAGTTGCTCACGTCGAAATAACACAAGCGCATGATAATGCTGATGATCGCATGCTAACGCTAAACCATGCGCCCCCCATGTTAAACATAGGGGCGCATGGCGCATGTGATTAGATGAGCACGATGCGCTGCGCTAAAAAACGCTAATGTGAAACCAGCCTAAGTGACTTCCTTACCATTATTGTCATAGTGGGTCTCATTGGCCCGCCAATGGAAATTCTTCTTAAGTCTACCTTTCATTTATAAAGAACGTGTCTAGTACAGTCATGGCCAAAAGTTTTGAGAATGACACAAATATTAATTTTTACAAAGTCTACTGCTTCACTTTTTCTAATGGCAATTTGCATATACTCCAGAATGTTATAAAGAGTGATCAGCTTAACAGCAATTACTTGCAAAGTCAATATTTGGCTAGAAAATGAACTTTATCCCCCAAAACACATTTCAACATCATTGCAGCCCTGCCTTAAAAGGACCAGCTAGCCTCTTTTCAGTGATTGCTCCATTAACACAGGTGTGGGTGTTGATGAGGACATGGCTGGAGATCAATCTGTCATGATTAAGTAAGAATGACACCACTGGACACTTTAAAAGGAGGCTGGTGCTTGGCATCATTGTTTCTCTTCTGTTAACCATGGTTATCTCTAAAGAAACACGTGCAGTCATCATTGCAATGCACAAAAATGGCCTAACAGGGAAGAGTATCGCAGCTAGAAAGATTGCACCTCAGTCAACAATCTATCGCATCATCAAGAACTTCAAGGAGAGAGGTTCCATTGTTGCCAAAAAGGCTTCAGGACGCCCAAGAAAGACCAGCAAGCGCCAGGACCGTCTCTTAAAAGTGTTTCAGCTGCGGGATCGGGCTACCAGCAGTGCAGAGCTTGCTCAGGAATGGCAGCAGGCAGGTGTGAGTGCATCTGCACGCACTGTGAGGCGGAGACTCTTGGAGCAAGGCCTGGTCTCAAGGAGGGCAGCAAAGAAGCCACTTCTCTCCAGAAAAAACATCATGGACAGACTCATATTCTGCAAAAGGTACAGGCAGTGGACTGCTGAGGACTGGGGTAAAGTTATTTTCTCTGATGAATCCCCTTTTCGATTGTTTGGGACATCAGGAAAACGCCTCATTCGGAGAAGACAAGGTGAGCGCTACCACCAGTCTTGTCTCATGCCAACTGTTAAGCATCCTGAAACCATTCATGTGTGGGGTTGCTTCTCAGCCAAGGGAATCGGCTCTCTCACAGTCTTGCCTAAAAACACAGCCATGAATAAAGAATGGTACCAGAATGTCTTCCAAGAGCAACTTCTCCCAACCCTCCAAGAGCAGTTTGGCGATCAACAATGCCTTTTCCAGCATGATGGAGCACCTTGCCATAAAGCAAAGGTGATAACTAGAGTTGAGCGATACTTTCCGATATCCAAAAGTATCGGAATCGGAATGGTATCGCCGATACCATTAAAATATCGGCGATACCCGATACCGGAAGTCCCATGTAAGTCTATGGGAACAAAATATCGTAACTAAAAAAAACCCATTCTTTCCTTGTAAACACTAAATATACACACATAGAATACTATATATATATATATATACATGTCATTGTGACATATATATATACATATATGTATAGTTTATACACTTCTACATAGTAAAATATCCTCTGATTCAATTGCCGGGTAAAGCCGGTTTCTGTGAAAAGACAGAAGCACCCGACATGAAATGACACTTGGTGTACATAGGGTTAACCATGTCTTTTCATGTCCTTTGCTATCTGATTTGCACAAACAATTAAATCAGTCTATGTGTGCAAAATTTCACACCTGTAGGGGTTAATTAAAGGTGTAAATTCGTAGCAAAAAAAACGGACTTTTTTGCTACGAATTTACACCTTTAATTAACCCCTACAGGTGTGAAATTTTGCACACATAGACTGATTTAATTGTTTGTGCAAATCAGATAGCAAACGACATGAAAAGACATGGTTAACCCTATGTACACCAAGTGTCATTTCATGTCGGGTTCTGCATTTTCACAAAAGCCGGCAATTGAATTAGCGGCTATTATACTATGTAGAAGTGTATGAACTATAAATATATATATATATATATATATATGTGTCACAAACTCAATGACATGTATATATATATATGAGGTGTAAAATTGCTGAAAAAAAATGCGTGGGCTCCCGCCCTATTTTCGCAACCAGACAGACAAAGCCAGTGAGTGGGGGCAGATAATAATAGCCCAGAGAGGGACCATTATTTTTGGCCCCCCCCCCGGCTACTAACATCTGCCCCCAGACACCCCAGAAAGGGCAAATCTCTAATTAGATTTGCCCTTTCTGGCACTTTGCCCGTCTATTCCCATTGCCCTGTAGCGGTGGCGAATGGGTTAATAAGGGGTTAAAATGACCTTGCAATTGAAAGGTCACTTTAAGCCAGGTTAATAATTGAGAGCTGTCAATTAGACAACTATCAATTATTAATCCTATTGTATGAAAGAAAAATCAAACACACACACTTTAATAAAAAAGAAGTTTAATGAAATAATCACACAGTTTTTGACCATATTTTATTTACCTGCTAAAACCATTTCCTGTAATAAAAATAAAATAATAAAGCAAAATTATTCTTACCAATCCGATGCACAGTCAGGTCCCACGGTGTAATCCTTCAGAAAGGGTTAATGTTTACTGCAGGGACCGCAGCTAATGCTGCAGCCTCACAGTAAACCCCCAAATGAATGAGTTCCTCTCCTGGCTGACAGGAGAGGAAGTGGAAAGCTTAATTGATTGCTTTCCACTTTCACTTCAGGTCAGCCAGGGACACCATCAGTGACGTCAGAGGGAACTGATTAACAAAAATAGGGGTTCCCTTCGAAAAAAAAATGGCGTGGGGTCCCCCCTATTTTTGTTAACCAGCCAGATGAAGCAGAACGCTGAGGCCTGGATTTTCAGGCTGTTAAGGAGCCAATATCCATGGACCTTGCAAGCCTGATAATACCAGGCCACAGCAGTCTGCTTAGCTTGGCTGGTTAACAAAAATAGGGGATCCCCTCGAAAAAAAAACGGCGTGGGGATCCCCCCTATTTTTGTTAACCAGCCAAGTAAAATGCAGACTGCTGCGGCCTGGTATTAAAAGACTGTCAAGGCCCATGGATTTTGGCCCTCAACAGCCTGATAATACCAGGCTACAGCAGCCCCACATTTGGCGCATCAAAATATGTGCCAATTGTGGCACTTTACCCGGCTCTTCCCACTTGCCCTGTAGCGGTGGCAAGCGGGGTAATAAGGGGTTATTGTCACCGTTGATTGCACGGTGACAATAAGCCCGGTTAATAATGGAGAGGCGTCAATAAGACACCGATCCATTATTAATCCCAAAGTTTTTAAATGTTTAAAAAAAAGACACAGCAAGAAAAAAGTCTTTTAATGAAATAAAAGAGACAACACAGTTTTCATTTTTTTTATTACTCTCTCATTCCTGCGACGCCATCGATCTCCTGTAAAAAAATAAAAAAAACAAACCAACAGTATACCACCTGTCCGACGCAGTCCATAACGACAGTCCCACGACGATCCAACTCTGCTACATCGCAATGACAGGCAGAGCCTGACATCCCGGCGCAGCACAGCTGCTTACCAGCTTCCCCGGCGGTGACGTCATCGGACTGCTTTACGGCCGCGATTACCCAGCAGTCACTGCAGTTATCGCGAGATACTGCATGTGACCGCCGGGGAGAAGAGGATGGCGGCCATCAAGCAGCCCGGGATGTGACCGCCGGAGATCTTCTGCCGGGTAAGTGCCGCTGACTCCTGACAGACCCGACCGACGGACACTGACAGTGACAGTGACATCCCGATTCCGGTATCCGATATGACGAAAATATCGGAACTCGGAATCGGAATTCCGATACAGCCAATATCGGCCGATACCCGATACTTGCGGTATCGGAATGCTCAACCCTAGTGATAACTAAATTGCTCAGGGAACAAAACATAGAGATTTTGGGTCCATGGCCTGGAAACTCCCCAGATCTTAATCCCATTGAGAACTTGTGGTCAATCATCAAGAGACGGGTGGACAAACTAAAACCTAGAAATTCTGACAAAACGAAAGCATTGATTGTGCAAGAATGGACTGCTATCAGTCAGGATTTGGTCCAGAAGTTGATTGAGAGCATGCCAGGGAGAATTGCAGAGGTCCTGAAGAAGAAGGGTCAACACTGCAAATATTGACTTGCTGCATTAACTCATTCTAACTGTCAATATAAGCTTTTGTTACTCATATGTTTGCAATTATTATATTTCTGTCTGCGATAAAAACATCTGTCAAACACACATAAAAACCAGAGGGCAGCAGATCATGTGAAAATATAATATTTGTGTGATTCTCAAAACTTTTGACCATGACTGTAGATTTTTGTGAATTACCGAATAAAATATAACCTAATGACAAGCTCTTAGGAATATTTAAATTGGGGAACAATTATGGTATCAAACTGATTCTTGGATTTGCTGGTCAATCTGACTTTGACCTGTGGTGATAAAAGATTCAATTGGAGTAACCCCCAAAAAACAACAGAAGAAAGAGCAGCCTTTTCCATGTCTTTCCACGCTCAGAGGTTCACTGTACATGCAGCTATTTCCAGTTTAGCTGTACAGTCATGGCCAAAAGTTTTGAGAATGACACAAATATATTTTCACATGATCTGCTGCCCTCTGGTTTTTATGTGTGTTTGACAGATGTTTTTATCACAGACAGAAATATAATAATTGCAAACATATGAGTAACAAAAGCTAATATTGACAGTTAGAATGAGTTAATGCAGCAAGTCAATATTTGCAGTGTTGACCCTTCTTCTTCAGGACCTCTGCAATTCTCCCTGGCATGCTCTCAATCAACTTCTGGACCAAATCCTGACTGATAGCAGTCCATTCTTGCACAATCAATGCTTTCATTTTGTCAGAATTTTTAGGTTTTTGTTTGTCCACCCGTCTCTTGATGATTGACCACAAGTTCTCAATGGGATTAAGATCTGGGGAGTTTCCAGGCCATGGACCCAAAATCTCTATGTTTTGTTCCCTGAGCCATTTAGTTATCACCTTTGCTTTATGTTAAGGTGCTCCATCATGCTGGAAAAGGCATTGTTGATCACCAAACTGCTCTTGGAGGGTTGGGAGAAGTTGCTCTTGGAGGACATTCTGGTACCATTCTTTATTCATGGCTGTGTTTTTAGGCAAGACTGTGAGAGAGCCGATTCCCTTGGCTGAGAAGCAACCCCACACATGAATAGTTTCAGGATGCTTAATAGTTGGCATGAGACAAGACTGGTGGTAGCGCTCACCTTGTCTTCTCCGAATGAGGCGTTTTCCTGATGTCCCAAACAATCGAAAAGGGGATTCATCAGTGAAAATAACTTTACCCCAGTCCTCAGCAGTCCACTGCCTGTACCTTTTGCAGAATATCAGTCTGTCCATGATGTTTTTTCTGGAGAGAAGTGGCTTCTTTGCTGCCCTCCTTGAGACCAGGCCTTACTCCAAGAGTCTCCGCCTCACAGTGCGTGCAGATGCACTCACACCTGCCTGCTGCCATTCCTGAGCAAGCTCTGCACTGCTGGTAGCCCGATCCCGCAGCTGAAACACTTTTAAGAGACGGTCCTGGCACTTGCTGGTCTTTCTTGGGCGCCCTGGAGCCTTTTTGGCAACAATGGAACCTCTCTCCTTGAAGTTCTTGATGATGCGATAAATTGTTGACTGAGGTGCAATCTTTCTAGCTGCGATACTCTTCCCTGTTAGGCCATTTTTGTGCATTGCAATGATGACTGCACGTGTTTCTTTAGAGATAACCATGGTTAACAGAAGAGAAACAATGATGCCAAGCACCAGCCTCCTTTTAAAGTGTCCAGTGATGTCATTCTTATTTAATCATGACAGATTGATCTCCAGTCATGTCCTCATCAACACCCACACCTGTGTTAATGGAGCAATCACTGAAAAGAGGTTAGCTGGTCCTTTTAAGGCAGGGCTGCAATGATATTGAAATGTGTTTTGGGGGATAAAGTTAATTTTCTAGCCAAATATTGACTTTGCAAGTAATTACTGTTAAGCTGATCACTCTTTATAACATTCTGGAGTATATGCAAATTGCCATTAGAAAAAGTGAAGCAGTAGACTTTGTAAAAATTAATATTTGTGTCATTCTCAAAACTTTTGTCCATGACTGTATAGTTTAAGGGGGGTGGTAAAAACCACAGAAAACGACCACAGATCCGGAATAATAGCAATATAGATCTTTATTAAATAGTTAATAACAAACCAGGTGAAAAACAGCAACAAACATGGCACAGAACGGACAATACCGTGCAGCAATGGGAGTAGCACATGGACTGATAGGACTACCTGATCAGTATGCAAAAACAGGGACATGGCGAATAAGTTATCAAAATGTATAACATAAAAGAAAGAAAATCAAAATGGTATACAGATTACGCCATCCGTCCCCAACGGTCATAATCATACATGCTTCACATGACTGCATGACACGTATCAGGTTGTCACGTGAAGCATATATGACCATAATCATTTTATCCTGACCGTGCCATTAATCCACTAATTGGAGGTAATTTTTGATAATGATGGGCATTCTTAGATACGTGTCATGCAGTCATGTGAAGCATGTATGATTATGACCGTTGGGGACGGATGGCGTAATCTGTATACCATTTTGATTTTCTTTCTTTTATGTTATACCTTTTGATAACTTATTCGCCATGTCCCTATTTTTGCATACTGATCAGGTAGTCCTATCAGTCCATGTGCGTACTCCCATTGCTGCACGATATTGTCCGTTCTGTGCCATGTTTGTTGCTGTTTTTCACCTGGTTTGTTATTAACTATTTAATGAAGATCTATATTGCTATTATTCCGGATCTATTTCTGTGGTTTTTACCAACCCCCCTTATTATTAATTAATAATAATAATAATCTTTATATAGCGCTAACATATACCGCAGCGCTTTATAGTTTGCACACATTATCGTTGCTGTCCCCGATGGGGCTCACAATCTAGATTCCCTATCAGTATGTTTTTGGAGTGTGGGAGGAAACCGGAGTACCCGGAGGAAACCCACGCAAACACGGGGAGAACATACAAACTCCTTGCAGATGTTGTTCTAGGTGGGATTCGATCCCAGGACTCCAGCGCTACAAGTGTGTGGCCCAGCTGCGCTTGGTACACATGTTTCCAGGAGAATGCACAGAAAGGTAATTACAAAAACCTGATATTCATTCACACTCACACTTCCCTATAGTGCCACTAGATGGAGCCTTAGACTATTAAAGGGTGTGAGAGACGTTAGCAGTAGTTCAGTTCAGTCTAGCTTGGGGTGATTCAGGAGTGAGTCATTCCAGTCAGAGGAGACAGACGGAGATTTCCTGTCAGAAAGATTGCAAACTGTTATCTCAGAACATCCTGACTGTTAGTACCCTATGAATGTGGAAAGTGACTATCGAAGCGGGCTTGTATTCAGTCTGACGGAAGGTCCTGAAAGCTGCTTTGGACAGAGTTTATGAAGGAAAAAAAGGAAGGGGACTACAGTTATTACAACAACGAGTCAACTGAGAAACGGTCAGTGAGCTGTGGAAGGAAGGAAGCTGACAACTACACCTACTGCTACCCGTGCTTATGTTAAGGGTGAGAGTAGGGCGACGGGCGAGTGGTGACCAAAGGAAAGAGTGACCGAGGCGTTACAGCAACAATTGCTGCTTCCACTCTGCTTAACCGGACGCCGGGTCCGAAGCCTTGCTAGAACCTTCACGGCTAGTAGGAGAAAACCGGAATCCCTGCTAGACTTCAAGTCGCAGAGGGGCCCTATAGTTCTGATACGTAACCGGGGTCAGGGAGAACAGGAGTCTAGCGGGACGCTGCATATAAAGACTTAGTTCTTGCCAAAAGAAGGCTCCACCACAATGTCGGCCGGGCGTGGCTGTTCTATACAGAGTTGAACTTAGCTTCATGCAGGTTGGAAACTCACACACATTAAAGAGAAAGGAGGCCTTAAACCTACTCAGTGATTACCTGGATGTGCATCCTCCACCCTGAGCAGCTTCCCGGGATATACCTGCAAATACCACCAGTAAAGGTATGGAAAGAGACTGACTTGTGTGTGTCTGACTTATTGCCTGCACCCTGCACTGCCATATACTTTGAGGGATCCAGTCTCACCTGTGGGAGACTTAACACCTTGCTGCCAAATAACAATCCCTCAGAGGATTAACCCTGCAGCACTGGTCACTTTGATCAGAAACCACAGGTGGCGTCACGAACAATTACTATTTTCCCCTGTAAATATCCCCCTTTGTATGAGCGCCCAGGGCAACGGACCGAGCTGTGCTACTTGTGACATTCCCCATAGACTTCAACGGGCTTGGTGCCGAGTACCCCATAACCCTGGTGTTGTGCGACTCATCTTTGGCGTCACGAACAGGATACGAAGCTTACTAAATGTGAGTCCTGTGTGCCTAGAATTGGACTGTTTTTGTGCAAAAAGACTGTGTTGCAGTTGTTTGATTTTTGGCGCCATTTTCCGCCATTTTCCGCCATTTTGCCGCCATATTCGCGCCCTGAGGCGCTGGTGAAGAAGGTGGGCGTGCCTTCGTGGGCGTACCCCCCCTGTGGCGCGAAAGCTATGGGGCCCTGTCTAAGTGCTATTATAATGTGAGAGCCTGCCCTACTGCAAGAGAAATCCACCTACTCTTCATCCTATATGCCAAAAAGAGAAAGCGAAAGTCCCGCCTCCACGGAAGAGACCAGATTGTTCCAGATGGGAAACACAGTCTGGCCTGGAGTGAGATGGCAGAAGGACAGGAGACGCTGTGTGGAGGAACGGCGGTGCGCAGACCCCGTTCCCCTGAAGAGCTACTGCCTGTGCCTGAACCGTCCCCAGGTCGGGAGACCGACCAAACAATGCAGAAAGTGGAGGAGGTGGATGCGGTGCTAAGGGACATGGCCCGGCACCGTGCAGAGATGGAGGCGATGGAGAAAAGCTGGCGTGCCCTGAAACAGCGGCTGCTGTGGGACGCGACGCTCTCCCCCCTGGATGCGCAGATGTCACCTGCGCCACCACTGCAAGCGGCTGATGAAAAACCGGAGGCCGGCTCCAAAAGTGCTGATCCTGACTCCGCCGGGGACGCGGCGGGAGGGAAGGAGGCTGAGGAGGCCCTGCCCGCACCGGAGTGCCAACCAGGCCTGGAGGCCGCAGCGGAATGCAGCCCCCGGTAGGGACGCCGGAGGAGACCCAGCCATCCGTGATGGAGATCGATTGGGAGGAAATGGAGTACCTGGACGACGTAGAATACGCCACCCAGCTGGAGAACGAGTGGCGACGCCGTGAGCAGGAGCAGCGGCAGCAGCAGGAGCAGAGAGGCGCAGCAGCTTCGCCAGAGGTACCGGGAAGAGGTCTCTCGCTGATAAGGGAAACGTCAGGCGAGACAAAGGTACGCTCCGGGAACCGCGGCGCCAGGGGACGGTGTGTGCCTCTAAGGCTCGAGGAGTTTGGGGTTACATATGCAAGCCCGGGTTCTCTCCAGAGATCTTTGTTCATTGCTGCGGTGCGGGGTTTCACCTGTTAAAAGGGGATGTTGTCACCTATACACGACACTGTAGCCGTCAGGGGTGGTTTGCCCTGAATGTCTCCCGAGTCAGCGACCCCGTCCCTGAAGCCGGCAATGTACCCAGTGTCCCAAGTCACAACCCCATCAGCGCCAGGCCGCGGACCTGCATCGTGCCCTGCATCGTATACTGCATCCTACTCTGCATCGCAAAAGCCTTGTGCGTTTCCAACTGAGCCACTGCGCGCACCTGCTTCCTGTCCAGCATCTTATTCTACAACGCAACAGGCTAGTGCGACCTCCATGGATCCAAATCTATATTCAGAAGAGGCACCTGTAAGGCCTCCAGCAAGTCGCAAAGCAAGTCGCAAAGGTGAAACAAGGACTGTGACTACCCAGACACAGGTAGCAGGACATGATCTACTAGTGATGCGTTCCAGAGCGCACCGCGTACTTCCAGCCCCAGGCATGGAAGAAGTACTCGCTATTTGCAAAGAAGAACAGTAGGACCCAGACAGGGTTTACTGCATCTGTACAAAGTTAAAGAAGATTTGCACTTTATTGAATGTTGATAATATGTGATGATGTTTGCATAGTATGCATAGTATACCCCAGTTGGGTAATGAGTAACACAGTATTATGATAGAAATGTGATTTTTCTAGGAATGTTCTTATGCCAAGGACTGCGTGGCTGAGGACATTGCCAGCCCAAAAACTTTAGTTGTAAATAGTTGGCACTCAGTGCCCCATCTTGGTTTTACGTAAAAGCCTTTCTACCTCTGTAGAAAAACCAGTATGGTGTGGCCTTGAGTGAGGTCTGCAGCAAAGAAGTCCTGCAGCCCACCCAGGACCCACGTGGGAGGTTTGGTACGGGTCATCCACAAGAATATTGTATTTATTGTGAAAAGTATTTTGATATTTTTCTATTTTGCAACTTGTACATAATGTAACGTTAAAGTGTCCTTACCTCCCGCAAGGGATGAGTTATGTTGTTAATGTTATTATAAAAATTGTTTTTATATTTCAGCCCGGGAGTGCTGATGATAACTAGGGGGGATGTGTGGCCCAGCTGCGCTTGGTACACATGTTCCCAGGAGAATGCACAGAAAGGTAATTACAAAAACCTGATATTCATTCACACTCACACTTCCCTATAGTGCCACTAGAGGGAGCCTTAGACTATTTAAGGGTGTGAGAGACGTTAGCAGTAGTTCAGTTCAGTCTAGCTTGGGGTGATTCAGGAGTGAGTCATTCCAGTCAGAGGAGACAGACGGAGATTTCCTGTCAGAAAGATTGCAAACTGTTATCTCAGAACATCCTGACTGTTAGTACCCTATGAATGTGGAAAGTGACTCTCGAAGCGGGCTTGTATTCAGTCTGACGGAAGGTCCTGAAAGCTGCTTTGGACAGAGTTTATGAAGGAAAAGAAGGAAGGGGACTACAGTTATTACAACGAGTCGACTGAGAAACGGTCAGTGAGCTGTGGAAGGAAGGAAGCTGACGACTACACCTACTGCTACCCATGCTTATGTTAAGGGTGAGAGTAGGGCGACGGGCGAGTGGTGACCAAAGGAAAGAGTGATCGAGGCGTTACAGCAACAATTGCTGCTTCCACTCTGCTTAACCGGACGCCGGGTCCGAAGCCTTGCTAGAACCTTCACGGCTAGTAGGAGAAAACCGGAATCCCTGCTAGACTTCAAGTCGCAGAGGGGCCCTATAGTGCTGATACGTAACCGGGGTCAGGGAGAACAGGAGTCTAGCGGGACGCTGCATATAAAGACTTAGTTCTTGCCAAAAGAAGGCTCCACCACAATGTCGGCCGGGCGTAGCTGTTCTATACAGAGTTGAACTTAGCTTCATGCAGGTTAGAAACTCACACACATTAAAGAGAAAGGAGGCCTTAAACCTACTCAGTGATTACCTGGATGTGCATCCTCCACCCTGAGCAGCTTCCCGGGATATACCTGCAAATACCACCAGTAAAGGTATGGAAAGAGACTGACTTGTGTGTGTCTGACTTATTGCCTGCACCCTGCACCGCCATATACTTTGAGGGATCCAGTCTCACCTGTGGGAGACTTAACACCTTGCTGCCAAATAACAACCCCCCAGAGGATTAACCCTGCAGCGCTGGTCACTTTGATCAGAAACCACAGGTGGCGTCACGATTAGAACAATTACTATTTTCCCTTGTAAATATCCCCCTTTGTATGAGCGCCCAGGGCAACGGACCGAGCTGTGCTACTTGTGACATTCCCCATAGACTTCAACGGGCTCGGTGCCGAGTAACCCATAACCCTGGTGTTGTGCGACTCACAAGGCTGCAGTGCTATCCACTGAACCACCGTGCTGCCCATTATATATAATAAACCTAATATGGGAAAAATAAGGAAAATCATTATACTCTCTGCTCATCTCTCCAGCCTTGTTGCATCTTTATATTGCCACTGTTCATGTTAAATTCCTTGGGCCTCCGATATTGGCACCAAACTTCCTGGTCTGATGAGTCCCGGGAATGTCACATGAGAAGTCACAAGCACCTGAGAAGGTCACTAGGTCATGGTGTGTACCAGGTCTTCGGTTGCATGTGCTAAAGATTCCTGGGGAATTCAACGCATGCGGCGAGGACCAGATGGGTAATGGTGAAGACCAGAGGGGCCGGAGAGGTGGGTGATAAGGTGTGCATAAGTATATTTTCTTTTTACATTTTGATGGCCTTTTATGGTTCAGAAAAACATTTTGCTGGCTATTGTGCTGAATCCAGTTGGAAGGGAAATGCAAAAAATCCATAATTTGGGGAATGCAGATTTTTGTAAAGTTCAACTAGAATTTCATTCAAATTAATTTGCTTATCTCTAATGTATGGTGACACTCTGGAAATATGGAAAGCTTATTGCTAGTTCTATAACCCAAAAAAAACAAAAGAAGAGTTTATTTTTATAATCTTTATTTCAAGTTATATAAATATAAAATTTGAGACGCGCAAGTTTTCTCAGAGCCAGGAGTCTTGCTCTGTTTTGCCCGGTAGCTGCCATGTTGTGTTGGTGCAGAGTCTTTAACTCTTTGTGGTAAAGCAGCAGATGGAGCCTGCTAACAATCCCAGTACTTCTCCACTTTGTGCACAGAATGTTCACTGCACAGTTTTCTTTAGTATGAAATAACTATCGTTAGATGTCTACAGTCTTGTAAACTATTATTTCCACTCATTGATAAAAATTACGGGTGCACCAACTTTAGCAGCTCCAATGTTTTTCCACTTGGTACCCAGGATTCCCATGGCACGGAGACTTGCCTCCTGCACCACTGGAGGATAGCACTTACTAATGAGTCTCAACCCCATAAACACGTCACGTAATGCTGTCGGAGAGAGTTCTTCATAGGGTAAAGCGTCTCTTATCATAGTGAGGTGTTTCAGGACAGCGTCTACCTCGTCTACCGTATACAACAAGTCAGTACTGTGGATCATCATCTTCACCAGAAGGGCAGGTTCTTTTTGCCCGAGTTGTTCATATATTTGGCAGGATTTTAATCCACCAGCACTTAACAGCTCTTCAGCATTATTACATCCGATGTAAGGTAGACATTGTAATAAGGCTGCAATACCGGATGCCTTAACCTGCTCGTTTCTACTGTGTAACGTTATCAGTAAGTCAGGTAGGCATCTCCTGACGTGGTGGCTGAAGCCTTTCTTATTCCAGTTGCAGCTCTGGGCGAGATCTGCAAGTAGTGAAGTGGCATATGTCTGGATCAGAGGGTTTGCATGGTTAGATAGTTTGTACAAAGACTGACAATCCTCTCAAATTTCCTGCCTATTTTTGAACTTTTCAGCAGGGTAACAATTTTTGATAGGGCTTGTAAGCTTTTGATGGCAACTTTTGCAGTCCGATGATCTGATAATTTACTGCAAAGGCCGTACAAGATGCCATCTTTGAACTGATGCACCTGTCTTGGGGCACCTATACAGGCATTTCCCATAGCTTGTACAGCATAACAAGCCTCAAGCTCATCCGAGCTTTTCATCTTTGAGGCCATTAATAAGATGTAATATTCTGCCATATTCTCCTCCAGGAGCTCAGGATGGCGCAATAGCTCAGAGAAAAACATGACACCAATGAGTTTGCTTTTCCTCACAGCAGATCTCATTGCTATACGCATGTAATGGATGACCTTTGTCCTTTGCTCTTCAGTTAAGACACATGTAACAAAACGACACATCGCAGCCTGGGTTGTGTCTGTGTCATGGAGGACCTCAGAGTCATCCTGGTGGTTTATGAACCCATAGCTAGGGTGCAGAAGATGGTAACAAAAGTCAAAGCTTTCAGGTGGTCCAGCTTGGTATTGTGTATGGGTAATCAAGTCATCCACGGTCAGTATATTCTGCACTGCACGTTTTCTTTCTTTCCAATCTTTCATGATTTTCTTGTAAATCAGTTCCAATATATTCCGCACACTGCTGTATAGGTGCTCCTCATTGATTTCCAGGCGCTCCATGACTTCTTCGGAGCGGTATACAGCAATGTTAGCCAGGAGCGTCATAGCTGCGCCAGTTATTCCCTGACGGCTCTCACTTTCTGCTTTCAGCATGTGGCTATAGGTCTTATCAATAAGTTCACTAGTCAGAAAGTTGTCAGCGTCTGCTCTGGCAGATGTCATAGTTGACAAGAACAGGAGGGCATTCACCAAATCCTGTCCATCCAGATCATGCAGATGTTCTATAAGCTCGCTGGTCATGGTCTTCATTTTTCCAAGCGCAAGTGATGTAACAATGCCTGGAATACTGTCCTCCAGGAGCGGGACAGTGAGAAGGTCCAACACGGCCAACAGACGTTTATAGTCATGGTTGGATCTCATGCTTGGACGCTTCATTATAGAAGAGGAAATCTGCAAAAAACAGAATATGATATTAAAGGAAATGTATAAATTGTGAATGGAATTAATAATTAATACTCATTACATTTAAAAGTAAATAATTATTCTTTCTGCAGTATAAAGGCAATGTGATTAGGACATTCACTGTAATGAGGGAGATGGTCTCAATTTAAACACTGTGTGACCTATGATCTAGCGGTGTCCATGTTTTCAGGGGTGAACAAAAGCACAGTCAACCACAGTCTTGTTTACCACTGAAAAGGGAGGACACTAGTGAACAGAGGCCAGACAGAGAATGGATTCATCGGTGGTTTCATCTGAATCACGTATATGGCCGGGGTCACACTCAACGTAGAAAAAAAATCGTTCCGATTTTGACTGCCGAGAATTGCACCAATGCTCTTCGTATGGTGACCCGTGTGTAATCCGTTTACAATGCGATGATGCGATTATTTCGCATCTAGTTTCCGTATGACATCCGTATGCAATGCGAATTTAGCATGAGCTTTTACATACAGCAGTTCCCCATCCTGGTGTATATATTCTCCATCCTGGTATATATGTACCTTATCTTGTTCTCCATACAGCTATGTCAATGGAAAAATAACTTTTTGTATGTCTCTTTTAACAAAGGGAGGAAAAAACAAGAATTTTCTTTTTTTTTTGCATTTGAGAAAAATTGATGACACATGGAGGGTAAAAATGAACATTGTTATCAAAATCAGATGGAAAAGAGACGCAGCATAAAGATGAAGAAACAGGACGATTCTTACAGACAAGAAAAAATTGGTGTCTAATGTCCGCCTAATCCTGGCATTGATATTTGCTCCCTAGTTTTTTATTGGGCGATTCCCACTTTTATATCGGATCACTGAGGACTGGATTTGTTTCATGATTTGTAAATAAAAACCTAAATTGATTAAATCGGTTTATCTGTTGTATTGTGCCGTGATTTGTGCCGGACGAGTTACTCATCTCTAGGGGCAATGGCAGCTTCCCATACATCAGAAAACAAGAAAAATAATAATGGGATAAAACATTTAGTTTTCTAAATGACAGCAGAAAATAGATTTACCTCCAAATGGAGACGACTCCTCAGTCAACAATCTTCAGAATAATCCAGAAGAAATTCTCTAATCCACAAATAATTCGCTATTCCACAAGTAGAAGATCTAGGTAAGTGCTATCAGGCGACAGACAAATACCAAGTCTGACCTCTAAGAGGTGGGACGGAGTGTTTGTAGGTTCCGCTCTATTGTGACATCACTCACCTGTGTGACATCACTGCCAGCTTCCATATATGGTAAGTAATGATGTCACAATGCAGCATAATAATAACTAATACTTTTTCTCTCCCTAACTGCCCCCTATAAAGCAGCTGATAATGATGGTGGCACAAATAGGGATGAATAAAATAAAATTCTGCAGTTTTACCGGTAATAGGTTACCGCCGGTAGTTACAGAGGTTGGGCTGAGCTTTTCCTCTTTCCAATTCTCATCATATGACAATATATCACATTTAATCTTTTTCTGACAGACTCCTTTATCTTCTTATTCTGCCTAGAAAGATACATTGAACTATATAATCTAATGCTCAGGATAAAGTCTTCAGACATTTGTTGGCATCATTGGATTTTCTCACATTTCCACTGATAGGGGCAGGGCTGCCACTAGGAATTTTGGGGCCCCATACTGGCAAAATTTATGGGGCCCCCCTTGAGACTCCGCCCAGGCTCCACCGCCCAGTTCCGTATCCACCCTAGCTCCTCCTCCACCACGCAAACCTTCCAAAATCCCTTTGCCCTTTCATGGAAAAACTTCACTTCTGCACCATGCCCTCACCAATGACACATTAACACCAATCACTCGATAAATATGCAGCATTTTGCTTGTTTAGTATAATACACCCCATAGTTCTCCATATAATATAATGTGCACCACAGTCCTCCATATTGTAAAGTGCACACCCCATAGTCTTCCATATAATATATCCATAGTCCTCCATATAGCATAATACACTCCTAATAGTGCTCCATATAGTATAATGCACCGCCAGTCATCCATGTAGTACAATTCACTTCCCATAGTATAATGCACCCCATAGTTCTTCATATGGTATAATGCTAATGTGAAACCAGCCTAAGTGACTTCCTTACCATTATTGTCATAGTGGGTCTCATTGGCCCGCCAAAGGAAATTCTTCTTAAGTCTACCTTTCATTTATAAAGAACATGTCTAATAGATTATTTGTGAATTACCGAATAAGAAATATACCCTAATGGCAAGCTCTTATGAATATTTAAATTGGGGAACAATTATGGTATCAAACTGATTCTTGGATTTGCTGGTCAATCTGACTTTGACCTGTGGTGATAAAAGATTCGATTGGAGTAACCCCAACAAACAACAGAAGAAAGAGCAGCCTTTTCCATGTCTTTCCACGCTCAGAGGTTCACTGTACATGCAGCTATTTCCAGTTTAGCTGTATAGTTTAAAGGGGGGGGTGGTAAAAACCACAGAAAACGACCACAGATCCGGAATAATAGCAATATAGATCTTTATTAAATAGTTAATAACAAACCAGGTGAAAAACAGCAACAGCAACAAACATGGCACAGAATGGACAATACCGTGCAGCAATGGGAGTACGCACATGGACTGATAGGACTACCTGATCAGTATGCAAAAATAGGGACATGGCAAATAAGTTTTCTAAAGGTATAACATAAAAGAAAGAAAATCAAAATGGTATACAGATTACGCCATCCGTCCCCAACGGTCATAATCATACATGCTTCACATGACTGCATGACACGTATCAGGTTGTCACGTGAAGCATATATGACCATAATCATTTTATCCTGACCGTGCCATTAATCCACTAATTGGAGGTAATTTTTGATAATGATGGGCATTCTTAGATACGTGTCATGCAGTCATGTGAAGCATGTATGATTATGACCGTTGGGGACGGATGGCGTAATCTGTATACCATTTTGATTTTCTTTCTTTTAATGTTATACCTTTTGATAACTTATTCGCCATGTCCCTATTTTTGCAAACTGATCAGGTAGTCCTATCAGTCCATGTGCGTACTCCCATTGCTGCACGATATTGTCCGTTCTGTGCCATGTTTGTTGCTGTTTTTCACCTGGTTTGTTATTAACTATTTAATGAAGATCTATATTGCTATTATTCCGGATCTGTGGTCGTTTTCACCACCCCCCTTATTATTAATTAATAATAATCTTTATTTTTATATAGCGCTAACATATTCCGCAGCGCTTTACAGTTTGCACACATTATCGTCGCTGTCCCCGATGGGGCTCACAATCTAGATTCCCTATCAGTATGTTTTTGGAGTGTGGGAGGAAACCGGAGTACCCGGAGGAAACGCACGCAAACACGGGGAGAACATACAAACTCCTTGCAGATGTTCTAGGTGGGATTCGAACCCAGGACTCCAGCGCTGCAAGGCTGCAGTGCTATCCACTGAGCCACCGTGCTGCCCATTATATATAATAAACCTAATATGGGAAAAATAAGGAAAATCATTATACTCTCTGCTCATCTCTCCAGCCTTGTTGCATCTTTATATTGCCACAGTTCATGTTGAATTCCTTGGGCCTCCTATATTGGCACCGAACTTCCTGGTCTGATGAGTCCCGGGAATGTAACATGAGAAGTCACAAGCACCTGAGAAGGTCACTAGGTCATGGTGTGTACCAGGTCTTCGGTTGCATGTGCTAAAGATTCCTGGGGAATTCAACGCATGTGTCGCTGATCTGAAGATGCGACGAGGACTAGATGGGTAATGGTGAAGATCAGAGGGGCCGGAGAGGTGGGTGATAAGGTGTGCATAAGTATATTTTCTTTTTACATTTTGATGGCCTTTTATGGTTCAGAAAAACATTTTGCTGGCTATTGTGCTGAATCCAGTTGGAAGGGAAATGCAAAAAATCCATAATTTGGGGAATGCAGATTTTTGTAAAGTTCAACTAGAATTTCATTCAAATTAATTTGCTTATCTCTAAGGTATGGTGACACTCTGGAAATATGGAAAGCTTATTGCTAGTTCTATAACCCAAAAAAACCAAAAGAAGAGTTTATTTTTATAATCTTTATTTCAAGTTATATAAATATAAAATTTGAGACGCGCAAGTTTTCTCAGAGCCAGGAGTCTTGCTCTGTTTTGCCCGGTAGCTGCCATGTTGTGTTGGTACAGAGTCTTTAACTCTTTGTGGTAAAGCAGCAGATGGAGCCTGCTAACAGTCCCAGTACTTCTCCACTTTGTGCACAGAATGTTCACTGCACAGTTTTCTTTAGTATGAAATAACTATCGGTGGAAGTCTAAAGTCTCGTAAACTATTACTTCCACTCATTGATAGTTTACGGGTGCAACGACTTGAGCAGCTCCAATGCAGTTCCACTTGGTACCCAGGATTCCCATGGCACGGTAACTTGCCTCCTGCACCACTGGAGGATGGTACTTATTAACGAGTCTCCTCAACCCCATGGAAACGACACGTAATGCTCTCGGATAGAGATCTTCATAGGGTAAAGTGTCTCTTATCATGGTGAGGTGTTTCAGGACAGCGTCTACCTTGTCTACACTAAAAAACAACAATTCAGTACTGTGGATCATCATCTTCACCAGAAGGGCAGGTTCTTTTTGCCCGAGTTGTTCATATATTTGGCAGGATTTTACTCCACCAGCATTTAACAGCTCTTCAGCATTATTACATCCGATGTAAGGTAGACATTGTAATAAGGCTGCAATACCGGATGCCTTAACCTGTTCGTTTCTACTGTGTAACGTTATCAGTAAGTCAGGTAGGCATCTCCTGACGTGGTGGCTGAAGCCTTTCTTATTCCAGTTGCAGCTCTGGGCGAGATCTGCAAGTAGTGAAGTGGCATATGTCTGGATCAGAGGGTTTGCATGGTTTAGATAGTTTGTACAAAGACTGACAATCCTCTCAAATTTCCTGCCTATTTTTGAACTTTTCAGCAGGGTAACAATTTTTGATAGGGCTTGTAAGCTTTTGATGGCAACTTTTGCAGTCCGATGATCTGATAATTTACTGCAAAGGCCGAACAAGATGCCATCTTTGAACTGATGCACCTGTCTTGGGGCACCTATACAGGCATTTCCCATAGCTTGCACAGCATAACAAACCTCAAGCTCGTCCGAGCTTTTCATCTTTGAGGCCATTAATAAGATGTAATATTCTGCCATATTCTCCTCCAGGAGCTCAGGATGGCGCAATAGCTCAGAGAAAAACATGACACCAATGAGTTTGCTTTTCCTCACAGCAGATCTCATTGCTATACGCATGTAATGGATGACCTTTGTCCTTTGCTCTTCAGTTAAGACACATGTAATATAACGACACATCGCAGCCTGGATTGTGTCTGTGTCATGGAGGACCTCAGAGTCATCCTGGTGGTTTATGAACCCATAGCTAGGGTGCAGAAGATGGTAAGAAAAGTCAAAGCTTTCAGGTGGTCCAGCTTGGTATTGTGTATGGGTAATCAAGTCATCCACGGTCACTATATTCTGCACTGCACTTTTCTTTCTTTCCAATCTCTGATGATTTTGTTGTAAATCAGTTCCAATATATTCAGCACACTGCTGTGTAGGTTCTTCTTATCGATTTCCAGGCGCTCCATGACTTCTTCGGAGCGGTATACAGCAATGTTAGCCAGGAGCGTCATAGCTGCGCCAGTTATTTCCTGACAGCTCTCACTTTCTGCTTTCAGCATGTGGCTATAGGTCTTATCAATAAGTTCACTAGTCAGAAAGTTGTCAGCGTCTTCTCTGGCAGATGTCATAGTTGACAAGAACAGGAGGGCATTCACCAAATCCCGTCCATCCAGATCATGCAGATGTTCTATAAGCTCGCTGGTCATGGTCTTCATTTTTCCAAGCGCAAGTGATGTAACAATGCCTGGAATACTGTCCTCCAGGAGCGGGACAGTGAGAAGGTCCAACACGGCCAACAGACGTTTATAGTCATGGTTGGATCTCATGCTTGGACGCTTCATTATAGAAGAGGAAATCTGCCAAAAACAGAATATGATATTAAAGGAAATGTTGTATAAATTGTGAATGGAATTAATAATTAATACTCATTACATTTAAAAGTAAATAATTATTCTTTCTGCAGTATAAAGGCAATGTGATTAGGACATTCACTGTAATGAGGGAGATGGTCTCAATTTAAACACTGTGTGACCTATGATCTAGCGGTGTCCATGTTTTCAGGGGTGAACAAAAGCGCGATCAACCACAGTCTTGTTTACCACTGAAAAGGGAGGACACTAGTGAACAGAGGCCAGACAGATAATGGATTCATCGGGGGTTTCATCTGAATCACGTATATGGCCGGGGTCACACTCAACGTAGAAAAAAATCGGTCCGATTTTGACTGCCGAGAATTGCACCAATGCTCTTCGTATAGTGACCCGTGTGTAATCCGTTTACAATGCGATGATGCGATTTCCTCGCATCTAGTTTCCGTATGACATCCGTATGCAATGCGAATTTAACATGAGCTTTTACATACAGCAGTTCCCCATCCTGGTGTATATATTCTCCATCCTGGTATATATGTACCTTATCTTGTTCTCCATACAGCTATGTCAATAGAAAAATAACTTTTTGTATGTCTCTTTTAACAAAGGGAGGAAAAAACAAGAATTTGTCCATCAATTTTCTTTTTTTTTTGCATATGAGAAAAATTGATGACACATGTAGGGTAAAAATGAACATTGTTATCAAAATCAGATGGAGAAAGAGACGCAGCATAAAGATGAAGAAACAGGACGATTCTTACAAAGAAGAAAAAAATGGTGTCTAATGTCGGCCTAATCCTGACATTGATATTTGCTCCCTGGTTTTTTATCGGGCGATTCCCACTTTTATATCGGATCACTGAGGACTGGATTTGTTTCATGATTTGTAAATAAAAACCTAAATTGATTAAATCGGTTTATCTGTTGTATTGTGCCGTGATTTGTGCCGGACGAGTTACTCATCTCTAGGGGCAATGGCAGCTTCCCATACATCAGAAAACAAGAAAAATAATAATGGGATAAAACATTTAGTTTTCTAAATGACAGCAGAAAATAGATTTACCTCCAAATGGAGACGACTCCTCAGTCAACAATCTTCAGAATAATCCAGAAGAAATTCTCTAATCCACAAATAATTCGCTATTCCACAAGTAGAAGATCTAGGTAAGTGCTATCAGGCGACAGACAAATACCAAGTCTGACCTCTAAGAGGTGGGACGGAGTGTTTGTAGGTTCCGCTCTATTATGACATCACTCACCTGTGTGACATCACTGCCAGCTTCCATATATGGTAAGTAATGATGTCACAATGCAGCATAATAATAACTAATACTTTTTCTCTCCCTAACTGCCCCCTATAAAGCAGCTGATAATGATGGTGGCACAAATAGGGATGAATGAAATAAAATTCTGCAGTTTTACCGGTAATAGATTACCGCCTGTTGTTACAGAGGTTGGGCTGAGCTTTTCCTCTTTCCAATTCTCATCATATGACAATATATCATATTTAATCTCTCTGACAGACTCCTTTATTCTTCTTATTCTGCCTAGAAAGATACATTGAACTATATAATCTAATGCTCAGGATAAAGTCTTCAGACATTTGTTGGCATCATTGGATTTTCTCACATTTCCACTGATAGGGGCAGGGCTGCCACTAGGAATTTCGGGTCCCCATACTGGCAAAATTTATGGGGCCCCCCTTGAGACTCCGCCCAGGCTCCACCGCCCAGTTCCATATCCACACTAGCTACTCCTCCACCACGCAAACCTTCCAAAATCCCTTCGCCCTTTCATGGAAAAACTTCACTTCTGCACCATGCCCTCACCAATGACACATTAACACCAATCACTCGATAAATTTTGCTTGTTTAGTATAATACACCCCATAGTTCTCCATATATTATAATGTGCACCACAGTCCTCCATATTGTAAAGTGCACACCCCATAGTCCTCCATATAATATATCCATAGTCCTCCATATAGTATAATACACTCCTAATAGTGCTCCATATAGTATAATGCACCGCCAGTCATCCATGTAGTACAATTCGCTTCCCATAGTATAATGCACCCCATAGTTCTTCATATGGTATAATATATTCCCCATAGTCCTCGATACAGTATAATGCAGCCCACATATAGTATAATGCAGTCACCCTATAGAGCATAATGCAGCCACTCCACAGAGCATAATGCAGCCACCCCAGAGTGTAATACAACCACCCCACAGAGTATAAGCTA
Source organism: Oophaga sylvatica (assembly GCA_033576555.1). Classification (NCBI taxonomy): domain Eukaryota; kingdom Metazoa; phylum Chordata; class Amphibia; order Anura; family Dendrobatidae; genus Oophaga; species Oophaga sylvatica. Next base: position 57,306,804 of record JARQOD010000002.1, read on the forward strand.
AACCCCCATAGAATATAATTGAGCCCCCTTATATAGTATAATGTAGCCCCTCCATAAAATACAATGTAGCCCTCCATATAGTATAATGCAGCCCCCATAGAATATAATGTAGCCCCCTCAAAGTATAATGAAGCCCCCATACAATATAATCTAGCCCCCCATAGAATATAATGCAGCCCCATAGAATACAATGTAGCCACCTCATACAGTATAATGTAGCCCCCTCATAGAGTATGATGCAATCACCCCTCATAGAATATAATAAATATAATACAGCCCCCCATAGAATATAATGTATCCCCGAATAGAAAATCATACAGCCTGCCTCCCCAAAGGAATATAACGTAGTCCCCCATAGTATATAACACAGCCCACATAGTGTATAGCAGGGCCCACATAGTATATAGCAGGGCCCACATAGTATATAGCAGTGCCCACATAGTATATAGCAGGGAGGGCCCACATAGTATATAGCAGGGAGGGCCCACATAGTATAGCAGGGAGGGCCCACATAGTATATAGCAGGGTGGGCCCACATAGTATATAGCAGGGCCCACATAGTATACAGCAGGGCCCACATAGTATACAGCAGGGCCCACATAGTATATAGCAGGGAGGGCCCACATAGTATATAGCAGGGAGGGCCCACATAGTATACAGCAGGGAGGGCCCACATAGTATATAGTAGGGAGGGCCCACATAGTATACAGCAGGGAGGGCCCACATAGTATACAGCAGGGAGGGCCCACATAGTATACAGCAGGGAGGGCCCACATAGTATATAGTAGGGAGGGCCCATATAGTATATAGTAGGGAGGGCCCACATAGTATACAGCAGGGAGGACCCACATAGTATACAGCAGGGAGGGCCCACATAGTATATAGCAGGGAGGGCCCACATAGTAAATAGTAGGGAGGGCCCACATAGTATATAGCAGGGAGGGCCCACATAGTATACAGCAGGGAGGGCCCACATAGTATACAGCAGGGAGGGCCCACATAGTATACAGCGGTGAGGGCCCACATAGTATATAGTAGGGAGGGCCCACATAGTATATAGTAGGGAGGGCCCACATAGTATATAGCAAGGAGGGCCCACATAGTATACAGCAGGGAGGGCCCACATAGTATACAGCAGGGAGGGCCCACATAGTATATAGTAGGGAGGGCCCACATAGTATACAGCAGGGAGGGCCCACATAGTATATAGCAGGTTGGGCCCACATAGTACAGCCCTCATTTCTCCACTACCCCCAGCTCAATAAGCACTGACAGAATTTAAAAAAAAAAAATTGCGATAGATCCAGCTATAGTCTTTATATTAGCAACGCAGAGGTATTCAAACAAATTTGATTATGGTAAAATTCCTCGTTTTGTTGCTGTGTTACATGAGTTTTGCTTATGATAGCTGTATAGTTTGTAGTGGTTAGTTCCAAATTTAGTATCCCTCCATGGTAGGCAATGATGGTGGTACATATATACAGTAGCTGGTTAATAAATATACATAAAGATTTGTTATTTTCAAGAAGTAGTAAAGAAACAAGCTTCATAGCTACCACAGGACTGTCACCAGGAATTTCAAGGCCCCATACTGGCAAAATTTTTGGGCCCCCTTAAGACTCCATCCAGGCTCCACCCCAGCTCCACTTCCACCCCAGCTCTGCCTCTATTCTTTGAACCTTCCACAGTCTCTGGAAAGTGGATTTGTCGTCGTGAGCCAGTTGAATGGCCACCAAGTGCTCCCGATCTGACTCCTTTAGACTTTTATCTTTGGGGTCATCTGAAGGCAATTGTCTATGCTGTGAAGATATGAGATGTGCAGCATCTGAAACAATGGATACAGGAAGCCTGTGTTAGCATTTCTTCTGTGGTGTTGCTATCAGTGTGTCAAGAGTTGGAGAAGAGGGTTGAATTGACAATCCAACACAAAGGGCAGCACTTTGAACACATTTTATAAGTGGTCATAAACTTGTAAATAACTCATGAAAGAATAAAGTTACATTAAAACCAAGCACACCATTGTTTTCTTGTGAAATTCTCAATAAGTTTGATGTATCACATGACTCTCTTCCCATTGAAAAAAAATAAAGTTTGATCCAAAATGGCCGACTTCAAAATGGCAGGCCATGGTCACTACCCATCTTGAAAAGTTTTCCCCCTCCCATATACTAATGTGCCACAAACAGGAAGTTGATATCACCAACCATTCCCATTTTATTTAGGTGTATCCATATAAATGGCCCACCCTGTATAACCTGTAATATTATACTTTTCAAGAAAGGCATCCAGTCCCTTCTTAAATTTTAGTAGGGAATCACTCATTACAACATTAGACGGCAGAGAGTTCCATAGTCTCACTACTGTTACAGTAAAGAATCTGCGTCTGTGAATATGACTAAACCTTCTTTCCTCCAGACGTAGAGGATGCCCCCTTGTCCCCGTCACAGGTCTAAGAGTAAAAAGATCATTAGAAAGGTCTTTGTACTGTCCCCTCATATATTTACACATTGTAATAAGATCACCCCTAAGCCTTCGTTTTTCCAAACTAAATAACCCCAAGTGTAATAACCTGCCCTGGTATTGCAGACCCCCCAGTTCTCTATTAACCTTGGTCGCTCTCCTCTGCACCCGCTCTAGTTCAGCTATGTCTTTCTAATACACCGGAGACCAGAACTGTTCACAGTATTCTAAGTGTGGTCGCACTAGTGACTTGTATAGGGGTAAAATTATGTTCTCCTCATGAGCATCTATGCCTCTTTTAATGTATCCCATTATTTTATTTGCCTTTGCAGCAGCTGCCTGACACTGGCACTAAATGTGAGTTTGTCGTCCACCCATACACCCAGGTGTTTTTCAGTGATAGTTTTTCCCAGTGTTTTAGGCTAAGTGCACACGTTCAGGAATGTTTGCAGAACCGGACTTTTTTCACGTTTTTTGCGCGTTTTTGGTGCGTTTTTTGCGCGGATTTGACGCGTTTTTACCGCAATTTTTTCTGAGCTTTCTAGGTCAATAATATAGCGGGAAAAACGCTAGAAATCCGCAAAATTAATGGACATGTTGCTAGATTTTCCGCGATGCGTTTTTTTCGCGGAAAAAAACGCACCATGTGCACAAAAATTGCGGAATTCATTCTAAATGATAGGATGCTTTATACATGCGTTTTTGACGCGTTTTTTCCCGCGAAAAAACGCAAATAATCCTGAACGTGTGCACTTAGCCTTACAGTTAAGCACATAATTATACATCTTATTTCTTCTGCCCAAGTGCATGACCTTACATTTGTCCCCATTAAAGCTCATTTGCCATTTACCAACCCAAGCGTCTAGTTTACATAAATTTTCCTGTAATATAAAATTGTCCTCCTCTGTATTGATTACCCTGCAGAGTTTAATGTCATCTGCAAATATTGAAATTCTACTCTGTATGCCCCCTACAAGGTCATTAATAAATATGTTAAAAAGAAGCGGACCCAACACCGACCCCTGCGGTACCCCACTGCTAAATGTGACCCAGTCCGAGTGTGCTCCATTAATAATCACCCTTTGTTTCCTATCCCTGAGCCAGCTCTTAAACCACTTATACATATTTTCCCCTATCCCCATTGTTCTCATTTTATGTATTAACCTATTGTGTGGCACCATATCAAAAGCTTTTGAAAAGTCCATATACACCACGTCCAGTGTTTTCCCTTGGTCCAGTCAGGAACTTACCTTTTCCTAGAAGCTTATCAGATTAGTCTGACAGGAACGGTACCTCGTAAACCCATGTTGATATTGGGTCATGAGGTTATTCTTCTTCAGTATACAGGTAATACAGTGATCACCGGTGACATTACACAGGAGCTCTGTACATAGTGTATAGTGTACAGGTAATACAGGGATCACCAGTGACATTATACACAGGAGCTCTGTATGTTGTGTCAGTGTACAGGTAATACAGTGATTACCGGTGACATTATAAGCAGGAGCTCTGTATAATGTCAGTGTACAGGTAATACAGTGATCGCCAGTGACATTATATGCAGGAGCTCTGTATATAGTGTCAGTGTACAGGTAATACAGAGCTCACCAGTGACATTATACACAGGAGCTCTGTATATAGTGTCAGTGTACAAGTAATACAGTGGTCACCAGTGACACTACACACAGGAGCTCTGTATATAGTATATAGAGTACAGGTAATACAGAGCTCACCAGTGAGATTATACAGATGAACTCTGCATATAGTGTATAGTTTATAGGTAATACACTGATTACCGCTGACATTATACACAGGAGCTCTGCATATAGTGTCAGTGTACAGGTAATACAGTAATGACCAATGACATTAAACACATGAGCTCTGTATAGAGTGTCAGTGTATATTGTCAGTGTACAAGTGGTACAGTGATCACTGGTGACATTATACACAGAAGCTCGGTGCATAGTGTTTAATGTACAGGTAATACAGTGATCACCAGAGACATTATACACAGAAGCTCTGTAGTCTGTATATAGTGTACAGTGTATATTGTCAGTTTACAGGTAACACACTGACTCACCGATGACGTCTCTTGTTGAAGTCTTTCATCTTCGCTTTTCTTCTTCATAAAGGTCATGCCACCATCACTTCTTCCAACCAGGACTTGTCTCTGTAGAAAATAGCACACAGTTATCTAGAGCACCACTTCCAGAGCACATTCCCCACATTTTCCCCAACTTCTACACTACTGAGCTGAATACAGACAAATACCCACCATTAATATATAATTATTTATTATGCAATACCTTTCCAAATATAAATTGAAATCAACCACTGGTCCCCCGTAACTATAAATAACCATTTTCCCCACCTAATAAATAGATAAATTAATTAGCACCTTCACCAAATTCATTACTAGTCACACTCCTACATCCTCAATTCCCCATTCTGTACCTCTCGCTCCCCCAATTCATTATATTTACATACCCCACTCCAACTCCAATTCATTGTCATGTCCCCTCTCTCACACCCCATCCTCAATTTATCATTTGCTCTCCCCTTTACCATCAATTCCATCAATTCATCATCATTTGCTCTCCCCACCACCCTCAATTCATTATTTGCTGTATCCCACCCTCAGTTCATCATTATTTGCTCTCCCCTTTACTCTCAAATCATCATCATTTTCTCTCCCCTCCACCCTCAATTCATCATTATTTGCTATCACCACTCCCCCACCCTCAAGCCATCCTTTGCTCTCCCCAACCCCCAACCTCAATTCATCATTATTTGTTCTCACCCACCTCAATACATAATCATTCACTGCCCACCATCCAACAAATCAATTTATCATCATTTGCTCCTCCCCAAGCCAATGTAATTAATTTTATTAAAAAAAGTTTAAAATTTTTACCTCGCGTACGATCCCTTGCAGTTTCACTTCTGGACTGATATCCTGGAGAGTGGTGCGCGTACATGCTGGCACATACATAATGACATCATCGTGTATGCGCCATCACCAGCACGTCACAGAAAGAGGTGGAATGACTTCCTTGGGAGCTGCACAAACGTTCAGTTTTGACGGACGTGGAGTTACAAGAAGGCTTCCTGCACTGTCACATGATACTTTATTATACTCTGAGCCCCTTTGAGCAGATGCACAAGAGGGGGGCCCTGACCCCTCCCCCCCTCTTTACTTCTGCTCACTGGCCCCCATACAGCAGTAAGAGTAGTGATGCCCTGATGGTGACCTTGGCTGCCAATGAGGCATCATTTGCTAGTGGTTTAGTTATAAGTATCCAGATTATTGATCTTGTGTCAAAGTGCAGAATATCCAGGTCACTCTGTGTTACAAAGGATTCAAAGTTCATCTATCCAATCCAATGGATGGCTTACTGTGAACGCTAAGAAAAAAATTCAATAAAAATCTTTAGAAAATACTGCAATTTAAAGACTGCCCTTTTCACTTTATTCTCCATTAAGTGGAATGTCCAGCTCTATTGGCTCAGAAATAGAGTATTTTAATGAATGTTCCTCTTCATTGAACTGGTTGATGAGGAAGGTCAATGACCCTGTCATCCACTAAGTAATGTTTCTTTCTGTGTTGTTGGGTGAATGCACAACTTCTGCACTCATTTAAAGGTTTCAAGACAATAACCTATTATGTGAATATCTCTAGGGTTCATTTACTTTGATGAAGTAGAAATCTTGCAGCACTCTGAGAAGGATGACTTTACTTATAGCAACAAATCAGAACCTCTTTCTTAATAAAGTTCTATAAATGAGAAACATAATGTTTTGCTATGGTTACACTACTTGAATCAGAGAATGGTTTGATAAAGGCAGGCAGCTATGGGAGTATGAAACCTCTGCAGTCACACGGTGCCAGTCCCTGGTGAGAGTGGCATCACAGGTTGGATTTGGCTTCTGAGAATCCAAAAGTGTTTGACAAATACTAGACAACCTCTTTTCAATGTCCCTAATGCGCTTAGTAAAATGAAAAAAATAAAATCGCATCTCCTGGACTGGCGCAGCTCCTCCTCTCTGAGCGATGCCCTCCTCACCCAGAAAACTCCCCTCTATCTGGCGGAAATGTCAATGGATGCAGGGCTCACGTGACAAACAATTTCAGAAGATTGACAGGGGTCACAGCTGTTGCATACTTTTAATAGTTGCCAGGGATCAAGCCGCATGGGTGACCAGTCATAAAGGTGGGTCCTCAGCGGCTTCTCCCCACCACTGACACTGGCAAGTTTCTGTGAGTATAGGCAGGGGCTTGTCAGTCACTGTCAGTGGGCAGAAAAAAGCCTCTGGGGACCCTCCTGTACAGACTGACTAGTGTACAGTGCGGCTTGGTCCCCAGTGGCTGTTAAAACCAGAGTATCTGAAGGAGACCCTCAGAGTCTTGAGCTGTGCAGTGAGTAGAGGTCCACCACAGTGACAGCCTGCTACGAGATCTCATAGATCCATTGATGCCGCAGTGCTATCCTGGAGAGAGACTGCCACGTTTCCTACCAAACAGGTTGGCATGTTTCCCACCAAACCAAGTTATGAGACATGGTAGAGTGTGGTGTCCTCGTCCTCCCCTTAATAGGAGTCCAGTATAGATGGATTGGAGTTCCCCTGCCAGTTGCTGATTTTGAGGTCAAGGAACCTCAAGGTGACTATAGAGTGATCCATAGTACTGGAACTATGCACTACAGATGGCATTCATTAAATAGACTGTTGTGTTCCTCTCCAAAAGTAATGTCATGTGTATGTGCTTTGCACTGAATTGTGACTGGCAAAATCTGCCAATTATGGACAGTCACCATGAACTGTATTTATTTATTACTGCAAACTTCTGTTAAAATGGTGTTTTCCAATTTCTAATCATTGCTGTGTTCGTTGTGCTGTCTGTGCCTCTGCAGGATAGCCATCACTGACTCTCACCTACCCTTCCAGCTTTCTAGTACTGTTCTGTAATGTTACACCTCTTCCCGGAAAGCAGTGGCTAAACATAGCTCTGCTGATAGTCATCTCCAGTGAGGGCCATCTGGGCTTCCTCCCGGGCTCTGGCTAATGCGCCCTGAGCACAGAGACTATATAAAGGAAAAGTGGGTTACATTGTAGAGGAACCGTAGCTTGCACATCTAGATGTGCTGCCGTGACTTACACATGGATGGTTATTGTTATACCTGGCTCATTTTTATTCATAATTTTTCATGTATTATATACTGTAGCATGAACAGTTCAGGGTGCATGATAGTGCTGTGACAGACCCTTTCCTACAGGCACCAAATTAGGAAATATTTGTTTGGTATCACCACTGGACCTGTCTGACCTCGCTCACACTTGAATTGAGCGAGCCTGCACACGTTTAGTCGGCAGGAGACCACATGTATGAATTTCACATACTTACGATCATGCAGCCACCACTCTTGGCTTTCGGTGCCGGCAGTAGAGAACCTTCACAGCGCACAGCACTGATTCACAAGTCTGCAGTCACATAGAATGAGGCTGGACAACCTCTTTAAAGCTTACCAGAGTGGATGGCAGAGCATAGAGCCAAACTCTCTCTACTCTGCCACAGTTTGTAACTATAATCAAGTCCTGAGGGATATGGATATAGTTAGAAATTAATCAGACCCATGTGACCCATGTTGGTACTAGTCCATCTGGCATGCATTTGTAAGCTATACCAGATGGGCAGTCCAGACCCACTGGTAGTTGTGTGATGTGTTCTGCTTTATGTTATAGCTGGGAGACAAATCTAGGGGCAAACTTTTCAATAGTATGCAGGACTACAAGATGCCAGGTACTTTCAGCTGCATCACATCTAATGTGGTGTACCTAATTATATGTACTAAATGTCCAACTGGGGGTCTGTATATGGGGGAGACGGGCAAAAACTGAGAAAAGGATGAATTCTCATCGCCACACAATAAGAGAAAAAAGAATGGATCTACCTGTGGCAAAACATTTTTGCTCCCCTGATCATAGCATGTCAGATATGAAAATACTTGTACTGAGAAGCAGCTTCACATCTCAGAGACATAGAAGAATTTGCGAATACAAATTGATGGTGACCTTTGACACTCTTAATGCTGGAATGAACCTGTCACATGGTTTTATGGCCTATTACATCAATTAAGGAATTTACTCCAAATACCCTGTGAAAACATCACAAAACATTACCAGACCCCAATCAGAGGGCAATAAAACTTTCACACTCCTTATCTATGAACTGTTCCAATATTTATGCTCATCCCTCTGCCATAATGACTATTCTGCTTCACGTCACTTGTCTTACCTATTGCATTTTTTCTGTGCTGCTTTGTGTATAAATATGTGATTCTTCAGATTTTGTATTAGTCTACGCCTGATGAAGAGACCTGAGTAGTCTCGAAAGCTTGCAATTTGTTACCATCTTTTCAGTTAGCCATTAAAAGGTATCAACCACTGAGGACTATCAACTCTAAATATTTTTCAATAGTATGCAGTAATTTATAGTATCTGATTCTGAAAGTTTAAGAGTTAAGACCACCTATAAAGACACTAAACTTACCTAATGAGGACCTGCCACCTTTCTGGACATGTCTGTTTTAACAAATATTTTAATTTGCCTTTAAATAAAAAATTTAGAGCATCTTTTCTTATACATTTATATTGTACTGTTCCCCCATTATTCATCCTAGAAATTTATGAATATATTGACACGTGGGTGTTACTATTGTCCTTGTCAAGCGGGTGTAACCCTTGGTTATTAATTTATTCATACATTTTTAGAAGGAATAACAGTGGAACTGCATAGCCCAGAATTACAAATAAAATACTAAAATGTTATATTATGGGGGAATACAGTGGTAGTGCTACGTTCTGCTTGTATTTCTGCATTCAGTCCATCCTTTTTGGATAAGCTGTACTTCGGTTTGAATGGGTTAAAAATATATGCAATTTTTTTGTAATACTGTCCAGTATTGCAGAATAAAAGTATATGGCTGGGTTCACATATATCTGTTGCACCAGGCTAAGTTTTTTGAGACTGATTCAACTCAATGGATCAGAACTGATTGAAAAATTGATACAAAAATGTACCAGTTGCTGATGGGATTTTTAATCATTTCCCAAAGACACTAATCCAGGGTCAGATCCCAAAGTTATATGAAATATTGCAATCAGGGCGCTTGATCGGCATCTACCGGCGAAAATGCTGGATGGAAACGAGGACGGAGCACTGGCCACATGCAAACTCAGTGTAATAATTATTCAAAGATCCTTCACTTTCTAGTTGAGTCTATGTTTTAGTGTAAAAAAAAATAATTAAAAAGATGCAATTTATCTAGGTTTAGTTTCAAACTGAGTAGTGTGAGAAGGTTAAAAAGCCTACATTTTTCTCATATGTTGCTTTTACCACTGATATTTTACACTTCGTTTGATAGTCATCTTGTCATCTTATCTCCTTAATCCCTAATTCACCCATAGATTATCTGGTCATGTGGATTGCCCGCCAGGGCAGTGGTGATACTCGGTACCGGGCTGCTTCTTAAAGAGGAAGTGTCACAGCAGCCGTGACCCGGTCCATGGTACTGGGCATCCAATAAAAGGGATAGGGAAAAAAGGGGATAGTAAAGTTTGTAATAAAGTGTTCGTGACGCCACCCGTGGTATTCAGTCAGGGGACCAACACTGCAATGCAGATCCTCTGGGATGATGATAGGGCAGCAAAGATGGTTAAGCTCTCCACGGGTAGAGCTGTGTCCCAGGGCAGTTAGGATATTGAAGGTGATGTTGGTGGTGAGTGTGGTGCAGGGCAGGTGACTCAGAAATGATTCAGAGGACACAGCAGGGTGCAGTTTCCAATGCTTTACTCACAGTTCACTTGTGCACAGATGCTTGCTTAGTGCCGTGTCCTCAAGGTGAGGGGTCAAGCAAATTCCCTGGTAGATCAGGATACACCTTTCCAGGACTCCCTTCAGTATGTTCCTCTCCTGGCCATCTCACTGCGCTGGCTTCCTCCCTCCAGCCCAGCACCTACACAATCAGTGTCCCAAGCCAGCAGCCATGGACCTTGTCGGGCGATATCCTCTGAGTCCCCTTGCTCCTATATGGCTGCCTTTTCAGCGAGTAATTGTGGATGTGGCTGAGGCACGTACAGATACCTCAGCTTCCGGCTTGCTAGCTAAGTCTTGAAGTCCTCCACTAGTCTTGGGGGCCGGTTCCCCTACTACGACCTGGTCCCTCCAATACTGGATCTGGCCCCACGGATGGATCTCTCACTATCCGTGCCCCTAGGACCACTTCTGTCTTCCTGGGAGCTTCCTTCAATCTCTCCTCTCAATTCTCTCTACTCCTCTGGGGACAAGCTCTTCACAGCTTGAGCTCCCCTCACATTCTCTATAACTATCCCTGCTCACACTCTCCTGCCTTCTAATCTCCTCCCCTTTTCCTACCTTCTCCACCCACACCCCAACACCCTTTCCTACCCAGCCTGGGATGAGGCCCTCCTCCCTTGGGGTACGCCCAGGTGCCCTGACTGAACTACTGTGTGTTGGGTGCGAGTGTTAAAGTCCTGGGTAGTGCTCCCTTCTTACCTGAGAGTGGGATACCACACCTCTGGATGAGGTGCAGTACCTCTGTGACGACTGGACCCTCAGGGGCGCCACGCATGCGCAAACTCAATAAATTGTATTATCTGCTGATCATAACCTTGAACACCCCCTGGGTACTTCCAGCAATTTCAGCCATAATTGAAAAATGAGGCCTCTTTGTGTGATACTATGTACATTGCACAATCTCTAATGTCTTTTAAATGTTTGACTTTATAAAAATCTCGTTTTAAAATAAATATATTTTCTGTGATATATAAATATATCAGAAGCTAAACCATTCACAGTAAGCTGGCTGTCATTTACTGTTTTCTGCTCTCGTGTCAGCTTTGCTCTTTTGACTGGGGCAGAGTCAGTAGAGTCATCTCAATGTAATTATCATTGGAGTTTAGGGTAATTTCAGTACAATTCTATTGTAGAATTTAGAGGCCTAGATGAGGCAGGATAGTAACAAATAAAGCTCTACATGCAGCTACTTTGGATTTAGTGGATTAGGTGAATATTGACAACTGTCTGTTTGCAAAGCGATGGCCCCCATCAGCCAAAAATGTTAATTGTTCATCCCAGTGGCGTAGCGTAGGGGGGGCGGGGGGGGCGGTCCGCCCCAGGCGGCACCTGTGTGTGGGGGCGGCACCTGTGTGTGGGGCGGCGCACCCTTCCTTGGCCTCCCAACTTCGCACAGCCAGCATTTACCATTGCTGTGCTGTGCTTTGTAAAGATGCTAGCAGGACCTGTGATGAGGTCACAGGAGGGGAGGAGTTAGGTGTCACATGATCAGGCCCCTGTGTGCAGGAAGCTGCTGCTGTACTGGTCGTCATCATCGTCATGGTGCTGGATGATGGTAAGTTTATATGTGGGATCATAAGGGGTTTACAGTGTGGATGTAGCTGAACTGTGTGTGCATGAGGTGTACGGAGCGGAGCCGTATGTACGAAGCGGAGCCGTGTGTACGAGGTGTACGGAGCGAAGCCGTGTGTGTACGAGGTGTACGGAGCGGAGCCGTGTGTGTACGAGGTGTACGGAGCGGAGCCGTGTGTGTACGAGGTGTACGGAGCAAAGCCGTGTGTGTACGAGGTGTACGGAGCGAAGCCGTGTGTGTACGAGGTGTACGGAGCGGAGCCGTTTGTGTACGAGGTGTACGGAGCAAAGCCGTGTGTGTACGAGGTGTACGAAGCAAAGCCGTATGTGTACAAGGTGTACGGAGCGGAGGTGTACGCAGCGGAGGTGTACGGAGCGGAGCCGTGTGTGTACGAGGTGTACGGAGCAAAGCCGTGTGTACGAGGTGTACGGAGCAAAGCCGTGTGTGTACGAGGTGTACGGAGCGGAGCCGTGTGTGTACGAGGTGTACGGAGCGGAGCCTTGTGCGTGTGAGGTGTGTGGAGCGGAGCCGTGTGTGTACAGGGCCACAAAGAGCGAAGCCGCGCATGTACAAGGGTCCTGTTACTTGCGGGATCTGTGTGCTTGGGGGCTGCAGGGGGGAAGGAGGGGTGCCATTATGTGCATGGGTCTGCGTGGGGACGGAGCGAATGCTGTTATCTGTGTAGGGCTGGGTCCCTGTCCCGCTGTCCTGGCCGGGAGGTTTACTTTCCCGCATTAGAATCGTACATGCGGAAACCCGGGGACCTCCCACATGTTCTGGCAGCCACATGTCACGTTCCACCGTCCGGAGGTGACGTGCTGTAAGTCAGCTGAACGCTGGAAATGACCGCTGACCTCATTTCCGACGGTCAGCTTACAGCAGCAGGTACTGTAACTCGTTCTCGGGAGAGTCTTCAGAACGGCGACGCATCGAGCCGCTGGATCTGTTGGAGTGAGAGCCAGGTATTGTACGGACCGCTGCATACAATACCCGACTCTCACTAAGCGAGACAAGCAGGATGTGGGGATCTCAACATGGGATCTGTTCAACAGATGAAGAGATCCCCAGATCCTGCCTGTCTCGCTCAGTGAGAGCCGGGTATTGAATGGAGCGCCTCATAGCTGGTGAGATCCCCACATCCTGGGGAAATGAGGTCAGCGATGGAACGTGACTTGTGGCTGCCAGAATGTGTGGGAGGTCCCCGGGGTTTCCGTATGTACGATTCTAATGCGGAAAGTAAACCGCCTGGCCGGGACAGCGGACAGGGTCCCAAAATCGGGACTGTCCCGCTGAAACCGGGACGGTTGAGAGGTATGTGTTTATAATTATTGTTTATGAAACAGTGTGATCAGCAGTGCTAAGTGGGTGTGGTCAGGGCGTGGATATGGGTGTGACCAGTGAAATGGGTGTGGCTAGGGGTGTGGCCTAAAATTTGCCGCCCCGGGCGCCACAAACAGTTGCTACGCCACTGGTTCATCCACACAACAAGGTTGAGGCAGTCATTTATGCAGATCACCAACACCAGACTGTCTGCAATCCAAATCTGTGAACTCGTCAAGCAACACTATAACACACGCACATATATTTACTTTCTACCAAAAATCTCTATCAACTTTCCATTTTTGCATTAATCTCTAAAAGGTTTCTGAAACTGACTCTAGCAATCACTGACCCTCACCTTTCTCACATTAGAGGAGATAACAGAAGAAATGTGGGCAAAAATATTTGAACTGCTATACAAATTCTTAATAAAGAAAATGGCGTAAGCGGTAGCTCAAATTTCCATTTGTACATAATGAAAGCTCTCCCTCTAGATCACACAGCACTTTCATGCATTCCACACATTGTCCATTGATTTCACCTATGAGGGCACTGAAGAAGAGATATCGTTTGCTATTAAAGTCCGACACAGCTGATATCTGGCCGCTCAGTGACACAATGTTATAAGTGTATTTTTTTTGTGTGTTAGGGTGGGCAATTCTAATAAAATGAAATCCTCTTTTCAACTTCAGCTTATTTACAGATGTTGTTATGTTTGCATCAAGAATTTTTTGAAATTTCATTGAATACATTCTTCCCTCTACCAGTGAAATATTCCCTGTGCCATTGGCTGCAACACAACGTCAAAGTATTGATCCACCCACATGCTTAATGGTTGGTGAGATGTTCTTTTCCTGAAAAATTGTCTTTTTTTCTCCACACATTCCTTTGATCATTGTGGCTAAAGTGTTCTATTTTAACCTCATCAGTCCATAGGACTTGTTTCCAAAATGCATCAGGCTTGTGTAACGGGTCTGGGAGGCGGAACCTCTGAGCTTTATTATACAAGGAGGCTTTCCTTGTAAAGGAGCGGGTGGCGCCCGGGGAGACGGACAGGAAGTCACGGCAAGTGACAGGGACAGTCTCTGGATAGACGGGCAGGTAGTCACGGCAAGTGACCGGGGCAGTCTCTGGAAGGACAGGCAGGTAGTCACGGCAAGTGACCGGGGCAGTCTCTGGAAGGACAGGCAGGTAGTCACGGCAAGTGACCGGGGCAGTCTCTGGAAGGACAGGCAGGTAGTCACGGCAAGTGACCGGGGCAGTCTCTGGAAGGACCGGCAGGTAGTCACGGCAAGTGACCGGGGCAGTCTCTGGAAGGATAGGCAGGTAGTCACGGCAAGTGACCGGGGCAGTCTCTGGAAGGATAGGCAGGTAGTCACGGCAAGTGACCGGGGCAGTCTCTGGAAGGACAGGTATATACGACCTGAGATGGTGGAGCCTCCCGGTAGGCTAGCAGGCAGATGACAGATGAACGCCCCCAAGTGAGCAGGCGAGAGTCTCTGGAATAGACGATGGTCACCGCATGTGACGTCCGAACCTCCGGGTAGGTCTACAGGCAGATGGCAGATGAACGCCCCCAAGTGAGCAGGCGAGAGTCTCTGGAATAGACGATGGTCACCACATGTGACGTCCGAACCTCCGGGTAGGTCTGCAGGCAGATGGCAGATGAGCGCCCCCAAGTGAGCAGGCGAGATTCTCTGGAATAGCCGATGGTCACCACCGGTGACGGCCGAACCTCCAGGTAGGCTTGCGGACAGGTAGCAGACAGCAGACTGGCAGGAGACAGGCAGGTAACTGGTAACGGAACCTGAGGGCTGAAGCAGAGTTAAACAGTGCAACAACATTGCTCGGGCACCTCCATTAAGGAGGAGGTGCTTTATATAAGGTGGAGTCCACCGGCATTGGCCGGGGACCTTTTTTGAAAGATGCGCGCGACCCCTTTAAGAGCGGGGGCGTGCACGCGCGCGCGCCCTAAGCCCAGTGGCAGGGAAGGAGCGCGCAGCCCAGCAGGGCGGAAGGAGGACGCTGTGTGAGGGTAAGGGGAGCGACGTCCCTGCCTGGCAGAGGACGCTGGCGCAGGGGAACAGCGTCCCTGCCTGGCAGAGGACGCCGGCGCTACAGTACCCACCCCTTTAGGCCCCCCCTTTTTTAGGCTAGAAAGAAATTTAGCTAGGATGAGAGGGGCATGGATGTTCTCCCGAGGCTCCCACGTTCTCTCCTCAGGACCAAACCCCTTCCAATCCACCAGAAAATAGGTCTTTCTTCCTACCCTTTTGGTGGCCAAAATGTTCTCTACCTCAAATTCGTTCTCAGCAGACAGTGGAGCAGGAGGTGTACCTGTAGACTTGACAAAAGAGTTAAGTACCACCGGTTTGAGGAGAGATACATGGAAGGAGTTAGGAATCCGCAAATTGGCCGGGAGTTTCAATTTATAGGACACTGGGTTGATCTGACTGATGATCTCCAGAGGACCGATGAACCGAGGACCTAACTTGTAGGAAGGAATCTTGAGCCGAACATACTTGGACGAGAGCCAGACCTTATCCCAGGACGGAATTGAGGGGATCCAGACGTTTCTTGTCAGCATGTCTCTTCATGCGCTCGGATGACAGAATGAGTGCGGACCGGGTACTCTCCCATATGGAGGAGAATTCGTTAACCAGGGATTCCGCAGCTGGATTGTCCACAGAGATGGAAATAGGTACAGGGATCCGAGGATGTTGACCGAAGACTACAAGAAACGGAGATTTGGAGGAAGATTCGCTCTCGTGATTGTTGTACGAAAATTCGGCCCAAGGCAGGAGATCCACCCAGTCAGAATGGTGGGCATTAACGAAGTGCCGGAGATAACTGGTCAGAATCTGATTGATTCGCTCGACTTGACCATTGGACTGTGGGTGGTAAGCGGAGGAGAAATCCAGGGTGACGTCTAGCAACTTACAAGTGGCTCTCCAGAAACGTGAGGTGAACTGTACCCCACGATCCGACACAATGTGACGAGGCAGACCATGAAGACGGAAGATGTGGCGGATAAAGTCTTTAGCCAACTCGGGTGCAGACGGAAGCCCTGGCAGGGGAATGAAGTGAGCCATCTTGGAAAATCGGTCAACGACCACCCAAATGACCGTACAACCAGCAGAGACGGGAAGATCCGTTATGAAGTCCATGGCTATATGCTGCCAGGGGGCAGCGGGTACAGGAAGCGGGAGAAGACGGCCGGCAGGCAGGTGTCTCGGAACTTTGTTGCGGGCACAGGAGGCACAGGCAGAAACAAAGTCTACTACATCCTTGTGCAGGGTAGGCCACCAGTAATGCCGGGTAATGAGCTGGAGGGTCTTTTTCTGACCAGCGTGGCCAGCTAGTTTAGACGAATGACCCCAGTGGAGGATCCTCTCCCGATCAGGTACCGATACGAACGTCTTACCAGGAGGGAGACGATTTAGACTCACGGGAGCACCTGCATCACTCTGGCGGGATCGATGATATGTTTAGGTTCCTCCTCGAGATCCGACACCAGGAAAGACCGGGACAAGGCATCCGCCTTGATGTTCTTGTCGGCTGGGCGAAAGTGTAAAAGAAAGTCGAAGCGGGCAAAAAACAAGACCACCGGGCTTGACGAGGGTTAAGTCTCTGGGCATGCTGGAGGTAAGCCAGATTCTTGTGGTCAGTGTAAATGATTACCGGATGAAGAGCCCCCTCGAGTAGGTAACGCCACTCCTCCAATGCCAGCTTGATGGCCAATAACTCTCGGTCTCCTATAGAATAATTGCGCTCAGAAGAGGAGAAGAGTTTCGAGAAGAAGCCGCAAGATACCATTTTCCCGTAAGAAGACTTTTGAGTCAGTACCGCTCCGGCTCCAGAAGAGGAAGCGTCCACCTCCAGGAAGAACTGCTTGTTGCCGTCCGGGCGATGCAGCACTGGAGCGGAAGAGAAGGCCTGTTTTAAGGAAAGAAAGGCCTCCTCTGCTTCGAGCGTCCACTGTTTGGGGTTAGCATTCTTGCGGGTGAGCGCGGAGATTGGAGCAGTCCGGGAAGAGAAGTGCGGTATGAAGAGGCGGTAATAATTGGCGAATCCCAGGAACCGCTGAATGGCCTTCAATCCCTCCGGTCGGGGCCATTTCTCGATGGCAGATAGCTTCTCCGGATCCATTCTTAGGCCTGTCTGAGAAATGATGTAACCCAAAAACGGAAGCGAGGTCTGCTCAAGAGGACACTTCTCATATTTGGCGAAAAGGTGATTCTGCCTAAGCCTGAGCAGAACCTGACGAACATCCCTCCGGTGAGACTGGAGATCCGGAGAGAAGACCAAGATGTCGTCTAGGTACACCACAACGCAGGAGTAGAGCAGGTCCCGGAAGATGTCATTGACCAACTCCTGAAAAACTGCAGGAGCATTACAGAGACCAAAGGGCATCACCAAATACTCATAGTGGCCGTCCCGGGTGTTGAATGCCGTCTTCCATTCATCTCCCCGACGGATACGGACCAGGTTATATGCTCCACGAAGATCCAGTTTGGTGAAGATTCTAGCCCCCCTCAGACGGTCAAACAATTCGGGAATGAGCGGAAGAGGGTACTTATTCTTCACCGTGATCAGGTTTAGGCCTCTGTAGTCAATACAGGGACGGAGAGAGCCGTCTTTCTTTTTTACGAAGAAGAAACCTGCTCCCGCTGGGGGGTAGATTTCCGGATGAATCCCTTGGCCAAATTCTCCTCGATATATTCGGACATCGACCTGGTCTCAGAAGCAGACAATGGGTAAATATGCCCACGGGGAGGCGTAGTACCGGGTAGCAGGTCGATCGGGCAATCATAAGGTCTGTGAGGGGGTAATGTCTCTGCCTCCTTTTTATTAAAGACATCAGCGAACGACCAATATGGAATCGGGAGCCCTGGTAGATTAGTTGGTGTAGGAGAAGGACGGACGGGATGAACAGGAACCAAACACGTTTTATGACAGTCCTGTCCCCAGCGAAGGATCTCTCCAGTTGCCAGTCGAGCACGGGTGCATGCTTTTGGAGCCAAGGTAGACCTAATAAGAAAGCATGAGAGAGTCCAGGCAGGACATGAAACGAGATGCTCTCAGAATGCAACATTCCCACCTGCAGGGTTATGGCTTCAGTGATAAGTTGGATGGGACGTGGTAGAAGACCCCCGTCCACAGCAGCAACAGATACTGGTTCAACCAGATGTTTGGTAGGAATGCGATATTTCTCTACTAGAGCCTGTGAAACAAGATTCCCGGCTGCTCCAGAATCAAGTTGGGCTTGTTCGAAATAACGGTTCTCACTGAGGAGAATTGAGACTGACAGCAGCAGAGATGAAGAGGATTTATTCTTGTCTAGGTTGACCTCTCCGAGCGAACCTAGACACAGGCGTTTCCCGACCTCTCGGACAGGTACGGATCCGGTGCTCCTTACTGCCACAGTAGAAGCAACTCCCCTCGGCACGGCGTAAGTCCTGACGGGCTTTGACCATCTTGGTCTGGTCGACCTGCATAGGCTCAGAAGTGTGTACCTGGGGAGAAGCGGAAGGAGTTACGGGTCTCTGAAAAGAAGGAGCTAGACGAGGAAACCTTCTCTCACGGGTGACCTCTTTGGCGCGTTCCTGGAATCGTAGATCAATTGATTAGCCAGAGTTATTAGGTCATCGAGAGAGGTTGGAATGTCTCGACCGGCAAGTTCATCTTTAATACGGCCGGACAGACCCTCCCAGAAGACAGATATCAGGGCATCATTATCCCAGGCCAGCTCCGAGGCAAGGGTACGGAACCGTATGGCATATTGCCCCACGGTGAGACTTCCCTGACGGAGACGCAACAGAGATGATGCAGAGGAGGTCCTCCGTCCGGGTTCGTCGAATACCTTCCGGAAGGCCGAGAGAAAAGCAGGCAGGTCAGACACCAGAGGATCTTCTCTCTCCCAGAGAGGATTGAGCCAGGCCAGAGCCTCTCCGGTGAGATGGGACATAATGAAGGCAATTTTGGCCCGGTCGGAGTTAAACTGGTGAGCCAGGAGTTCGAAATGCAGGGTACACTGGTTAATGAAACCCCGAGCCAGAGTAGGATCGCCTCCAAACCGTGGAGGAGCAGAAAGTCGAGGTCCAGGAACGGAAACCACGGAATTGGCAAGCAACGGAACTGCCGGATTGCGAGTCATGGCGCCAGTGGAGGTTGCTGGTGAAGTAGCCAGGGTGTCCAGGCGAGAATTAACATTCCGCAGATGACCCAGGATGGACTCCTGTTGAGACCTCTGACGAGACAGTTCATGACACAGGTCAGAGAGCGAAGGGGTTTGGGTGCCACCGGGTTCCATGGCCCGAGCAAACTGTAACGGGTCTGGGAGGCGGAACCTCTGAGCTTTATTATACAAGAAGGCTTTCCTTGTAAAGGAGCGGGTGGGCCCGGGGAGATGGACAGGAAGTCACGGCAAGTGACAGGGACAGTCTCTGGATAGACGGGCAGGTAGTCACGGCAAGTGACCGGGGCAGTCTCTGGAAGGACAGGCAGGTAGTCACGGCAAGTGACCGGGGCAGTCTCTGGAAGGACAGGCAGATAGTCACGGCAAGTGACCGGGGCAGTCTCTGGAAGGACAGGCAGGTAGTCACGGCAAGTGACCGGGGCAGTCTCTGGAAGGACAGACAGGTAGTCACGGCAAGTGACCGGGGCAGTCTCTGGAAGGACAGACAGGTAGTCACGGCAAGTGACCGGGGCAGTCTCTGGAAGGACAGACAGGTAGTCACGGCAAGTGACCGGGGCAGTCTCTGGAAGGACAGGTATATACGACCTGAGATGGTGGAGCCTCCCGGTAGGCTACAGGCAGATGACAGATGAACGCCCCCAAGTGAGCAGGCGAGAGTCTCTGGAATAGACGATGGTCACCGCATGTGACGTCCGAACCTCCGGGTAGGTCTGCAGGCAGATGGCAGATGAACGCCCCCAAGTGAGCAGGCGAGAGTCTCTGGAATAGACGATGGTCACCGCATGTGACGTCCGAACCTCCGGGTAGGTCTGCAGGCAGATGGCAGATGAGCGCCCCCAAGTGAGCAGGCGAGATTCTCTGGAATAGCCGATGGTCACCACCGGTGACGGCCGAACCTTCAGGTAGGCTTGCGGACAGGTAGCAGACAGCAAACTGGCAGGAGACAGGCAGGTAACTGGTAACGGATCCTGAGGGCTGAAGCAGAGTTAAACAGTGCAACAACATTGCTCGGGCACCTCCATTAAGGAGGAGGTGCTTTATATAAGGTGGAGTCCACCGGCATTGGCCGGGACCTTTTTTGAAAGATGCGCGCGGCCCCTTTAAGAGCGGGGGCGTGCACGCGCGCGCGCCCTAAGCCCAGTGGCAGGGAAGGAGCGCGCAGCCCCAGCAGGGCGGAAGGAGGACGCTGTGTGAGGGTAAGGGGAGCGACGTCCCTGCCTGGCAGAGGACGCTGGCGCAGGGGAACAGCGTCCCTGCCTGGCAGAGGACGCCGGCGCTACAGCTTGTTTAGATGTTCTTTTGCATACTTCTGATTCTGAATTTTATGGTGAGGGCGCAGGAGAGGTTTTCTTCTGATGACTCTTCCATGAAGACAATATTTGTGAAGGTGTCCATGAATAGTAGAGCAATGTACCACAACCTCAGAGTCTGCTAAATCGTTATGAAGGTCTTTTGCAGTTAAGCAGGGGCTCTGATTTGCCTCTCTATCAATCCTACGAGCATCTCTCACTGAATTTTTGCTTGGTTTCTGAGACCTTATCTTGTCCTCCACTGTTCCTGTTTACTGCCATTTCTTAATTACATTTTTTTTTCCTAAAATACAATGGAAATGTGTCATCTTTAACTTTAGGCTTTTCATAGATAATTTCATCTTCATCTTGCTTAACTGTTCACAATAGTAGTAATTTTGACCAACGGTGCCCAAACTTTTACATGCCACTGTAAGAGTACACCATGTTATAAAATAAATCAACAACATTGCATATTTGGTTCCCACTGGTTCTGCAGTGATCACAAGTTGTGCTTCATTCACATGACTGCTTTAGCCTGTCACTGGCCTTTAGACTTGAATGTATGGCAAATAACTGTTGGTTGACTGCAACATGAATCATGGGACTTAAAGGGGTTGTCCACTAGAGTTGAGCGATACTTTCCGATATTCAAAAGTATCGGAATCGGAATGGTATCGCCGATACCCCAAAAATATCGGCGATACCCGATACCGATACTGGAAATCCAATGTAAGTCTATGGGAACAAAATATCGGAATTAAAAAAAGCCCATTCTTGCCTTGTTGGTTAATTGTACATGAAGGAAAACAACAAAGAGTAATGTAGAATGTATTGGGGAAGGTTGAGGAGACATTAAAGGCATAGTTGTTTAACCCAATCAAATGGAATAGCATTAATATTTTTTTTTTTTAAAGATGTTAGGATTGACGAAGAAATTGACAATGTTGTTAACGTTTTTTCTATTTTGGCAAATATGTATATTTCACAACTTCCATGCTCTTCACCTTTTTAACTTTTGACACACTTTCTCCTTCATAATCTTCAGCAGCATCATCTTTTTCATCAAATTATTCTTCATCTTCACCTTCTTTATCTTCTTCTTAAACTTCTTGCTATTCATCTTTTTGTTAACATTACTCATATTGTTCTTATTAAACTATTATTCTTCTTCATATTCTACTTCATCTTCTTCATCATATTCTTATTTTGGACAGAGATTCCTGTACTTGTAATCTGTAAAAGTATGAATTTTTCATCCTTGCGTTCTTGCTGTCACAAAAGTTTTAAATTACAACAGTATTTGTCCGTGTTGAGTTTAGCCTGCAGCAGCAGTCATTTTCCAGGGGCATGTCTGGTTGCGCAAGGCTTTATCCGGCAACACTACCTTCCTTGTGTCACGGGTAGGGTAGCGTGTGTCTATTATATGACTCTCTCTAAAATGTGACGTTACGCAGCCTTATTCTGCCCTAGGGACGCCAAAAATATGACAGCAGTAATCATTTACTGTATAAAACTCCACCTATGAGCAACAAAACAAGCACGTTCCCTCTTCTGTTTCCTGTGCTGACATGTGAGGAGGGAGTTTGGAGATGCTCCTGAATTCCTCCCAGGTATCCAAGCATATCGGGCCCATAGGAGAGCAGTAAAACCACCCCCGGGAACACTGACACCTTTTACATTCGTGGGGACATAATTTATGGAGCGCTACTTGCTACGGAGTTCACAACAGACCCCGAACGGTTTACCTATCCAACTGAAGCAGAAGGACAAGATGGCGCATGGAGGAGACAAAGAGGAAAGAGGCGCGATGCTGAGCGCTGCTATAGACATGCAGCAAGAGCTATTATCAGAAGCACCATGTGACCTGAGAGTTCCTCAGGAATTTGATTCGCAGAAAATGGCTGAAGAGAGGTCAAAGCCCTTCTCTTACCAGACATTCAGAAGCTGCTGGAGTCAGCATTGCAATCGTCATTGTCTTCCATACAAAAGTCTGTACACCTGAATACCATTGTAATTACCAAGCTGCAACAGGATGTGGCGCTGCTACAACAGGAGAAGCAACTTGGCCAAGACAGAGAACAGAACCTTCAGCAGAAGTTACAAAATTTGATAGACAAAACAGAGGACTTTGAAAATCGCTCGAGACAAAGCAATTTACGTCTCGTCGGACTGCCTGAATCGTTTAAATCAGCAGACTTACAATCCATCTGTGAGAATGATCTAACGAAAATATTGTGACTTAACTACTACTGTTGTGTGTAACGTGCACATCGTGTGGGACCGCCGCAAAACAACAACAGGCGAGGGGAGGCATCGAAACCAACGATGTACAGACCACGGCAAGTAATAATTAAGCTGTTACATTATAACGACAAAGTTTCATTGTTACGGCCATTCAGAGAAGCGAGGTGCCCAGTGCTACTCCATGGCTATGAGATTCTGCTCTTTGATGACTTGTCAGTATCGGTGTCCAAGAAGAGGAGGGCGTTCACTTTAATTTGCACAACGTTGTTTGAGCGAGATGTTCGCTTTCAACTACTGTTCCCAGCGCGTTAGCGGTTCCAAAGATCTGACGGGACATATATCATTAATGACACACCAGAACAAGCCGAAGCAGCCTTGGAACGAAATCAACAAAGTGATAGGGAAGTACAGCGACGCAGTTCCAGGTTCTCCCCATGCAGACGACGACAAGATGGCAGTTCATGAAGGAGATCAGGAAAGATGAAAGAGATTCTCTCCACGTTAAATGACATATGAGATATATTTGCTGTTTGAGCCGTTTCTATTGGAGTTCCTTCATACCTATGCTAAAGCATGATAGTTTTGCTGCAATTTTAGATGGTTAAATTAGTTAATTGATATTAGATGTTGAAGATCTCTCATGAGAGTGGGGGTCTTGATAAACGTGGGACAAATGAGTTAAACATTACATATGGAGGGACAATAAGTGAAGCAGGCTATTGGGGTTTCATGCTTTGAACACATGGGGGGTACACTGAATAGCCTGGGAGGATGGGGGTAATCTCCTCACAGGTTAGAAAAAAGGAAGTCACATAAACACAGGTAGTGGTGGAGAGACTACGACAGCTTACAGCGGTTTATTGTTAAACAAGAGTTACTAGAAAAGGGTAGCAAGGGACCTCTCTCCAATAATTAATCCTGGAATTGTCAATATATCTTGATTAGGTATTTGATATTGTGGTGCTGCTTCCTCCTTTCCTCGCAGGTTGGTGCCAACGACGGCCATAAGAGGGTACACCGTCTCCTCCAGCACACTCTTAATTTTTCTGCCGCCCATTCAACATGAAGATCATCTCCTGGAATGTCAAAGGCTTGCGTGCGCCGGAGAAGCGCACAAAGATTCTCAGGTACCTCCGCCGGTGGAAGCCGTACATAGCACCTTTTTTTTTTGAAAATCGAAATAAAAAGGAACTTTAAAAAAAAAAAACCCTCTTCAACAATCTACAAGACAAACAAGCATGATGGGTGACGCAGCCTTTATTGAGTTACAGTATTAGATCGACATTGTCCATGAGTAACTATGCACTGTGATAGCTATATAGCATTATTAATTTATATCTGTTGTGGTTGTTTCAACAGCACTTGCAGGTCTAACTACCTATTGTTTGTATGCATGATGCACTTTCTTGGTGTAATTATTTATTATTGCGCATTATTACCAGGTTTACATGATGGCCATTTCATATATGGTGTGTGAAGTTACAGTTGTCCTCACTCTGTGTATTTTATTATGTCTGTCATTAATAAAACTCGTGAGGATGATAATGATGATGATGATGTTTATGATTCGTACATCCATTGACTGCATTATCTTACAGGTACAGATAACGTTCCTTAAGAAGCATTAACTGATAATTATGAAATGTATTTTTATGCATTAATTTAAAAAAGTAAACACTATGTTTTATTTTTTGTTACCATTTCTACTAGCCATGTGCAGATATGCGCTGTGATGACAAATTAATATTTGTCCATATTTCTTATAAAAAATTTTCATTTTAGCCCTTGAAAACTTACATCTCTCCTGTTTTAAGCATAACAATCAGGGTGACGGCTCTTCCCTATTTGGAGCATGTTCGACATGGGTTTTTCTGTGCATGTGTAGGGAACAGGAGACTTCTTGCCGCTGTGGTACACCAAAGGGGATCTTGCTGGATGTGAGATATATTTCTTCTAGCAGACTGAAGTTTCCTCCGGATTTTCCATGATCACAAGGACCTGTGATAAGGTCATAGTCACGTGATCTGGTCATCTGATGTGTACCTCACCTGAGAGTGTGGAGTAGGCCTATAAAACAAGGAGCTGTTGTAGTTGGTGTGTGGAAGGAAGGATTTTGGCTGTAGTCAGCCTGGAAGATTGTTTTGTTACTGTGTGCCAGTGTGCACCAGGAAGCGAGTACCAGACCACCCGGAATGGGACCTGGAGGTCTCTGCTGACCTGCAGACGCTTAGTTAAGCCCGTCCCAAGCAAGGGTGAGTCTGGCACCAGTGGTTCTCCAAACTGTGGTGATTTATGTTCTGTTTTTATTTTGTTATCTGGACTTTTGTTGAACTCATGATTAAAACCACTGAAATTTGAAGTAAAAGGCGGTGTGTTTGCCTCATTACTGCGGCCCAGCCCTGCCTACCAGAGCGGATCCCTACAATTGGTGGCTTCAATGCGGGCAACGCAGTGAGGTCAGGCTGTTTTTTCCTGCATGACAGTAAATGTCCTAGGTAAAGAAAGTGACGCAAAACCCGGTGGATAACTGTCCCAAGATGGAGAACACAGTAAAAATGCTGGAGGAGGCCATGCGGCAGCAACAGCAGGCTATGCAGCAGCAGGCTATACAGCAGCAGGCTATGGAGCAGCAGCAGGCTATACAGCAGCAGGCTATGGAGCAGCAGCAGGCTATACAGCAGCAGGCTATGGAGCAGCAGCAGATATTTAATCAACAGCAACAGGAAACCAATAGTCTAGTGATTCAGCACATCACAGCGCCGCAGACAGCAAGAGCTGCCCGGGGATGGCAGGATGTCCGGAAAGCGGTGCGTACAGCGATCCGAAAGATGGAGCAATCAGATGACGTCGAGGTGTACCTGGAGATGTTGGAAGGCGTGGCTAAAAGGGAGAGACTGCCCCGGTACCAGTGGGCCGAGATCGTGGCTCCGTTTTTTTAATTCAGGACCCGCAAAAGCCTCTAGGGACCTACCCCCCGAGCAACAGGAGGACTATGAGAGCGTCAAGGGTGAGATACTTGCACGTCTTGGGGTAAATGTTTTGGTCCGGGCACAGCGGGTACACCAGTGGAACTTTTCCCCTTCCGAGCCAGCTCGGTCACAGTATTATGACTTGATACACCTGATAGAAAAGTGGTTGCAGCCGGAGGTGTTGTCACCCCGCGCTATGCTGGATCGTATAGTGACTGATAAATTCTTGATAAATTTGCCACACACCCTTCAAACATGGCTTGGACAGGCAGCCCCTACTGATGGTCTCCAAATGGTAGACCTCATTGAAAGATATGGGGCTACCAAGGAGATACAGGGAGAGACTACCCGGAAGGTACCAAGTAAATTCCACAAACCTTCACCCACAGCTCGGCGAGCAGAGACTCGGAGGGCCGCCAGGACGGTTGGGGAACGAAATGGGCCCCATAATCTGTTGGCGGTGCCAACAACCAGGACATGTGAGAGCTGTTTGCCCCCACCTGACAGAGCCCATGGACAACAACTTTGGCTACTATCAGTCTCACTATGCAGAACACATGTGTGCAGTGGTCAAAGCAGAGGGACCCAATATGAACCATTTGTGTAAAGTGCAGGTGGAGGGTAACCCTGCTGTAGGCTCTAGTGGACTCAGGGAGTCTCGTGAGTGACCCTAATACGAGCCAGCCACGTCAAAATCAGCGAGTATACTGCTGGGAAAATGGGTGTGTTGTGTATACATGGTGACTTCAAACATTATCCTACCACCGTGATGATAAACACGCAGCGGGGAGGAGGTGACACGAGGTGGGTGTGGTGGTTAATTAGCATTAATAATGGGGAGAGATTTTCCGTTATTTTATGTGCTTTGGCCTGTAATTACCCCTCCCACAAAACAGTCGTCGGCACCAGTGGCAAACAGGTTGCATTCTCCAGAAATCGGGCATGAACCTGGTGGCCCAGAGGAAGATGTACTGGTGGTAGGAGTACCTTAGCCTTCGGTGGAGGAGGAAAACCCCTCTCCTATAGAAGTGTTCGGTGGGGAGATGGAAGATTTGCCACCGGGACCAGAATTGTCATACTTAAATGTGGCAGGTGACAATTTTGGTACGGCGCAACTACGGGACCCTACGTTGACTCGAGCCAGGGAAAATGTACTGGTTGTCAATGGGGAACCCCAACACCCCAGGGAGCTAAAGTATTTACCCGATTTGAGCTGAACCAAGATTTGCTGTATGGGGTTTAAAAAATACATGGGGAAATTGTCGAGCAATTGCTGGTACCGCAATCATATCGGAGGTTGGTAATGGACTTAGCGCATGCGCATGTACTAGGGGGACATTTGGGACCAAAGAAAACCCTAGACAGAATTCTACAACGGTTTTACTGGCTATGGGTCTATGAATAAGTTAAACGTTATTGTTACTCTTGTCCCGTGTGCTAGGTAACCAGTCCGCAGCCTCATTTTCAGAGTCCCTTGGTGCCATTACAAATTATAGAGGTACCGTTTGAGAGAATAGCCAATGGATCTGGTGTGGACGGTTAATAAATCAGCAAGGGGTCATCAACACATCCTCGTAGTTCTAGATTACGCTACCAGGTATCCTGAGGCTATTCCCCTGCGACACACCTCGTCAAAACTGATCGCAAAATAACTCATGGGTATGTTCTCTCGAGTGGGAATCCCTCAAGAAATCTTAACAGATCAGGGGACCCCCTTTATGTCAAAAATCATGAAGGAACTCTGCCACGTGTTAAACAGTTGCGCACATCGGTCTATCTTCCCCAAACAGACGGTTTAGTAGAAAGGTTCAATAAAACCCTGAAGAATATGTTGAAAAAAAAAGTCTCTAAAGATGCTAAGGACTGGGATCTCTTGTTGCCATACCTGATGTTTGCAGTGCGGGAGGTGCCCCAGGCATCTACGGGGTTCTCGCCCTTTGAACTATTATATGGCAGACATCCCGTGGCTTACTCGATATAGCTAAAGAGGCCTGGGAAAACCATACAACTCCACACAAAAGTGTGATAGAACATGTGGCCAAAATGCAAGAGAGAATGGAGACAGTCCTACCATTAGTCCGAGAACATATGGAATCAGCACAAAGGTCACAGAGGCAGGTCTATAACCGGGAGGCACGGGTAAGGTCCTTTAACCCTGGGGATCGGGTGTTGGTACTTGTGCCTACAGTGGATAGTAAGTTCCTTTCAAGGTAGCAGGGACCCTACGACATTATAGAGAAGGTGGGACCAGTAAACTATAAAATACACCAACCAGGGCGGAGAAAGCCAGAACACGTATACCATGTGAATCTGCTCAAACCATGGAAAGACAGAGACCCGCTTGGTCAGGATTGTCCACGGCCTGCATTTCCAGTACAGATGGCTTCCTTGCCTCAGGAGAAGGCAAGAGAAGTCCTCTCCGCCGTCAAAATATCAGACACTTTGTCGCACAGACAAGTTCAGGAAGTCAGAGAGTTTGTTAGCCGAAATACAGATTTTTTTTTTGAACTTCCTGGTCGTACCTCCCTAATACAACATGACATTGTCACTGAGCCGCAGGGCAAAGTACGATTAAAGCCATATCGGGTGCCTGAGGCCCGGCGACAAGCCATCTTGGAAGAGGTCAAGAAGATGCTGCAGTTAGGGGTCATTGAAGAGTCCCAGAGTGAGTGGGCCAGCCCAATAGTCCTAATACCAAAGCCAGATGGGACACTAAGGTTCTGTAATGACTTCAGAAAACTGAATGAAATTTCTAACTTTGACGCCTACCCCATGCCCCGGTCGAGAGTTAATAGAGCGGTTTGGGCAGGCACGTTATTTTTCACTCATTGACCTCACAAAAGGGTATTGGCAGGTGCCACTAACAAAAGCAGCGAGAGAGAAAACGGCTTTTTTAACACCCGAGGGACTGTTCCAGTATATAGTCCTACCCTTCGGGTTGCATGTCGCTCCAGCGACATTCCAGAGGTTAATGGACGTTGTTCTTCGTCCTCATCGCCGATATGCCGCGCCAATCTGGACGATATTGTGGTGTACAGTACAGACTGGGAAAAGTCACTTAGCCAAGGTACAGGCGGTGATAGATTCGCTGAGACAAGCAGAGCTAACTGCCAACCCAAAGAAGTGTTCCATAGGGTTGGAGGAAGATCGCTACCTGGGGTATGTGATTGTGAGAGGAGTTATCAAAGGCCAAATAAACAAAGTGGAGGCAATCCAAAACTGGCCCCGTCCCCTCACCACTAAACAAGTGAAAGGGTTTTTGGGGTTAGTGTGATATACCGGCGGCTTATTCACAATTTTGCAACACTGTCGGCGCCGTTAAATGACTGCCTAAAAGGCAGGAATTCAAGTAATGGTGCGATGGAATGATCAGCTTGAAGAAGCGTTTGTAAAACTAAAAGGGGCACTGTGTGTGTGTCACCATTTTTGATCACACCGACTTCAAAAGAGAATTCATTGTCCAGACTGATGCGTTAGAGGTAGGTGTGGGGCCGTTTTGTCTCAGGAGGTTAACGGGGAGAAGCATCACATTACTTTCCAGAGTCGAAAGCTAACTCCAGCTGAAACCAGATACAGCATTGTAGAGAGAGAGAGTGCCTGTCGATCAAGTGGGCACTGGAGTCGTTGCGCTACTATCTGTTGGGGATAACATTTTGGTTGTTAACTGATCATTCCCCTCAGACTGGCAGTGTTGTATCCCAGGGAGTAGAGTTCAGGTGGTAGATAGATGAACATAACAGGAGAAATTGATAACGTTGCCAACCAGTTATTTAATCTGAAAACGGACAGGCAAATTCTGGCGAGATCCATGCCTTGTTCATTTTCAGAAAAGTAAGCCGGTCTACATTATCGGAGGATAGTCGCATGCGACGGTCTGTTAGTACACCACCTGCAGCACTAAAGACGCGCTCCGATATTACACTGGCAGCAGGGCAAGCAGCACCTCCAATGCATACTGGCTAAGCTCTGGCCATGTATCCAGCTTAGAGACCCAAAACTTGAAAGGGGAAGAGCCATCTGGGAGTACACTGAGAGGGCAAGACAAGTAGTCTGTCACCATCTTACGGAAACGTTGCCTCCTGGTGACTGGAGGCGTCTCGGATGGTGTAGACATTGGTGGCGCTGACACAAAACTTCGCCACATTTGGAACATACTGGTCTTGCCCCCCTGTGTAGAGGCGCTGCTTGTGCTCCCTCTTGTTGCAGAGCTGTCTCCATTGCCTCCACGCACAGAGCTGCTTTGTAAAGCAGTAGCAGCAGCGTTCTCGGCTGGAATGGAGAACATTATGGATTGCACCAGTGTGTCTTTGTACTCCCGCATTTTACGCTCCCGGTTCAACGGTGTGATGAGGCTTTGTAAGTTGTCCCGGTAGCGAGGGTCTAGGAGGGTGTACACCCAATAATCAGACGTGGTGAGAATGTGGGCGATGCGGCGGTCGTTTCTCAGGCACTGCAACATGAAATCAACCATGTGCTGCAGACTCCCAACTGGCCAAGAAACGCTGTCCTCTGTAAGAGGCGTCATCTGTACCTGCTCTGCATCACCCCACCCTCGCTCTACATACTGACTAGAGCGTTGTGTACCTCCCTCTGTAGCGATTTCTTCCTCCTCCATTGACTCCTCCTCATCCTCCTCACAAAGTGAGCCCTGCAAAGCCCTTTGGGAGGAACCACGTTGCGCTGACTGTCCAAAAGGTGATGGAATTTGTGTCTCCTCATCCTCCACCTCTTCCAAAACCTCATCCCTTAGTGCTTCCAGTGTTTTTTGAAGCAGGCAGATAAGGGGGACAGTCAGGCTGACTAGTGCATCATCTGCACTCGCCATCCGCGTTGACTCATCCAAACGCACGCAAAACGTGGCAGATGTCCTTCATAGAGGCCCACTCATAGTGGTGAAGTGTGAACGGCGCAAATTGCGTGTTGATTGCGCCTGTTGCAGCTGATACTCCATTACTGCTGTCTGCTGCTCACACAACCGCTCCAACATATGTAACGTGGAATTCCACCTGGTGGGTACGTCACATATGATGCGATGTTCAGGAAGGCGCAATCTGCGTTGCAGAGCTGCAATGCGCGATCTGGCCATGCTGGAACGTCGCAAGTGAGCGCACTCTAGGCGGACCTTGTGCAGCAGTGCATCAAGATCCGGATAGTCCCTCAAAAAACTCTGCACGACCAAGTTGAGCACATGTGCCAGACATGGTATGTGAGTGAGGTTGCCAAGGGCCAGAGCTGCCACCAGATTTCGGCCATTGTCACACACTACCAAGCCTGGCTGGAGATTCGCTGGCAAAAACCACACGTCGCTCTCCTGCTTGATGGCATTCCAGACCTCCTGCGCTGTGTGGCTTCGATTCCCCATGGAAATTAATTTCAGGACGGCCTGTTGACGTTTGGCCACGGCTGTGCTCATATCGGTCGCAACAGGTAAGCGTTCACGGGTCCATGTGGAGGTAGACCGTGACGGCTCCTGCAGCGATGATTCTGAGGAACTGGAGTAGGAGGAGGAGTCAATGTGTACAGACTGGATTCCAGCAATCCTTGGAGTTGGCAGAACACGTACAGCGCCACTCGCAACATCTGTACCCGGCTCCACAACATTGACCCAATGGGCAGTGAGGGAAAGGTATCGTCCCTGGCCATGGGTACTGGTCCAGCATCAGTGGTCAGGTGGACCTTGCTACTGACGGCGTTTAGTAGCGCATGTTTAATTTTTCCCTCAACATGCTTTTGCAGAGCAGGGACGGCTTGCCTGCTGAAATAAAATCGGCTTGGCACATTGTATTGTGGGACTGCCAATGCCATTAATTTCCGGAAACTGTCAGTCTCCACCAGCCTGAATGACAGCATTTCAAGGGACAGGAGTTTTGCAATGCCAGCATTCAGAGCCTGTGCTCGTGGATGGTTTGCCGAGTATGGCCGTCTTTTATCCCATGCCTGTGCTACCGATGGCTGTACAGTGGCCTGGGAGTGTGAGGATGACAGGGAACTTGCAGCTGTGGGTGGAATAACACTTTGTCTCTGGACAACAGTGACCGAGGTTCTTCCATGGCGATCGTGTGAGGAAGCCGAACCAGCTGTGTGTGAGCTGGAGGAAGAGGCTCCAACACGACCTGAAGATGTAGGTGCTGCTGTAGGTTGGCCTACATCTCCAGTGTGTCTTTGTAACTCAACTACGTGCTTTGTCCGCACATGTTTCCACATATTAGTGGTATTGAGGTTACTGACACTTTTACCTCTTTTTACTTTTTGCTTACACAGCTTGCATTTGACATAGCAAATATCATCTGCAAGTGTGTCAAAAAAGGACCACGCAGTGCAAGTCCTGGGAGCGCCCGTTTTGACTTTTGGAAGAGAACTGCTCCCAACAGGTGCCAAAATGGAGGCTACAGGCAACCGAGTCTGCAGCCTACCTCTCCCTCCTGTTTGTACCGTTGGGCCAATCTCTTCCTCAGAGCTGCTCCCACCACCTTCCTGTTCCTCACGCCATGTTGGGTCTTGGACCTCATCATCTCCACTACCCTCTTCCAACACCTGCTGCTGTTGGGTGGTCTGGACAGCACCATGCTCAACAGAAACTGGCAACTGAGTCTCATCATCATCAGATGTGTTCTGCGGTGTGCTGACCATCGGCACTGGCTCACCCGCCTCTTCAGATTCAGAGAGACACAGCTGTTGCGCATCACTGCATACTCCCTCTTCTTCAAATTCCAGAATGCTGCTTGGCTGGGCCCCTGTTTGCAAGCCAACAGATTCTGAGAACAGAAGCAGAGACTCAGCTGGCTCCAGTTCAGAACTCTCTGACTGCCTGGGCAATTTGACAGGCGGTGAACAGACAGATGGTTGCTCAACAGTGTTGTGGTCCTGAGAGGAGGTGGAAGCAATTGAAGTCGATGCATTGGCTGCCATCCAACCAACAACGGCTTCAATTTGTTCTTCCCCAGCAGGGGGTACGCCGAGCTCCTACAAAACTGCACATAAAGGAACGCTCACGGGGAAAACTGGTGGATGCTGTGTCACTGGGGGCGGCAGCAGCCACAGAATCCCCACGTCCTCTCCCTGCTGAAACTCCACGGCCACGACCACGTGCCTTACTCCCTGCCTTCTTCATCTTGGTAGATTGATAAAGAAAGTCAGAAAAGTTATAAGGCCTAAGTGTGGTTATTACGCAGAGACTGCAGTGAACACTGCACACAACTGTTCACTATCTCTGAAAGGCTCCTTTCTGTAATTCTATAGTGTTTGCAACCAATGTATTGGATACGGATGGAAGCGCGTCACACTAATAGATTTGAGTTATTTGAAATGGTATGGAGCAGCACCAATTTAGAAAAATGACAAGGATTAGGCAGTGACACACGTTCAGCAGACTACAACCAGCAGTGGTTGAAGAACTAACTGGAGCGTGATCTGCACTCAAAAAAAAAAACCTCACAGACTAAGTGAACACTGAACACAACTGTTCACTATCTCTGAAAGGCTCCTTTCTGTAATTCTATAGTGTTTGCAACCAATGTATTGGATACGGATGGAAGCGCGTCACACTAATAGATTTGAGTTATTTGAAATGGTATGGAGCAGCACCAATTTGAGAAAAATGACAAGGATTAGGCAGTGACACACGTTCAGCAGACTACAACCAGCAGTGGTTGAAGAACTAACTGGAGCGTGATCTGCACTCAAAAAAAAAAACCTCACAGACTACAGTGAACACTGCACACAACTGTTCACTATCTCTGAAAGGCTCCTTTCTGTAATTCTATAGTGTTTGCAACCAATGTATTGGATACGGATGGAAGCGCGTCACACTAATAGATTTGAGTTATTTGAAATGGTATAGAGCAGCACCAATTTTAGAAAAATGACAAGGATTAGGCAGTGACACACGTTCAGCAGACTACAACCAGCAGTGGTTGAAGAACTAACTGGAGCGTGATCTGCACTCAAAAAAAAAAAAACCTCACAGACTACAGTGAACACTGCACACAACTGTTCACTATCTCTGAAAGGCTCCTTTCTGTAATTCTATAGTGTTTGCAACCAATGTATTGGATACGGATGGAAGCGCGTCACACTAATAGATTTGAGTTATTTGAAATGGTATGGAGCAGCACCAATTTGAGAAAAATGACAAGGATGAGGCAGTGACACACGTTCAGCAGACTACAACCAGCAGTGGTTGAAGAACTAACTGGAGCGTGATCTGCACTCAAAAAAAAACCTCACAGACTAGAGTGAACACTGAACACAACTGTTCACTATCTCTGAAAGGCTCCTTTCTGTAATTCTATAGTGTTTGCAACCAATGTATTGGATACGGATGGAAGCGCGTCACACTAATAGATTTGAGTTATTTTAAATGGTATGGAGCAGCACCAATTTGAGAAAAATGACAAGGATTAGGCAGTGACACACGTTCAGCAGACTACAACCAGCAGTGGTTGAAGAACTAACTGGAGCGTGATCTGCACTCAAAAAAAAACCTCACAGACTAGAGTGAACACTGAACACAACTGTTCACTATCTCTGAAAGGCTCCTTTCTGTAATTCTATAGTGTTTGCAACCAATGTATTGGATACGGATGGAAGTGCGTCACACTAATAGATTTGAGAGTTATTTGAAATGGTATGGAGCAGCACCAATTTTAGAAAAATGACAAGGATTAGGCAGTGACACACGTTCAGCAGACTACAACCAGCAGTGGTTGAAGAACTAACTGGAGCGTGATCTGCACTCAAAAAAAAAAACCTCACAGACTAGAGTGAACACTGAACACAACTGTTCACTATCTCTGAAAGGCTCCTTTCTGTAATTCTATAGTGTTTGCAACCAATGTATTGAATACGGATGGAAGCGCGTCACACTAATAGATTTGAGTTATTTGAAATGGTATGGAGCAGCACCAATTTGAGAAAAATGACAAGGATTAGGCAGTGACACACATTCAGCAGACTACAACCAGCAGTGGTTGAAGAACTAACTGGAGCGTGATCTGCACTCAAAAAAAAAAAAACCTCACAGACTAGAGTGAACACTGAACACAACTGTTCACTATCTCTGAAAGGCTCCTTTCTGTAATTCTATAGCGTTTGCAACCAATGTATTGGATACGGATGTAAGCGCGTCACACTAATAGATTTGAGTTATTTGAAATGGTATGGAGCAGCACCAATTTGAGAAAAATGACAAGGATTAGGCAGTGACACACGTTCAGCAGACTACAACCAGCAGTGGTTGAAGAACTAACTGGAGCATGATCTGCACTCAAAAAAAAAAAACTCACAGACTAGAGTGAACACTGAACACAACTGTTCACTATCTCTGAAAGGCTCCTTTCTGTAATTCTATAGTGTTTGCAACCAATGTATTGGATACGGATGGAAGCGCGTCACACTAATAGATTTGAGTTATTTGAAATGGTATGGAGCAGCACCAATTTGAGAAAAATGACAAGGATTAGGCAGTGACACACGTTCAGCAGACTACAACCAGCAGTGGTTGAAGAACTAACTGGAGCGTGATCTGCACTCAAAAAAAAAAAACCTCACAGACTAGAGTGAACACTGAACACAACTGTTCACTATCTCTGAAAGGCTCCTTTCTGTAATTCTATAGTGTTTGCAACCAATGTATTGGATACGGATGGAAGCGCGTCACACTAATAGATTTGAGTTATTTTAAATGGTATGGAGCAGCACCAATTTGAGAAAAATGACAAGGATGAGGCAGTGAACACACGTTCAGCAGACTACAACCAGCAGTGGTTGAAGAACAAACTGGGGCGTGATCTGCACTCAAAAAAAAAAAAATCACAGACTAGAGTGAACACTGCACACAACTGTTCACTATCTCTGAAAGGCTCCTTTCTGTAATTCTATAGTGTTTGCAACCAATGTATTGGATACGGATGGAAGCGCGTCACACTATAATTTCAATTGAATGGAGCAGCAAGAATTACACTAAAGAAAAAAAAAAGAGTCTGTGAGTGACACGTGCAAATGCCTACAAACAGCGTTGGATGCAGAGCAAACTGCAGCGTCACCTGCACTCACACACACCTTGCAGAGCTGTTAAAACAACACTGGCAAAAGGAAGCTTTACACAGCGGTTGGTAAACTAGCCTGCCTAGAGCACAGTACACAAAATCGCAATCTCTAACTGTCCCTCAGAGTCAGCACAGCAGCGTTCTGTCCCTAACTGAGTTCACAGCACAGTGACGCTAAAATGGAGGCGGCGCCTTTTATAGTGCATTCTGACATCATTTCAGCAGCCAATCACAGCCATGCCATTAGTTAAGATGACCGCAGCATTACAGGATGTGCCCACACTTCTTAGGATTCCTCATTGGCTGACTAAAATCACACTGCCTCTCAAAGAATTATGGGAACTTCCGATTCCGGTATACGATATATGAAAAATATCGGAACTAAGTATCGGAATTCCGATACAGCGAATATCGGCCGATACCCGATACTTGCGGTATCGGAATGCTCAACTCTATTGTCCACTGCTCTGACAACCTCTTTTCAATTGCGAAAGTATATTCCCCCTTTTAAAATAATAAGAGCCTGTGCTCAACTCTGGCGTGATGTTGCTTTGTCAGAGAGTAGCCGCAGTTCTCCCTTTTTCTGGATGTCAGTTTTATTCAAAGGAAGAGAGAGTGAAGTGGACCATTAGCTGCCGCCACCATAGGTGAAAACAGGCTTGTATTATTTTAGAAGGGGGAAGACAGCAATTGAAAGGGGTTGTCCGAATAGTGGACAACCCCTTTAATTTCTGAAGGACTGATGGACAGCACTGGAGAGATGATGCCTGAGCAGCAAGTGGATTTAAATCACCACTCCAGCAGGTTTTTTTTATTGCAGTGCCAAAGTGGTGCTTCTAATGCCCCACCACTCCTGTAGTTCTCCGGCAGTTTGTGTACTGGCAGATTGCGCCTGTGTTTGCTGCAGCGAGCTGGAAGTCACAACTCAATACAAGTTTATGACAGCCTAGTTCTGGCTCTCATACACTTGCGTTGAGAGCTTGTGACCATTACTTGTAAATTCCAGCCAGTCAGAAGCTGCTGTCACAGGATGGAGCCACAGGACCGGAATGGCACCTTCAAAAGGTGACGACGGCAGCAGCTACGTATAATACTAAGGTGAGGGACCTTAGTCTAGTAGCACCACTCCAGCGCTGAAAAACAACAAAAAAATGCTGGAGTGGTGCTTTAACTAATGGTTATTTTCTTGTTTTATAATATTGGCTACTATTGGCCAAGTTTTGAAAAATTCAGGAAAACCCCTTTAAACTTTCAATACACTACAAAACTTACAATGTTCTTAATTTTTTTGTTAGTTTGTATTATTATATTAAATGATTTCTATATGTGTTCCCCAAGTAATGGTAAAAAGCCAAGATTTCTACTTTTGTACTCAAGAGCTTTGAAGGCTACTATGTGACTGTCAGGGTGAGCAGAATTCAGCGGCTGTGACACTACAGTACAGAGTCTGAGTCTGTTGCCATGATCTGGGTCATTGCTTTATGCCTCACTTACGTACCGATACAATATTTTTTATGGTCAATAAACTGCACAGTCCCTCATGATATCAAGCTCCAGAGTGTTATTATAGTATTTCATTAAATGTGGAATAGGAAAGGTCTATAGTCATTTATCTGCCGAGGAATAAAACCAGATTCACGCAGTTCTTAAAAAATAAGACATACTGCTATTTTTATGAAAAGGTTAAGAAATGCTAAAATGGGAAGTGAGCTATTTATCACTTGCTATAAAAACAATGTTAAAAAATATTTCCTTTGATCTTAAAGGGGTTCTCCAGGAATAAGAAGAAAGTGCATTTAAGTAGATAAAATAGAAATAGAAAAGCAGATTTCTATATAGCGGTAAGATGGCTATAAGAAATGACTACCTACCTAAAATTAACATAGACCAGCCCTTAAAGAAGCACTGAATAATTTTTCAACTTACAGGTTGAATGGTGTATTCCTCTACCCCAACATGCTTTTCTCACTTCCACTCAGACACCAATGTCCAGGAACTTCTATCTTCCATTCTGGACCCTCTTTTATGAGCCAGAAGTGAGATCTGAATCCTGTTTTCCATCATAGATAAATTTTAAAAAATTCTGTCTGCCTATATCAACCACTAGAGGGAGCTCACTACATATAGATTTATACAGCTCCAAAAAGGTTTAATGACTGCCGTGTGAGTCAATATGCAGTAAGATTCCCTTTAATTGAATCTGTCACCAGGCTGTTGCTATGTGATCTGAGAGCAGCATGATGTAGGGGCTGAGACCCTGATTCCAGTGACGTGTCACTTGCTAGTCTGCATGCCGTCATTTTGATACAATCACAGTATCTGTGCTGCAGATCTATCAGTGCTTTAAATGCTGTTCCCTGTATAACCTCGACCATACCACTGATTGACATCTTTCTGTGTACAATGCACATTGACAGGAAGCTGATAATCAGTGATGGGGGTGGGGTTATACAGAGCAGTTGACTACGAGGCACGAGATACCTAGTCCAGTAGTGATAATATCCTGCTGATAAAAAACTGGTTTTATTGAAACAATAACACACAGCCCAGTAAGTGATACATCCCTTGAATTGGGCTCTCAGACCCTACATAGTTCTGCTCTCAGATTACATTGTAAAAACCTGCTGCTGACAGATTCCCTTTAATGGCAGCTATAGGGAGTCAGAATTTTAGCATTCAGCTTTACAACTGGGTGATGGGAAGTTGGGGACTTTGACTACCTACATGGTGCTATTTCAAAGGCCACAAAAAATTTCTACCTTCAAAAATTTGAAGATTTGAAGGTTTTTTTGCCAAAGCCAAAAGTAAATTCAGTAGGAAGAATAAGTATAAGTTCTTTAGATTTTCCATAACTTGTTATGCACCTCTGGCTTTGGCTCAATAAACTGCACCAAAAACTAGTGGTATTTTTCCAGAAAACACTGGGACTGATTTACTAATCCAGTCTTTTAACAAGGGTAGACTAGACATTTTTACATGTGCCATATTTATCAATGTTACATGTTTGATAAATATGGCAATTAGTCCATTTTACGCCACATACCGGTATTACTTTGTTCATTTTTGTACATGTTCATACTTTTATGCCCCAAAAAGATAAAAGTATTCTAGGAGAGATACCAGAAAAATTATATTTATGAGCTTTCAGAGCACAGAGGCTCCTTCTTCAGGCTAGTTTACAAATTAATTACTTTTTGATCCAATATTATAAGGACCAAAATTTTGGAACAGTATCGGTACGTAGAGCCGATTAATAAATTGTTTTAAGTCAATTTTTTTCTGTCTTGTTATTCTGACATTTTCTGTGCCATGTTTCTCAACATGGCAAACACAGTTCACGAATGTTGAAGTTCTTTATTTTGGTCTTTAACTTGTTTTGAGTCCTTTTAGTGCAAAAAGTCACATATTTTACTCATATTTAGCAAAATTTGTGACCAAATTACAGGTGTACATAAAATCACTCTATGGGGGACTGGAGTACA
This sequence comes from Oophaga sylvatica, assembly GCA_033576555.1. Taxonomy (NCBI): domain Eukaryota; kingdom Metazoa; phylum Chordata; class Amphibia; order Anura; family Dendrobatidae; genus Oophaga; species Oophaga sylvatica. The sequence continues at coordinate 57,346,262 of JARQOD010000002.1, forward strand.
TTTGCAACCAATTTTATGACTTTTTGAAAAATGGCAAATGATGAATCAGCCGAAATCATCTTGAAACCCTAAACTCCGCTCACAATGGGGAACATAAAAAATAGGAGAAAGCGTATGATATGAACTTTTAAAATGGCGCAAAAGAATAACGAGCTAATGGAAAATAGGCAAAAAGAACTAAAATCATAGTATCATAGTTTAGACCTATGCCTAATTCCATGACAAACCACGCTGCCATTTTGATTGGCCATGCTCTCTTGTCGAAAATGTAGGAAATTACAAAATATAAAAATGTTGTACAAATCATGTAGACAGTGTACGACAAATAGATCTTTTCAACTCTCTGGGTTCCATTTATGAAAACTTAGAAAAAAAAACAAAACTGTATTTGTTGTCCATAGCAACAAATCAGAGTTACCCTTTAATTTCTTAAATTGCTTTGGTAAAATAAAAGCCTTGCTGTGATTGGTTGCTATGGGACTCAGTTTTTGTATGTATGTATCCCAAAATAAAGCAAAATGCGGCAGATTTATCAAAATTGGCTAAAAGAAGAACTGTGTAATCTAATATACTTTGGGCCCGTTTATCAAAGCTGACTTTGTTGCCCCTAGCAACCAATCAGAGTGCATCTTTCATTTCTTAGACAGCTCTGATAAAATGAAAGCTGAGCTGTGATTGGTTACTATGGGCAACAAAATCAGCTTTGATAAACGGGCCTAAAGTATATTAGATTACACTATATTATCATCTATCACAATGTACAAGATGGGGTCAGGGCAGCTTTACCAATAAAGAGCTTCAAAATACCAGTCATGTCCTCATAGGCACTGAGGATATACATTTTTACTTCCTTTAATTTCCTTTTTTCTTTGCCAGCTTTCTAAAAATCTGTGTTAAGGATTCATTAAATAATTCACACCTCTTTAATATTGGAGCAGGAAGGTATTCCACAAAGACCGGCGTATTTTCATGTTCGTGCCCGAACACATTCCTGTTCATAAAATGAGAAGCTTTTACCAGGCACGCTATGGTACTTATACTTTCGCACCATTAAAAGGAAAAAAATATATACATACCATAGATATATACATGTCTATAGTTATATATCTGTATATATATATTATATACACACCCAGTTAGGGGCCAATAGATGAAGTGGGCGCTGGATTTTCAACAGTCGTTGCATAAAAAGATAGCGGTCAAATAAAACTTTGAGAAAAAAATGGGGGAGGGGGACGAATAAGCAAAATAGGGTGTTATCCATATTATAGGGTTATGTGGTGAAGCCACAGTGCTCTCCTGGTATTGTTGTGAGAAAGCACTAGCTATACACTCAACTTCTGCTGCTCCGCAGGTTGGATGCGATTGTGCTGCGCTACTAGTTGTTGTAAAGTAGTTGCTGTTTTATTGTCATCACGTTTGATAATATCAAAACTCCTTAATCAGGAGAAACCACCATCGTTTTTTCCTGATGAAGAAGTTCGAAACGCGTTGAGATAAAACCGCAACTACTTTACAATACTCGGAACGCTTTGGATATCTCTTATTCCAATAGAACTTAGGCTGGTTTCATATTTGCGTATCTGTGAGCAGCGTTCGATCCGCATAGATCCACATGCGTCATGCGTATATATATTTAACATGGTGTACACAGGGACATACGTTTGCAAGCGCTTGTGTATGCATGCGGCGTTTCGCGGTGTCCGGTGAACACAACATGTTGCATTTTTTTGAAGTGTCAAAAATCTGTCAAATATGCACAGACATGCGCATGCGGATGAATCCGTCAAAACAACACATTACTGTCTATGTGAACGCATTTGTACGCAAGGACATGCGCATGGATGCGTTTGATGCGCATGGAAACTTCAGACTGCGCATGTCCAGCAACTGATTACAGCACCTGGAAATATTGAACGCATGCACATAAACAACGCAAACGCATGCAAAAACGCATACAAACACAAACAGCGGTTTTTTTGGCGTCATGCGTAAGATGATGCAGATAAAGAAAACGCTGCATAAACATGCATTTGCATACGTTTTTGCATGCGTTTGCGCATGCAGATGATGCGCTGCGCACAGAAGCCCTAATGTGAACCTAGCCTTAATATATAATATACACTCCTTAACATTGAAATTACGACACCAAGAAAGAAAACTCATGGAGTTATTGAAATCACAGGATGGATTGATCTGTTAATGATTTGCAAAGGATATAAAACTGGAAAGAAATTTTCAAAATATCTTGATTTTAATCAGTATCGTGTATGAGCGTCATGCGCAGAAATCCTTGTACTTATACGCATTTGCTGCTATTAATGAGGTTATTCATGGTTATCTGAGGGCTGTCCTGTTACGTTGAATGCATTTGGGCACGCATATCTGCAAGATCCACTGCTGGCAGCTTCCTTTGCCGACCATTGACGTCCCGAATGTATTCGATGGGAGTCAACTCTGGACACACTGTAGGCCATAGCAGCATGTTAAGGCCACAGAGGCTGCTTATAGTACAACAGGTAACATGCGGCCTGGTAATGTTATGTTGAAGAAAAATGGCACATGTGACACTTTAGAGAAGTGGTCATACCATTGGTTTCATTAGCAGACTACGTCTTGCTGCCTTAACAAGGCTTATAAGGCCGAAAATGATGTCCAACAGACCACGCTGTGACTTCGCCTGCATCATTACTGTCAATGGCCCTTTGGCAAATACACAAAAATTAAGTTTTTCGGGGGCTTGGACATAACACGTGGTTGAGTCACTGAATGTAAGGTAAACACTATGTCATCTTTTCCTGAATTTTAATGCAATGTTTGTTATCGGATATATTTTATACTGTACATTATTGTTTGTCTCACTGCAACTTATAGGGTATATGGACATCATAGAGGAGTGGGCTCTCTGTGAGAAACCCCCTTCTCTTAGCCAGAGGTGATAGCCCCTAGTCTTTCGTCCTGGAGGACCCAGTTTGTTCTTATTGACTACTTCTCTAGGGCAGAAGCTACAGCTATCCCCCAGTGATATCAGCTCGTTTTTGTGGCCCCAGAAGCTGGCTTAATTTGATAAGAGGTTGTCTTTACGATAAAACCTTTTAAATCATCACTGTACTGTATATACACAATATTAGGAAATTGCCTTTTTATATTTTGAGTATATTTCACTAGAATAGACATCTGACTCCACTGAACTACGATATAGAATTGTACAGATTGTGTTCCTTCATTTGTAAACTAATTAAAAACAATGTAAAAAAAAACACATTTTCACTATTTCTATAAATGACCAAGTATATTACCGTTGGATCAGTTCTCCGATGCCACAGCCCATGAAATGCATTGCGTTTACCTCAGATGACCCAGATATTTTGCTGTTTTCCAGCAGACTCCTGTATATAAATTAGAACAATATTATCCCTGCCTGATTTACTCCTTGATTGTTGCCATGAATTCCTGCCTGGAACATCACACACCAGACATGTATTGTTTCACTTTGGTATATTTTACATTCACAATGAAGCCTGACCTTCTCACAGTAAACGTCTTTCGATGATCTTCTGGAGAGACAATCTGTTTTGATGGCTGCCGAGATCTCATATTGTTGTGCTCCGTCTTGTTTATTTCATTCCCACCTGACAGCTTGATAGAGGTTTGGAAGCCTGTCCCGGTGTTAATCCGCTAACTATTCAAATATTGATGAAGTGCAGGAACTCGGAGAAGGACCTGATGCTAATTTAGGCCTCTTATTTGGATCAATAAAGTAATTTAGGTTAGCTTGAACATGGCCATGAAAAAGCTGCAGAAAGCTTTGATGATCCAGCTCAAATCTCAGGAAGACGTCTTTGTTTCTAATAGAGTTACTTTTCTTGAGTTTCTAAACAATCATCTAAATGTTAGATTGTAGAGCTGAGTCTGTGTAACGCTTTCTCATACATTTTCACTGGACATACTTATGGTATTGTTATTGATATGTTATTGGGCAGATCTGTCCTCTCTCCTGATATGTCAGTTGTAGTAAATACTTTTATTCCCTATAAAACAACAATTCTGGAGTTCTTGTTCTTATAACTCTGTGTTGAGCCATTCCTCTGTTATTCTATATGAATATATATGGGTTATTACCCACTTGTCCTGGTTGCAGCACTGGGCTTTTGTTCCCTTCTCCTATGGCTGGCTCCCCCTGTGCTAGTCCATACTAAGTTCCTGTGGTAACGCATCAAACACCTTCGAATCATCATCCAAAGGCTTTTAAGGATGGCTCAGCTGGCTATGCACAACCTGAGTATTGAGGTAGTAATGCCATCTTCTACCACACGTTTTCTGGAGTCAAGTTACGTATCCCACTTGGATCTATTCAAGCAAGGTGTCTGATCAGTTCAACTGCCCCAACCTGCTGTCCAGCAACCAGTACCATTCCCAGTGCAGCTATTCTTAGTGTTCTTCACACCTTCAATTCTGCTCATTCATTGCTCTTGAGTCCTGATTAGTTAATCTCAGTTATTACTGATGCTGTTCACACCTTCAATTCTGTTGCCAACTCATCTCTGCTATCCTGGTGTTGCAACATCTTTAACTGTGCTTTGTTTAGTTGCCTAATAACAAAGTCATCTTAACTGTCCCGGTGTTGCCACATCTTTACCACTGCTGTGACAAGTTTCTGATAACAAACCTGTATCCGCTGTCCTGGTGGAGCCGCGATCTCTACTTTGCTGTTCCTGTGCTGTGTGCACATTTTCCTCTACTGCATCTATTGGTTCTTGCTTCATTTATTTGCCTGCCTGCTTCTTTTATCCACCAGCTGTACTGGTCCTCACTGTTCCGCATGTTGTCTGTCAAGTAGTCCAGTTCTATTATATCAACCTCAGCCATAATGACAGCTTAGAGAATCCATCACCAGGTGAACGCTTAACATGGCTGTTGCCATTACTCTAATCAAAAAAATGTTTCCCTACAAAATTCTGACACATTCTTCTATGAGTGGACAAGGTCAGACCATATTGGGACACAACCCCAGCTAATAAAATCTAAATCCCAATTTTCTGATGCGTTTCGGGTCAGATTGACCTGAAATGCATTAGAAAAACTTTTTTATACCTGCTATATTTTAATTGATTTACAATAAAGAATATTGGATTTTAAACCACCATATACTGAACATCAAACTATTATTGAGCTTTATAAAGTACGTATGGAATCTCACCAGCTTTGTCAGCGCATCGGCACTTATCAACTGCAGGCCGGATCAACATCAGTATTATTTCTACATGATAAAAGGTAATCTGTTCATCTCAGCTTTAGGGCTTGTGCAGATGGATGTATTCTACGGATGTGCGCTGTCCATGTAAAAATCAGATAGCAAACTGATCAATGTAATTCAATAGGGCTGTTCAGATGACAGTTTTTTCATACAGACAGTGTGTCCATGTAAAAAAAAATGTACTAAGAATTATTTTTTTCCTTAGTTAAGTCTATACATGTGTAAAAGAAAAAAATTAAAAATCGGATCCCATATGGACTGGACCATTTATATTTTATTACTTCCAGTCTTTACAGACACATTGCCATTAATAACATAGGAAACTCAATTTGATCTTGTGCATTCTAAATTATTGCTGTATAAGTACGGATGCCACACAGATGTAACGCACGGACACATGGATGAAACATGGGTGTAAAACACTGACACACGGATGGAGCATGGCTGTAAAACACACACACGGACGGCACGCAGACTTAAAACATGGACACATAGATGGAACATGGATGTAAAACACGGATGGCATGCGGATGTAAAGCACACACACCAATGGCACGCGGATGTAAAGCACACACACACAAAATGGCACGCGGATGATGTAAAACACAGACACACGGATGGCACGCGGATGTAAAACATAGCCACACAGATGGAACATAGATGTAAAATACAGACACACGGATGGCACGCGGATGTAAAACACGGACACACGGATGGCACGTGGATGTAAAACACAGACACGGATGGCACGTGGATGTAAAACATAGACACACAGATGGAACATAGATGTAAAACACAGACACACGGATGGCACGCGGATGTAAAACACGGACACACGGATGGCACGTGGATGTAAAACACAGACACACGGATGGCACAGTGGATGTAAAACACAGACACATGGATGGCACGTGGATGTAAAACACAGACACACGGATGACACGCGGATGTAAAACAGACACATGGATGGCACGCGGATGTAAAACAGACACACGGATGACACGCGGATGTAAAACAGACACACGGATGGTACGTGGATGTAAAACACAGACACATGGATGGCACGTGGATGTAAAACACAGACACACCGATGGCACGCGGATGTAAAACAGACACATGGATGGTACGCGGATGTAAAACACAGACACACGGATGGCACGCGGATGTAAAACACAGACACGGATGGCACGCGGATGTAAAACACAGACACACGGATGGCACGCGGATGTAAAACACAGACACACGGATGGCACGCGGATGTAAAACACAGACACACGGATGGCACGCGGATGTAAAACACGGACACACGGATGGCACGTGGATGTAAAACACAGACACACGGATGGCACGTGGATGTAAAACACAGACACATGGATGGCACGTGGATGTAAAACACAGACACACGGATGGCACGCGGATGTAAAACACAGACACACGGATGGCACGCGGATGTAAAACACAGACACACGGATGGCACGCGGATGTAAAACACAGACACATGGATGACACGCGGATGTAAAATACAGACACACGGATGGCACGCGGATGTAAAACACAGACACACGGATGGCACGTGGATGTAAAATACAGACACACGGATGGCACGTGGATGTAAAACACAGACACATGGATGACACGCGGATGTAAAACACAGACACACGGATGGCACGCGGATGTAAAACACAGACACACGGATGGCACGTGGATGTAAAATACAGACACACGGATGGCACGTGGATGTAAAACACAGACACATGGATGGCACTCGGATGTAAAACACAGACACATGAATGGTACGTGGATGTAAAACACAAACACACGGATGGCACGTGGATGTAAAGCACAGACACACGGATGGCACGCGGATGTAAAACACAGACACACGGATGGCACGCGTATGTAAAACACAGACGCATGGATGACACGCGGATGTAAAACACAGACACACGGATGGCACGCGTATGTAAAACACAGACGCATGGATGACACGCGGATGTAAAACACAGACACATGGATGGTACGCGGATGTAAAACACAGACACACGGATGGCACGCGGATGTAAAACAGACACAAGGATGGTACGCGGATGTAAAACACAGACACACGGATGGCACGCGGATGTAAAACAGACACATGGATGGTACGCGGATGTAAAACACAGACACACGGATGGCACGCGGATGTAAAACACAGACACACGGATGGCACGCGGATGTAAAACACAGACACACGGATGGCACGCGGATGTAAAACACAGACACACGGATGGCACGCGTATGTAAAACACAGACGCATGGATGACACGCGGATGTAAAACACAGACACATGGATGGTACGCGGATGTAAAACACAGACACACGAATGGCACGCGGATGTAAAACACAGACGCATGGATGACACGCGGATGTAAAACACAGACACACGGATGGCACGCGTATGTAAAACACAGACGCATGGATGACACGCGGATGTAAAACACAGACACATGGATGGTACGCGGATGTAAAACACAGACACACGGATGGCACGCGGATGTAAAACAGACACAAGGATGGTACGCGGATGTAAAACACAGACACACGGATGGCACGCGGATGTAAAACAGACACATGGATGGTACGCGGATGTAAAACACAGACACACGGATGGCACGCGGATGTAAAACACAGACACACGGATGGCACGCGGATGTAAAACACAGACACACGGATGGCACGCGGATGTAAAACACAGACACATGGATGACACGCGGATGTAAAACACAGACACACGGATGACACGCGGATGTAAAACACAGACACACGGATGGCACGTGGATGTAAAACACAGACACACGGATGGTACGCGGATGTAAAACACAGACACACGGATGGCACGCGGATGTAAAACACAGACACACGGATGGTACGCGGATGTAAAACACAGACACACGGATGGCACGCGGATGTAAAACACAGACACACGGATGGCACGCGGATGTAAAACACAGACACACGGATGGCACGCGGATGTAAAACACAGACACACGGATGGCACGCGGATGTAAAACATAGACACACGGATGGCACGCGAATGTAAAACACAGACACACGGATGGCACGTGGATGTAAAGCACAGACACACGGATGGCACGCGGATGTAAAACACAGACACACGGATGGCACGCGTATGTAAAACACAGACGCATGGATGACACGCGGATGTAAAACACAGACACACGGATGGCACGCGTATGTAAAACACAGACGCATGGATGACACGCGGATGTAAAACACAGACACATGGATGGTACGCGGATGTAAAACACAGACACACGGATGGCACGCGGATGTAAAACAGACACAAGGATGGTACGCGGATGTAAAACACAGACACACGGATGACACGCGGATGTAAAACAGACACATGGATGGTACGCGGATGTAAAACACAGACACACGGATGGCACGCGGATGTAAAACACAGACACACGGATGGCACGCGGATGTAAAACACAGACACACGGATGGCACGCGGATGTAAAACACAGACACATGGATGACACGCGGATGTAAAACACAGTCACACGGATGACACGCGGATGTAAAAACAGACACACGGATGGCACGTGGATGTAAAATACAGACACACGGATGGCACGCGGATGTAAAACACAGACACATGGATGGCATGCAGATGTAATACACAGACACATGGATGGTACGCGGATGTAAAACACAGTCACACGGATGACACGCGGATGTAAAACACAGACACACGGATGGCACGTGGATGTAAAATACAGACACACGGATGGCACGCGGATGTAAAACACAGACACACGGATGGCATGCAGATGTAATACACAGACACATGGATGGTACGCGGATGTAAAACACAGACACACGGATGGCACACGGATGTAAAACAGACAAACACATGGATGGTACGCGGATGTAAAACAGACACATGGATGGTACTCGGATGTAAAACACAGACAACACGGATGGCACGCGGATGTAAAACACTGACACATGGATGGTACGTGGATGTAAAACACAGACACACGGATGGCACGCAGATGTAAAACACAGACACACGATGGCACGCGGATGTAAAACACAGACACATGGATGGTACGTGGATGTAAAACACAGACGCATGGATGACACGCGGATGTAAAACACAGACACACGGATGGCATGCGGATGTAAAACACAGACACATGGATGGTACGCGGATGTAAAACACAGACACACGGATGGCACGTGGATGTAAAACACAGACACACGGATGGCACGCGGATGTAAAACACAGACACACAGATGGCACGCGGATGTAACACACAGACACACGGATGGCACGCGGATGTAAAACACAGACACATGGATGGTACGTGGATGTAAAACACAGACACACAGATGGCACGCGGATGTAAAACACAGACACACGGATGGCACGCGGATGTAAAACACAGACACACGGATGGTACGCGGATGTAAAACACAGACACACGGATAGCACGCGGATGTAAAACACAGACACACGGATGGCACGCGGATGTAAAACACAGACACATGGATGGCACGCGGATGTAAAACACAGACACACGGATGGCACGCGGATGTAAAACACACACAGATGGAACATGGATGTAAAACACAGACACACAGATGGCACGCGGATGATGTAAAACACACACATGAAGGGCACGCAGATGATGTAAAACACAGACACACAGACGGAACATGGATGTAAAACACAGACACATGGATGGCACGCGGATGTAAAGCACAGACACACGGATGACACGCGGATGAAAAACACAGATACATGGATGGCACGCGGATGTAAAACACAGACACACGGATGGCATGTGGATGTAAACACACATCACCGATTGTACTCGGATGTAAAATACACACATGGATGGCACGCGGATGTAAAACACACTCACCGATTGTACTCGGATGTAAAATACACACACCGATGGCACGCGGATGTAAAACACACTCACCGATTGTACTCGGATGTGAAATACACACACAGATGGCACGCAGATGTAAAACACACTCACCGATTGTACTCGGATGTAAAATACACACACGGATGGCACGCAGATGTAAAACACACTCAGCGATTGTACTCGGATGTAAAATACACACTCGGATGGCACGCAGATGTAAAACACACTCACCGATTGTACTCGGATGTAAAATACACACACGGATGGCACGCAAATGTAAAACATGGACACACGGATGGCACGCAGATGTAAAATATGTCAATACAGATGAAAATCGAGTTTTCTGGGTGAAATTCAGATGATTTTTCGTATGCTCGTCTGTACCCTAATTGTTGCTTTATAGCAGCTATCGAAATATCTACATGTAAAGGGACGGCCACGAGGCTGATGCACTGGAAGCTGTGTGATGTTTTACCTCTGGGATGTCTATTGTTCTAGGGTGTCCTCCTCCCGTGAGGAAGCGTACAGAGCAATTAGAGATAGAGTCCAGAATCACGTCAAACAGTTCTGCTTTATTTTCCTCTGGACACAGCACATCCAAGACACCATAAGCACTTCTTACACGATACCAGCAATACATTCTTCACAAGTCTGCTTCTCCTCCGCTGCCACACCAGAATGGACCACTAAGTATTGACGGGACGAGGAGCCCGGTGAAAACGGCACTTCGATCTCTTCCCCTGGAGACACTTCAATCCAGCATAAGAAAGACACATCTACTAGGTCGTCCACCCCTCTCTGGTTATCCTGCCCGGATACTTCTAATGGCCCACTCGCTGCTACGCTTCAGCACGACCTCTTCTGCTGAGCTTTCCCACAGTGGTTCCTCCACTGGACTACTGCTACGTAAACCCACCCTCTTTGGGCTCACGTTTCCCACGGTGACTTCTTCACCGGCTACTTCAGGGGTTGCTGGTCCCCACTACTTCTACCCTATGCTTAGGGCCCAGGAACGTGGACGTCCTTCCAGTTGCAAGGTCCACCCCCGACTGATCTCCGCTAAGACGAGAACTTCCTGACAGACTACAGCTTGGAGGCAATCATTCCCTAGCTAATAGTCCCTAACTATTGTCCCTAACCGAATGGATGTGCTGAATGCCCCCCTCTAGTGACCAAACCTTATAATTGGTTGACATTCTTTCCTAACGTTCTAACTGGTTCTCTAACGTGCCCTCATTAGTGACCCCTCGCAACTACAATTAACCCATGACTATACACACTACCTTTCAAGTGCCCTCCTCTAGTGACCCCAGGATGCACTATCTGCCAAACACTCAACCCCACATATCTATATACATAGCATTGTACAAAGCACACATATTTACACACTTAAAGGGGATGAAACCTTAAAGTGTTAATACCCTTTCACCTCCTTACATACTCACAGCTTTATACAACAGAAGTAACTATTTATATGTCCCTTTCATCCATCTAGTCCCAAAGTCAGAAAGCCGAATGCATGTGAAAGTGACAAGCCTTAGCTAAACTCCCCAGTAATCATCTACTCTTGCCATATTCATTTTTCATGAGCTAATGGAATTTTAAAGCCTACATGACAAACATATGATACCAATTTAGCATTAAAGTATATAGCCACTTAGTTTTTCGCAAGATGTAAAACACTCTATATCATTGTGACCCCATAACATTTTCTCTAAATGGGAACATCAATAAGTACCTAGATGATCACGGGATTTGGTGAATGTCTGAGTATCTTACTGGGGTTCTTTGTTGTGTACGTGCTTTATTTAACAGACAATTTCATTTTTTTAATTGCTTTCTTTTCTTTTTTTTTTTTTTTAAGTGTACCTTCTGTTTCAGGTTACTGAGCTGTCGTGTGTACATGTGGGGAATAACACTATTTCTGACCATTATATGACTTGCATCCTCTATTTTTCACCAGTTCCCCCCATGTAGGCTCCAGATCTAGTTTCTACCTGTCTCTGATATTAGAACAACTGATATGATGCCTCCAATGCACGGCACACACAGATATGAGGAACTCTTGCACCAATATGCAGCATGGACAACATTATAAAACTAGATGTGTATTTCCTGAAGGAACTACAGATTGTGCTTTGAATTGGTGCCCGGTAGTGTTGAGCGAACATGCTCGGACATGCTCCGTTAACCCTTGAGCATCGCCGTGCTCGGACATGCTCGGAACTCTGCAGAACACCTCATGTACATTTAAGTTCAAAATCAATGCATTCCAATGGGAAGATTTTTTTTTTCAAACGTAAAGGGTTAAAAAGCAAAAAATCCGATCGACTCCAAAAATACTTAGCACACCTGTCACGGCAGCTAGCTTCAAAACCTTGTTTGAACGGAGTCTGTACACCGAGCGGTTCGGGCTGTATTAATTGCGCAAATCTGGAGAAGAAGAAGAACACGGAAAAAGAATAATGTGAATAACAATATAGTGCTTTTTCCAAAGCACAATAACAACAATAAGCAGTGTAGCTCTGAATCCAGCACTGGAGTGAGATAAACACTTACTGCAAAGCTGCGACAGGATCTAACTCTTGTCAGTGTACCTCTTTCATTTTCCCTATCACTCTCCTCCCCTTCCTCTCTTCATAGACAGAAATCTAATATCTAAACCCTAAGTGAGCGGACTGTCCATCATTTTTACCAAGATCAATTTTAGCAGTTTTGGGTGAATGATGAGTTTGGGAGGCGACGGTTTGAAGGATTATAAGTGGAGAAAGTGGTGCCACTCGCTGGTTGACTCACTTTTTATGTATGTTTTTAACTGTTATATATAGTACATGCAGATAGTAGGCAGCTCATGCACCTGTCCACTACACGGACAAGACACATGGTGCAAATCAGCCCGAGTTTTACAACTAGCATCTGAGCATATGCAAAAGAGCACCTAGACACACATATAACCATCATATTCAGAGATAATGGTGGTGTTTTGGTAACAAAAGAAGAAAAAAATCTAAAATTTTGCTCATAAATTCTTGTTACATTTGTTGGAGAAAAAAACTTATTGCATCTGTAGGAAACTTGAAATTCTATAATGACATGTAAATAATAGTCTGCTGTAATACTAATTCCTAATTCTGATCCTAGTGAATAAACTCTGCAGCTGTGTATTTCAAAACTCAAAAAGAGAAGTATTTCTTTTTTTAAGTCAATATTCTATTTTCAAAAGAGCACATAGAGCAATGTCCTCCTCCTGTGCAGGAAAATGCTTAATTACACCGATCTGCTCACAGTCTGAGCGTTGTCTGGCCCACTCCCCGTAGTGCCATACAAGCGAGTGGTATTCTCGATGGAAAATCAATGGTTCTAATGTAAAGCATTATCAATATTTGAACAGTCCCCAGGACACTGAATTGGCAGAAAACTGATCTTTAATGTAGGACTTTCCAGCATAACAAACCTGTAGTGCGCCCATCCCCGATCCGAAAATGTGCACTCTTTTTAATCTTTCCTTATTAAGGATGAGGTTTAGTTTGCTACTTAGTGACACTGATTTTTTTTCTGTCTTTTTATTTTCCAACTTTTTTCTGTCCATGTAGCTGTATCCATTTTTTTTGTATGGGATGAGTTGCATTTCTTAAAAGTAACATTTTGGATTACATGTAAATTGATTGTATAATTTATTTTTATTTTAGTTTTTATTTTTGAAATAAGAAAATGTCATCAGGTTTTACCTAATCTGAGAGCAGCATTACGTAAAGTAAGAGACCCGGAATCCAACAATGTGTCACTTGCTGAGTTATTTGCTGTTGTTTTGATACAGTTTTATTTACTTCTGCCTTTTCTGAGTGATATAAGGCAGGGTTCCCCAACTCCAGTCCTCAAGGCCCACCAACTGGTCATGATTTCAGGATTTCCTTAGTATTGCCCAGGTGATAATTGCATCACCTGTGCATTGCAAAGGAAATCCTGAAAACATAACCTGTTGTTGGGCCTTGAGGACTGGAGTTGGGGAACCCTGATATAAGGGATAAATGACATAATGTGAGAGATTTACTAAGATAAATGTGCTGAAATTCTAGTGCAATTTGCACCCAAAAACTACTTATCCTGTCCTGCGCAATATTTATTGTCATTACTGAGCCTTGTCTGACAAAAGGTGAGTTTTCACTGAAAATAATGTAGAATCATAGAATGATAGAATGTTAGAGTTGGAAGGGACCTCCAGGGTCATCTGGTCCAACCAACCCACTGCTCAAAGCAGGATTCACTAAACCATCTCAGACAGATGTCTGTCCAGCCTCTGTTTGAAGACTTCCATTGAAGGAGAACTCACCACCTCTCGTGGCAGCCTGTTCCAGTCATTGATCACCCTCACTGTCAAAAAGTTTTTTCTAATACCTAATCTTTATCTTCTCCCTTTGAGTTTCATTCCATTGCTTCTCATGTTTCCATGTGCTAATGAGAATAATGATGATCCCTCTACACTGTGACAGCCCTTCAGATATTTGTAGATAGCTATTAAATCTCCTCTTAGCCTTCTTTTTTGCAAGCTAAACATTCTCAGATCCTTTAACCGTTCTTTGTAGGACATACTTTGCAGTCCGCTCATCATCCTGGTAGCTCTTCTCTGAACTTGCTCCAGTTTTTCAATGTCGATTTTAAAATGTGGTGTCCAAAACTGTACACAGTATTACAGATGAGGCCTGATTAAGGAACAGCAGAGGGGGATAATTGCTTCACGTGATCTAAACTCTATGCTTCTCTTAACACATCCTAGAACTGTGTTTGCCTTTTTTCTGCTGCATCACACTGTTGACTCATGTGCAGTCTGTGATCTATTAGTATACCCAAGTCTTTTTCACACGTGCTGTTGCTTAGTTCTATTCCACCGATTACATAGAAGTAATTTTTGTTTTTTCTTTCCCAGACGTAGAATCTTGCATTTCTCCCTGTTAAATACCATTTTATTAGTCCCTGGCTTTTGTTCAAGCTTATCTAGATCCTTCTGAATTCTTTCTCTGTCTTCTTTAGTGTTAGCTACCCTTCCTAGCTTTGCATCGTCTGCAAATTTAATTAGTTTACCCTCAGTTCCCTCATTTAGATTATTTATAAAAATGTTGAACAACACTGGGGCCAGGACAGAGCATTGTGGTACCCCACTTGAACTACTTTTCCAATTGGATGTGCAACCATTTATTAGCACTCTTTGAGTACAATCACTGAGCCAGTTATGAATCCACTTAATAGTAGCTTTGTCAATCCCATACTTGGTCATTTTTTCAAGAAGGAAAGTATGAGATAATATATCAAATGTTTTGCTGAAGTCGAGATACATTATATCTACCGCATTTCCCTGATAGACCCAGTCAGTGATTCCATCATAAAAGGAACTTAGATTAGTCTGGCATCACTTGTTTGCTACAAACCCATGCTGACTCTGGTTAATTACAGTATTCTAGTCCAAATATTTACATACATGCTGCTTAATAATTTGTTCAATTATATTTTCCTGGCTCCGTCTTCTTTCATTGTTTGAAGATAGGGACAACATTTTCCCTCCTCCAGTCTTCTGGGACTTCTCCTGTTTTCCAGGATGTTTCAAAGATTCTAGCTAGTGGTTCTGCAATTTGCTCTGCTAACTCTTTCAGTACACTAGGATGTCATTCATCTGGACCAGATTTAAACTCATTTAAATTAGCTATGTGTCCCCTCACATCTCTCTATTTATGGATAGACTGGATTCTTTTATTCCTTCAATGGCACCGTAAAGATCAGTTGATGCTGCACTTGCTTTCTGAGAGAACACAGATACAAAATAGGAATTTAATAGATCGGCCTTCTCAACATAATTTTTGACCACTTCACGCTTTTCATTCTGTAAAACTCCTATAGCATCTTTGTTTTTTTTTCTTTTAACATATCTCAAAAATCCTTTTATACTGTTTTTGGTCTCCCTTGCAAGCCTTCATTATTGGCTTTAGCTGTTCTAACTCTTGCCCTGCATTCCCTGCAAACAGCATTATATTCTTCTTTAGTTATGCCCCCCTTCTTCCATTTGATAAACATTTATTTTTCATTTTTAACAAGTGATTAAGTTCTGTGTTCATCCACCCTGGTCTCTTCAAATGTTTCCAATTCTCCCTTCATTTCGGGATTGTTACATCCTTGGACATTTCTGTCATTTAGAACATCCAGCCATTGGACCTTTCCTACCCTCTTTCTGAGTCCATTAAAATCTGCCTTTCTGAAGTCCAACCTTAAAGTCTGAGTCCTCACTGGTCTTCCTCCTCATGTAATCCACAATTCGAGGGTAGCATCATCGCTACCTTAAATTCCCAGCCAGCTTTACCTCCTCAACAATTTCCTTCCTTTTGGTAAGAATTGGGTCCAAGATTGCAGATCCTCTTGCTCTCTCTTCTACCTTTTGAAAGATAAAGTTGTCAGCAAGAGAAGACAAGAATTTTCTGGACCCAGAACTTTTGCCTGAGAGAGATTCCCAACAAATATCTGGATATTATAAAATGCCCATGATTACTATGTCGTACTTTTTTGAGAACAGAGACATCTGATGTAAGAAGAGTTCATCCATATCTTCAGTCTGTCCAGGTTGCCTATAGTAAACACCTACAATAGTGTCCATTCTGTTCTTCTCTCCTTGAATTCTTACCCTAACAGTTTCTACAGAACTACCTGTCTCTGAAGCTTGGATCTGAGTGGAGAAATATGTTTTCCTAACATACAATGCAACACTTCCTCCCTTCTTGTTAATCCTGTTTCTAATAAACAAATTGTAGCCTTCAAGGTTTGTATTCCAATCATGTGTATCATCCCACCAAGCTTCAGTGATGCCTATGACATCATATCTCTCTTCCTGTGTTAGCAGATCCAATTCTCCTTGTTTGTTTCCCATGCTCTGTGCATTTGAATAGACACATTTTAGTTTGTAGTCAGCTTCTCTTACTCCTCTATTTTCATTCCGAATATGTTGTTTTTTTTCTTCCTTTCCACTTTTAATAGCAGGGTTCTCAAATGAATTCATTAGCTGCATATTTCCTGGCTGTATATTTCCAGTCCCATTTTGCTCTAGTTTAAAGCTCTTCTGATGAGTGTAGCAAGCCATCTACCAAATATGTGTTTTGCAGGTTTTTGTAAGATGCAACCCATCCATAGCCAGGAGTCCATCATACAGGTAATTCACTCCATGGTCAAGAAACCCAAAATGTTGCTCACGGCACCATCAACGTAGCCAGTTGTTCACCTGTAGAATCCTGTTCAATCTCCTTGGTTCATGTCCATCCACTAGGAGGATGGATGAGAAGACGACTTGCGCTCCCAGTTCCTTCACTTTCCGGCCTAGGTCTTCAAAGTCTCTGCCTATAGTTTCCAGGTCCTTTCTTGCTGTGTAATTTGTTCCTATGTGAATTAATAGACATATGTAGTCATCTTTAGCACAGAAGAGGCTTGATACCCTATCAAACACATGTTTGATTTGGGCACCTGGAAGACAGCACACTTCTCATGAGGTAATATCCAGTCATCACTTCTTTTTCTTCCTTCAAGAGGCTTCTGATTTCTTACTGGGGTGTCCTTTGTGGGCAAAGTACTGTTTTGATATATACCTTCATAGTTGTCCTGAGTGGGAGCCTGGTAGCGGTTCTTCAGCAGGAAGGTGCTGACTGCCTCCTCATCCTCCTGCTTCTTTGGGTCACATACTTCCAATTTTCTTCTACTGCAGGTACATTGAAAGGTACTTTGAACATTCTGAATAGATTTTTCTACTCTGTCATTATCTTCTGCAGGAACACTGAAAAGTTCTTCTCTTGGAACCTTTTGAAGAAATTCTTCTGCTCTGTCAAGGAAATCCTCATTTTCTTTGATGTAATTTAAGGCTGCGTTCCCACGATCAGGAAGTTTCAGCGTTTTGGATGCAGTGTATTTTTGCTGCATCCAAAACGCTACGTTCTAATCATGCAGGTAAATCAGAATCCGGATTTACAACAACATTTTGTTTCTTTTTTTCGTGTTTTTGGCTTTCGGGCACAGCAAAGTAACGTAATCCTAAAGTGGGTTGTCTTGTGAAAACAAGTTATCACCTATCCATAGGTGGTTCCATAGGATAGGTGGTCAGTGGTCACATGTAGATTGATGTGGGTCCGACCACTGGCCCCTGTTACCATAATAACCCAATCACACCATCATCAATCAGCTGATAGAAAAAGCCCCCTGTGCAACCAATGAGTTAAATGTTGGAGAATGGCACTTAGAGCAGTGTCAACTGTATAATGCAGTCAGCACCTGCAAGTGATGACACAGGCTCATAAGTTGACACTAGGCAGTTTTTCTGCATTTTTTTTCTGCTGTTTTGGCATGCTAGATTTGTCTCTTGTGCATGCTGATAAAGTTTAGTGTTGAAAAAAAGTCCTAGTCTATATAATCGGGTTTTGGCACAAAAAATGCAGCAAAACCTGATACCTGCATTTTTATTCAATGGGTGAAAAACGCTGAAAAAACACTGAAAGAAGTGACATGCTCTATGTCCAAAAAAACATGCAAAGCACAAAATACTGACAAAAAAAACAATATGTGAGCATGAGATTTCTGAAATCTCATAGACTTTGTTGGTACTGTAATACGCAACTGAAAATTTGTATAAAAAAACGCATTAAAAAAACACTGCAAAAACGCCTAATGTGAACTTAGCCTTACAGCACTGATGCAGTCAATGATGTTTTGGGATTAAAATAGTTTCCAGGTTTTTATAAAGGTTCCTCCCAAATATAAGATTTCATGTTTATACAACCCCTTTCAAAAATTATGGAATCACCGGCCTTGGAGGAAGTTCATTCAGTTGTTTTATTTTGTTGAAAAAAAAGCAGATCACAGACATGGCTCAAAAATGAAGTACCGTATATACTCATGTATAAGCCGACCCGTGTATAAGCCGACCCCCCTAATTTTGCCACAAAAAACTGGGAAAACTTATTGACTCGCGTATAAGCCTAGGGTGAAAAATGAGTATGCCCCCATATGCTGCACAGATTATGCCCAATATACTCCACAGATTATTCCTCCATATGCTCCAGATTATGCCCCCATATATTCCACAGGTTATGCCCCGTATGATCCACAGATTATGCCCCCATATGCTCCAGATTATGCCCCATATGTTCCACAGCTTATGCCCCATATGCTCCAGATTATGCCCCATATGTTCCACAGCTTATGCCACCATATGCTCCAGATTATGCCCCCATATGTTCCACAGCTTATGCCCCATATGCTCCAGATTATGCTCCCATATGTTCCACAGTTTATGCCCCCATATGCTCCATATTATGCCCCCATATGCTCCAGATTATGCCCCATATGTTCCACAACTTATGCCCCCATATGCTCCATATTATGCCCCCATATGCTCCAGATTATTCCCCCATATGCTGCACAATTATGCCCATAGTATAGGCCTCATATGCTGCTGCTGCTAGATGCTACATAGATTATGCCCTGTTTATACTGTTTATACTGTTTAGATTATACTGTTAAACTGTAAAGCGCTGCGGAATATGATGGCGCTTTATAAATAAAGATTATTATTATTATTATTTATGCCCCCATATATACCCCATGTATTATGCCCCCATAGATGCTGCATTGAATAGGCCCCTTATGCTGCCGCAGCTGCTGCTGCAAAAAAAAAATGACATACTCACCTCTCGTCGCTGGGGTCAGGTGCCGGTGTCACCGCTCGCTCAGGACCCCGGCACCTGAGATATTTACCTGTCCTCTCTGCACCGCTGCCCTGCTCCCTCGGTCTGACTCCTCTGGCTGTGAATGATCTGGCAGGGGGCGGGGCGCTCACTAACGACGTCATCGCGCCCTCTGCCTGATCATTCACAGCCAGAGGAGTCAGACCGAGGGAGCAGCGCGCAACGGCGGCACGGGGACAGGTAAATATAGCTATACTCACCCCTCCGCCGCGCGTCTCTGCAGCCTCTCTCCTCTTCTCCCGGCGGTCTCCGCAGCGCTTCAGTCCTGCAGTGGTCACGTGCTACCGCTCATTAAAGTCATGAATATGTGCATATTCATGACTTTAATGAGCAGTGCCATGTGACTGTCACGCTGTATAACAGATATATTTTATGACAGTAACATATATCTAGTGTGACAACATTCTATATTTCATATAATAGAAAATATCAACATGTATACATAGTATCTGCCAGCATTGTCTTACATGACATCATATCCTATGTATTGTGGGTCTATACTGTATACGTGTCACGCTATCTCAGGATAGAGGTGGACCGGGGTCTATGCTGACCCTAAACTGGGGTCCTCCTGACTAGTCCCTCTACCTGGAGGTACTGTTAATGGTACAGAGGTCCAGGCCACCAGCGTAACCCTGTCTCCTGTAGATCCCTGACCACTGTAATCTAGTCCTGAGAAGGACCCTGATTACCACCACAGGGAATGGGCAGGTCACAGCTTACAAACAGTATAAGACAAACGAGACAGACAAGGGGTAAAGTAAATACTGCCTTGCATACAAAAACTTCAACTACAGAGGGGACACAAAAGGTTAAGGAGATAAACAATAAGCGAGGAGAGGATAAACTACAACAGGCACTCTTAGCTTAAGTCTTCTCAGAAACGATCCGCTCTGCTGGTCAGAATGAATGCTTTCACCGACAACTCCTTAAGCAGAATGGCAGGTATTTGAAGGAAGCTAATTAGTGCCTAATACACAGCAGCCGGGCGAGGCTGGACCCAGTCTAAGCACAGAGAAAGGTAGAATTAACTCCCTCACTGCCAACAGACACAAAGTACCAACAACTCAGCTGCGAGAAGTCAGAATGTGAAATCGCGACGATCTTCGTGGCGATACACCCGTGACAGTACCCCCCCTTCTACGAGGGGCCTCCGGACCCTCAGGGCCAGGTTTATCAGGGTGAGTTGTGTGGAAGGCCCGAATTAATCGGTCTGCGTTAATATCAGACGCAGGAACCCATGTCCTCTCCTCAGGACCATACCCCTTCCAATGAACCAAGTACTGAAGGGACCGGCGATTCAGACGTGAGTCAATGATCTTCGACACCTGAAATTCCAAGTTACCATTGACCACCACTGGAGGAGGAGGTAGAGGTGACGGTATAACTGGCGCCACGTACCTCTTAAGCAACGATTTGTGGAACACATTGTGGATTTTAAACGTAGGAGGGAGGTCAAGACGGAATGCCACCGGATTAATTATCGAGCTAATCCTGTATGGCCCGATGAACCTGGGACCCAGTTTCCAGGAGGGAACCT
Source organism: Oophaga sylvatica (assembly GCA_033576555.1). NCBI lineage: Eukaryota > Metazoa > Chordata > Amphibia > Anura > Dendrobatidae > Oophaga > Oophaga sylvatica. The sequence goes on from JARQOD010000002.1 coordinate 57,367,769, forward strand.
TAAGTTTTATATTCTTGGTAGACAACCAAACCAGATCGTTCACACTTAGGTCCGGACCAGACACTCTCCTCCTATCAGCCATACGTTTGTATCGGTTCCCCATAACACTCAGATTATTCAGCACTCCTCTCCACACAGAAGCAAGTGACGACGAAAATCGTTCCTCCTCAGGAACCCCAGAAGAGCCCCCCCATTGAAAGTACAAAACTGGGGGTGAAAACCATATGCCCCAAAAAATGGGGACTTACCAGTGGACTCGCTCCGCCTATTGTTAAGAGCGAACTCTGCCAGAGGCAAGAAAGAAGCCCAGTCCTCCTGGTTCTCTGAGACAAAACACCGGAGATATGTCTCTAAGCTCTGATTCAGACGCTCTGTCTGACCATTGGTCTGTGGATGAAAAGCCGAAGAAAATGACAATTGCATCCCCCTACGTGAACAAAATGCCTTCCAGAATTTGGACACAAACTGAGACCCCCGATCCGACACCACATCGGAAGGCAACCCGTGAAGTCTCACAATCTCCCCAATGAACACCTGCGCCAGAGTTTTAGCATTAGGAAGAGCAGGAAGAGCAATAAAATGTGCCATCTTACTGAACCTGTCAACTACAACTAGTATGACAGTTTTACCTGAAGACGGAGGGAGGTCCGTAATGAAGTCCATAGACAGATGGGTCCATGGACGCTCCGGGATTTTCAAAGGTAAGAGGGCCCCAGACGGACGGGTATGTGGGGTCTTAGAGCGCGCACAAACCCCACAGGACGCGACAAAAGTTACCACCTCTTTATTTAAGTTAGGCCATCAAAACCGGCGTGAAAGGAGATCCACAGTTGCTTTACTCCCTGGGTGTCCTGCCAAAGCAGAATTATGATGTGCCTCGATAACCTTTTGTCTTAACTGATCTGGAACAAACAGTCTCCCTGGAGGTCCTACAGGGGCGTCCCCCTGAGCCTCCAATACCTCCTCCTCAAGCTCAGAGCATACAGCCGACACCACAACTCCCTCCTGAAGGATAGGAACCGGGTCATCCGTCTTCCCGGCCCCCGGGAAACTACGAGATAAGGCATCCGCCTTTACATTTTTTGACCCAGGACGATATGTGACGACAAAATTAAACCTGGTAAAAAACAACGACCATCTAGCTTGTCTGGAATTCAGACGTTTAGCAGACTCTAAATACAGCAGGTTCTTGTGATCAGTAATGACGGTGACCGGGTGGACTGCCCCCTCCAAAAAGTGACGCCACTCTTCAAAAGCCAACTTAATGGCCAAGAGTTCCCTATTGCCGACATCATAATTCCTCTCGGCGGACGACAATTTTTTAGAGAAGAAAGCGCACGGATGCCATTTACCAGAGGACGGACCTTGAGATAATACCGCACCCACCCCTACGTCAGACGCGTCTACCTCCACAATGAACGGTTGTGATGCATCTGGTTGAATGAGTATGGGTGCTGAAGCAAAACATTTTTTCAAGGAGGAAAATGCTTGACAAGCTTTGTCAGACCACCTAGAAAAATCTGTCCCTTTTTTTGTCATGTCAGTGAGAGGTTTGACAACGGATGAGAAATTACGAATACATTTCCGGTAGTAGTTAGCAAACCCCAGGAAACGCTGCAGTGCCTTAAGATCCTCTGGCCGATCCCATTCAAGCACTGCCTTCACTTTCCCAGGGTCCATACGGAAACCAGAGTGACAGTCCTACAATGAATCCTACGCAAACTGACCAGTTCCTTAGGCGATACACATTTCCCAGTTGCTACATATGTCTCAAGTCTGAAACAAGTGGCACAAGATGTCATTAGAAAAATGACAACAAACTGTTAATCGAAGATGTCACATACACATGAACCCTCCCTACATGTTCATAGCATGTTAGTGTAACGCCGTTCTTCCACCCTCATCCCCTTCTCCTTCATCCCCCTAATTCCTAATCAATTATACGCCCCCCTGAGATCCAACTTAGAGAACCATTTGTCGCCCACAATCTGATTGAAGAGATCAGGAATAAGTGGGAGCGGATACGGATCCCGGACCGTAATCCGATTAAGCTCACGGAAATCCAGGCAAGGGCGTAGGCCTCCATCTTTTTTCTTCACAAAGAAGAACCCGCGGCCACTGGGGAAGATGAAGGTCTAATATGCCCCTTGGCCAGACTTTCCGAAATATAATCCTTCATAGCTGCCTCTCAGGACCAGAAAGGTTATATAACCTAGATTTAGGTAATTTAGCATCAGGAAGCAATTTTATAGAACAGTCATAATCGCGATGAGGAGGTAATTCTTGACACCCTTCCTCTGAAAACACATCCTCAAAGTCCTCCAGAAAAGGAGGTAAGGTTCTAGGCACGACCGCACCGATGACCGTGTTCATGCAGTTACTATTGCAAAATTCACCCCACTGGCTTATCTCTCTGGATTGCCAATTAATAACTGGGTTATGTTTAGTTAACCAAGGAAGTCCCAACACAATAGGAGTGGGAAGACCCTCCAACACATAACAAGACAATAGTTCTTTATGTATTGCCCCCACTCGAAGGTCTATGTTATGCACGGCTTGCACAAAGCTACCTTGACCGAGAGGCCTGGCGTCAATTGAGAATATAGGGATAGGTTTGGCCAATACACTCAGTTGCATACCTTGCACCTGGGCAAACCGAGCGTCCACCAGATTAGCCCCGGCCCCACTATCCAGAAGAACAGAAATCCTCTCAGTTCTCGTACCTACCACCACCTCCGCTGGTACGAGAAACTGAGACGGACCTGGGGACGAAATACATACTCCCAGATTGTCGTCCACCACACAACCTGGGATTAACAGTTTTCCGGCGACTTCTTGCTCAGTAAAGTACGGGATGGACACCCCTCAATAAAATGTCCCTTTCTCCCGCAGAAGAAACACTTTCTTGTCTTGCGGCGCACCGCCGATCCCCTCCCTCGAAATGATGTCCCTCCTAACTGCATAGGTTCCTCAGAACAACCCAGGGGAACCTCAATATAAGGGACTTTAGTAGAAGGTGGAGTCATCACAGGGGCGGAGTTACCTCGCACCTCTCCCGAAGCCGTCTATCAATGCGAATCGCAAGGGCCATAGCGGCCTCCAGTGTCGGGGGAGAATCATACTGAGCCAACACATCTTTTAATTTGTCAGATAACCCTTGACAAAACTGGCTCCTAAGAGCTGGGTCATTCCACTGAGTATCTGTGGCCCATCTACGGAACTCAGAAGAAAATTCCTCCGCCGGACGATCTCCCTGCTGTATCTTACGTAACTTCGTTTCAGCAAGGGAGACCCGATCCGGGTCATCATATACCAGACCCAGGGCTGTAAAAAATCGATCTACTGACTGGAGAGCCGGGGAGCCCGGAGGAAGAGAGAACGCCCAGGATTGAGGGTCCCCTTGTAAGAGCGAGATGACAATTCCCACCCTCTGATCTTCACTCCCCGACGACCGAGGCCGTAGCCGAAAATATAATTTACATGCCTCCCGGAAGGTAAAAAATTTGTCCCGCCCACCAGTGAACCTGTCCGGGAGAGCTACTTTAGGTTCAGATCTGGTTTGCTCCAGGGGGTACAAAACCTTGGACTTAACATCCGTCAGCTCCATGGACAAACTCTGCAACTGCTGAGCTAGCTGGGCTACTGGATCCATGGTAGCTGGGGAGAATCTTTAGTGTGGTCGGTGAAAATGTCACGCTGTATAACAGATATATTTTATGACAGTAACATATATCTAGTGTGACAACATTCTATATTTCATATAATATAAAATATCAACATGTATACATAGTATCTGCCAGCATTGTCTTACATGACATCATATCCTATGTATTGTGGGTCTATGCTGTATACGTGTCACGCTGTCTCAGGATAGAGGTGGACCGGGGTCTATGCTGACCCTAAACTGGGGTCCTGACTAGTCCCTCTACCTGGAGGTACTGTTAATGGTACAGAGGTCCAGGCCGTCAGCGTAACCCTGTCTCCTGTAGATCCCTGACCACTGTAATCTAGTCCTGAGAAGGACCCTGATTACCACCACAGGGAATGGGCAGGTCACAGCTTACAAACAGTATAAGACAAACGAGACAGACAAGGGGTAAATACTGCCTTGCATACAAAAACTTCAACTACAGAGGGGACACAAAAGGTTAAGGAGATAAACAATAAGCGAGGAGAGGATAAACCACAACAGGCACTCTTAGCTTAAGTCTTCTCAGAAACGATCCGCTCTGCTGGTCAGAATGAATGCTTTCACCGACAACTCCTTAAGCAGAATGGCAGGTATTTGAAGGAAGCTAATTAGTGCCTAATACACAGCAGCCGGGCGAGGCTGGACCCAGTCTAAGCACAGAGAAAGGTAGAATTAACTCCCTCACTGCCAACAGACACAAAGTACCAACAACTCAGCTGCGAGAAGTCAGAATGTGAAATCGCGACGATCTTCGTGGCGATACACCCGTGACAGTGACTGCTGCAGGAAGGAGCCGGAGATCGTAGGAGAAGCAGGGGGGCTGCAGAGACCGTGCCGGCGGAGGGGTGAGTATGATCCGACACCCCCGCTCACCCTCCCCCGCCGACCCCCGTATATGACCCGCGTATAAGCCGAGAGGGGGACTTTCAGTCCTAAAAAATGGGCTGAAAATCTCGGCTTATACACGAGTATATACAGTAATTTCAAATGGCAAATTTCTGGCTTTAAGAAACACTAAAAGAAATCAAGAACAAATAATGTGGTAGTCAGTAATGGTATATTTTTTTTTAACCACGCATAGGGCAAAAATTATGGAATCACTCAATTCACTCATGTCTTTTTTTTTTTTTCAACAAAATAAAACAACTGAATGAACATCCTCCAAGGCCGGTGATTCCATAATTTTTGCCAGGGGGTGTATCCAGAACCTTATGTCTTATGGGCTGTTTTCAGACTAATTGTGTTCATTATCATACTCCAATATGTCTCACTCACTTTATATAAAATCCTGATTAAAATTTTTTTGGGAAGTGTCAGTGGGAAGCTAACCTGGTGAAAAAAAAAAAAAAAATCCAGTGCATCCGCTCTAACAGTCCGGAAGCGATGATGTGCCTACCATCGCTTTCCTAACCTTGCAGCCAATCAGTGGCCTCCACAGTCAGGTCAGCGGTAGTCAGGAATTCATTACATGAAGCTGGAATTAGGGACAGATTTCTAGGGTAAGTATGCATTTTTTTTCTTTCACCAGGGTATGTTCCCACTGATTACTTTACAAATCTTGTGGAAAATCCCTTTAAATTCTCCACAATCTGTCACTGGAAAAAATCTAATGACAAAAAAGCCTATACACTTGAGTCATCCAGGCTGCTTGTGTTGCTAAGTGTGCCATGTGTGTCACTCAATAATGCAGCACGCATTATAAATTACCAAGAGCAAAAAGACTTGTAAATAATTCAGCGGTCACAATCTGAAATGGGTGGCACTAATGGCAATTAGAGATAAGGCGTATAGCATCAGACAGTGGGAAAAGACAGGAAATAATTGAATATAATGTGGAATATCAAAGCCTCAACAAAACCTGCATTTTGTTTTCTAAAAATTGTTTTTTCTAAAATGTTTAAACTAACTAGTTGTATGAGATGAGAAATACATACGGTAGCACCTTTCTTCCAGAAACAGTGCCACTCTGGTGTTGTGTCGAGTTTTGCAGCCCAGCCGAAATCATTCTCAGGGTACATACTCACTGGAGAGAAAAACGGACGAGTGCAAGCCGATAAAAAATCGGATTGCACTCGGACCAATGTTATTCAATAGGTGACTTCTCATTTGCGATTTTTTTCTCATCTGAAATCGGACTGAGAAAAAAATCGCAGCATGCTGCGATTTGCAGCGATTTTTGGATGAGTCTCGCCAATGCAAGTCAATGGGTGCGAGAAATAATCGGACAGCACTCGCACCATGTGTTCCAATAGTTATTAGATATATCAAACTGAAATAGCTGTTGCAAAAACACCAATTTTTTATAAAACATTAAGCTTAAGATTAATAGGGGTGCCCAAACTTTTTCATATAACTGTATATAAAAGTCATTGTGACACACACACATATATATATATATATATATATATATATATAGTTCATACACTTCTACATAGTAAAATAGCCGCTAATTCAATTGCCGGCTTTTGTGAAATTACAGACCCGACATGAAATGACTCATTGTTTACATACAGTTAACCATGTCATTTCTTGTAGTTTGATATATGTTTTTCACTAACAATGACATGAGTGTATGTGTGCAAAATTTCATACAGCTAGGGGTTAATTAAAGGTGTAAATTCATTGAAAAAAAATGCGTGGGCTCCCGCGCATATTCTCTCAAGCAGACAGACAAAGCCAGCGAGTGGGGGCAGATAATAATAGCCTAGGGAGGGTGCATTTATTTTGTGCCCCCCCTGGCTACTAACATCTGCCCCCAGCCACCCCAGAAAAGGCAAATCTATAATTAGATGCGCCCTTTCTGACACTTAGCCCGTCTATTCCCATTGCCCTGTAGCGGTGGCTAATGGGTTAATAATGGGTTAAAGCCACCTTGCTATTGGAAGGTGACTTTAAGCCAGGTTAATAATTGAGAGTTATCAATTAGACAACTATCAATTATTAATCCTATTGTATGAAATAAAAATAAAACACACACACTTTAATTACAAATCATTTTAATGAAATAATCACACAGTTTTTGACCATCTTTTATTTTACAGGTAATCCGTGCGAAGCCCTTGTTCTCCTGTAATAAAAATAAAATAATAAAGCAACATTATTCTTACCTATCCGGTGCTCTGTCAGGCTTACAGCAAGCAGCGCAGCCAATGCTGGCAGCTCAGCTGTAAGCCCCTGAATGAATGAGCTCCTCTCCCCGGCTGTCAGGAGAGGAAGTGATTAGTGTGGGAAGCTTAATTGATTGCTTCCCAGGCAATATATAATTATTTGCTTTTTGTGTACATTTTTTTTTTTACAATGTGATTTTTACTTGATTTTTTACATAGAGAGAACTGCTCTATGTAAAACGTCATGTTAAAATCGCATTGCATAAAGATGGAAAATTGATAGAAAACGGATGGTGCGATTAAAAATCGCATACAAATCGCATGACAATCGCATGACAATTGCATATAATCGGACCGTTTTTTCTATCCAGAAAACGGACCGTTTTTTTTTTCCACAAATGGGTATGTACCCTAAGGGCTCGTGCACACAACCGATTATATTAAACAAGGGTTATCCGTGGTTTTGACCAATGGCACTCATACCCATGATATTCTATGGGTTTGTGCTCATGTCACATTTTTTTTCCTAGGTCCAAGCAGTACTAGGAAGAAATCTGAGACATGTCCAATTTTGATCAAAATCGGCAAATCGGCAATGCAAATCTATGTCTGTGAAAGTCTGTGAAAAACATCGGACCACACTCGGATGGCATCCCGGTGTGGTCAAATTTTCACTGACTGATAGGATGGAGAAGATGGAGAACCTTTTTTTTGTTTTATCTCCACCTACAAGAAAAGATGATGCCACTGCGATCAAAATCTGGAACAAGATTAAATTAAAAGTATGCATTTTGATAGAATTTTTTAATTTTATTCTATATATTGATCTGACATGCTATCAGGATACCCTGGTATTACCAGTGGGGGCGAACAGTGACATAATTGTGAAAATACGATTTGCATACATGCTGTGACGAGCCGACTAGACAGGTCCAACTTCTCTCAGGTCACTTGTATTGGGAGGACCCGGGCACGTCTAGTCGGAATGTGATTGGAAGTATGCATATGTGACTGCCCACTCTCACTAAAAATACCGTTGCTGCACACGCTGCCATGTTTAAGATGTCTACAATCACATATGTAGGATCCCCAGATGCTTGTAGTTGTGCATAAACCTACAATTCAGCCTCACCTAAACAGTGCTCAGAAGCAAAACCAATTGCAGTGGGCCCAGACATACTTGAAGACTAATTTTAAAACAGACTACAGTCATGGCCAAAAGTTTTGAGAATGACACAAATATTATATTTTCACATGATCTGCTGCCCTCTGGTTTTTATGTGTGTTTGACAGATGTTTTTATTACAGACAGAAATATAATAATTGCAAACATATGAGTAACAAAAGCTTATATTGACAGTTAGAATGAGTTAATGCAGCAAGTCAATATTTGCAGTGTTGACCCTTCTTCTTCAGGACCTCTGCAATTCTCCCTGGCATGCTCTCAATCAACTTCTGGACCAAATCCTGACTGATAGCAGTCCATTCTTGCACAATCAATGCTTTCATTTTGTCAGAATTTTTAGGTTTTTGTTTGTCCACCCGTCTCTTGATGATTGACCACAAGTTCTCAATGGGATTAAGATCTGGGGAGTTTCCAGGCCATGGACCCAAAATCTCTATGTTTTGTTCCCTGAGCCATTTAGTTATCACCTTTGCTTTATGGCAAGGTGCTCCATCATGCTGGAAAAGGCATTGTTGATCGCCAAACTGCTCTTGGAGGGTTGGGAGAAGTTGCTCTTGGAGGACATTCTGGTACTATTCTTTATTCATGGCTGTGTTTTAGGCAAGACTGTGAGAGAGCCGATTCCCTTGGCTGAGAAGCAACCCCACACATGAATGGTTTCAGGATGCTTAACAGTTGGCATGAGACAAGACTGGTGGTAGCGCTCACCTTGCCTTCTCCAAATGAGGCGTTTTCCTGATGTCCCAAACAATCGAAAAGGGGATTCATCAGAGAAAATAACTTTACCCCAGTCCTCAGCAGTCCACTGCCTCCTGTACCTTTTGCAGAATATCAGTCTGTCCATGATGTTTTTTCTGGAGAGAAGTGGCTTCTTTGCAGCCCTCCTTGAGACCAGGCCTTGCTCAAAGAGTCTCCGCCTCACAGTGCGTGCAGATGCACTCACACCTGCCTGCTGCCATTCCTGAGCAAGCTCTGCACTGCTGGTAGCCCGATCCTGCAGCTGAAACACTTTTAAGAGACGGTCCTGGCGCTTGCTGGTCTTTCTTGGGCGCCCTGAAGCCTTTTTGGCAACAATGGAACCTCTCTCCTTGAAGTTCTTGATGATGCGATAGATTGTTGACTGAGGTGCAATATTTCTAGCTGCGATACTCTTCCCTGTTAGGTCATTTTTGGCATTGCAATGATGACTGCATGTGTTTCTTTAGAGATAACCATGGTTAACAGAAGAGAAACAATGATGCCAAGCACCAGCCTCCTTTTAAAGTGTCCAGTTGTGTCATTCTTACTTAATCATGACAGATTGATCTGCAGCCATGTCCTCATCAACACCCACACCTGTGTTAATGGAGCAATCACTGAAAAGAGGTTAGCTGGTCCTTTTAAGGCAGGGCTGCAATGATGTTGAAATGTGTTTTGGGGATAAAGTTCATTTTCTAGCCAAATATTGACTTTGCAAGTAATTACTGTTAAGCTGATCACTCTTTATAACATTCTGGAGTATATGCAAATTGCCATTAGAAAAAGTGAAGCAGTAGACTTTGTAAAAATTAATATTTGTGTCCTTCTCAAAACTTTTGGCCATGACTGTACTGATGAGTGCCATGCAACCCTGGTTGGTCTAGATGGATGGTTGGTGGATCCATCCAAGGCTGTTACATCAGCAAAGAGGTGGCGGAGTCTTATTTTGGGTCGGAATCATAGGGAGAGAGCTGGCCCCCTTTAGTGTCCCTGTGGGTGTGAAAATGACCTTAGCAAAATATGTAGAGTTTCTGACCGATCATTTTCTTACATGGTAGAAAAAGAAGAACCATGCCATGCTTAGTGAAATCATCTTCATGTATGACAATGCACCATCTCATACTGCAGAGAATACCTTTGAGTCATTGGCTGCATAAATGGATAGAAACTCATTGGTGGCCACCATCCTTCACTGACCTCAATCCTATTGAGAACTTTTGGATTATCCTGAATGAAAATATCCATGAGGGTCAGAGGCAGTTTCACATCAAACAGCAGCTCTGGGAGGCTATTCTGACATCCTGAAAAGAAATTCAAGCAGAGACTATCCAAAAACTCACAAGTTCAACGGATGCAAGAATTGTGAAGGTGATATCAAAGAAGGGTTCCTATGTTAATATGTAACTTGACCTGTTAAGATGTTTTTGATAGAAAAGCTTTTGATTTCAGTAAATGTGACCTCTTAATGCAGCAAATTCAACAAATGACCATTTTCAGTTCTTTACAAACTATAAATGTTTGCAGTCTCTGCTGTGCAGAATAACTGCGTTTTGATTATTTTTACTTTTGTAAAAAAAATATATATATTGTTATAATTTGGAAGTTGTTCCAATAAAATGTGATTTATGCTCTAACAGTAGTTGATTTGAACATTATACTGACACATCTGCATAGACCATTTAGGAAAATGAGAAATAAGTATAATTTGCATAATAATTTGGAACATAAAGTATACATATAGATATGGAATTTACGTCCCAGTCACACATCCAATATTAACTTTTTTCACTGATAGAACATATACTACAGGAAAAATATATCTTTGTACTGTGTTATCCAGTAGCTAGAAAAATATTAAAATTTGAGAATCCTCAGTGGTTGATACCTTTTAATGGCTAACCGAAAAGATGATAACAAATAGCATATGCTACCCTAATGGTCTACCAGACTTTTTTACATGATATAGTCTGCAAAGAAAAAACAATGACATGTCTGATTTTGATCCGACTTGTGGATCAATCTATGATATTTTTGTGAATGAGTGCACAAAAAAAATTTACAGTGTTCTGATGCTACCCGAGCTGCAGCCATATGCTGTCCATGTTTCACTGAGTAATGCTCGGAGAAACTTAGGAAACCTCAATTCTTTTCTTATACGAGAAAAACAGTTAACACTTCATTGGTAAAATCAGACACACGGACAGAAACCTGATGAAAATCAGTCTGTTGTTTTGAGTAAGAAAATATACATGTTAATGAGGCTTTGAAGGAGTTTCCACTACTGGACAGCTATTTCTTAATAGTTCCAGGCTACTGAGCAAAAAATATATATACTTAACTCCTGGACCAACATTGAATCATAGAATGTTAGAGTCGGAAGATCACTAAACCATCTCAGACAGGTGTCTGTCCAGCCTCTATTTGAAGACTTCTATTAAAGGAGAACTCACCATCTCTTGTGGCAGCCTGTTCCATTCATTGATCACCCTCACTGTCAAAAAGTTGTTCTCTAATAACTAATCTGTATCTTCTCCCTTTCAGTTTCATTCTATTGCTTCTCGTGTTTCCATGTGCAAATAAGAATAATGATGATCCCTCTACACTGTGACATCCTGTCACCATCCATTTTTGTATTTGTCGCATCTCTGGTTCCACTCACATTAAAACTTTTTTCCTTTCAGGCCAGAGGGGGTTAAATACAGTTTTTCCCCCGCTGACAAGCTGGTGTTACTGCAGTGCTGCTGGGTCAGCTGTTGTTGGTGACCACTCACATATCCTTTAAAAGGTCACCAGATGCATCAGCTGACTGTTGGTGATACAGGTCCTTTCTGGAGACCAACCTAGCCTGAGCAGCTCTCTGGTGTCTACCACATTTGGTGTTAAGAGTCCTGTTGCTGTTGATATCTGAAGTGTGGAGCTTTTCAGCGGTGCTTGTAAGCTAAGTGTGGTGTTATTCTTTCCTTGTCTCTTTGATGTCTGTCTATTCTTTCCTTGTGTTGTATTAGTGCAGCGGTGGGACCAGTGCTCTCACCTGCCAGCTCCCTACTTAGGGATAAGAGCAAGGCAAGTGAGGGATTAGATATCCTGCTCAGCGATGGGGTGAAAGAACCCGTATAGGGACGTTAGTGAGATCAGGGCACATCCTCAGGTGAGTTCAGGAAGTGCCCATTCCCTATCGACAGGGCCCACCATTGTTATTGTTTCTCTGGTGTTCCCTTGTGTGTTGTGCCGTTTGGTGACCGACCAACCGTTGGGTCGTGTCACATTGGGTCAGTCACTCCGTGACACATCCTTTCAGATATCTGTAGACAGCTATTAAGTCTCCTCTTAGCCTTCTTTTTTGCCAGCTAATCATTTCCAGTTCCTTTAACTGTTCCTCAGAGAACATAATTTGCAGTCCGCTGACCATCCTGGTAGGTCTTCTCTGAACTTGCTCCAGTTTTTCACACTGTTGACTCATGCAGTCTGTGATCTATTAGTATACCCAAGTCTTTTTCACACATGCTGTTGCTTGGTTCTATTCCTCCCATTCTATAGATGTAATTTTCATTTTTCTTGCCCAGATGTAGAATTTTGCATTTCTCCCTGTTAATGTTAACTACCATTCTATTAGTGGCTGCCCATTGTTCAAGCTTATCTAGATCCTTCTGAATCCTTTCTCTGTCTTCTCTAGTGTTAGCTATCCCTCCTAAGTTTGCATCGTCTGATCAGGTTACCTTCAGTTTCCTTATCCAGATCATTTATAAAAATGTTGAACAACACTGTGGCCAGGACAGAGCCTTGTGGTACCCCACTTGAAACACTATTCCATTTGGATTTACAACCATTTATCACCACTTTTTTAGTACGATTACTGAGCCAGTTATGAATCCACCTAACCGTAGCCTTGTCAATCCCATACTTGGTCATTTTTTCAATAATGATAGTATAAGATATGTTATCAAATGTTTTACTGAAGTCGAGATATATTATATCTATCGCATTTCCCTGATCCACCCAGTCAGTGATTCCATCATAGAAGGAAATTAGATTAGTCTGGCATGACTTGTTTGCTACAAACCCATGCTGGCTCTGGTTAATTACTGTATTGTTAACCAAGTACTTACATATATACTGTTTAATAATTTGTTCAAAGATCTTTTCTGGTATAGAAGTAGGGCTCACTGGCCTGTAATTTCCTGGCTCTGTCTTCTTTCCTTTTTTGAAGATAGGGACAACATTTGCCTTTCTCCAATCTTATGGTATTTCTCATATTCACCACAAGTTTTCAAGGATTCTGGCTAATGGTCCTGCAATTTCCTTTGCTAACTCTTTTAGTACCCTAACATTGATCCTGCCTGTGATCCCACCGCAGCGGGGCAGTCATGTAACATTGTTATGTCACATGTCAACTGCAGTCAGTTAGCAACTTCTACCAGCCTACATATATAACATAAAAATGTATAACTACATGTATAGCATAAAAATGTAGCATTCTTAAAGAAATTATTAGTAAATTCACCTCATCCCAATGGAAGTGTCGACATCCTTCTGATCATTCGCCTGACCCTGTAAATAATGCAAGCAATCTTAGAAGCCTGCCATCACTTCTCGAGAGTTGAGACCACTGTGCGGCAGGGGATTCAAGTGGTAAATAACTCATGATTATTTATTTTATAGCGATCTCGACACATTGCCAAATTTTGAAAAATCCCATTAAGACCCCTTTAAATTTTGATGTTTAACAAGAGGGTCACTTTCATTGTTCTGTACTATTCACACTTTCTTTGTTTATTATTGTGACAGTTTAGGCGTCCTAATGGGGTCCATATGATTGATTGTTACTGCCGCCTTGCATCAGATAGGACCTGAGAGCTCTAGCTTACATCTCCACAATACAATCTAGCAACCATTCATTTTGCTCTGGATCTGACTCATTGTTCATATGCAGAGTTTTCCTATTTTCATTAAATGCAATCAGAATCCCTGTGACAGGGTTAAACCTGGAGAGATTTTGGTGACATTTAATGAGACCTGTGTCTTAATAGATCTGTTCGCTGCCCTTTCCTGCTATCTGAAAGGTATATGTGCGAAGAAACCACTTATCTCTCGGCGCCCGTACTTTCCTCCTGTCACTTAATGTTTATGGAGCTGCGTCTGACATTCACAGTGTGAATCATATCATGAAAACGCAGGCGAGAGATTATTTTAGAAAAAAGATGATTATTTTGCAGCCAATAGAACAGTTTATCACATTAGATGGCATGGGCACCGCTGATTGGCTTTTATGGGTGAAATAAATCCGTTTTCAGAGCTATAGAATCATATTATGTAGACCCGTGATACTAAACTAACCCTTTAACTTCTACATATTACTTCATAGTAAACAAGCTATATCTCTCCTGATTGCTAGAATATATAGTATTATCGATCATTTTATATGATTGATTTATTATGTCTTCATTTTCCTTGATATATAATTTCATCTAAATTAAGGTGAGACCTCTGCAAACGCTGTAAGCAGGTTTTCACCCCCTTCAAACTACTTACATAGCTCTTTTAAAGTCCGGCAATACCTTTACCTGGCCAGTCCACTATTTTGTTACTGAGAAATCTGTGTTTGAATGGATATGCAAATGAGGCTGAAGAGCTATAGTAGATCTGAAGCCTCTGTCACTCCAGCTCTATTCCTTGTCCAGCACGGCTTGGGCGAAGATGTATAACGTAGAATTGTATATGGACTACATACCTGCTGAAATAATTATTACCGTCTTTTATAATTGTACTTTGAACAGGCATATTCTGTGAGAAAAGTTTCATCTTTGGACTTGAGCTTATTTAATAATTTTGTTTCCCTCCCCCTCCACTTTACAATTTTGTATATTTTTTTATCTATGAAGTCATTAAAAATGAACAATAACAGAACAAAATGATTAACTTAGCTATAACATATGAAAGGGTGTTCTCATGGTTGAAAGTTATGTACATGAGTGATACGAGGGGCGTTCATTAAAGATTTCCCCTGACCAACTTCCGGTGGACTGAGAGCAATGAAACTAGGCACAGTTATCAGTTCTTCTCTACATAGGTGCCACCTAGGGACACACACTTCTCCTATCTCTTTAAGCAACTGTAAACCCCTCACTTGTAGAAGTCGACGGGTTGGTCCAGAAGCCACGTTGTAATTTGGGAAATCAGAGTCTCATCATCTGGAAAATGCTTGCCCTTCAAAACTAACTTAATTGTTGGAAAGAGGTGGAAGTCCGATGGTGCAAGGTCGGGTGAGTAAGGGGGATGCGGTAGAATTTCAAAGCCACAGAAGCATGCTTCCATTTGAGCAACATGCAAGTTGTAACATGCTGCATTGTCTTGCAGAAGGCGGACATCTTTGATGGCCTCCCACAATTTCCGCAGCAGTGAAGCATAGTATGCCCCAGTGATCATGGTACCTTTGCTAGGAAATCCATCAATACTACTCTGTGCTGGTCCCAAAATACTGTGTTTTATGATCTTGCCTGCCGAGGGTTGGCTATGTGCCTTCTTTGGAGGCGGTGAGTCATGATGCTTCTATTGCATCTACTGGACTTTAGTCTCAGGATCATAGTGATGGACTCAGCTTTCATCCTGTGTGTTCAGTCTGTTGAAAAAGTCCTCCTTGTTTCCATGGCACGTTGTCAATAGAGCCTGAGAGCATTCGACTTGTTCCTGCTTCTGGAAAGGTGTGAGCAGCCGGTGAATCCAGCGAGCGGATATCTTATGCCTGTGAAGATGGTCTTGGATGATTTTTTCCACGGACCCTACACTAATCTTGACATTTTGGGCTAGGTGGAGAATGGTTACACTGTTATTTTCCAAAATGGCGACCTCCATTTGCTGGATGCTGTGTTCATCAATAGCACAGTGGGGTCACCCTGGAATTGGAGCTGTTTGCACCGAAATCTGACCACATTTGAATTGACGATGCCAATTCTTGACTACATCATGTGATGGGAATCATCATCATAAACCTTTTTCATCTCATCGAACGTCTCCTTTTGTGTGCGGCCTTTCAAGTAAAGGAACTTGATGACAGCTCTGTATTCCACTGGCTCCATTATCAAACCTCACACCACTTCAGCACCGGTAAAATAAACACCATTATCAGTTCTAAGTTGCAAATTGGCACGTAACCTATAGAGACTTATATCATTACACATGTGCAGTTTCAGCATTCTGTGATAAATAGAAGTGGGTCAGGGGAAATCTTTAATGAATAACCCTTGTAACTTTCTGATCACTGGATGTCCAACCACAGTGACCACCACGAATCCTGAGATCCGTGGCTATGAAAATCTCTAGATGATTGGAGTGGAAGCCAACCACGAGCACTACCACTCAACCTTCACACTTTCACACATTCAGTATTTAGTCAGGTTTTTACATTAGAATTTGTAAGCCAAAATCAGGAGTGGAACAATCAGAGTAAAGGTATAATAGAAACACGTCACCACTTCTGTATTTATCACCCACTCCTGGTTTTGGCTTACAAATACTGATGAGAAATACTGACGAAATACTGAACATGTGAACTTGGCCTTAATGGGAACATAGCAGATTGTCAAGCGCTGCACTCGGCTGATCTTCATCTTCAGTGCTTCCATTAGAATGAATGAAGCTGCGGAGGGCACGATCGACCTCTGCTCCATTCAGCCGAGGATCTCCAGAGCCTGGTTTCTCAGGATTGGGGGTGACCATGGCAGCTTGACCCTCAGTGATTGGGAAGCTATCTTGAGGGGATAACTTTCAAACTTGAGAAAAAACTTTTAATAATCTGTTTACTGAGTGTAGCAATAAATTCTGCATTATGCGTAAAGCAAAAAAATAATTTCCAAACGTTCCCTGTCCATGGTGCTGAACCTACAAGTACAGTTTTTGTAGCTCCATATTGAAAGGCACTGACTGTAACATCAGAGGGAGTCTCCCAGTGATCTGTAATGCAGCCATCTGCTCTTATCTAGCGAATGTGACAAAAGTGGATGAAATCATACAGCTGCAGAATTATAATATTTTATAGCATCTTGTAATGTCTTGACTCTAATTTCTGATCCAATGAATAATTTTCAAAGTCCTGAAAGGTTGATAATAGCTGTGTTATAGATATATACAGTGTTTTGAGGCCTAAAGTAACTTTTTTTATCCTTTTTACTTCCTTTGCATCTATGATTTCTAATCTGTGCTACTGGAAATTTACTTTGGTCAGAATCAGTCTCCTTCACCTTCTGGCAGTTAAATATGTACTCTCTTCTTTCTTCTCATCCAGGAGTGTTTCCAGCTGAAGTACAATGGTACTGTAAAAACTTTGCTTCTTTCTCTGAAAAGTTGGACAAAAAACTATTTCTATTGGCTGCCCTGCAGTGAATGGAGAAACACTAGGCAGAAACCAGGTTGGAGAGGAATTTACTGAGCACTGATGTCCATCAACTTTCTGCTCAGTGAAAAGCATATGACTCTCTGTTGAAACCGAGTCACAGTAGCGGTTCCTGGATCCATAGTGATCTGCAACTTATAGAAAAATTACACAATAGTTTAGTTATTCTTTCTGTAATTACTCTGTAAAATATCAAAACTCTTCACTGAAACATTTAAACAGTTTATAAATGGCAAACATTTTTCATTTTTATGATCTTTACAATTAATGTAATACTTAAAGGGATTTTCTGGGATTATATAAAATACCATAACCCTGACTCATCGTTCACATCCCTCTCAGCTTCTGATGTTGACACGCTGGTGATTCCCTCTTACTCCTGCAGCAGTGATGTGATGTACATCATTCAAATGACCACTGCAGCCAATCACTGACCTCAGTAGAGGCTATGGCACATGACACTTGAGCAATGTAGGTGATGTCATCACCACAGAGTGGTGGGTTTGAAAGGCGAGTTATCATGTTTCAGAAATTCCTTAAAAACTCCTTTAAAGCAAATGTATCATATGAAAATTACTTATTGTACCAGTAAACATCTGTTGTTGTGTATATATTAAATTGTGATTTTTTTTTTAAATCCATATCAGTATCTTCATTTAAAAAAATCTAAAGTTTTGCAATTTTAAAATTGGCCAATAAACTTAATACTAAAGCCTTCTTTACATCAGTCATGTGGACATAGGCATCAACAGACTGACTCATTAATATCTCCATAAGTATATTCTGGGCATGCTCTGATCATTGTGAGGGCATAGGAGGAAGTGAGCTGTGATCATTAACTATTGTAGATCCTGGTTTAACTACTGCATTTATAACTGTTATCTCTTATTGTAGTCCTGTTGGTGATGATAATGATACTGCTGAAAAGTCATCCATAGTACACTTGAAAATAAGAAGCTTTGTTATATTTACCTTCAAGAGGAATCTGCTTCTTTTTCATTTCTTCTCAAAATTCTCAATTCACAAGTAAAATCTGTCTTCAGTGAATAGAGACTTTCCCATCACTGAGATAGGAGATGGCAGTTGGTGCTCATAAAGTTCTATGGAGGACTGTAACTGTCCTTTCAGAAGGATATCTGGCTCCTCCCTCCTCCATAACAATTTAAAAGCACCAACTGCCATCTCCTATCTCAATAATGTGATAATCTGTCTCCACTGTATACAGATTTTAAAGATTTCCTTTATGAATTGAAAAGTAATGATCAGTCCAGACGGAGAAAGCAGATTTCTCTGATAAGATATATTACAAAGCTGCTTATTTTTATGTGTACCATTGACTTATGAAGTAACAATTAAAATGAGGCTTATTCTTTAATTTAAAACTATAGGTCATTTTCTAGTGACACATTCCATTTATTGATGACACAACCCCTTTAAGGAATGTTTAAATTTGATATAAAGAATAAATAATCTATTATCAATGTAGAAATTTCTTTTTTTCTCCACATCAGTTCTCGAGTGGAATTTCTCCCTTTAAGGGATGACGATAATGATCAAAGTTGAGTTTTCAAGCTATTGTCCTGTCCAAGTAATCCAGACAGTTTCTTCATGTGGCTGTAATGGAATCTATTAAGTTATCATTTCTCTTTTCTTCACAGTTCCCACTTCATCCGAGACTTCTAATATCTTTATTTTCTCTTCTACTTTCAAGTGTCCTCTGCGGACATGTGCTAATAATCAGGCCTGAGCATCTAGATTAGAATCACACGTTTTCGGAGAGATACAAGATAGTTAAGGTTACTTAACATTTCTCTGCAGCCTCCTGAAGACACTACTATCGACCTTCAGGAATTAGGAGAGATTATTGAGAACATTGCCTGCTGTATCCTCGAGCCTTTCCTATCTTTTAATTCGCAGATCTGTATTAGGAAACCATGACTGGGTATGTTACTATCATTATTGTAGATGTTTTTGATCAAAAGAATAAACTGCGGAGCTGTGTCTGATATTGGAATAAAGTGGATAAGAATAACAGCATTATTGATCAGAAATTAGGACATATTAGTCTACGCCTCCCGCTATCTCTACAAATCAATGCTATCATAACCGCTTCCCATAAACACAAGCTCTTATCCCTGTGATCCGCTATTACTGCTGTGTGGAGCTGTCTGGAGCTAATATAGCTTTACCTGGTGCTCAGAGAAGTGAACGACTTACCATGTAGTGGTGTTTTCCATTCTCACAAAACCGGTGACCAAAAAAATTGCTCAGTTGGAAGACACCAAACCTGTAACATCTCTGCCGGTTTGTGCTTTGGCCGCTATGTGGCGGTGCGGCTTTGTTGTGGGTGATGCGTAACAGCATCAGTCCTCTTATATTCCTGAGACTTTTTATGCCACAAGTTCAGGGAACTAAGGGATTAATTGTCTGGTTTTGATGGCTCCTTTCTAAAAGCCCTTTATGGCGCTGCCTTCTATTTAAATCCCTGGGTCTCTGACTTCCACTGCCAGTCAATTTTGCTGCCTGGCTTAAGTTAGTCATTGCTTCTGTTGTTTTTCTGATGTCTCCTATTTTCTGACCTCATCGTGAATTTTGACTATCAATTCTGTTCCTGACGTGACCTCTTGGCTTTTACCCTGCTTGTTGACCCTTCTTGCCTCTGGTTAATTCTTCCGGGAGGCAGCCCCTCCATGGAAGCAATCCATTGGACACCGTTGTGAGGCCAGATCCCTATACAGTGGTTAAAGGGTGAAGGTTGAAGTTCCTCTGGAATCTTCCAAAGTGCTTGTGCCATGCCTGTGCATGACCAATATTGGAAAATGTATAGATAGATATAAATACCCAGAGTCCAGGGAGCTCAAGTGTATCCAGTTCATGCGTGTTTCGGCTGTTCTTCGTCAGAAGGAGTACATGAGGAAGAACTGCTGAAACACGCATCAAGGGTATACACTTGATCTCCCTTAACTCTGGGTATTTATATCTATCTATATATTTTCCAATATTGTTCTTGGCCTGCATTTACTCTTATACTTTGAAGGGAGTTTATTAGCTCCATAAACCTAGATGCACCAACAAAAGAAAAACAGCCTTTAGAGCAGGAAAACACAAAGCATCAGTGTCCATAGCTCAGTCCTTTAGCTCCTCTGAGAGCTATGAGGGAGTTCCTGCTCTCCCAAGACACCAGCCACTGCTAACTCACATGTCCAGGTATTTTCCACCCATGTGATGGTCACCTGACCCTGTCCTCACACAGGTCCTGGCAGGATTCTGCTCCCTCAGGCCTGTGGGCACACAGGCTGGGGTAATGTCCAGCACTCAGGCTCGGTCTGGAGCCACATACACAGGAGGTCTTCTCACTCCCAAGTCACAGACCATGTGCCAAACAGCCTCCATTACATAGCTGTAACCAAACCCAGATGTGAGGTATGTGGGTAGCAAGACACACCCATCTCTCATAGCTACCCGCAACCCAGACCTAAGTATACTAAACGACATCCTAGTGCTCACGTGCACTAAAGCAAAACCACACTGTAGCTTTTCAGAGAAAACATAATTTAAAAGCCATCCAGGGGAAGATGTGACTCTGAAGAATAGTCCAAGAGGTGGGGTATAATGGCTTCCCCCCATCATGCTTCCCTAGACGAACAGGTCTCTCCCTTTGTTGAGAGATCTGACAATCAAGGGAGCAGGGCGGGAAAAAGCCAAGTCCCTGCTGTTATGATTTGGTAGCTGAGGAGAGCAGGCAAAAAAAGCAATACACCAGAGAGGTTGGAATCTACTGGATTGCAGTACCCTGACTAACCACCACAACTAATGGCAGCCGTGGAGCGTACCTACGTTGGTCCTAGACGCCTCGTCACAGCCTGAGAAGCTAACTACACCTAAAGATAGAAAGAGGAAAGCTATCTGCCCCGGAGCAGATCCCCAAAGAACATAGGAAGCCCCCAAACATGTAATGGCGGTTAGACAAGAGGAAATACAGACACAGACAGAAAATAGTATGAACAAACGTTGGGGCCCAATCTTCCTAGAAAGAAAAGGATAGGAAGGACACTTACTGCAATCCAAAAAACCCTAAAAAAAATACCAACTCACTAATTGCAAAAACACCTGAGATCACACGACCTCTACCACCTAAATTAGTTCTCTGGTGTAACAAAACTAAGCAGCAGCCACTGAAAAAACTGGAAAAGGCAAATGAACAAATAACAGTGGCTCAGACAAACTGAGAGGAGCACAAGCCCCCGGAGGGGACCTGGCTGACCTCCACAGAAGTGCAGGACAAAATGCAAAAAGCAAGCACAAAAATAAAAGCAGAAAATATCTTATCTGTTAGCAGAAGATGCAGGCAAGACTCAGCAAACTTCCAAGTGAACCAGGAACCAAAGTTGAGACAAGAACAATTGATCACCGGCAACTCTGATGGGAGGGAACCTCCCTTATATAAGACCAGTCTGTAACACCTGACTGCCAATCTTCACAATCCTCACTGAATAGTTCAGTACTGTTTGTAACCACCAGAGGGAGCTTCTGCTCAGAATTCATTTCTAACACATTCACAACAGTACCCCCCCCTTGAGGAGGGGTCACCGAACCCTCACTTGGGAAACCAGGTCGGTCAGGATGAGCTCTGTGATACGCACAGATCAGTCTCCTAGCATGGATGTCCGAAGCAAACACCCAAGAATTGTCCTCCTGACCATAACCTCTCCACTTAACCAAATACTGGAGTTTCCGTCTAGAAAAACGAGAATCCAATATTTTCTCAACCACATATTCCAGATTGCCCTCAACCAAAACAGGGTCAGGAGGCGCAGCCATAGCAACCACTGGCTCGACAAACCTCTTCAATAAGGACTTGTGGAACACGTTACGGATCTTAAATGTCCCTGGAAGAAGTAAACGAAAGGAAACAGGATTAAGAATCTCCATGATCTTATAAGGTCCAATGAACCTAGGCTTAAACTTAGGAGATGCAACTCTCATAGGGATATTTCTTGAGGACAACCAGACCAAGTCCCCCACTTCAAACCGAGGACCATCAGTCCTATGCCGGTTGGCAAACCGCTGGGCCCTCTCCTGAGAGAGGGACAACCTCTCCACTACCTGGTCCCAAATCTGCTGCATACGCTCCACAACAGAGTCAACACCTGGACAGACAGAAGCCTCCGTCTGTCCCGAAGAAAATCGAGGGTGAAACCCAAAATTGCAGAAAAATGAAGACATCAAAGTGGCAGAGCTAGCCCTATTATTAAGAGCAAACTCAGCCAAAGGCAAAAAAGAGACCCAGTCATCCTGATCAGCAGACACAAAGCATCTCAGATAAGTCTCCAATGTCTGGTTTGTTCTCTCAGTTTGTCCATTGGTCTGAGGATGAAAAGCCGAGGAGAAAGACAATTGAACACCAAGTTTAGAACAAAAATTCCTCCAAAATCTGGAAACAAACTGGACTCCTCTGTCCGACACAATGTTCTCAGGAATGCCGTGTAACCGAACCACGTGCTGAAGGAACAAAGGCACCAATTTGGAGGAGGAAGGCAACTTAGGTAATGGCACAAGATGTATCATTTTGGAAAACCTATCACAAATCACCCAGATAACGGTCATTCTCTGAGAAACAGGGGGTCGGAAATGAAATCCATAGAGATATGGGTCCATGGTCTCTTGGGCACAGGCAATGGCATCAACAAACCACTAGAGCGAGAGCAAGGCTTGGAGCGAGAGCAAGTCCCGCAGGACTGCACAAATTCCCTGACGTCACGAGACAAAGTAGGCCACCAAAAGGACCGACTAACCAAGTCTCTGGTACCAAAAATTTCGGGATGACCGGCCAACGCGGAACAATGAATCTCAGACATCACACTCTTTTTCCACCGGTCTGGGACAAACAATTTCCCAATAGGGCAGCGCTCGGGTTTATCCTCCTGACACCCTTCCAGAGCCAGTCTCAAATTGGGCGAGATGGCGGAAAGAACTACACCCTCTTTCAAAATAACAGCAGGATCAGATAACTCAGGAGAGTCCGCAAGGAAACTCCTCGAGAGGGCATCCGCTTTAACATTCTTAGTGCCAGGAAGAAAGGAAACCACAAAATTAAAACGTGTGAAAAACAAGGCCCACCTGGCCTGTCTAGGATTAAGTCGCTTGGCTGATTCCAGATAAACCAGATTCTTATGGTCCGTGAGGTCCACCACCTGATGTTTGGCTCCCTCCAGCCAATGTCTCCACTCTTCAAAAGCCCACTTCATGGCCAATAACTCCCGATTACCCACGTCATAATTACGTTCAGTTGGAAAAATTTTCGAGAGAAAAAGGCACAAGGGTTACTTTTAGAGGTCTCTGGATCTCTTTGGGACAAGACGGCACCTGCCCCAATTTCAGAGGCATCAACCTCCACCTGAAATGGCAGAGAAACATCAGGCTGCCGTAGAACAGGAGCAGAAGTGAATCTCTGCTTAAGTTCCTGAAACGCAGAGACTGCCTCAGGAGGCCAATTCACCACATCAGAACCCTTCTTAGTCAAATCAGTCAATGGTTTAACAATAACAGAGAAATTACCAATAAATTTACGATAAAAATTGGCAAAACCCAAGAATCTCTGAAGAGCCTTTAATGAAGTAGGTTGGACCCAATCACAGATGGCCTGAACCTTGACCGGGTCCATTTCAATAACAGACGGGGACAAAATGAATCCCAGAAATGAGATCCTCTGTACGCCAAAAAGACACTTTGATCCCTTCACATACAGAGCATTCTCTCTCAAAATCTGGAACACAGTCCGAACATGTTTCACATGAGAGTCCCAGTCATTGGAAAAAATCAAGATATCATCCAAATAAACAATCAGAAATGTATCCACAAAATCCCTGAAAATGTCATTCATGAAGGACTGGAAGACGGAAGGAGCATTAGTGAGCCCAAAGGGCATCACTAGGTACTCAAAATGCCCCTCTGGGGTATTAAATGCCGTCTTCCATTCATCCCCGTGTTTAATGCAAATAAGGTTATACGCCCCCCTGAGGTCAAGCTTGGTAAACCAAGTAGCACTTTTCACCCTGGAAAACAGGTCAGAAATCAAGGGTAACGGATATTGATATTTCACAGTGATATTGTTCAAGAGACGATAATCAATACACGGCCTTAATGAACCATCCTTTTTGGCCACAAAAAAAAAAAACCGGCACCCAAGGGTGAAGAGGATGGTCTGATATGACCCTTCTCCAATGACTCCTTGATATAAGACCGCATAGCATCATGTTCAGGTACAGACAAGTTAAAAAGGTGACCTTTAGGGAATTTACTACCAGGCACTAATTCAATAGCGCAGTCATAGCTCCTATGGGGGGGCAAGGATGCAGATTTACTTTCGCTAAACACATCAGAATAATCAGTCAAAAAGTCAGGAACATCCTGAGCCTGGGGAGAGGCAGAAAAAACAGGAGTGTTGGCATTAAGACATTGGCAGCCCCAACTGGTTACAGACACAGATTTCCAATCCAAAACAGGATTATGAGAATGTAACCAAGGGAAACCTAGTACAATAATGTCATGCAGATTATATAGCACCAAAAATTTGCAACTCTCCTGATGATCAGGTTCAACCCTCATTATCACCTGAGTGAGAGAACTGGGGTTTATTCTCAGCCAAAGGGGTAGAATCAATCCCCAGTAGGGGAATAGACTTCCGTAGGGGTATCAAGGGAAACCCACAACGTTTAGCAAAATCAAAATCCATCAGGTTAATAGCTGCTCCCAAATCAACAAAAGCCTGAGCAGAAAATGTGGACAGGGAGCAAATCAGGGTAACAGTCAACAGAAATTTAGTCTGAACACTACCCAAGAAAACTGAGCATGCAAAACGTCTTCCCCGCTTACGGCAGACTGAAATAGCATGAGAGGCGTCACCACAGTAGAAACATAACCCATTGCGTTTTCGAAACTCATGACGCTGTGCCCCAGAAGTGTAACAAAACTCTATCACACTGCATGGGTTCAGAAGCTGGTTCACAAGGCAACACTATTCCACGCATACCTCTACGCTCACGCAAACGTCTATCAATTTGAATAGCCAATGACATAGAATCATTGAGACCAGAGGGAGCAGGGAAACCCACCATAACATCTTTTACATTCTCTGACAGACCCTTCCGAAAAAGGGCTGCCAAAGCATCATCATTCCATTTGGTCAGGACTGCCCACCTTCGGAATCTCTGACAGTACAACTCAGCGTCCTCAAGCCCCTAATTTAATGCCAACAAGGCTTTTTCAGCTTGATCAGTGACATTAGGTTCATTGTACAATAACCCCAGAGCCACAAAAAATGCATCAACATTACTCAAAACAGGATCCCCAGGTGTCAGGGAAAAAGCCCAATCCTGAGGATCGCCACGCAGGAGAGAGATGACAATTTGAACCTGCTGTGCTGCGTTCCCTGAGGACTTAGGTTTTAAGGCAAAAAACAACTTACAGTTATTTTTGAAATTCAGAAATTTAGCTCGATCCCCTAAAAACAAATCTGGCATGGGGATCCTAGGTTCCACAACCGGCAACCCAGCAAGATAGGTAGCAATACTCCGAACCTCAGTGGCAAGCTGATCCACACGGCCAGACAACTGTGCAAACTCCATTGAGAGAAAAAAAAATCCTCAGCACCCAGAGAAAAAGAGGGAAAGAAAAAAAATATATATGTATCTCAGACAACTTTTTTTTTTTATACTATCTTTCCCTTCTGTGAGTACCATATAATTTTCAGTCAGGCCGGTGATACTGTTATGATTTGGTAGCTGAGGAGAGCAGGCAAAAAAAGCAATACACCAGAGAGGTTGGAATCTACTGGATTGCAGTACCCTGACTAACCACCACAACTAAAGGCAGCCGTGGAGCGTACCTACGTTGGTCCTAGACGCCTCGTCACAGCCTGAGAAGCTAACTACACCTAAAGATAGAAAGAGGAAAGCTATCTGCCCCGGAGCAGATCCCCAAAGAACATAGGAAGCCCCCAAACATGTAATGGCGGGTAGACAAGAGGAAATACAGACACAGACAGAAAATAGTATGAGCAAACGTTGGGGCCCAATCTTCCTAGAAAGAAAAGGATAGGAAGGTCACTTACTGCAATCCAAAAAACCCTAAAAAAATACCAACTCACTAATTGCAAAAACACCTGAGATCACACGACCTCTACCACCTAAATTAGTTCTCTGGTGTAACAAAACTAAGCAGCAGCCACTGAAAAAACTGGAAAAGGCAAATGAACAAATAACAGTGGCTCAGACAAACTGAGAGGAGCACAAGCCCCCGGAGGGGACCCGGCTGACCTCCACAGAAGTGCAGGACAAAATGCAAAAAGCAAGCACAAAAATAAAAGCAGAAAATATCTTATCTGTTAGCAGAAGATGCAGGCAAGACTCAGCAAACTTCCAAGTGAACCAGGAACCAAAGTTGTGACAAGAACAATTGATCACCGGCAACCCTGATGGGAGAGAACCTCCCTTATATAAGACCAGTCTGTAACACCTGACTGCCAATCTTCACAATCCTCACTGAATAGTTCAGTACTGTTTGTAACCACCAGAGGGAGCTTCTGCTCATAATTCATTTCTAACACATTCAAAACACCCTGCCTCTTGTGCTAGTTATCAGAGTCAAATCATTTTCAGACGACTTTTAAAAGTATGTTTTCTCTGACATTCAGCAGTGTTTCAGAATCAAACATACATGGCTGCAATAACAGATTCAGACTTTGATTCATGCCTCTCATGGTCCGGGCAGCATGAATCAGCTGTCAGGTTCCATTTAAGTCAGTTAGAATTTTGCATTTTGTATGAGTCTAGTTCTATAACTATGTAAGCATAAATGAGACAGATGTGTGCTACCATACTTTTCCTCTTAGCGCTACATATTCTGAGAGGAGTGGCTTTAAAGAAAATGATTTTTCAGCGCTCTGTCGGGAGATGTCTAAGCTGTATGTGTCCATGTGTGGCCGCCAAGTGGTTTTGATACGTATTGCAGTCGGTCAAAGGTAAAGGTTTTGCTCACATGTTGCAATAGCTCCAATTCATATCCTGAGACATTTGAGTACTTTACAAAATTTAGAGAGAGGTAAGGGTGGTCATATCGATGAATTGGAGAGGACAGTGACAGATCATGGCTAATAGTTATTTGCACAGTATGATTTAGTAGTTCTTAGAAAATGAACTTTTGTATTTCACGGTGCTCCATGTAATAATTTAATTAACATCCTCAAAGCCTGACATTGTCAGTTCGATGAAATGACCTTTACAAAACCAGTGTGTTGTCTCATCATTGATACGGAACAGTTTATTCAGTTGACTCTAATTGCCTTATGTGACTAAGCCAAAAAGCTCTGGGCTTAAAAAGTGCATCCGGGTGTGTAAATGTTAGCTTAACACCAAGAGCCACGCTGCAATAAATGACATTTTGAAGAGTTTCAAAATTTAGGTTTTTCAAAGTCATTTTAAGCATAGTAACTTACTTTGCACAGACTGACATGGAAGTCAAGAGGAAAATGAATTTTCCCAGTGGGTCACATCTAGCTGCCATGTCAGCAACTAACATTTTAACCCCTTAGTGACCAAACCAATTTTGACCTTATTGCCCAAGCCTAATTTTTTAAATCTGACCAGTGTCAGTTTATGTGGTAATAACTCTGGAACGCTTCAATGGATCCCACTCATTGTGAGACTGTTTTCTCATGACATATTACACTTTATAATAGTGATACAATTTGTTTGATATAACTTGTGTTTATTTGTGAAAATATCAGAAATTTGCTGAAAATTTTAAAATTTTTGCAATTTTCAAACTTCTATTTCTTATGCCCTTAAATCAGAAATTTATGTTACACAAAATAGTTAATAAATAACATAGAATCATAGAATGGTAGAGTTGGAAGGGACCTCCTGGGTCATCTGGTCCAACCCGCTGCTCAAAGCAGGATTCACTATATCATCACAGACAGATATCTGTCCAGCCTCTATTTGAAGACTTCCATTGAATGAGAACATTTCCCACATGTCTACTTTACATCTGCATTATTTTTTAAACATATATTTTTTTGTTAGGAAGTTAGAAGTGTTAAATGTTGATCAGCAATTTCTAATTTTTCCAACAATATTTACAAAACCATTAGTTTAGGGACCAGAAATCATTTGAAGTGACTTTGGGGGGCATGCGAGACAGAAAATACCCCAAAGTGACACCATTCTAAAAACTGCACCTATCAAAGTCTACAAAACCACATTCAATAAGTTTATTAACCCTTCAGGTGCTTCACAGGAACAAAAGCAATGTAGAAGTTAAAATGAACATTTAACTTTTTTCACAAAAATTTTACTTTAGCCCCAAATTTATTTTCACAAGGGAAACAAGAGAAATTACACAACAGATTTTAGGGTCCATTTTCTCCTGAGTACGCCGATATCCCATATGTGGGGGAAATCCACTGCTTGGGCGCACTACAGGGCTCGGAAGGGAAGGAGCACCGTTTGACTTTTTGAAAACAAAAATGGCTGAAATCGAGAGCAGACACCATGTTGTGCTTGGAAAGCCCTTCATATGTCTAAACAGTGGGAACTTCCATAAGTGACCCAATTTGGGAAATTAGACCCCTTAAGGAATGTATCTAGATCATGTGTGGTAAGCACCTTAAACCCCCAGGAGCTTCAAAGAAGATTATAACGTAGAGCTGTGAAAATAAAAAATCACATTTTACCCACAAAAATGTACTTTTAGCTTCTATTTTTTTATATTCACAAGGGTAACAGGAGAAAATGGACCCCAAAATTTGTTGTGCAATTTCTCCTGAGTACGCCGATACCCCATATGTGAGAGAGTACTACTATTTAGGTGCAGGTCACGTCTCGGAAGGGAATGAACATCGTTTGACTTTTTAAATGGAAAAATGGCTGTAATATTTTTATTTTTTATCAAACAGAGCTGTATGAGGACTTATTTTTTGCGGGACGAGTTGCAGATTTTTTGTACCATTCTTGGGTGCATAATATCTGTATTCATATAGTTCAACCACAGAGTGAATAAAATCCAATAATTCAGTTAATGTTTTTATTTTTTATGTTTTGCGTCGTTCACCATGCGTTAAAAGTGATAAGACTCATTTGTTCGTCGGGTTCGTACAATTACAACAATACCAGATCTATATTGTTTTTTTTTATACGTTGCTATTTTTAAAGACTATAAATAATTTTACAACAATGAATTTTTTGTATCGTCATATTCTGAGAGCTGTAACTTTTAGTTTTTGCTGAATAAGCCATTTTAGGGCTGTTTTTTGCGGGCCGATTATGTTTTTCATTTATACTTTTTTTTTAAAACGACTTTTTTTCACTTTTTCACTGTGATGAAAAAGCGATATTTTGCCTGTTTTTTTTTTTTTTAATTTTACGCCCTTCGCTATACTGAATAAATTACATGCAGTTTTTATAGAGCAGTTGTTTTGGATGTGGAAATACCAATAATGTGTAATTTTTGTTGTTTTTTTTGTTTTATATACCACAACGCTGCTTTTGAGGTGGCTGTTAATGGCTTTTTCATGATTTTGTGTGACTTTCTTGTGTTTTTTTTTTTTTTTAACTTTTTTACATGTTTTATAATTTTACTTTTATTTTTTTTTTTTTATCACTTAGTCCCACTGTGGGACATGTATAATTTTCCGTTTCATCACTGGTCTCACACACTGCAGTAATCTTGTACTGCAGTGCATGAGACTGTCAATGTCTCATTTATGGCTTATATCGGGATCTCACAGGCCCCTGCTGGGTCTGCAGCATCCTGCTAGTGCATTGGTAATCCGACCTGGTGTCGGTAGGGCTGGTTTCCTTTCTGTGATGGCAATGATAATATTCCTAACAAAAACTTAGTAATCAATAGAATTTTAAGGATAAATGCTGAATATCTGTAATGGTTTAGATATGTGAGAAGGTTAATGGTTACATCCTTGGAGGGGGTACGGTTGGCATCTGGAATATATCCCTGCACTTCAGCAATGTAATCATCATACGGGGATGCAAAGTTTAATGTGAAATAGTAATGCAGCCTTAGAGCTGCTATAAGTGAATTCATATTAATAAAAAAAAACTTCCAAGCGTGAAAATTGGTTCATTTATGTTATGCGCAATGATGCAAATATCTGACTTTATCCTGACAAATTAATTGAGGGCATTAGGTGAAGTGCTTCTCTCTATGCCCTCTAGACTTACCCTGAGGGGAGTGAGGTAGAAAATAGCTGAAGCCATGGAGAAATTAGTTGGTAAAAACAAAAAAATGTCAAAACTTCATGTCACACATCAGCAGCTGACTGGGAGATTTTCCTCCCCTGTTAATGAGCGGTTATTTTTCAGCATTATGTGTGTCCTGGAAGCTCAAGTGATATGGAAATTTAAACTGTATCTGGGAGGTCTGGACTGCAGAGGACGTCATGCCTTGGACCTTAGATATGGGACGGACCCCCTCTTCATGTTAAAACAACCATAACTACATTACAGTACAAAAACCTAGACACTGGAATAAATACTCAAAACACATTATTTTGGTTGTCAAAATGGCCACAGCTTTATTTAAATCATAGGATTAAAACAATCAGCAGGAGTTAGGTGAAGTGCTAGTACATTGGGATTCACAAGTACTGTGATACCCGCAGCTGTCTGACATACACCAACAGGACAGGCGGCCATAAAGGGGCGGCATGCACTGGGGGCCATTCAAGCAGAGCCAGTAAACTTTCAGGGCACCAATGGCCCTACTATCCTCATTCCCGTGTTTAACCACCGTGCCCGCCCCTGATTGGCGCTACCATTACAACATCTTTCAGGCTGGCCAGCAATGCCGAGCCTGTTCTCCACCATGAGGTTTTACATCCTCTGTTAGTTAAAATGAGTCCACCTTAACTTGTCTGCAACTTCCACCTGACTCCTAAACCGCAAAGCTGTGACGGGTTATAAATTCAAAGCCACATATGACACTTTTAGCCATTTTTTTAATAAATCACTTTGGTAAACTTATAAAGTAGATGCCCCTGCAAAAGCATTAAGGGGACTAAACTTAGCAAACATCCAACTCACAAAGAGTCATCCTACAGCGCTCAGGAGAGGAAAAAACCCCTGTGGAGGAAACTTCTAGGGAACCATGGGTGAAGGACTGCCCTTCCCTTAGGCTTATAAGGTTAATGCTAATATTATCTCTTAATAGCCATGAAAAAATTGGACATGGTACAAGATATACAATGACTGATTAAACAAATACAATAAAGCATTCATCATTATACAAGTAATAGTTAAATAAAGTGCTGTAGGACAGTGATTATAACAGGGCAGGAGGGCAGGTGAGGTTTCCTCTAGTTCTTCCAAAGAGAGAAAAATAAGATAGAGTTACCCCCTATAAATAAGTCCCAGTCTCCTGACAGTAACACAACAGGCACAGACATACTGTTCTCCTTCCTCTTAAAGCAGAGTCAGCAGGAGTTAAAGGTCCACCCCTCCCAAAGTCATGTCCCCCTCTGCTTAGTGCTCCGGGAGTTTCTTTTCCTGCATCAATGTTTTATGCTATATGTTTGAACTCTATGAAACTTATGCATCAAACTCATGATGGGGGCTGGAAAATATACGGTTTCTGCTCAGCTGTATAATTAAAAGTACCTTTTAGGCTGGAGCAATACGGCAACTTTGGCAGCGACACCTGTTGTGCCACTCAAGTTTGCTAGGTGTAACTGCTACATCACAGTGCAATACAAGTTAATGAGGTCGCATTGTGACTCTGAGGGTACAAGCAAGGCACAAGAGGTCCAACCACATCTAAGTTTTTGTGACTTGCTTGTTGCAGTTGTAAAGTGCTGCAGAGCAGTAGTTGTGACCAAGCTGATGTCTTCTCTAGCACTTTACATAAAAGGTGTGTCCAAGTCTTATTGTGCTGCTTGGTGTGGGGTGCATCATACTCGCTTGTATGCCGCAGGTCTCTGCTGCATCCAGGTTTCTGTCCTCAGGAGCAATGCATGGGACACCAGGTCAAACTTTTACTAAACAGTCCAAGTTCATTAGGTGGGTACAGATGAGATAAGGCACAGCAATTCACACTTCCTTCCTCCTTAGCACAACTCCTCTTCTCTTTTTCCACATGTTCATTCTGGACTACCCCTAAGCCCTCCCTCAGCCCTAGGGATTCGTTGTTCACTCCGGCAGCACACCCATAACCGGCCACCTGCCCCACATGTAATTCCATGTACATTGACCTCTTGATATCAGAAGACCAGGCTCTCTCCATGGTACCTGGCCTGAGCTCTAGGCTCCAGACTCTGTTAGAATTTCCATCAGGGATCTCCATTTGCCCGCCCAATGTTTTGTCTATGCTGCCCCTAGCAACCCATCATCCCATCTAAACTTGAACTCTCCTCCACACTTCCCTGGCTGACACTGAACTCCCTATAACCAGGAAGTGCGCCCCTTCTTATCAGCATTAGTGCCCACCCACTGGGATAATCCTAACCTTAGCCATTTCCCATCCAAATGATAACATGTTCTTCATCCTATGCTGTCCTGAGCTTATCTTTATGCTATATTCACATTATACTCTAACACTTTATTTACTGGTCATCACCATAATACATAATCTAAGATTACATTAGACACATTTTACTTACACACGTTACGCGTTAATTAAAAGAATAAATTAAAAAACCATTATAGGGTCCCCCATAATTTTCATAAACAGCTGAAGGAAAGCCTGCGGCATGATGCGATTGCTCAGCAAACAAGCCAGAACACACTGAGACAGGAGCATGAGTATGCTCCTGCAGTGTATAGCACTGACTTGAGAAAGGTCACAGTAGTTCAAAGATGATGAATCCCAGTCACCTCACTGACGTCACTGCTCACTGCGTGAAAAAGATCTCCCGAGCATTGACGTCAGTGAGGTCAGGCGGGTTCATCAGCTATCAACTCCGGTGACTTTTCTCATGTCAGCGTTACACACTGCAGGAGCGTAATCACACTCCTGTCTCAATGTGTTCCAGCTGGTGTGGAGAACAGTGGCATCACTGATGGGACTACTCTCCAAATCAACTGGATTGTCTTAGGGCATGGCCATTAATGGATTATCATCGGACATGTAAGGAATATGGTGTTTTATTATTTATTGTCTTTTACAGTGGGACATGGGCATCAATGAATTACGGCACAAAAGTGAAAATAACTTTTTATGTTTTGTGAATAAATGTGTAAAAGAAGGTGGGGAGTTTTATTTCAAATGAAGGGTTTTATTTATCGCCTCGAGCTGTCTCCTTTAGCTTGACTGGTTGTCAAAAATGGGGGGACCCAACGCCGTTTTTCTAAATTATTTATTTAAATTATTAAAAAATATGGTGTGGGGACCCCTCTATTATTGATAACCAACCAGTATAAAGCTGACAGCTAGGGGTTGCAGCTCGCAGCTGTCATCTTTACCTGTGCTGGTTATCAAAAATAGATTGGAATTCATGACATTTTTTTAAATGTATCTATTGCACAGGCACCGGCTGATGAATACACTCATTGTTAGGGGTCGAGTTCCCGCTTCTGCACAAGGGGAATCTCGAGCCATTCCGGCTGCGGTCTCCCATTTGTCTCTGGCCGCAGTGGACTCTGCTCAGCTTAGATGTCGGTCCCAGTGTCTCGCCCAGTCTGGCAGTGTGCAGAGGATTACTGCTGCTCCTCCAGACTCTGCTATTGTGGCCAGTACTGGTTAGCAGCGAGCAGACGTCTTTAGGACAAAGTCCTTGTTTTTCCCTTCTGAGCAAGCCCAGGGTGAGATCTGTCATTGGAGATCAGGGGTCACATGCTCAGGTACTGCAGCAGCTCCTATTGGTCCGCCAGGAAGGTCCTGTGACTACTGGTGTTCTGGAACAGTTTCATTGGTCCTTATTTCTGGCAGGTCCTGTAGCTGTTACTATAAAAGGGTGGCATGGCTGGGCCACCATGCGCTAGTATCAATTGCATTATGTGCTTTGCGCCAGTGTGATCATGCACGCATGTAGTTAGGGCTCGGCTGAAATAAGCCCCTAGAATACCGGCACCTCTGGTGAGGAGATTTGAGTGCAAGTGGTTAGGGCTTGGCTGAAATAAGCCCCTAGAATACCGGCTTCTCCGGTGAGGAGATTGCTTGATTGCGTTCAGTCTGCATGATCACGGACTGCTATCCGCACAGCAGTTATCTGTGTATCCCTGTGGTGTTAACAGAACACAGTCTTTTTCTCAGCGGCTCTGTGACGCAACAGGGTTCGCTTTATAACGCTGGTTCTGCGCCCTAGCGTTTTACTTTGTGGCTCACTGAAGCTAAGTGAGTTCGCACCTATCGCCATATAGCAGCAGCTCCTATTGGTCCGCCAGGAAGGTCCTGTGACTACTGGTGTTCTGGAACGAGTTTCATTGGTCCTTGTTTCTGGCAGGTCCTGTAGCTGTTATTATAAAAGGGTGGCAATGCTGAGCCGCCATGCGCTAGTATCAACCATTATATGCTTTGCGCCAGTGTGGTCATGCGTGTGTGTGGTTAGGGCCCGGCTGAAATAAGCCCTAGAATACCGACTTAATCGGTGAGGAGTTTGGTATGCTAGCTGGTCAGGGTCGGTGTCCTAGATGCCCTAGATTACCGGCATAACCGGTGAGGAGTTTGATTGCCATATTCAGGGTCTGGCGTTCAGACGCCATAGATTGCGGGTGACTCCCGCGAGGACATTAGCGCATGATCACGTTCTATGTTCGCTAGCACTTAACTGTGTACCTGGGTGCCTGACAGGACACAGAACTTTTTCTCAGCGGCTCTGTGACGTAACAGGGTTCGCTTTCAACGCTAGACAGCGCCCTAGCGTGTTTATTTTGCGACTCAGTTGTGTTCAGTGAGTTCGCACACATCACCATATAGCGCTGCGGCACTCCTTCTAGCGGCTCTGTGAAATAAGAGTTCGCACATATTGCCACAGCGCATTGCGGTGTTTATTTTGGCGACTCTGCGGGATAACAGATTCGCGTCTTGCGCCATTTTACTAGCAGCAGGTTCCGCCTGCACGGTGGACCCCGGGCTGCGAACGCATCTCTCTACCTCATATATTTGGTGCGTTCCGCAGCCCCTAACA
The DNA here is from genome assembly GCA_033576555.1 of Oophaga sylvatica. Classification (NCBI taxonomy): domain Eukaryota; kingdom Metazoa; phylum Chordata; class Amphibia; order Anura; family Dendrobatidae; genus Oophaga; species Oophaga sylvatica. The sequence continues at coordinate 57,403,013 of JARQOD010000002.1, forward strand.
CTCATCAGCCTCGCCTGCTCTCGCTGCTATCAGCGACAGCGGGTGTAGGATGATGAAAGTAGTACTTTCATCAGCCGACGCCAACCTTTTTACTACTGCTCACAGCTGCTAGTTCACATACTGTCATCTGACAACGAGGGAACTGCAGTGCTCTGACCGGCGGTAAAGAACTTACCAACATCAAAGCAGCTCGTGTTTCTTGCTCTGTCACGTAAATGACAGCATGGGAAATAGCCAATGTTCAGGCTGCTGAACCCGAAGAGTACCACAAACTTCCTGGAGAAGTCCGTGTTCGGAATTCGACAGTAGGTGTTCGGTACAGACCCCAAACTTCACTGTTTGGGTTCGCCCATCACTAGGTGTCACTTTGCAGGAAAAAAGCAGTGAAGAGGGAATAATGTTAAACCAACAATACAACCCTTGACTGTGTTGATCAGTGAAGGTCCAAAAGGATGGACTGTCATCAGTTATATCCTAGCGATATACCATAATTTTAAATGATAGAAGAAAATTCTTTAATCTAGAATTTGATCGTCCACATTTAATACCATCGCAGCCTTGGTCAGTAGTTGTAAAGGGCAAAACAATGACTGATAGCAAAGGTCTCCTATCAATCCACCCTTCAAACACATCAGTCAAGCCAAAAACCTTCAGCCAACACCAGCAAAAACCTTTCCGGAATACGATCTGTTTCAATGTTGTTGCTCCTCATCAGTACAGAGCAAGAGTCACGTTAGTTGTGTGAGTTCTGCTCCATTTCATTCCTCTATAAATTCAGCTCACACATTGTGGAAACCATGACATGAAGCAATCAGTTTAACCATATAAATAAAAAATTGTGGCAGATGGTTATTGATAACATTCATGAATAGTTTAAGAGACAATTTCACTGGACTTGCTCGTTTATAATAAATGAAACCAGTTCCCAGTCTCATCTGCAATGCTGGTTGGTGAAATGTTTAATTTGAATAATGATTGAACTTTTATCTTACCCTGACCGCACATTTTGATAGCAGTGTAACCCATTGGTTTGAGAAAATATTTCAGCACTTGTGATATTATATGAGACAATGTAACATGTGTTCACATTCATTGCCATATGACACTAAGTGGCCTGCTAGAAAAAATGTCAAGATGTCCACTGTCAAATTATTAATGCTGAGCTGTCAAAAAAAGTTTGAAGTTTAGTCTAACCTTTTTTATATAAAGAGCTACAACAAAAAAGGAAGGGCAATTTTATTCCTTCCTGCTGCCCCAAAAAATGCATCTATAGGTTAAAGGCCGCGATAGTGCACTGGAGGGAGAGCTGCATTAAAGGGAACCATATATCAGACGCTGGGTGCCTGATTTCAAAACATAGTTTAATAGCCACCAGGGCCGTGCTGTACGGGAGACTAGTCGGACAGGTGGTCTCTGTGTGCACATATTTGGAGAGATCTGTCACTACAAGGCAGCAGGGAGAAGCCACCGGGGATCCACCTGTCCTGACGGAGCTGACTGCAAAGGCCAATAGTTCACTTCACAGCCCAAACTAAATGAAAAGTTGACAGTTGCAATGATTGAAGTCTTTTAAGGACACCGCGCTGTACACCGCACACGCTGCTCCATGGCACCAATCATCTGGAATGTACAGTATGTGCTCCCTCTAACCTTATCCTATTAGGGTGATGGCGCTGCAAATCACCGTCACCATGCTTCATCTCCGAGTTAGTATTAGCATTTCATTCCTTTCTCCGTCACAGCAACATTAAAAACATAATGATGCAACATGTCACCAGTCCATCTTCCACTGTATGTAATAATAATCATTTTATTTCTAAAGCGCCAATATATTTCTCAGCACTTTACATTACAGAGGGGACTTGTACAGACAAAAAAAACATAAAAGAGTAACACATAGTTCAACAGATACAGGGTCCTGCTGCTCGCAAGCGAAAATCTATGAGGAAATAGGGGGGACATGAAAGGTGAATGGTTAAAAGTGCTGGTAATGTACGGTCCAGCCATCAATATAATAAGGTATTCATATAACGCTGCATGAACCGGTCACCAGCCAGTGTGTGCACAGTACACACAGAGGGCTATGAAGTCATGGAGGGTGTGTGAGCAGATGCTACAAGTGACCAGATTAGGGACAAAATTGTGGAAGAGCAAAACTGAAATATTTACATAATTAAGATGGGGCAATAAGCCAGTCTAAAAATGCTTGTTTTTGGGAATTAATTAAATTGTACTGGGTAATGCATTCCAGAGAATTTCCGCAGCTCAAGAGAAGTCTTGGAGTGGAAGATCATTAGTGGAACAGATGGCACGGGTGGGGTGATAGACAGACATGAAGGAGGAGATGTAGGGAGGTGCAAAACTGTGGAGAGCTTTGTGAGTGAGCGTAATAAATTTATTTTGGACTTTGTAGCGGGTGGGCAACCAGTGCAAAGACTGGTATATGATAGAGGCATCGGTGTAGCGATTGGTAAGAAATATGATCCTGGCTGCTGCATTCAGGATGGATTGGAGAGGGGAGAGTTTAGTAAGAGGGAAACCGATAAGTAGAGAGCTGCAAAAGTCCTGAAAAAAATGAATAAGAGCAACAGTAAGGTTTCTGTAGAGTCAAAGTTAAGAAAAGGTTGAATTCCAGAGATGATTTTGAGGTGTAAGTGACTTGATCGAGCAAGTGATCGGATGTGGTGAGTGAAGGAAAGATCTGAGTCAAATATAAATCCAAGACAGCGGGCGTGCTGCTGGGCAGTAATGGTAGAACCACACACGGAAATGGCAATATTGGGTATAGGAAGGATATTAGATGGAGGAAACACAAATTCAGTTTTTGACAGATTCAGTTTTAGATAGAGGAAGAGCATGATATCAGAGACAGCAGAAAGACAATTAAGCAGGATCCTACTTGAGCACCATCTCCAGGAGTATTGTGTCCAATTATGAGTCATCTTCCTGGAGGTCACGCAAAGTAAGAACTGATGTATGAGGCAATAAAACACATATATAGTAATGTACACAGTGCGATAAATAAAACTTGGGCATTCTCTTAACATGCGTTAACTGTTAAAGAGGATATGCAAGAACAAAAAAAAGATACACAGTTGTCCATATTCTGCAACAAATGGGGGATTCACGTTTCACTCTTCTGTCTTTTTCATTTCCTGTATTTAATTTAAAGAATTCTCTTCTCTAGCCTTTCATTTATGTTAAAAAATATTCATAGTAACTAAGAAATGTTCTGTTAGTATCTGTTTAATCTTTTATTCTTAAAGAACTTTTGGTTCCACTAATTAATTGGATTTAACTTGCAATGTATTTCTGTAATGGTGTGAAGTGGAATAATTTATACATTCACATATATTATGTTTTATTAACACTCACTGATCTGCGGTCTTTATTGCTTTACACTACTTTGCGGAGTAACGGTGGCTGTACAAATTCTTGTTTTCATGTAACGTCTTGACATACTTGTAGTCAGAGCTAATGAGCACTGTAGAGGGTTTTATCTTTCTTGGAAATGTAGGATACGGGGTTGTGTAGAACCTGAAAATGCTTGATGATTGCTGATGTCCATGTTAATGAGATTGAATTTATTCAGGACTATGTTAACCTACTAACCTATTAAAAACTTGTAGTGGATAAAAATGAACAAAATAAATTAGTGTAAATCAATAGTTTATTATTCTCCATATGTTACGATGCATTAAATATAATATAACATTGACTTTTATGGTAGTAGATAGATTTTCTTTAGATTTTACACCTTGCTTCTAGCAATTATTAATTTTTAATGGAGTTCAGTGGTTACTGTTTGCATGCAGGAATCACTCACAACAAAATTCTATACAGTAATAATCTTTTAATAATCTAGTGTAACCAGTATGCCTCAACAGATTTGGTACTGAGAAAGCCATGGTGTAACGACGGATGCGGCTTAGCTTACTTAGCTTACGCTCCCACGCCAGCAGGCCATGACGACGTGGGGCATGCGTCCCAGAGTGGAATATGGATTCACTGGACCACAGGGGGGACCCGGGCCTACCCGGACTAGGGAAGGGCAGTGACCGGGGTCTGTGGCAGCTAAGCATGTGGGCAAGGTGGTGACATGCAGGACTAGATGACACCGCACAACTTCACGTAAGAGAAAACATAAAGTTTACATAAAGTCATCATACAGAACACAAGACATAGCAATGCTAGGCTCCTAATTCCGCACATCAAGGAAGGGTGAACATCACAGGTCAGCAGACGTCAGACTATGGCAAAAGGTCATCACGGGTTGATGCAGTCCAGGGTCATCTGCACGGGCATATCAGGAGAACATCTCTCTCAGGCCTCAGGCGTAGCGCAGGCACAGCAGGAGAACATCAGACACTGTCCTCGGACAGACGTCATCAAAGGATGGACCCCAGGGCACAGGCAGGACATCGGGACACAATCAAAACATGGACAGCATGAATCCAGGAACACCGACCTGGAAGCTCAAAACATTGGCTGGTCAGATCCAGGACACACAGTCAGAACCGTCACCGAGAAACAAGACTGGAGACTCCCCAAAAACATGGAGGAGAAGCCCGTCCAGGAACATGAGCTGGGCCGACTCTGAAACATTGGCTGGACCACCAGGATCACGGACTGGATATCAAGACACCGGCTCTACATAGGGACACAGGCAAGACACAGACAGCACAGGTCCAGGAACATCGACATGGCAGCTCAGGACATTGACTGGTCAGATCCAGGACTCACAAGCAGAGCCGTCACCAGGAAACAAGACTGGAGACTCCCCAGGAACACAGAGGAGGAGCCCGTCCAGGAGCATGAGTAGACTGGAGACTCCCCAGAAAAACGGAGGAGCCCGTCCAGGAACACAAGTGGGACGGACTCTGAAACACTGGCTGAACCACGGACTGGATATCTGGACACAGGCTGGACATCTAGGACAAAGGCAGAACATCTGGACTCCGGACAACAGACATGGCTCCAGGCAGAGAACATCAGGACCCAGGCTGGACATCAGAGACACTGGCAGGACCTCAGGGACACCGGCAGGACATCAAGCAGTGGTCGTCAGGCTCCAGGCACAAGACAGCGGTCGCCAGACTATGGGCATCAGACACGACCTAGAAAGGGACTCATGCGGTATGGTGCAAGCACCTCAGGATCAGCCAGAGCTGGACGGAGCTAGCACCGCATAATAAGCTGAGCACAGCATAGTAGACGCTCAGCGGGAACACCGGACTCCATCTTCAAAAGACGAACACAGGTTAATCTTCAAGACACAGGTCTCTAGAAACTCACTGTAAGGTTCTATGTATATATTCCTGAAACTCAGTTTGTTCGTCAGCCATTTTACTTTCTGTCTTGCTGCAGCTATCTTGCCCTCAGTCAAAATGGAGTTTCCAGCTTGCATGTTCCCGCCCTGATTCTCTCCTTTGCTTCTTAAGCAGCCACAGCTGAGCAATCAGTGCTTCAGAATCTAGCCTGCAGTGAACCTGTGACTTGACTCCTGTAAGCCTTGGACCTTGTACTCCAGCTATTCTTACTCAGGAACTCTGAAGCACTTGTGGACTCTGAACCCTGCTCTTTGAAAGACCCACGTTTGCATGGACTTACGGTAACAGAGAAGAAGATCCTGAATCTGTATTGGAGAGTGATTTCTGAGCTTGGATTACTCTGGCCTGCTGTGTCTCCTGTTTCTGTGTCTGCAAACTGTGTGACTATTTCTGCCAACTTGTATGAAGTAATACAGGACTTTTCTATATCAAACCTGTGTCTCATGTATTTTCATCGCACCCAAGCACAAGACGCTATATGAACTGTACTACATACATTACACTCACAGACACTGGGTACATGGTATAAGACACAGAAGGACTCCTAGAATATCACACAGCAGGAATCCACATTCAAAGGCAAGGACTTTGGTACCAACACATAGGCGCTACACATGGTCAAAGTCTAAAGCAAAACATACTTGCATTAATATTGGCCAAACTGGTTTTGACGGGTTCAAGCCTATAATTTTGTCACTAGATGATTGGCCTGTCCCCACCAAAATCAGGCAGGTTTGGCCAACATTTTTAAGTGCTTGGCTTGCTTTACATTTTGACAGAGGCTGCAGTGCAATTCTCTCCAATCTTTCTTGCTGTAAGAGCCATATTCAGCTCTGAGAGATAGTCGCAAGCCACATTCAGCACTCCTGCCATCACAGTAGTGATACCTAAAACCTGTATTAAAGACAAGAGATCAGTGAACTTGTTCAGAAAACTTCTGCCAATCTTAAAGTTGGCACGAACCTTGCAGATTTGGATTTGTGTTCGGATTTCCGAGCAGTTTCCTAAAAATCGGCCAAATTCAATCAAAGTTCGGTAAATGAGTTTCCACTAAGGCTGTGAGCACATGGTGGCTCTGATTTGCGGCAACGTTACCGTCGATAATATCGTTACTATCGGTCAGAGCACTGCGGGGTCACGCTGCGAGATGCTTACCGCAGGTGACAGGTGTCAGCTGATGAGAGACTACTATTCCCATCAGTCTACGCCTGCTGTTGGTGATAACAGCAGGAGCAGGCACCGGTGCTCAAAGTAAAGAAAAAAAAAGTTGAAATATTGAAATAAAAATAATAAACACATTATATACTCACCTAACACCTAATCCCTGAAGCTTCTATCTTCTGTAACAAATAAAAAATAAAAAAACATTTACTCACCTTAACGCCTAATCCCCGATGCCAATATTACCTGGAAAAGAGTAAAAATAATAAACCACCAGCTGAGCTGCAATGAGAAAATTTGACGCAGTTCATCAGCTGATGAGCCCGGGTGATCTCACGGCACCGCTGCATGAGAAAGTTCTCACGCAGCAGAGGTGCTGTAAGTGAAATCTCTGGGGTTTATCAGCTGATGAACTCCAATGAACTTTCTCACCGCAGCTCATCGCTACACACTATAGGAGTGATTACATGCTCCTGTCAGTGAGTTGCTGGCAGCCGGGTAGAGCAGTCACATTAGTGAATGCTCTCAAACTCATCAGAATCATCATGGGATATTATGGATTATCTCTTCACTTCAGACAGGTGAGGAATATGGTTGTTTATTATTTTAATTCATTTGCTGGGGACATTGTCTTCAGTGGCATGGGCGATCATGTGAGTATGATTTAATTGAGATTCAATAAAGAAGTCTATGTCATTATTTGAAAAAAATAAAGAACTTTGTTCTGATTGTGTGTTTATTTAGACAATAAGACTATGGGATT